>OX335697.1:9682860-10282860 GCA_946894065.1 Acleris literana | reverse complement strand
GGCTTGAAATACCGGTATTTTTGAGAACTGGTACTGTGACCTTGATGGGGAACCTGTACCAGTCCAGGTACCGGTACCGTGGGTACCGGTACCACGCTTGGTACCGGTACTCGTTGTACCGGTATTTTGTAAGAAATACAGGTATTTTA
This sequence comes from Acleris literana, assembly GCA_946894065.1. Classification (NCBI taxonomy): domain Eukaryota; kingdom Metazoa; phylum Arthropoda; class Insecta; order Lepidoptera; family Tortricidae; genus Acleris; species Acleris literana. Next base: position 10,282,711 of record OX335697.1, on the reverse strand, counting down.
CCGGTACTATACCGGTACCAATAAGGCTCGAATACCGGTACAAATACCGGTATTCAGTAATAGTGGGTATAAGTGCGAGGAAGGGATAAAAAAGACAGAATAGTATAGGCATGGTACCTATGTTTCAAGCGGCAAATGGCCTGATGGTCGGTCAGTTAGATTTAGGTTACTTGTCGATAGTCGACGGCTTGAGGCACGCTAACATAATATTATTTCGATTAAAATTTTGACATTTGGTGGTGATGGTGGTGACGGTGGTGGTGGTGGTGGTGGTGGTGGTGTTGGTGGTGGTGGTGGTGGTGGTGGTGGTGGTGGTGGTGGTGGTGAAAATAGTTTGGAGCAGAGCACCGGTGATTGGTGGTGATGGTGGTGACGGTGGTGGTGGTGGTGGTGGTGTTGGTGGTGGTGGTGGTGGTGGTGGTGGTGGTGGTGGTGGTGGTGATGATGGTGATGATGGTGATGATGGTGATGGTGATGATGGTGATGGTGATGATGGTGATGGTGATGATGGTGGTTGTGGTGATGATGGTGATGATGATGGTGATGATGGTGATAATGGTGATGATGGTGATGATGGTGGTGATGGTGGTGATGGTGGTGATGGAGGTGTTAGTGGTGATGGTGGTGATGGTGGTGATGGTGGTGATGGTGGTGATGCATTTATTATAGCAAACATAATATTATTTCGATTAAAATTTTGACATTTGGTGGTGATGGTGGTGACGGTGGTGGTGGTGTTGGTGGTGGTGGTGGGTTTTGGTGCTGGTGGTGGTGGTGGTGGTGGTCGTGGTGATGATGATGGTGATGATGGTGATGATGGTGGTGGTGATGATGGTGATGGTGATGATGGTGATGGTGATGGTGATGATGGTGATTATGGTGATGGTGATGACGGTGGTGGTGGTGATGATGGTGATGATGGTGATGATGGTGATGATGGTGATGATGGTGGTGATGGTGGTGATGGTGGTGATGGAGGTGTTGGTGGTGATGGTGGTGATGGTGGTGATGGTGGTGATGGTGGTGATGGTGGTGATGCATTTATTATAGCAAACAATATTATTTCGATTAAAATTTTGACATTTCGTGGTGATGGTGGTGACGGTGGTGGTGGTGGTGGTAGTGTTGGTGGTGGTGGTGGTGGTGGTGATGATGGTGATGATGGTGATGGTGATGATGGTGACGATGGCGATGATGGTTATGATGATGATGATGGTGATGATGGTGGTGATGGTGGTGATGGTGGTGATGGAGGTGTTGGTGGTGATGGTGGTGATGGTGGTGATGGTGGTGATGGTGGTGATGGTGGTGATGCATTTATTATAGCAAACAATATTATTTCGATTAAAATTTTGACATTTCGTGGTGATGGTGGTGACGGTGGTGGTGGTGGTGGTAGTGTTGGTGGTGGTGGTGATGGTGGTGATGATGGTGATGATGGTGATGATGATGGTGACGATGGCGATGATGGTGATGATGATGATGATCACCTCCTTCATCATTACCATCATCATCACCACCATCACCACCATCACCACCATCACCACCATCACCACCATCATCACCATCATCACCATCATCACCACCACCACCACCACCACCACCACCATCACCACCATCATCACCATCATCACCATCATCACCATCATCATCACCATCATCACCATCATCACCACCACCATTTATTAAATGCAAGAAAAATTGCAAATACAAATTATATTCAATATAGTAAAAATAAGTGTCTAGCAACTTGGAATATTATATCTTCAACGCTATCCGATAATCTTCGCGCTTCAGATATAAATAGCATAAAAACAAAAAATTATTTACATACTGATCCTCAAGAAATCTGCGATATTTTCAATAATTATTTTATAAATTTAACTAAGCCTGATAATTTAGCTCCAGGTTTACATAGTAGGTCACACAATTTCGAGTCATCGACAAATCAGGCTACAACATTTTTGAATCCTGTAAATGAACAGGAAGTGTATAAAATAATAATGTGTCTAAATAATAGCAAAGCAAGTGGTTATGACAGCATTACCACAAAACTACTGAAACAATGTGCTTCATATATCTGTGTTCCGCTTGCTCATGTTATAAACTTGTCTTTTGTCGAGGGTGTATTCCCAAGAGAATTGAAATTATCGATAGTAAAGCCCCTATTTAAGAAAGGTAACAGGCAGGACCCAGGCAATTTCAGACCCATTGCATTAATACCTATATTATCAAAAATATTTGAGAGAGCATTATTCATTCGATTAAGCAATTTCTTGACAAAGTTTAAAATTCTCTGTCCCGAGCAGTTTGGCTTTCGGGAAAAGAGGTCCACCACCCATGCTTGTTTTGAGTTCGTAAAGTACATTACGGAGGCCATCAATAAAAGTATTCCGGTCGCATCGCTTTTCTTGGACATGACAAAAGCATTTGATTTTGTCAATCATTCCAAGCTCCTGAGCAAGCTAGAACGCTACGGTATCAGAGGCCGAGCGCTTGACTGGATCGGAAGCTATCTGAGTGACCGGTTGCAGTGTACTGAGATCAGTAGATTTATTGAGAGAAATAATGAAATAGTCAAACAAGTTTTTAGATCTCAGTATAAAGTAAATAATACTGGAGTCCCCCAGGGAAGTATATTAGGCCCCCTACTTTTTGTTATCTACATCAATGACTTGCCGAACGCAACCCGTCATAAAGTCATTATGTTTGCAGATGACACGACCATCATGGTCAAATGTAGTAATAGGTTAACTTTTAATCAAGACATAAATAATTCTTTAAATGATATTGTAAATTGGATGGACATGAACGATTTAAAAATTAATATTAATAAAACTAAATTAATGCAATTAAATTCTTATAATTCTAATAATTTACCAATTACAGTTCAATACAGAAACGAAAACATAGAAGAAGTTGCCTCTATCGGGTTTCTTGGTTTCAACTTAGACAAACATCTAAATTGGAAAGATCACATCGAGCAGGTATGTAACAGACTAAATCGGTTTGTTTTTGCTCTCCGAAGACTGAGAGACACTGTCTCAGTGGAAGCCGCATTAACAGCTTATCATGGCTATGTGTCCTCAGTTCTTCGTTACGGCCTGATTCTGTGGGGTGGTTCCGTCGATATAGAAAGAGTTTTTAAAGTCCAAAAAAAATGTATTAGGGTTATTTGTAATGCTTGGAATGATGACTCTTGCATCCCTTTATTTAAAAAACTGCACATTCTTCCGTTACCTTGCTTATATATACGGGAAATATGTCTGTTTGTAAGTGCCCATAGATATTTATTCAAAAAACGAGGTGAAGTAATGCACAGAGAAACCAGAATTAAAATTATGAATTCACTTTATAAGCCACGGGCTCATAAAATGATCTACAGGAAAAATGTTTGTAACATGTGCATAGACTTATACAATAATCTACCTGAGGACATAAAGTTACTCGAGGGAAATAGTTTTAAATATAAATTGACTACCTGGCTCTTAGACCGTTGCTTCTATACCATTCAGAAATATTTAAATCGTAATTGACATTTTTAATTTAATTGAATGTTTATTGTTTTATTGATTGTGTATTGTTATTCTACTCTTTTTATTTTATTTTATTTTCTAATGATTGTCTTTTGTCTTTAATTTAATATTATTTTAATTGTATCGCTCCGACAAATGTTTTGCACGCCTGCATGCAGGCTGAATACACTGGATATAATTTAAAAATGAATGTAACATCTACACAACTGTATTCTGAGCAAATAAATCTTTGAATCTTTGAATCTTTGAATCACCATCATCACCATCACCACCATCATCACCATCACCATCATCACGATCATCACCATTACCACCACCACCACCACCACCACCATCACCATCATCACCATCACCATCATCACCATCATCACCATCACCATCATCACCATCATCACCATCATCACCATCACCACCACCACCATCACCACCACCACCACCATCATCACCATCATCACCATCATCACCATCATCACCACCACCACCATCATCACCATCACCATCATCACCATCATCACCACCACCACCACAACCACCACCACCACCACCACCACCACCACCACCAATACCACCACCAACACCACCACCACCACCACCACCGTCACCACCATCACCACCATCACCACCATCACCACCATCATCACCATCATCACCATCATCACTTCATCATCACCATCATCACCATCATCACCACCACCACCATCATCACCATCATCACCATCATCACCATCACCATCATCACCATCATCACCATTACCACCACCACCACCACCACCACCACCACCACCACTTTGCACTTTTGGTTAGTCTTTTTTAGTGCTTTGGTACACCCGGACCTTCGGATTTAGATTCATTTTGACGCGGCGCTGCCAAGGTCGTAGGACTAATGACACGATTGAAATTTGAAATTGTTCAAAAGCTGCAAGCCAAAGGCGCCGCCCGGCAACAACGCCGCGTTCGGTGTAGGTACATGGTGACAAGTCGACAACCAAAGCAGCGGCGCGAGCATCGAGCCGCCGACGAGACTTGACCTTGTTGCACAAAACGGCAACGTAGCTGGAACCTTTATTAGGAACCGGTATTTTAAGGTACAAATACCGGTATTCGTATTTACCTGTTCTTTGGATTACCGGTATTTATATTTACCGGTTCTCTCGAACCTAAATGAAAAATACCTTTAAATACCGGTAAAGTACCGGTATTTTTGGAACCGGTTCCAAGCCCTGGGTACAGGTCGACACACGTAAAAAGAGCTCCGAGCGGCTAGTAGAGGGGATATGTTTGCGCATATTGGCTACTAACAAACCAATCATAGATAAGAGTGTATTACTGAGAACCAATAGCGAGTAGCAAAGCGAAGCGCAGTTTACGCTCCCCCCGCCGCGCCCACCAATTTGGTCCGTAATTTGCTCGCTCTTTTTACGTGTGTGTAGGATTTCTGAGTGCCTATATAGCCGAGATGCCAAAACCGATATCGTTTTTCTTTTCTATCATCTTACTCGTAAAATGTATGATAACAAATCACTTAGTTTAAATCTAAACGGGATAGGATATTTAGGTCTAAGTACAAGTAATGATAGCTAGCAACTACAACCTATATCGCGTGTCAAATGTGGACAAAGCATCCGTCATTCTCTTACTTGTTTACGTGTCAGAAGGTGACGGATGCCTTATCCAAACTTTCCAAGAGGGCCCTGCCAAGATGCATTACGCGTTAGCGTTTCTATTCGATTCGTTTTTAAACCAATCACGTTATACGAAAAGTCACTAATGAGAGAGGATGGCAACTGATTCGGTTATAGTAGGAGATCCGAATAGGAGAAGATTTGGACCGGGCTGTTTATTCGATGAAAAGTATTTTATATCAAATTTAATACGCTAAATAATATGTGGCGAATAGGTAGGCTGAAAAATTTCAGTCCAGTATATAATTAATTAAAAGTTTAAAAATTAACTTTGTTTAAAAAAATATAATAGCTTGTTTAATGGACAAATTACATACCAATCGAAAGTATGAAGCCTATAGAATATGCAAACGTTACTTTGACTATTTGTTTCCCGTCAAACTATTGGGTAGGCCGGTATAAACAGGTAAGTCGGTACTAGTAATTTGCACCAAACCTAACGTTTGCATATTCTATAGACTTTATACTTTCGATTAGTATATAATTTGTCTATTAAACAAACATTTGTAATTTAAAAAAAAAGTTCATTTTTAATTATTTTTTTAATGATATAGGTACTGAACTGTATTTTTTCAGCCTACCTATTCGCCACATATTATTTAGCTTATTCAATTTGATATAAAATACTTTTCATCGAAAAAACAGCCCGGTCACAGATTACTATCCGGTGCAAATCTTCACCTATTCGGATCTTAGACCATTATTGAATGTGAGATACGACCTACTGGCGTATGTGGGCAGTACATAAATATTTAACTAATTACCTACTAAATCTCAAAAAGTAAGAGTCACTAAATGACCACATTGTTTTTTCATTGTATGTCAGTCTTAGCAATGTCGGCGGAGCCCCGCATGCTGGGGCTCCTATTTCTAGCCAATTTGCCCTGCGGGCATTTAAAGTTACCTAACGAACTGAATCTAACCAATAAGACAAACGAAGTGGTCATTGTGCAACTCGGACTTTTTGAGATGTAATCGCAAAGCGATCTGGTCTTATTGCAATCTAGGCTCAAAACGATTTTTTGATTTGATTTTTCGATTGAACATTCGTTCAAATAGTTTGCATGCTTTGATGTGCGCTACAATTGCTACAAAGAAGCCGCGGCGGCGCGTACAAAGCAGTGTCGACGACTTCAAACGGTTGTAATGCACACTATTTTAACGGAGAATTTAAACTATACTTATTTAAAGAAATACATTCATTCGTTCAAATACTTTGCATGCTTTGATGTGCCGCTACAATTGCTCAAAGAAGCCGCCGCGGCGCGCACAAAGCAGCGTCGACGACTTCAAACGGTTGTAACGCACACTATTTGAACGGAGAAACTATACTTATTTAAAGAAATACATTCATTCGTTCAAATAGTTTGCATGCTTTGATGTGCGCTACAATTGCTACAAAGAAGCCGCCGCGGCACGCACAAAGCAGTGTCGGCGACTTCAACCGGTTGTAATGCACACTATTTGGCCGAATGAACTGTACGTACATTTTGATGATTATCTCCCACTAACCTGTAGAACACGAAGTCCCCCCCCTTCTGGTATGGTATGTAGTAATCACGCTCGTCCGACTTTGCCCCTCCATCCAAAAGAGCATCTAGTTCCTTTTCAGGTATAAGTGTTGGCTCAGTGGTACGCGTCCGTCTAATTTAAAAGTATAAAAAACAGGTTACGAGCGTGTCGGACTCGCGCACCGAGGATTCCGTACCACACTGTACTTATTAATATTCAAATTTTTTGTATGGGGACCCTTTTATTTGTTTAATTTGTTAAGAAATCCGCAAATATAATATACCTACAGTGGTGGTCACATAATTTGGGACGCTTGCGTTTTTCCCATACAATTGCCTACAAATATGACAGGGGCACGTTTTATAAAGCTACAAGTTACAATTTTACAGGTCTAAACCGGCAACACTGCTCAAATGGCTGGGGCACGTTTTATAAAAAACTACAAGTTACAATTTTACAGGTCTAAACTGGCAATATACTGCTCAAATGGCCGGTCGTCATTGGTCGAGGTGGTGTCAAATGAAAACTTGTAACCTGTAAATTGTAATTTCTAGCTTTATAAAACAGGCCCCTGAGGCCCGTTTCACAAGCAACAAGTTACAAATTACACGCGGAACTCTTGTTCTAGTAAAAGGAGTTAGAAAGAAACTTCCGCTTGTAATTTGTAACTTGTTGCTTCGTGAAACGGGCCTCTGGTCGTCATTGGTCGAGGTTGTGTCAAATGGAAACTTGTAACCTGTAAATTGTAATTTGTAGCTTTACAAAACAGGCCCGATCCCAGGGAAATTCAGATCGCTATTTACCTAAACTTTCGCGGTGGCGTTGTTGTTCAGTTGTATAAGCGGACACAATCATATAATTCATTAACAAAATCCCCGGGATTTCTAAATAAATAAAATACGCCAGCTATTCATAATTATGTAAGTATTTATATTAACTATTTGAAGTTATTTTCCATGTATAGATTTACCAAATGTTACTTAATTTACCTGTAACTCATTGGCCTAACGAATTTACTTATAGGAGCAAAACTGAACGTTTTATCCTACATGTAACATAATAATTATTATTAATTGGTAGCTCGATATTGCGACCGGTTGCCATTAAATAAATAAATAATAATAATAATTAACGTTTTGTAGAATCCCGGAATCCCGGAACTTACATTATTAAAATAATATTTTTAAGAAGCGGACGCCATATTCGCCTTTCTTTTTCTCCGATGCTGCCATCTTTAGGTAAATATCGATCCGAATTTCCGATCCCTGAATATGACTCCTTAATTTTGACAACCGTTCAAAAAGTTCTTAACCAATTTAATTTTTAGTTATCGTTACCGTTAACTAATAAACTAAGGTTTAAATGTATGTACAATTTATCTCTGTAAAAAAACTTATCTATAATGCTTGGCGTGAAGTTGTAAAACTTTGTATGCAAGCGTCAGCACTAAGTTTTAAAATCCCTTTAAAATATAAGGTCCGTTTAAACTTAAGTTGATGGTCTAATAGTAGTTTACGTGACGGTTGCGTAATGCTAATTACGCAGAGTCTCGTACAATAGTTTATCTACACACATATTATAAGTAGTTAAGTACTCTAAGATGAGTTCGGAAGCCGAAAGGCAAATGACCAGCATAACATGTGGTAGTAAGTGACAGCGATGAAAGCTGGAACGTAATTTTGAAATTACGTTATCGAATATTGTAAGGTAATGAGATCCAAATTTGGAACATCTTCCAAAATTAACAGCTGTCATCGCTGTCACCTACTACCACAGGTAATGCTGGTCATTGCCAACGGGTTTTCAACGCATAATAGAGGCCTTATGATATGAGTGTAGATAAAGTAAATTACATATAGTAAAAATCAGCTATTTCTTCCGGTTCAAAAGGTACCGCTTTTTACAGTTAAGACGGACTGACGGACACTACGGACAGCGTAGGTTTAGAAATAGGGTCCTGTTGGGTAAAAAAATAAAACTGTATGTTCAATCTCACTAGTGTTACTAACGCTACGGCCACACCATCGGGACACGATGAATATTCGTGTTGAAGTAACCAACACGAATCTTCGCTAAAGACTCTAGATGTGGCCACAACTTTACTACAGAAAATCCGATGTCGCGCGAGGAGACACACGTTGGTGGGGAGGCATCCAGGCGTAAATTATTATCACATTCGATTCGATGGTACTTTTTTTTTAATTTTAAGATACAATTTTGCCTATTCTTTTTTTTATGTCATAAAGGAGGCAGGCGAGCAAGTGGGTCACTTGATGGTAAGTGATTTTTTTTTCTTTGTTATTAAAAGCGTGTTGTGGTACCGATAGTAGTCACTACTAACGCGACTCATACTTAGTTTTAAAAAACGTTTGGCCTTTATTCAACATGGTAAAAACTAAAACCCATATTGCGTTTGACGTGTTATCGTATTGTCAACGTTTTGATGGTTTAACCGTGTTGAATAGAACCCCAGGGGCGCGTTTTATAAAGCTACAAGTTTACAGGTCTAAACTGGCAACACTGCTCAAATGGCTAGGGCACGTTTCATAAAGCTACAAGTTACAATTTTACAGGTCTAAACTGGCAACACTGCTCAAATGGCTGGTAGTCATTGGTCGAGGTTGTGTCAAATGGAAACTTGTAACCTGTAAATTGTAATTTGTAGCTTTATAAAACAGGCCCCTGTGGCTCGTTTCACGCAGCTACAAGTTACAAATTACAAGCGGAACTCACTTTCTAGCAAAATGAGTTAGAATGAGACTTCCGCTTGTAATTTGTAACTTGTTGCTTTGTGAAACGGGCCTCTGGTCATCATTGGTCGAGGTTGTGTCAAATGGAACTTGTAACCAGTAAATTGTAATTTGTAGCTTTATAAAACAGGCCCCAGTAGTAATAAAACAAGGCGTACTTTTTCCAATCATTTCGGTGAAGTACTGGAAAAGAGCCGAATCTTAAGTACCCGAAACCCGAAAATATATATCTTTAATGTTCAGCATAAACGTTTTCAACAACCCAGCATTTTTATAAAAAATACCTTACAACGTAACCTACCTGAGTCACTTCTGCTCCGACTAGGGTTACCATTTAGGAATTCGAAAAGTCCTGACAAAAAGCCTGACATTTCGATAAAAGTTCGGACTTTTTATTTACAATATGGAAACATTACTCACTTAGTTACAGTGGTATGGTAGGCATGGCATAGCATGGCAAGACTTATTTGATATTACTTAATATTTATTTATATAGTTTTATTACTTTACTAAGCTCCTGATCCATCTATTAAAAAAAACCGGGCAAATTAAAGAGCCGGACAAGTCTAATTAGTCCGGACAAATCCGGACAAATCCGGACTAATTAGACTTGTCCGGCTCTTTAATTTGCCCGGTTTTTTTTTAATAGATGGATCAGGAGCTTAATAAAGTAATAAAACTATATAAATACCCTAGCCCCGACCCATGTCACTTCGCACGCTTCCATTATGCAATATGACCATTATAATTAACGAAAATATTCGTAATTAAGTTCGGTATCATCAATATACTACTATTTAAAAATCGATCGAATATTTTATGCCAACGATCATGCCAAATACGTTTCGGACAGTAAAAATATGCCAAATAAACACCACAGAATAAAAACATATAGAATAGAAACCGGACTATAAGACGTACTTTGCGTCAGCTATCTTTCTCTACTTTTTAGATTAGGTACGTATTACACGAGAAAAGATGAAACAAAAAGTAGACTGTTTTTTCTTCTTTAACTGTCATTGTCACAAGGTTTTACACAGGGACTTCTTTGTCCTTCCTACAGGAAGGATTTGTCTTTCCTTGTCTATAGGTCCAAAAACTATAGGTGCTTATATGTCCAAATCACGCCTTACTTGTGACGATGTACCAAATAACGAATGAACAGCTATAGATTCATCTCTTTCCAACTCACTATGAAAACCATAAGTAAAAAGAAGTGAACCATAATCTATTTTCTGCTTATTTAGTACGGTTTCCATGCCTTTAGTCTTTCTTCTGTGATAAACACCATCATAAAAAACGCCTCCCCTCCCCCATCGTTTGTAACCCCTCGACCATAGATAAAAAATATCCTGACCGGCGTTGTCGTAGCGCAGGTTGTAGGGTCAAATGTTCGTCATAGAAACCAGGTTCACTATTTCCTAAAAATCCGATTTCATATTTGGGTGTATCCATTTTAGGCCATTTATACGAGGCTATGGGCCCAAATCCATGCAAATTTCCTTTCACCATCCGTTTCGCCATATTTTGACGACGTAGTCCTATGTATTTGTTATTTTGCCCCGCCAGAGCCAAGTTGTAATAGAAAGCTGCAATAAACAATATTTATTTATTTATTTATTAATATATAATGACGACGCGTTGGCCTAGTTAGTAGTTACACTGCCTACGAAGCTAGCGGTCCTGGGTTCAAATTCGGTAAGGGCAGATATTTGTGTGAGGAGCGCGAATATTTATTCCTGAGTCATGGATGTTTTCTATGTATTTAAGACATTTAAGTATAATATTTCTCTATATAAGTATTTATATCGTTGTCTAGTACCCATAGTACAAGCCTAGAGCTTCGTTTGAGACTAGGTCCATTTGTGTGACATTGTCCCGGGATTATTTTTTTTCAATCGGGACGATCTCACACAAATTGACCTAATCCCGAACGAAGCCCAAGGCGTAAACATAGATCGGTTACCCTAACTGACTACTTCCGCGTAGAAAACTTTCCATTCGCATTTTTCCCCATTTTATTTTTTCTCCAATCGCATATCATCCCATTGATTTTTTTTACCAATTGCATATTTTCCGTTTTGGATTTTCCCCACTTGCATGTTTTCTCAATTCAAAATCAATTTCACTGAGTCGACCCAGCTTCGTATTTCACAAGCACGAGTAGATAGGTGACCAAAATAAGTTTGGACAACCCTAGGCGCCCGAGAGGCATTTTTTTTTAAATACCTAGGCTTCATAAATCTCCCAAAAGGCCGGAGTCGAACTATTTTCTATTCTTATACTATGACCATACGAGCAAAGACCTTGCCCATACGGCTTACGCGCATTTAGTTGCTCCAGCTTTATGCTCCGTACACAAGCACCATTATAGTCAATAAGAAATCTTCTTATCTGCCTAATGCCGGCACCACACTTCGCTATTCGCTATTCGCTATGTGGCTGCGCCGTATTTGTTAAAATATTTGTTATATGGGCGAACAACAAACATGCCCCCCACACTTCGTGACGGTATGGTGAACATGCCAAAAATGTGTATTGTTCGCGCAGCGATACCTACCCTTATCTGCGGTAGCGATGGAGATCTGATATAATACTATAAATCGTATTACTTTTTCGTTTATTCACTCCATTTTCTTATTAATATTAATTAGTAACCCACTAAACAAACTTAAATCAATCTTATTCCAATACGACGGATAAAAACTTGGAAAATCACGTCGAGACACCACAGATTATAATATGGGGGAAATTAATGAGTGAACGAAGTGTGGGAAGTCGATGCGCTATTCGAGTTATTCGTGTCCTTTGATGTGTGCCAAAAAACCGACAAGTCGACGGATATGAGTATTCGCTATTCGCGCTTATGCGCTATGCGTGCGAATAAAACAAACATAGACGAATAAACCCTCCACACTTCGTCGAATGTAGGCGCATAAGCCGAATAACGAATAGCGAATAGCGAAATGTGGTGCCGGCATAAGACTGAAATCTTCGGTTCATAATTCGATTCTAGAGATATTAGTGACCTCTAATGGCAAGTAGAAGAACCATCTATTACAGTGCTGCCAGCGTCAGCCAGTGGAACTAAATCTGACAGCGCAGTCTCTTTCTTGAAACTATTTTTAAGGTATCGTAGGTACCAAAATTGTAAAAAGGAACCCTTGTGGTCAGACTGCCTCTCTCTGTCTGTCTGTGACAAACATCCTATATTTTATAGGACAATTATAACGAAAATCAACAGTCTGAGATATAACAAAATTAGTTAGTTTCAGCTATCTGACAACAGATGGCGCTAGCTCGGAACTGTTTTATAAAGCTACAAATTACAATTTACAGGTTGCAAGTTTCCATTTGACATACCTCGACCAACCGTCATTGGCATTACGCAACTGCGGTATGGGCGTCACGTAAAGTACTATCGTGAAACATGATAGCGATGTTAAAATGTTATGCCGGCACCACGATTCGCTATTCGCTATTCGTTATGCGGCTGCGCCGTATTTGTTAAAATATTTGGTATCTCGCTTATGCGTTATGCGTGAGAATAAAGAAAACATAGACGAATAAACCCTCCACACTTCGTCGAATGTAGGCGCATAAGCCGCATAACGAATAGCGAATAGCGAAGTGTGGTGCCGGCATTATAAACATTATGATGGAATGCACCCGGTCGCGGCAGTTCGGAAATATGCACCAATTTATAGGTAATTACTCTACGTCGGCGCTCGAGGTGCCGCTGATAGAATGCTGGCTACTTGAAATACTAATAAGTTTTAAGTAATGGCTTTACTTAAAATACACATGTAAGGTGCTGTGCACCGAACACATCAAATATTTAAAATAGAAGATAGATTTTTGTGTTTATAGTACCGGCTACGGAGCCCTCAACAGAAAATTCAAAATGATATGTAATTTTTTTTTTTATATATATTAGAGAAATAGTCTAGAACTAAAAAGAAAAAAATACTTTTCAAAAACTGACGTCGTATCCAGTTCACGAAATATCAAACCCAGCAGCAAAGAGACATCCCAGTGTGTCCCTGGATGTGCTGCACAAACGAATAGGGATGAAACTGAAACTAGATGCAACTTCACCGACAAATTTACAATTTTGTCAGGGTTTTTGAAAAATATTCGAGTCGATTTTTATTCTAATTCTTTTTTTAACCCTTAATTTGACAATAATAAAAAGGTCGGGAATTCAAACCCTTTTTGATTTTTATTCAGCACAAAAAAACAAACCAAACAAAAAAAGTGACCATTATGTTAAGGTCATTATTACTTTAGGAACTTTTACGTACCCAATATTAAAAATTTGTCCAAGTTCATCATCATTTTTATTTTTTAATAAACGTAATATAAATTCAAAAATGGCAGTCTACGTTGCACAAGCTTTTTAAAATATCAATACTAATATCACGCGCGAGTTGACTGTAAAGCTAATTTTAATAAGTAAATGAAACGAATTCTTCATTAATTTTTAATCACCATTCGTAACGATACTTCTATTTTCTTTTTTCGCATCGCTGACTTTATTTTAATTTCGGTACATTCTATCAGAATGTTGCGTGTATGTAAGTTTGTATTTACATAAGTGTAATTAGACTAATTCGTTTTTAAACATTTAATTTTGCAGGTATCATTCATTCTAGCAAGACCTAAAAAACTACTCGCTTTTACATTTTGAGGGTTCCGAAGCAAAATGTTAAAAAAGGAACCCTTAAAGGTGTGATTGACGGGCGAGTACCCAATAATTAAGGACTGAAATTAAGGAACTTTAGCTTTGTCAATTTTGGCGGCCGTCATGTATAGCTAATTTTCGTCACAAAACTGACAAAGTTAAAGTTCCTTAATTTCAGTCCTTAATTGGGTACACTTTTTCGTGAAAATGCCCAAGTACGGCATAAGTACAGCGGACTTACTCGCCCGTCTATCACCCCTTTTATGATGAGACTTCGGTGTCTATCTGTCTGTCTGTATGTCACAGCAGTTTTTCTCTGAAACTATAAAAGCTATCAACTTGAAATTTGGCATAGTTGTAAAACTTGTTTGACCGCATCTGTTTTTAGTAAAAATAATATGAAATTATAGGGGGTCTAGAATAGGGGGTTGAAAAATGAAAGTGATTTGATTGTATCAAAAAGGATGTCATATGAAAATGTAATTTCTGATTTAAAGATAGGTTTTTTTTTTTAAAAAAGATGACACTAAAGGCGACCGTTCCCTTATAAATATCATCATCATCATCATCATGTCAGCCGAAAGACGTCCACTGCTGGACATAGGCCTCCCCCAAGGCTCTCCACTCAGACCGATCTTGTGCTTTTCGCGTTCTTATAAATATTATTGACCAAAATTTTAAACGTAAGTACGTAGAATCAAAACTACTGAAAATGAAACAAAAGTAGTATGTTTGTTTATTTATAAAATTTATGTCGAATTTCACCAACCACTGAGCAGACGATTAGAGTGCAGCTGAACTATGAACTAACAGTCTATTAACATTGATTAACATTTAACATCGTTTGGTTAAATTGGACGTACTGTAACAGAGTTTCAAGCGATTTGGCGCACCTACTAATGTAAGTATAGCCCTCGTTCGCACGGACGTTTTGAGAAGCGTTGCGTTGGCGTTACGATTACCTACTTGCAATATCCAATTGCCAAAGCCTAGGACCTCGGGGATGTTCGCTCAAGTCTAACAATATTAATTATCATTTTACTAAAATATTAGCGATTGCTGCTAAGTAATATAAAAGGAAAATGTTACATTTCTCCTGAATCATGAAAAATGTATCTTATGTGTTATTATTATGAGTCAGTTTTAAACAACACACACCTTTTATTGGGCGTTAATAAAGAGCTTGTGTAACCAGCAATAAGGATGTTTTTTTTGTATAACAGTGCGTGATAGTATAACATATGGCCTGCGCGTTGGAAAAACGTCCGTGCGTACGTAAGTCAGCTAGTGATTTTCAATTCTATTTTGTAGGTTTTGGCTTCATCGAGACTCTCGATGATTCCGCCAACGTTTAATCGATTAATCGCTATCAATTAAACTGTCAGCTTGACAGCTCTTTATTTAATGAAATGGCAACAAAATGTCAATATGGTGGACAATTTTACCGCGCAGCTTTTTCACGGGAAATAAATTTATTGATTGTCGATAATACGCTAATAATGAGAGAAAAATGCCCGAAACAATTATCGATTCTGTAATAACGGGAAAATTGGATTCCCGTCTGCTAATTAAGTGGTTGAACAATGACTGCTTGGAGGTAAACTTTCGTGATTTTGATCTTGTTTCTGTGTGAGTCAATGTTTTTTTAACATTTTATGTAATTTCAGGAAGTGCCTGATGACTGTGTGTTATTGTGTAGCAACCGGAGCGAGTTCGTGGCCTGTTTCTTGACTTATTTGAGAAATCAGACTGATAGGTAAGTTGTAAACAGTAAACGACTAAAATATCAACACATCGCTTCTAAACTTTCGTTTTCGTGTTTCAGCATATTACAAACGAATAACAGCGCTCTGCAGATTCGTCAGCGGACTCCTGATAAGGTGCTTAGTACGCATCGAAAGCACAGGAGGTCTATAAGTGAGCCTACAAGTGATGACAGGACAGATTCTTTGAGCGTGAAATCTGAAAGACGCAGTGCTGAATCTCCTAGTAAAGACCGTAAACGTGGCCGTAAAGTTAAAACTAAACTCTTCAATGATGAACGGAAGGAGGCATCAGTGTCATCTGACGAGTCGAGAATCAGTTTGGCGATGGAACATTTGGTTGTTTCGAGTACTCCAATGAAAAATGGCATAAAAATGGAACATCCCATAGCTAGTCCTGTTACACCACAGCGGTTTACTTACGATAGATGCGACACACCTAGATTGTCTCATAGAAAAGATAAATCTGTCAGTTTAGGTGATTATATTTTGTCCGCTCAGAAAACAAAGAAACGGAAAAGTAGGAATGGTTCTGAAGAAGGAACTAAAGACTTAGATTTAAGTAATACTGAAGTGTTTCCGGAGATATCTAGAAAAGCTAGTTCGTTAAGGTCAGAGAAAAGACGAATAAAACCTACTCACTTAGATGGAACAATGTCTCAGAAGAGTTTTTCTTTGAATAGTTTTACGTCTGAATGCTTTCAGCAACCATCCTTGCTTGTGTCGGAAGAAAATGACGTGTTTAAGAATCAGAAGTTGCAACCAAGAGAACTGGCAAGCTCATTTGAAGCAGAGCGTAACATATTAAAGCAAGAAAGGCACAAATTAATGGAGAAATTTAACTTAAATGCGTCTGCATCAGTACCTGTTACACCGCAAATTAAAATCCTAAAAAAAGAATCGATAGAAAAACGATTTAATTACGTAAAACCAGAGTATGCAAAAGTGATTTTTAAAGAACAAATTGATTTGCTGGTAGATATGTATGAGGTGCTGCTGAAGAATAATTTGATTTTGAGTTTGAATTCTGAGATTTACTTTTTAATATCCATTTTGCTTTCGAAACAACGTGAAGAGGATTACGTGGATATTGAAACACAGCTAACAGACCGAAGTATAACAAATAACTTGTTGAAGTCTATACACAATTGTACTTACTTTGCTGTGAAGTCATTGTGGAATTTGAGATGTACTTTAGAAGTTATTTTAGATAAGAACTCATTAAAAATACTTGGAGAGAACAAGAAGGTAATTAATGAATAGGATAATCCATATTTATGTATGTATAAACTAAGCTAAGTATTAAAATAACTATTATTCAAGTAAAACCTCTGATATAATGGTGCCCTTTAGAGCTGGTATCTCTTAAAGAGCCCAATGGTAGATTTTCATGACACCTAGTTAGCTACCATACAAATTGAGATAGCGTTCTTTAAAAAAATAAATTTCCAGCTCTAATGCCACACAGATACACACAAGCACACTTTTTTTTGGCAGGGGCTTAAAATGATTATATACGTTAATCGAGGGTTGTATAGCCTCTATTAACATATTGACAGTAGAACTGTTAAAACTGGTTATACTTTTCTAGGGTTCCGTACCCAAATGGTAAAAATGGGACCCTATCACTAAGACTACTGTACGTCTGTCTGTCTGTCACCAGGCTGTATCTATACTAGAAACAATAAAATAAATATTTAAGTGGGGCTACTACAATACAACAAATGTGATTTTTTTGAAGTTTTTGGCTTGATATTAATAACGGCAACTGGTATAGTGTCTAATAAATAATAATAATAATAAAATCATTTATTCAGACCATTGAAGATCATTTTGTTAGTAATACAAACAGATAGATTTACTTACAGACTAATGTTAGTACACACAAGAATATATAAGTATTATTTTATTTGCTGCACGTGAAGCCTCCAACAGCGCTTCACGTACGGACAGTCGAGCCTGTCTGCGAACACTCTCAAATTCAAATCATTTATTGCGTGTCACATTACGTTACAACAGGTGGAACTATAACTACAGGTATAGATGTGACGCCCTGCGAGGGCACAGCAACATGAGAGAGACGCTCAGGAGGCTGTTGGCGCTGGCCCGCATCCTGCGCACCAGGGAGGCGCTGCGCTTGCACATAGTAGCGTAAAAGCAGTTTCTCGCGCGTCCGCAAACATCCCTGACGCGCTGCAGTACCGGGGCAGCCCCATCAGCATCCTAAACGCGTTATTGTACTGCACGCGTAGAGCGTTCTCTGCGTTTTACTGTCTCTGAGTATAATTTACCCACAGGCTAATGCTGTATAGATAATGGTACGCTCGCATTTGGCCGGTTTTTTTGTGTCCTTTAACAATGCTAATAGTATAGGTTATAGGTTATAGGTTAGAGCGGGCTGGTTTCCGCAACTCGACGACTTAATGTATGCGCCTTTTTTGCGTGCTGGGTTTTGGCACTACTCTTGCCAACCCAGTTCTACCAGGAAGCCTAGCAAACCCTTGATGTTGCCGACGGCTTCCGGTAGCGACCTCGGTGTTCCGAGGTGACGTGCCCGGTATGTTGCCACCTCAGGGCATTCCATGATGACGTGGGCCGCGGTTTCCTCCGCCGTCATACAGGCTCTGCACAGGGGGCTGTCTGTAACACCTAATGTGAACAAGTGTTTGTTAAACAAGGCATGGCCAGTTATGGCTCCAGTTAGTAATCGGAGTTGGGCCCTTTTGAGGAGTCGTAGCTTACGCGATAATCCGGGATTGATTATCGGAAGGGCTTCCTTACTTTGCCTGCAGGTGTTTAGGTTGCTCCAGTAGTGTTGGTGCTTTTCCTTAGTGATTTGGCGCAGCTTGTTCCGCAGCCAGCTGGTCGGCAGGGGCAGAAATGGTTCAGGACCTATTAGTTCCGTTTCTGAGCCCCTTCTCGCGAGTACGTCCGCCGCGTCATTACCTCGAGAGTTACTGTGTCCCTTAATCCACTGTAGGGTGATGGGCTTGATGTTACATACCTTAGAAAGGGCGTTGTGACATTCGTATATTAGCCCTGATGTTGCTGTGTAGCATTGTAGGGCTTGGAGAACTGATCGGCTGTCGGAGAGTATTCGGATAGGGAGATCTTTTACCTTCCTTTGCTCGATCGCTGTTATAGCCATGATGATGCCCACGCATTCAGCCTGGAAAACTGTGCTGTGGGCTCCTAATGGCGTTGAGATATGTATGTTTAGGTCTTCCGAAAAAGTACCTGCTCCGGATCCCGACTTTGTCCTGGATCCATCTGTGAAGATCCTTACTTCCCTGGAGTTGAGGCCTTCCCACGGATCCTCGTGCAGTTGTATTTTGTACTTCTTGTCGAAGATGAACTGTTTTGGTATTCTGTCGGTGGCTGCCTCTATGAGCGGCTCCTCATTGACCGCTTCGTAGAGAATTTCGGTGTGTGGTACCCTGGCGGGTCTCCACAGGTGCAAGTTCCTAAGACGTACCGCTGTCGCTGCCGCTTCCTGCTGGATGAAGAGATGCAGTGGCGGGAGGTCGAGCAGGGCTTCCAGGGATGCTGTGGGCGTAGTCCGCATGCATCCGGTGGCTGCCATACCGGCTAGTCTCTGGAGTCGTTGTAGTTTTGCTTCCACAGTGGAGAGTCTGGTGCGTGGCCACCAGACTACCGCACCATAGGCTATGATTGGTCGTATTACTGACGTGTAGAGCCATAGGATGATTTTGGGGTGTAGTCCCCAGGTTTTACCTACCATCCTGCGACACTGCCGGAAAGCGATTGTTGCCTTGTCTATCTTGTTGTTTAGGTGATTGCTCCAGTTCAATTTGCTGTCCAGTATGACTCCTAGATACTTTACCTCATTTGATAGCTGGAGTTCTGTTCCAAACAGCTTGGGGAGTTGGTAGTTGCCCAAGTTGCGTTTGTTGGTGAACAATACCATCTCCGTTTTCTTCGGGTTGACAGATAGTTTGTTGGTTGAGCACCAGCGTTCTACGATACTTAGGGCTGAGCGGGTGACGTCGCAGACCGTGCTGGTGACGTTGCCGCTCGTGAGTATCGCTATGTCGTCCGCGTAGCCTACCGCGTAGTAGTGACTGTCGTTTAGTTTGGCGATCAACTCGTTCACAACTATGTTCCATAGTAGCGGGGAGAGAACGCCTCCCTGGGGACAGCCCTTTGCCACCAGTGCTAGTTGGTTGTTGTTTGCATTGAGTCTGATGACCCTTTTGCTGAGCATGTTACCTATCCACTCGACCAGGGTCGGGTTCGCCCCGTGCCTGACTAGCGCGGCTGTTATGCTGTTGAAATTGGTCTTGTCAAAAGCCCCCTCAATATCTATGAAGACGCCTAGGCACATAGATTTTTTCTTGATGGCTTCCTCTACCTTGCTTACTACTGCGTGTAGGGCTGAGTCTGTTGATTTACCTTGGCTGTAGGCATGTTGGTTATGCTAATAGTATAAACTTATAGCTTCTCCTGTAATCTATAAGTAAATATTTTGATAAAAAAAATTACACACCCTCACGACTCCCTTTCATTTAACATGTACTTATGATCCTTATACTGTCACAGTTTTAAACAATAAATTATTCTTTCATGTCACATGGCACAGTGTGCAAATCTTTTTGTACCTCAAAAGTGACCCCCATATTTAAAATTTATTTATTCACATTATAAGTCCGAGTTTGAGTCACATACATACATATGCGTACAAAATTTCAACTTAATTGGTCAAGTAAATTCAGAGCAAATTGGCTGTGACATACGGACAGACATACTGGCACACAGGTGATACTATAAGGGTCCATTTTTTTTATTGTAAGATAAAGATAAAAGACATTTATTAGTGAGTTTACACGTCAAGAATCTACCAGCGCTTCCCAAGAGGAGACCACTGCCGAGAAGTAACACCGCAAGAAACCAATGCTACTACTTAGTCTAGCATTATATAAAGCTGTAAATATTAAATTAAATATAATATCAAATAACATGCGTAGTTCAGCAGGCAAAAATGCCAAATGAGAGAGAACGAGGGAGAAAATGAAAAAAATATTGTATTAATAATGTAATTTTGTCTATAGGTGCGCGGTTACTCCGCAGACCTTGCCAAGTTTCTACTGAACTGCTACGGACTCAAATGCGAAGCCGAGATCCAGGAAAAGCCCCGGGCAGACAAGCGACCTTCCAACGGCATCGTCTGTTTTAACCTGGACACAGACAATGCGGAGAACTTCCCAACGCTACTGAGCTTCCAGAACTTCAAGAAACAGAGGGACATGTTCTATGAGATCCTGAGGTGAGCTTATACACAACATTTTCAAGCGAATTCAATAATGTACAGATCTAGTGAATAATCCTTTCACATCGTGAAAACTCGGAACTCACGTCTACTTCCGAATGGTGCCGACGTGTCATGAATTATTGAATTATTAAGTGACATGTTTGTAATAAATAAATAGTTAGTTATCAGTGTCAAATGTCAAACCACGAGTTTGAAGTATATCACACCGAGATGTTAAAACCACCACGATCAAATATATAGAAATCAGGTGTTGGTAAACAAGAAGAAATATAAATAAATGTTGAAAATAATTTCATAGGCTTGTCAATCTAAATGTTTCCTTAGGTCTTAATGCATTCGGCATGATTATTAAAAAGAACTGAAAACAAACTTAATCTAAATTGACAAAAAAATACTCTGGTATTAACCACTCTATATCGATTATCACTCTCGCGATGCGACGTTCCCCCACGTTGTCTTGGTGGGTACTGAGTCAGACTGAAGTAGCATGACAAATACGAACATTTCCGAGAAAATACGATGTGAAAGGATATTTCACTACATCTGTACAGTCTTTAACTTAAATTTGGGACCCACCTTATAGGTCCAAAGTCAATCTAACATTCTACAACAATAACGTTGTGTTTCCTATAAGTTTTAAATGATTTGGCATCTCTAATGACATTGTCAACTTCAAGCATATTGGGGACGTTATCTATGAAAAGGGACCTTATTGTTGATGGCGCTTCCGCCATTATTAACGATGCTCCGTTATAAATACAATGTCGCGTGACGCAGTGCGGCGTAAGCGCCATCGACAATAAGGTCCCTTTTCGTAGATACGAGGGCTGCCTTTTAAGTTCTGTCGTTTGCAAAACTCCCGTGATTATTAAAAAAAAAAACTAGTATCATCTTAAAATATTTGAATTTAGAATTCAAAAACAAAAGAATGTCTCGAGATCGGCCGATTCGTTTTAGTACAGCGTCGTTTCAAAGTTGACAAGTCGGTTGTGAAAATGGAAATTTCGAAGGAAAATTTACGTGCGATAATATTTTACAACTTTAGAAGGGGTTTAACGCGTCTTCAGTGCTTTGAAGAGCTGACTACGGTTTTTAAAAATGAAGCACCATGCATCCGGACTGTGGAACGTTGGTATTTGGAATTTCAACGTGGTTGCTCTAGTCTTAGTGATAGGCATCGTGAAGGCCGACCAAAAACAGCTGTAACCCAGGAAAACATTGACGCTGTACGGCAGCTGATCGTCGAAGATTGCCATGCGACATACCGCGAGATAGAAGCTTCATTAAGCATTTCAGGGACCAGTGTTCAAAATATATTGCATGATCACTTACGTGTAAAAAAATTGATCTCACGCTGGATACCACATTTACTTAGTGAAGACCAAAAAACGGCTCGCGTTAGATGGTGCCGCAAAACTCTGCGGCAATTCAACCGAGGAGACTCTAAACACGTTTATGACATTATCAGTGGTGACGAATCTTGGATACATGCCTACGATCCGGATTCTAAACAGCAGTCGACTGTTTGGGTGTTTCAAGATGAGCCAAAACCGACCAAAGTAATACGCTCACGGAGCATTTCGAAAAAAATGGTCGCCACGTTTGTAGCGAAAAGTGGCCACGTTGCGACCATCGTGCTCGAAGATCGTAAAACAGTTAATGCTGACTGGTATACCACTGTTTGTTTACCAGAAGTTATCGGCGAGTTCCGAAAAAATAACCCAAGACGTCGTATAGTACTGCACCACGATAATGCTAGCTCGCACACCGCCCGGCAGACAATTGCGTTTTTAAAAGAACAAAACGTCGAAAATTTGGATCACCCGCCATATAGTCCAGACTTAAGCCCTAATGACTTCTTCACTTTTCCAAAAATCAAGCAACGACTTCGTGGTCAACGGTACCGGACGCCTGAAGAAGCGGTTGAGGCATACAAAACGGCCATTTTGGAGACCCCGACTTCGGAATGGAATAAGTGTTTCGAAAACTGGTTCGATCGAATGAAAAAGTGTATTACATATCACGGTGATTACTTTGAAAAACAATAAATACCATTTGACACTTAAATTGTCTTTAGTTTTTTCAAACGACAGAACTTAAAAGGCACCCCTCGTAATGCCACATTTTTCTTGAAATGGGTCACAAATTAACGTTCGTGACCATACGGGGTTCTCAATTCGTAGACTTTGCAAAAAAAAAAACATGGGCAACAAAAAATTTTTATTCATGAAATTTCTGATAGAAACTTTTTCTGTGTACTTGATTTTACGCCCAATTATTTACGGCTGTAATGATATTTTTTTTCACAAGTATAGCATATCTCAACAACACAATAAGTTGGTTCAATGCTTCATAACCTCACCGGAAAAGGGAAGTGATATTATTTTAACATCTGTGTTTGTCTGTGGCATAGTAGTTCCCGGACCGATTTTGACACGGTTTAGCTAAGATTCATGAAAGCCTTGGCCGTTTATGAGTTCTAAATGAAGTCACGTGATCGGGGGAAGCTATTGAATTGAAAAGTTTTTCCAGATGGTATACGGAGTCTGCGAGCACGGGCGTACCGCGTACTACGCTGCGCGCGCGCATCAAGGCGCTGGTGGCGGCCGGGCCCGCGCCCGCCAACCACGCGCACCTCGCCGCGCTCACCGCCGCGCACATGCTCGCGGCCTGCCTCAGCGCCGACCAGGTCGCACACACACACAAACACACACGCACGCACGCACGCACGCACACACCACGCGCACCTGAAGCGCCAGAAATAAAAATGTAGTTTTGAGTTTTATTTGAATTATGAAAGCTCTTGAGATACTTGTGGCCAATCTCTCATGTTTGTACCCATAATGTAATGTAAGTATGTGGTTGTTGGCAGGAGTCCAAACTTAGTAAGCTGCAGCGGCGGCTGACGTGCCCCGCCGGGGAATCGACCCGGCTACCGCACTTTACCGACAAAGAAACCTTTTACAAGTGAGTATTATTATTATTATTATTATTTATTATAATACACTAGCAGCTCTTTGAGCTGATGCGTGTATATCACTGCACTTGTGTCTAAAGTTTTTAAAAACTTATCAAGTCTATTTTTAAAGGACTTCACTGAGGGTGCGCTAATAACAGTTTCTGGTAAAGTGTTCCACAGTTTCACCACGCGATTCGACAAGAAGTGTCTCCTAGGGTTGCTAGCACACAGAGGCTTGACTAGTTTCATGGAGTGCCTTCTTAACCTTGTGTCCTGGCTTAATGTGTACATGTTTTTCAGATAAGCAAGGTTATAGTGTCCATTTAATATTTTATATGTCTCGATAAGATCCCCTCGTTTTCTTCTTTCCTCCAATGTTGTCAAATTTAGTTCCATTAGGCGTTCTTCATAGGGTCTATCTTTCAATGCGGCAACCATTTCAGGATTATATAACAATATAAAATATAGTCAGTCATAGGCGTCCCCTAAACCCTAAACCACAAGGACCGGTCTTGCGCCGCTTGCATCCATCGGTTTCCCGCAACCTTACCCACGCCGTCGGTCCACCTTGTTGAAGGTCTATCGCATCGAGGGCGTCTTCCGGTACGCGGACGCCACTCGAGAAGTCTTCGAGCCCATCGGCCATCTGTTCTGCGAGCGATGTGCCCCGCTCACTTTATCTTTGTTTTTTGACATCTGGGAAGGATGGATGAAGAAAGATTGACGAAAGAGATATACAGGGCGAAAGTGGGTGGGAGGGTCGGAAGGGGAGGTTTTTAGATCATTTTCACAACAAGCATTTTTTCATAGCAGCAATTTTTTTCCTAATCGTAATTTTCTAAATCGGTTTTCTGCATTTAGCTATTTTTCATACAGCATTATTTAATATTCGGTGATTTTTACTATTTGCATTTTTTCATAGTAGCGAATGTTCACAATCGCAAAATTTTCCCAATAGCAATTACATCGTAATACGTAGGTTAGGTTAGGTTAGGTTCGTTTTTCACGCCCGGAGGGCCAAATTAACTCAGAAATAGGAGCTCCGCCGACTCAGCAATTAGATTTTTGGAATAGGAAAAAATGCGACTAATAAAATAATATACCCGGGGAATTTTAGCGATTAAAATAAACATTAAATAACGCTATGTGAAAAACGCTAAATGAAGAAAAGTGAATAAGAAAATTGCCAAGAAAAAATGCTATGTAAAAATTCGCTATTATGAAAAAAATGCTGTCATATAATGTACGTATGTATGTATGTAAATGTTGTTTTCAGGGAGTTCATAGTGAACGCGGAGAGCGAGCCGTTCCGCGTGCACCTCCGCGACGCGCTTGCCGCCGAGCTGCTGGCGCTGGACCTCGCCCCGCTGCTGCCCGACGAGAGGAGCGGTGAGTCCACTCTCTCATCCCGCGACGGGTCCCCTTTTTTGGTCGATATTTAGAATAATATGGAATAGTCATGTCTTTTTTAAATCGCATTTATCAACAAAATATGAAAATATCGTAAAAGAGATCACCCTCCTTATATCAAATGGTGACCAGACTCTGCAAAATTACATATTTGGAATGGGAAAAAATGCGACTAATATAATAATCTACTGGTAATTTTCGCGATTAAAATGAACGCGAACATTAAATAACGCTATATGAAAAACGCTACATGAAGAAAAACGAATAAGAAAATTTGCTATATGAAAAAAATATTGTTGTGAAAATGATGATCATGAGTCTTGCAAGTTTTCTGTGTTTGTGTATTTAACTATATAAGTATGTTTATCGTTGTCTAGTACCCATAGTAGTTAGCCTAGAGTTATCTTAAACCGGGGTGAGTAGGGACACAACCTAAAATGAAGCATATTTTGCTAATTATAATTGACGACACGTTGGCTTAGTTGGTAGTGACCCTGCCTACGAAGCTAGCGGTCCTGGGTTCGAATCCCGGTAAGGGCAGATATTTGTGTGATGAACGCAAATATTTGTTTCTGAGTCATGGATTTTTTCTATGTATTTAAGTATATATTTCTCTATATAAGTATTTATATCGTTGTCTAGTAGCCATAGTACAAGCCTAGAGCTTAGTTTGGGACTAGGGCAATTGGTGTGACATTGTCCCCTGATATTTATTATTCAATATCAAAAATCAAAATCAAAATATTTATTCAGTAAATTGGCCACATGAGGGCTCTTTTACACGTCGGTAACATGGAGTGAATCTACTAGCGCTTCGGACAAGACCATCACTGCGGAGAAGAAGCGCCGCAAGAAACTCCAGCAGAAGGTCATTTTTTCAAACATAAAATACAATAATACTTAAAAGTAAGTTACGTTACAATGCCGTATTATTCTTATAATGCCGGCACCACTATTGGCTATTTGTTATTCAGCTTATGCGCCTACATTCGACGAAGTGTGGAGGGTTTATTCGTCTATGTTTGCATTATTCGCACGCATAACGCATAAGCGCGAATAGCGAATACTCGTATCTGTTGACTTGTCGGTTTTTTGGCACACATCAAAGGACACGAATAACTCGAATAGCGCATCGCCTGCCCACACTTCGTTCACTCATTAATTTGCCCCTATATTATAATCTGTGGTGCCTCGACGTGATTTTCCAAGTTTTTATCCGTCGTATTGGAATCTGATTGATTGAAGTTTGTTTAGCGGGTTACTAATTAATATTAATAAGAAAATGGAATGAATGAACGAAAAAGTCATACGATTTATAGAATTATATCAGGGCCTGTATTATGGTTGCCTGTATCGCGGTGGATAAAGCTTCCGTCACTCTCACACTTACATACTGGTCAGAAAGTGACAAACGTTTTATACACGCTTATCTACGTCGATAAACAGGACCATAATCGGCCCGCAAATCTCCTTCGCTACCGCAGATAAGGCCGCAGCGATACCTACGTATCGCTGCGCGAACAACACACATATTTGGCATGTTCACCATACCGCCACGAAGTGGGGGGGGCATGTTTGTTGTTCGCGCATATAACAAATATTTTAACAAATACGGCGCAGCCGCATAACGAATAGCGAATAGCGAAGTGTGGTGCCGGCATAACACTGAAATTATTTCCAATAGACGTAACGTAATTTTCCATTGAATAATTGTTCTTATTTGTAACAAGTTACGACTTATTTTAGGTTGAGTCCCTACTCACCCCTTAATCCCTCCTCACCCCGTTTTACGGTACTTTGGGACTAGATCAAATGAGTTTGTCCTTTTCTTTCAGCAAATAATTCAGATACTCCACGCGACTATCTCTCTCTGCAACGAAAACTATGCCTCCTCGGTAAATTCCTGGGTTTCCTCACGTCTCTCCCGTATACGACGCTGGTCGTCGACGGCAAGACGAGCGCCGTTGCCCGCGATGCGCTGTGCCCTAAGGAACGCGTGCTGCAGAACAGCTTAGCCACCAGGACTTATGTGAGTACTTTAATCAAAAAGTGGGCAATGCTGGGGGTTTAGGGGGAGATAATATGGGTGTAGGGGAAGAGTGGGCAGAAACGGGCAGAGTGGGTAAGTGTGGAGTTGAGTTAGGATTGGGGTGTTTTTTTTAATATTAATGTTTAAAAAAAATAGTGTTAATTTAAATAGCAGTGCCCGTAATGGGTCAACATGTATCTTGAGATGTCAAACAGGCCCATCAAATTATAGATAGCAACTGTAGTTATCAGAAATATTTTTTAACATTATCGACGAAGCTGTTATCCTAGTTGGTAGTGACCCTGCCTACGAAGCTATCGGTCATGGGTTCTCTTACTTTTGTGGCCTTGGTTCTGTACCTAAACGGAACTATGATTCCCGGTAGACTCGCAAAGGGATGGTCTGATTTGGATGCCTTTTTTAAAAGCTTTCTTTTAAAAAATGCATCCAAATCAGTCCAGTAGTTTAATCAGGATGGTTTTTAGCTAGGTTTCATTTATTTGATTCTTTATTTTTATGTTTCAGAGTCAACCATCAATAGACATTCACACCATACTCCAAAACGCCATCAAAAATGGCCGAATAACCATAACTCTGCCATGGTTAATCCAGTATTTATCCATGCTGGACTACACCAGTCTCCGTATAAAGTACTACGAACAACTCATCCGTACAGTCTTCAACATCTACGTTAACATCACTTCAAGTAATCACATCAAGAAAAACACCCAAATATTTCTAAAAAGTATCCTCGGCTGGTTGTTCGACCTACCATATTTCCCTCAAGAATTCTACGAAGATGTCAAAAGTGAAGTGATTAATAATGAAGTGACTGAAATAAGTGACAGTGATGTAGATAGTTTGGATTTGTTGGATGAGTCGATGTTGTTTGAATTGTGCCCGTATCTGAGGGAAGTGAACGTTTTGCTGTCAACGTGTAAAGTGCAACAGAAGGAGAGTTTCAGACATATTACACCGGTCAGTTTGATCGTCAATAAAGAGGATCGGATGAGGAACAAGGAGAAGGAATTGCAGGTAAGATACAATTAGTTAGATTACTTTGTTTCCTCTGTAATATTGTGTGATCCACAGTCTCCCGAGTATCTAAAATCTTATCAATAAACGTGCTCAAATGCTACTTACATACATACATATCTATACGGCTTTATTTCCAGAGTAAAGCTACAATTTGCAAGGCTACAGAATTACCAGCAACTTGTTATTAATTCTGTACCCACATTTTGCACGGTCAGGCTAAGATGTTATCCAGTGTATATTAGTGACAGGTTGCAAGCCCATCGCCTAACAATACTCACTACAAGCCTTAATACTCTTCTATAAATGGTTTTTTAATTTCTAGATGCGTCTAGAAGAGGAATTAATCAAGTCTCAGCCGTCGTCCACTCGACGAGTGCTAGAGGTCGTCATAGAACGAGTGACGTCGGCCACGGTCCGCGAGCTGACGAGCTCGGTGGCGCCGGCGCGGGCGCGCGCGAGAGAAGCCGCGCGGCGCGCTTGTATTGAAAGGGGAGAGGATCTGGTGAGTGGCTATTGGAAAAGCACTAAATAAGATGTTAGTTGTATGTCGTCTGATTGCAGCCATATTGTATTTTGATTACTGTCATATCTTTAGTGACATTTACAAGATTAAGACAGATGGATTGACATAAGAATCATCAAAATCGGTCCACCGCGTTTAGTTTCTAGAGCGCCACGAAGGAACAAACATACATACAAACATATATAGGCTGATAAACACGTTACCCTCCTCGTTCGGCAGTCTGGTAAAGAATAATACTAAATCATTTAGCAATAACGTTGTATAGGATTTAATTCTTAACATGTTTTGTTACAGCAAGCCCTCCTTAAAACGATTCAGAATATATACTCCACACAACTCTCCCAGCTACGAGAGTCGGCGAAACAGAATGAAGCCATACAGAGCAGAGTATCGAACGCTCTCAACGCGTTGCTGCCGCAAGCACCGAGGGCTCTGCACGCTGCGGCCGCTAGGAGCAGCAGACACGCTGTGGCGAGATGGGTGTGCGATCATTGGTTCAGTACTGGTAAGTGGGCAGAGTGGGGTTGGTGTTATTAAAATAGTGGGCACTTTAGCGTGATGCGATACGTGTTTTAAATGTTTTAGGTAGGAGTGGGCACTTTAGCGTGATGCGATACGTGTTTTAAATGTTTTAGGTAAGAGTGGGCAGGGTGTTTTTATAGAGTGGGCAAATGTGGGCAGATTGGGGTTGCAGGTTTTACAAAAGTGGGCACTTTAGGACAATGAGGGACGTGAAGAATATTGAGTAATATTTGGCAGAGCGGAATTGGATAAATTATCAAAAAGTGAGCATGGTACGGTACGGTACGTGTTTTAGGTGAGAGTGGGCAGAGTGGGGTCGGTGTTATTTTGTTAAGTTTTGTATTTTTAGTTTAGTTTAGTTTAGTTTATTTATTAATCAATGTAATATTACAATATAAGTTGCATTGCATGTCAAAAAATACGAAATTACATTGAGATCGTCAAAACATAAATACTAATAATCAAAGAATACAAAAATAATTAATTAAAACAACAACAATTAAACATCAAATAAATGGTCACTCGTCCGATGTCAATATACAAGAATTAATAACTTAACCTACCTATAACTACCTACCTATATACCTATAACTTAACTTTTTAACCTATGATGTTGTATATTTTTAATCCTGACTCAAAAAGACGGTGTTATGCGACCGCTATATGTGTGTGTGTGTTTGTCTGTCTGTGGCACCGTAGGTCTCAACGGATGTCCCAATTTATCTTAAAAGCAGGTTTTCTAGTGGTGGTAGCTAGCTTACATTAAAAACGGCTGGGCCGTTTAAGAGATGGATCGTTTTTAGTTTAGTTTATTCATCAATGTAATATTACAATATAAATTACAGTCAAAAAACACGAAATTACATTGATATTGTCAAAATTAATACAAAAAAATAATTAATTCATTATTTTTTATCTCTCTAATAGATGATCGCACAGGTTCACTTTGTCCATATTCCCATCTCGTCCATTTTCCGATCTCGTCCACATTCTCATCTCGTCCACATTCTCATCTCGTCCACATTCTCATCTCGTCCACATTCTCATCTCGGCCACATTCCCATATCGTCCACATTCCCATTTCGTCCACATTCCCATTTCGTTCACATTTCCATCTCGTCTACATTCCCATCTCGTCCATATTCCCATTTGTTGCACATTCCTATCTCGTCCACATTCCCATCTCGTCCACATTCTCATCTCGTCCTCATTCCCATTTCGTCCACCTTTTCATCTCGTCCACAATCCCATCTCGTCCACATTCTTATCTCGTCCACATTCCCATTTCGTTTAAATTCCCAACAACTAGTGATTAACCGAGTGGTCGAATTGATATTGAACAGCGCTACAGTCCTAGGTTAGGTTGTTGACGAGTTAGCAATGAGGACGAGTTGGGAATGTGGACTAAATGGGAATGCGGACAAGTTGGGAATGAGGACGAATTGTGAATATGGACGAGACAAGAACAATTTGGGATCGGTATGTGGACGAGTCGGGAATGTGGCCGAGATGAAAATGTGGACGAGATGGGAATGTGGACGAGATGAGAATGTTGACGAAGGGGAATATGGACAAAGTGAACCGGAGCGTAATAGCGGAATTATGTATTGTTTCTCCAACAGCGGTCCTCTGCAAAGACATAGAGTCAGAGATGCATCACCTCATAGCTTTGACGGACGCGGTGCGCTGCGATCCGCCGCGCGCCGAGCCGCCGCCCGCGCCCGCGCTGGACGCGACGCTCGCCGTGAGCGTGGCCACCGCTATTATAACCCTTAAGGTCAGTGCAGAGAGTCCTTGGGTATCCCGACAATATTTTTTTGTCTCAAAAGGGAATAATCATGACTTTTCTCAAACATGCAATGGAATGTTGGCGTTATGTTAGTTATTTTAGGCTTCAAAGTATCACGTTGCGGGCGGAACACCTCGAGAGAACTGTAAAGGAATTTCACACAAAATTGAAGGCAGGGTAGTTTTTTTTTTTAATTTTAATTTAAACATGGCGGCTGTGTTTATGAGCAGGCTAAATAGCTGTTTTTTTTTAATATACTAAGCCGTGCATCCAACCAAAGCATGTTTAAATAAAGGCACCAGGTACCAGGAGGGCAGAGGTAATTAGGTGTGCGTAGCGCAACTTAGATATCAGGCAATGTAGCACGGGGCGGCGCACCCGTTTTAATGAATTATATGTTTAAGATAAACACTATATATGCCTCGCCGAGAAAAGGGGTTGCCAGCCTCGTAACTATCCGGCCTCGCTTCGCTCGGCTGTCTATATAAATACGGCCAGCAACCCCCTACTTCCCGGCCTCTGTAGTAATTTACTATTTTTTCACAGCTTTAATAAAAGCTGATTCATGTAACAAACAGTTATAACTAAGATGTAAGCCAACAAAGTTTTGATCCTACCTCTTTCTAACAAAACAGAATTTAACATGGAGTTTATGTGGCCGACGTGTTACATGACGTCACACGGCGTATCGGATCTCTCTGTCTAATCGCTGTCTAATTAGCAGTTCAAAATGCTTGTATCATCCGTATTTCTTGGCCGATTTTAATTTTAATTTCTCTTTTATTGATTTCTTGTACGGTATTTTCATCTTTTGTTGAAAATTGCAATTTAAAAAAAATCCATGCATATTCCCTGTGAATATTCTAAACCTTGTTTTCGGTTGAGTCAGATAACTATTTGTCACAAATGTCTAGCAATTGATACATTACATTCCGAAAAGTCATAATTCTGAATTGATCAAAATCTCGAATTTTCATAATTCCGAATGCAATGTTTTGATAGAATTATTTATTTTTACCCGACTGCGGTGGAGCCCAAAAGGAGGGTTATGTTTCTCACCGTCATGTATGTCCAGTTCTATGTTCCCCGCTACAGCAAAAACGGCTTGGACGATTTTGACAAATGAGGTATCATTGGATTCATCTTCGCAGCGAGAGTGTCATAGGATACCTAAACTGTTAAAATTGAAATAACAACAATGGTAAATGACAATTATTAACCTTTTCAACGCCACAGTCGCTCTGGCCGTCAACTAAAAGTCGTGCCACTGACGCCACGTCGGCTACAGCCGACAAGAGTTCAAGATTAAAAGAGACTTTGTTTGGTAGCAATAAGGTGTAATTTGCATAGCATAGCAAACATGTTTGGCGTGTGGGTGGCACATTTTGTATTCGACGTATGGCGTTCAAAAGGTTAACATATGTAGGTATATCGACGACAGTATAAAAAATGCAGTCGGGTTTTTAAAGCTTGCTTTTCATAGAGTTATTCATATCCTACTAATATTATAAATGAGAAAGTTTTGATGTTTGTATGTTTGTTACTCAATCACGCTTCAGCCCCTGAACGGATCGGGATGAAACTTGGCACACAAATAGGTTAGGTCCTGGAATAGGACATAGGATAGTTTTTATTCCGGAAAAATTAAATTTCCAGAGAAAATAGCGATAATCGAAGTCGCGGGCAGAAGCCAGTAAATTAATAAAAATGTTCCCAGGAGCAGCTATGTCTTCTCCTAGACTACGAAGAGCCTATCGGCCTTCCTTCCACGCTAGCAACTTGCGCGCTGGCCTGCTCCCCCAGTAACCTGTTCGCCGGACCCGCTGTGCGAGCCATCCTGCAGCTGAGCGTGGACCTCTGTATACTGGTCGGTGAGTACTACCATATATACTTTATTAACCCAAGGAATACACTGGCCAGCTGATGGTAAGTGGGATGTGAGACCCATAGACATTCTCTTGAATAAATATCACGGAACAATGTCACAGAAATTGACCTAGTCCCAAACTAAGCTCTATGGGTACTAGACGTATGTCCCTCGGAATCCCTTACAACGTTTGTCCTAACTCATTGTTTGTCCGAATTTTCATTTGCCCTAAACTTATTTTCAGATGAGTCTGGCAACTTTTTACGTTTTCCAATTATATTTGCGGTTCGGTTAGGTTTGGGTTGTATTATAACATCACTAAAAAGTTTTAAAATGTAAGCGGGGGAAGCTGTAAGCTTTAGGTTAAACGAAAATTCGGACAAACGATGTATTAGAACAAATGACGATTAGGGATTCCATAGGGCAACCGTACTAGACAACGATATACATGCTTTATAGAGAAATACATATGTACATACATAGAAAACACCTCAGATTTAATGGTCAAGCTTTAACGTCATCTTTGAATGACTAGGTAATAAAGTGTGCAGCTACATTTTCAGAATCGGTTCAGCAGATCCAGAGATTACCCTTACAACGTCACAAACTTTACCTTTTTATAATATTAAGTAAAGATAAATATTTTTCATTTCAATTTTCATCTTTTACAGTGAGTCGAAAACCGAAAGATATCAACGACGCGTTCCTAAACCAACTACACACAATATGGAACGTGTGCTGTCCAGACAGAAAGAAAAAGGAACCTCAAGACCTAGACATGCCTGACCGAAGAGATCTAACCCCAGAACTGAGAAACTTTGAAGACGATAAGGCTCCTACTCCGGTCACAAGTGATGATGAAAACGAAAAACTGGACCCAGCTAAAGTAAAGGAGATCATAGCTAAATCGAAGAACGTGAAAAATTTGGTTATTAGTCCAAGGATCAGTACATCACGAAGCCCGATTAGTCCAAATGCGATGAAAACGTCAACGAGAAGTCCAAAAAGTCCCAACTCGTCTATAAGTGTAATAAGTCCTTCTGCTAGAACGAGAAGCCCGAACTCAAAAGTGAGAAGTCCTTCCTCGATAAGTGTTAAAAGTGCAATACGATCAAGAAGTCCGTTAAGTCCTAATTCAAGTGCGAACAAGTCTAATATAAGTGCGAATAACTCGGTTATGAGTGTAGTGGAAGCGGAGAACGCTGAGTTATTAGAGTTTTTCGACCGTATACTGTGTCCCCGTAATATAGTGTTATTAAATACTTCCAAGTGTAAAAGTGTGGAGGTGTGGGAGGCTCTGGCCACTGCGCTGGTGTTTCTGCTCAAGTATGATTATTTGAGCGAAGACTCGTTAACGGAGCAGTGTTTGGCTGTGTACAGGCAGGATTGGCCACAGGTGAGTTTTTTTAGTTATCTACTGACAACCTGATTTAGAGATTGAATAATATATTCCTTGAAAAATGAGTCCCAGTTTTTATATACATTAATAGAAAATAAATTCAGTTAGGTTAGGAGTACTTCTTTCCTTTTCTTTTATATTCTATTAAAGCATTCACTGCCAGTACTATTTGTCGAACTTTCGCCAGGTGCCACATCTTTTGTTTTATACGGAGCTTGCCTACTGTAAGAACGCACATATGCGTTGAGGGCATTGGGTGAAAGTAAGGAGAATATATGCGTTGGTGGCAGTGAATGCGTTAAGGTAAGGTGGGGTAAGTGTGTCAAACCAACAATATCTCATAAAAAATATATTTATACTTGCCCTACCTGACCTTATATACAAGAATGATATGGGGAAGTGTTTATTTTTTTAATTTTTAGCTGTTTCGATTCCGGGTGAGACAAGCGAATTTTAGAAAATCTTTGGATGCCTCCCTTCTCCCTCTGCACTGCAGGGCCCCTAATTGTTTCCACCCTGTATATCCACAGTATCGCTTTCTTTCTTTCTTTCCAGAGCACCTTGGAGAGCCTGTCTCTCTGCATGAAGTCAGTGTCTTCCCGCTGGGCCCGCGCGGCGAGCGGCAAGTTCACCCTCTTCCTAGAGTTCCTTGCGGAGTACTGCGGGGATATGGACTACGATCATTAAGGGGTCGCTTATGCTGCCACCAATACCGGTTTTACCATAAGCAGGGCTCGGTTACCGGTTAAATTTTCAAACCGTAATTCTGTACTTGACGCAAAACGCATTTCGGTTCCGTTCGAATATACCGGCTTTGTATAAAGTTTTTTCAAATTAACCGGTTTCGAGCTAAAAAACCGGTTAATATAGACGCATACTACGCGCATCGTTTTCTCGAGTCGCCGCTCGTGGATTAAACCGGTTAATTAAGGTTAAAATAAAGTTCTCAAAACGTTCGCGTTCCCAAAACAAAGAATAAAGTTCTCAAAACTGAAATAAACCGGTATTAACCGGTATTTTTTTAACAGGTTCCGAGCCCTGTCCATAAGGGCACACGGAGCCCCCATCCTCAGGGGGCCCCGAAGGACCGACAATTTCTCCCACAATTTATTCGTAGTAGTTAAGTAGATTTTTTTTAGTATAATTCGCTTTCTTTACTTTCGAAAAGGGCCCCAAGTTCTTGTGTGCCAAAGGGCACATAGTTTAAGACGGCCTTAGGGTCAGCTCACACCGAGAAGCGACGCTGCGCACACATGCGACTCAAAATATACTTTATTTACTACACAAAAAGGTACACATTTCATTTTGAGAATTCAGAATACGTTGCACCACGCAGTGTTGAATTCTCTCAATGAAATGTGCACCTTTTCGTGTAGTAAATAAAGTATATTTTGAGTCGCATGTGCGCACAGCGTCGCGTCGCGTCGCGTCTCGGTGTGAATTGACCCTTACACAAGAGTGGAAAGGGATGGCTTTATGTGCTTCCGCTCGAAGAACGTGAGATGGAAGAGAGCATCAAATTTAATTAATTGCTGTTTACTTTAAAACCACTACATTGATCAAAAAAATAGTTTACCAGCATTAAGAAGTTATAAATACTCAACTATTGAATCAAAAAACGTCGTTAAGTAGAATAAAAAAGTTTCATCATAGTATAGCGTTTGAATTTTTTTTTTGTTGAAAAAAGCGGTATATGGTTTACCAGTGTGAAAATATGGGTCTATATCGTCTTCCATAGTTATTTTTAGTCTGTGTCATATTTATCACATGTCATAACTTATTATTATAAGAAACTTACTTTTTCAGGAATTTTATAAATTAAACCTAACCTAGCCTAGCCTTCTCTACTCGTTAGATATTTAAGAAATTCTGAAAAGTTTACCGTTCCAATACCAACGATATAACCTAAGAGCCAGCCACCATACAACGAAATTTGTTAATGGAATATGAATCTATTGCGATTGAAATAAAGCCAATTTTCTAATTTGATCATAAGTCATATAAACAAAAGAAATTCCACTTTATTTCCTTTGCACTAGATCTATATTTGAATGGCCGTATTTTGTACTATTTTTAGTACAAAGGAGCTCAGGAGGATAAAAATTATGACTATCAATAATTATGTCAACAAAGACATGGCTAAAAACAATTATGTGAAACAGGCTCCCGAAGAGATGTACAGTACCCCAACTAAAACGTTAAGCACTTTAGAATTAATCAGACAGGAATCCAGGGGGCAATACTTTATGACAGTTAGGGAGTTCCTATATCGATAAACTCAATTATCGATGTTTTTTTTATATACTAGTGATCACTCCAAGTTTTGCCTGTAAAAACATTTTTTAAAGTGTAAATATTAAACAAAATAACAACGTAATTCTCTTCTTCATTTTCCAAAAAGATTTTTGAAACTTTACTCATCGTTATTTTTTTCTTCATAATTGTCCCATCTGCTATTGTTAAAATAAACGATCAGAATTTGTTACAAATTTTCGGGCGTTAAACCTCTCCGTCGTGGCTGATAAAAGTGGTAAATCTATTTCAGGTGGCTAAATGACTTCAATTTCTGTGGAGGTAATAGGGGCAGAACATTTTTTTTAATATGCTGTGTGAATTTCATAATTACTCAGAACAATACTTACAAAAAATACATACAATGCTGGGGGCGATCACTAGTATATGGAAAAAGCATCGATAATTGAGTTTATCGATATAGGAACTCGCTACCCGTCATAAAATTTTGCCCCCTGTATGTGTATGTCTGGTCAAAATAAACTTCAAACTGAACATCAAATGACAAGTATAGCAATAACAATGGCAGTCACAATGACAAGGTTCTAAGTATGCTCAACACTTTTATTGGGTGACTACAGTTGCAAGCACTTAAAATTACCTTCGGGTTGGTTCTCTCTCTCTTGTACGCTCTTATGCTAGGCTTATCAACTTTACTCGATTTGGAAAGATTTTTGAAGAGCTATTACACCGTTTCTTGTACATATATGAATATTGGAATAAGGTAATTTAACCTTTTGAACGCCATACGTCGAATACAAAATGTGCCACCCACACGCCAAACATGTTTGCTATGCTATGCAAATTACACCTTATTGCTACCAAACAAAGTCGCTTTTAATCTTGAACTCTTGTCGGCTGTAGCCGACGTGGCGTCAGTGGCACGACTTTTAGTTGACGGCCAGAGCCGACTGTGGCGTTGAAAAGGTTAACGTTACCAAGTGTAACCATAGGTTACAAAAAAAGCTACAATATTCTCAAGTGGCAACCATCGCAGAAGTTTTTGAGTAAATGGGATCATGTTGCCAATGTCACTCCAAACAAATGCAACATTTTTTTTCCAAACTCTTTTTGCCACTCTTTTTGAGGTGTCTTGATACGATTGAGATATGTATTTATTTATAATATTAGCTAAAATATATAAATGGTTTTGTAGATAAGATTGATTAAAAGTGGAAAATATATGAATGGCAGCCATTTTGAATTTTATATCTGCCAAAGTTTGGTTTAAAATTTACAACGTTTAGGCGAAATTGTGACAAATAAATTTGTAAAAGTAACACCAAAATTATAGTTAGTAAATTTATATATTATAGTTATATTTGGCAAGTAAATAATTATAAAGTAACGAAGAAATTTTTTTTTCTTCATATTTGGAATTCCGTGAAAAACGAAGGATACAATACAGAAAACAAAATATCTTAGTCTAAAAGCCAGATACTGACATAGTCTACTATTTATCACGAAAAATGACACTTCCGCGGAAATAACCTCGTAAGGCCCACCGTACTACAAACAGGGAGTTTTTTGTGAGTGGGACTTTGAATCTACCATGAAGGCAATAAAGTTCAATTACGTCTGTTCGATAATGCCATTTTCAGTTTATGAAGAAAGGAAATAAACCTTATTCTCATTGCAACACAGTTCAAATTAAATTGTCATCCTATTGCACCCTGGGTCTTACGAGGATAATATTACGAAGGTTCGAAAGATGGCGTTGTATATTAAGTAATGCCACCGGCAAAGATCGGACGCAATAGTAGTTTACGTGACGGTTGCGTAATGCTAATTACGCAGAGTCGCGTACAATACTTTATCGACACACATATTATAAGTACTCTAAGATGGGTTCAGAAGCCGAAAGGCAAATGACCAGCATTACCTTAGCTGTGGTAGTAGGTGACAGCGATGACAGCCGTAACGAATTTTTAAAATTACGTTATCGAATATTGTAAGGTAATGAAATCCAAATTTGGAACATCTTCCAAAATTAACAGCTGTCATCGCTGTCACCTACTACCACAGGTAATGCTGGTCATTGCCTACGGGTTTTGAACGCATAATAGAGGACTTATGATATGAGTGTAGATAAAATAATAATTAGTTAAGAAAATAAAACTAAAATCATTGCACTAGGCGCTCTATTCTACATCGAGTTCATAAATATGTGTACACTTTAGTACCTTGTCTATTTAATGTCATGTACAAGGTGTATCTAAAAGTTCCCGCGGGAATAACGTTTTCAAAGCCCGAAACGTTATTTTAACGACTTTGCCGGTGGCTGCCTTGTACCGGTGCGATGGAAATATATTGTAATTACAAATGTATTTGTATTTAAATGTTGTAACATGTTGTATTTATTTATGTATCGAAAATGGATTTTAATCATTTTTATGTACAGTATAATATAGGTTTGAATAAACTAATCGAATAAAAGAGTCCGCTTTTGTAATAGTCATGATGTAAACCTTATTTGGGTGTGCCTCGAAATCCCTAACGTTTGTCCGAATTATTGCTTGTCATAAACAGGTTTTCAGCTGAGTCAAACGTTTTAAGTTTTCCAAAAATACCCGCGAGTTAGGGTTAATTACAACACTAAGAATTCGGACAAGCGATGCATTAGAACAAATGACGATTAGACGATTAGGGATTCTAAAATAGACCCCCAATTTTAATAAATAATGATTTAAACCCGGAACCCCATTGCAGCGCACGCCACGCACGCCACGTAGGAAAAGGGCCTTCTCATTTATCGACTTTCTATTATCGATATGTTAAACTTTAGAAACTTTTCTTAAAACATATATAAAAAACAATACGATGTTTTTTTTTTATAAATAGCCTAAGAAACACTTAACTTAAAGATTTTTAATTTAACAGAAAAAATTCGTTGGTCTTAGGTGGGAATCCTATTTAAGACCGACGAATTTTTTTCGCTTTAATATAGTTTAAATAATTTTCGTAACAGACGTTTCTGTAAAATTAAAAATCTTTAGAATGAAGTGGCCCATTGTACTCATGCTTATTTCAATGTAACTTGAAACACGAGTGTCGTTTGTTAATAAACAACGATATATGGCGTCAGCGTACCCTCCGAGTATGAAAAAGCAAGCGATCACTAATTTCGTGGATCTTACGTAGGGTCTTGGTGGCATAAGTGGTAATGCGCCTGCATCGGCCCGGAGAGCCAGAGGAGATGTACGTTCGAATCCTCCCTAAGACCGACAATTTTTTTCGCTTTAATATAGTTTAGAACACTTAACTTGTTAACTCTAACACACATTTTAAACATGTAATTAAAAAAGCTGCGAACTGATTAATTCTAAAATAATATTGTTTTACAAGTAACTTTCAAATTTAATTGCATCAATCAATTTCGAATTTTCACCAGCCCAAAAGTTTTCTGGAAGAGATTTCTCCTGTTTTGACTACCTCTACTTTTAAAATTGATTTTATTATTTATGTTCTGTGTTGTATTGTATCGATATATTAGTATGTAGTCGATAAATGAGAAGTCACTAGCGTTAGTGAGCAGTGCCACGAAAATTCCGGGCTTTGGTAATAATACTCCCACCTTGAATTCAAGGCATCAGACCTTAAAATACCTGAGATAGGGCTTCGTGTAAAAAAGGGAGGGAGGCCCAGCAGTGGGACATTATAGGCTGTTGTGTCCAGTCGCATATTTTAACTGACTCGTTTTTTCCTGTCGATTGTTTTCTCATTTCCTCCTATTTCTGGGCGGTGAAGCCCTTCCATAACGTAATAGTATTACGTGGGAATACGTTGTGGAAAAATTTGCGATAGGGAGATATACGGATAGGAAAATATACATTACATTAAATCACGCCTGTTTCCCAGAGGGATGCCTACCCCAAAGACCACTTCTTTCCACCTGCTACGCTCCTGAGAAATCTCGTTCGCTTCTTCCACATTCATACATCGAGTCATGCATGCACGTCGGTTTCGGGTACTTAAGATGCGGCCCTTTTCCAGTAATTCTCCGATTTGATTTGAAGAATAAATATATATATAATTATATAGGAAAATATGCAACTGTAAAAAGTAAAGATCGGGAAAAAATGCTAATAGAAATTCATCTACCAATAAAATTTGATTTTCGGAAAATATCAGCCACACCCAAAAAAAAAAGTGCCTCTGGAAAAATATGGATCAGGAAAAAAGTATACCATAAAAAAATATTTTTGGAAAGCTCAGGTGCGCGCGTAGTGGGTTTCCGGATTATTCGAGTGATGCATTTCTTATGTATAAACTGCCATTTTGCAATAGTTTAATAGTTTTAAAATAATATTATTACAAATTTTGAGTAGTGCTGTAGCTCCCAAATCGGTTTAGGCTAAAAGCGTATGTGGAGAATGCAGAGCGAACGAATTGAAGCTAGAAAAACAATATTATGTCAACGTATGTTTTGCTTATCTTTTCGCATGAATAGAGGCGAGATGTTTTTGTCATTCTTCCTTTCTCGAGAGATGCAATTGAATCGTGGCGAAATTCGAGGTATTTTTTTTATATATCAATTAGCCATATAATACCCAAAAAACCTAATTATAAAAATAATGACAACCCTAGTAAGGTGTTATCTCAGTCGTGCAACTTCTGACAGAAATGACAGCTTACTATACTCGAAAATCTAATTTGAGACCAAAAAAACTACGGCAGATCCGTCACTGTCATAAGTGTCAAAGCCACTTATGTCAGTGTCAACCGAACATTCCAGAGTTAGCCAACCTTTTTGCATTGATAATCAAATTGTTGTAAATATTTCTAGATAAATCTAACATTATCAATATTTATCAATAACAAAAGTTATATTTAACAATATGGGGGAATATGCATTCAATGTTTTATCTACCCGATATTCAAAACATTAAAATATCCCAAAACAAATATTTTCTCATATAGTGTGTTAAGTCATTAAATGGCGGGTGTGTGTTCAATAGCCGTTTTTTTATCAGCTAAAACAAAATGACAAGCTAAATTCGGATGCCTTACACTTATGCTTGATTTAAACTTGACAGTTACCCATGGACCCCATGGTGTCACGGCTGGTAAAATGCCCGATGATTGTCATTATAAAGTGAGCTACACACTTTTGGCCTGTTATTTTGTCGAATAACTAAACGTATGTAATATTTAAATTGCATCAACGTTGTTTACAAGTGCAATAACAGTTTTGCTACCAAAAATCTTCTATGGTTAAATATTTAATAGGCCATCTTGTATTTGTGTAAGTAACTTGAATTAACTTGTTTATTTAAA
Source organism: Acleris literana (assembly GCA_946894065.1). Lineage (NCBI taxonomy): Eukaryota > Metazoa > Arthropoda > Insecta > Lepidoptera > Tortricidae > Acleris > Acleris literana. The sequence goes on along the minus strand of OX335697.1, from coordinate 10,240,389 downwards.
TCGAAGGTTTAAAACTACCTACAAATAAATATTCTTAGTGCGGTCTTAAAAAGTGGAAATATACTAAGGCAATTTTTTTTTTTTTGTGGCAACCCACGTTGGTCTTTAATTACATTTTCGAGTATAGGGTTGTCTTTTTTGTTGGTATTTCTGTAACACATTGTATATAAAGAATTACGCAATTATATACATAGAAAACATCGAAGATAGGAACAAATATTCGCGCTAATCACATAAATATTTGCGATACCGATAATCAAACCCAGGCCCGCTAGCTTCGTAAACGCTTCAATGTTTGTTAGCTGTGCTCTCTCCATACCCTCTTACAAACGCACAATACCTAAAGTGTGATTAAAATGTGCTTTGTCCTTATCTCTCATTATGACATTTCAATTTGACAGAAAGTGACAACGCATACTTTAACTAAAAAGGGTTTATAGTGCGTTTATGCATAAAGTGTTAGGCTATAGGCTTCTTCGTCATCAGCTCAAAAGTGGGGGTCGAAGACACTGGGTTTTAAATCTATAATTCATTGTATGTTTTGTTATTGGTATTTTGAGTAAAGCGATGTGATGTGTTAGATATGTATTTAATCGAAATAAATGTTTTTATTATATTTTTTATTTTATTTCAAACCTTTTAGCTTTGACGGATACATCGGTACCACAGGTTCACGATGACGGATTAATCCATCACGGATGACGATTTAAAATAGACATACAAAATATGTATGTAAATATGTCTTTTTTATTGTTATAAAATATATAGAAATATGGATGAACAAAGGCGAACTTATTACTTTAGGGTGGTCTTCCCGTTCCATTCTAATCATGATAAAATAAAATCTTACTATTGCAAATGTATCGCGGACCCTGAAACCTAAGATGTAAGCGTCATTTCACAAGTTTTAAATCTATCATTTCTCAAGACTATAATCTCAAGACCGCAAATGTGTTGCCATTAATTGCTACAAATGAACGTCTGATAAATTATTTATTCAACATTAAAACTTAATCAAAAACAAAGTTAATCTACACAAATCAACAGGGGTCGCATTGGTGCCCGATGACGTCAATTTGCATATAGATAACTAGCTACCATGCCCATAACAGACGTTTTTGATGAAGTTTAAGTTCTTATAACTCAGTCAAAATCTAATGTAAATTTATGAAAAAATAGATTATAGGTAATTATCCATTTATTCATCTTTGATTCTGTCGAATAGAATTTCAAAATGACCCAGGGGTTTTTTTTTTTAACATGACTATAAAAACAAAATTGGATATAACTTTTTCATCTTGGCGTCAATTGATATGGAAACTACATCTAAATATTCTTCATTAATATATCTAATAAATAATCGAAGGTTTTTTTCTAAAAAATATGGAAATAAAGGCCAAAAGAACTACTTTTTTGGAGTAAAAATGTCAAACTTTGATAGCATGAATCTCGATATTAGTGACTTATAAAAGAAAAATTGAGATGGCAGCTAGTTTAGAACAGAAGTGTTACCCCTTGTGTCCCACGCTACGCGAGCTCAAAAAACAGCGTAACCCACGGGTTTTAAAGACACCCGCGTTAACGACTTGATTTGCTTTCCACGTCATATCTACTCGTACACTTTTTATACATAGAACTGAACATTTTTAGAAAGGTGAAAATATAACTATTACCCAATTATGTCCATAATTAAACGGAATAATGCATAATCCAGTCTACGCAGCCAATTGATTTCAGAGAAAAGTTAAACTGAAACAGTTTCCCAAAAACACTCATCTCTAAAAAAATACCACACAAACGTATATATTATTGTAATTTTCTGTTTCTTTATGGTATAATCTCTAAAAAAAATATAAAAACATACAGTAGAACACATAAATTAAAAAGATATAGCCCTGCACATGCAGTCACGCAACGATTGGATAAAGTAGACTGAAGTTCACGATGAGTTCACCTGACCATATTTAGATTTTTTCCGTTTAAGTGTTATGATTGGTTGATGTTAGTTTATAGCTAATTTCACACTGAATCCATTGACATACAATTCATGGGAATTTATGTATTATTGTGAGAGACTAAGGACAGAAAATCGAATCATAGTGTACCGGAAACCACCCCACATAGGGGTATTTGACATAAAAACCTGGCCAATATTACTTTATTGTTGAAAAATGATTAAAACGTGTCCGTAAAGCATTTCCGAAGGTTATCTAGAACATAATCAAAATATTTTGTAGTTATGAAAAAATCTTTATTTGGTTTGCCATAAACTCAATCTTGTCGTCAAGCGAACGGGCGCTACACTCTTTTATGTATGTATAGAGCTCGTTTCGTGAAACAATCTTCAAACTTTTCTCAAAAGACAATAAGTAACTTAATAAAATTACTAAAATCATCATTTTGACTATGACACAGAAAATATATTAAAAAAAAGGGCGTGAGGAGGCGGGATTTTTTTCATTTGCAATACTTAATGAAGGTATTTGACTATACAATGAACCTACAATCCTGGGTTGACAAGCCTTGACAGTGGTACTAAAACACTAATTTAGTTTAAGAAAAATCTATAAATATTCTATTTTATCGATATCATTTTAATATCACTAAATCGGTACAAATGTTGATCTCTAATAAATAAAAAATACTTTAAAATATAGTACATGCCTTCAACTTCCAAATCCATATTAAATTATTGTAGGCCCACAACAAAAATTGTTCACAATAAGTAAAGAAAGTAATGTCGGGGGATAGGCGCGTTGAGAACTAACACGAGTAAAATTTACGAACGCTGAATTCCAACTACTGGTAAGGGCTAAATACTAGTCTGAAGAACAAAAGATGGCTGCCGCGTGACGTCATAGCTATTCAACTATTAGAACATCGCGATCCATATACGACTAGACGTTATATTTGTTTTAAACTTATGGCCAGGTTTTTATATCAAATACCCGTCTGTGCACCCGGCAGCTATGCTTGCCGGTGGGATACGTTGCTTTTTGGGGCCGGCAGCTATGCTTGCCGGTGGGACACAAGGGGTTGCAAATAGGTTTTAACAACAATTGAGAGTTAGAGCTTCAGATCGATGGTCATCTGCCCATGGTAGCCCCTTAAGTATAGAGAGAGTAGTTAGTAATTAAAGTTGGTTTGGTCGGGTATCGCGGAACGGGTTCTGCATAACCCTTATTAACGCATTCACTGCCACCGACGCATATATGCGTTCACTGTCATATAAGTTTGTTCCTAGGCCACGCCCCCTGGCAGTGAATGCGTTAAACCCAATTTCATCGATACTGACATTCTGAGGCGCGTTTCATAAAGCTACAAATAAAAAAAATACAGGTCTAAACTAGCAACACTGCTCAAATGGCTGTGGCCCGTTTCACGAAGCTACAAGTTACAAATTACAAGCGGAACTTTTCTAGCAAAAGGAGTTAGAAAGAGACTTCCGCTTGTAATTTGTAACTTGTAGCTTCGTGAAACGGGCCTCTGGTCGTCATTGGTCGAGGTTGTGTCAAAAGGAAACTTGTAACCAGTAAATTGTAATTTGTAGCTTTATAAAACAGGCCCCTGATGGACAGTAGCAAAATCGTCAATATTACTTTATTATTAAAATAACTGTTGTTATGTTGTAATATACAATAGTATGATTAAATAATATTCTGCTATTATAATTATTTTTAATAATAAATGGTAAAGAAATTATGCTGCAGCTGTGATCTGTTTTTCGATTCTGGTAGATTTTGATTTTTATTTTATATATTTATTATATTAGAGCACCTTGTGGGCAAACTTTCGTCATTTAACTTCATCGGCACCAAAAAATTGTTCACAATTTAATAAGAAAATAAATAAATAATTTTCTGCTAATGGCTAAAGAGCTTAAATACTACATGGTCTTTTCTACAGCTAGTGATAGACTTAAAAAACAAAACGCGGTTACAAACAAAATGACGTCATTCGGACCACTATTCCAAAGCAAGCGTAGCAAACACTGATAATACCAAAAATAACTCAGTAAATAATAATAATAAAAAATAGTAAGACAAATATAAGCATGATTTTTCAAAAAAATACTGTTATAAATATGAATAGAAATAGATATATTCTTTATTGTATAACTGTACATACGAAGGTGATAACAAGTAACAAGTCTCAACAGTTTATCCATTTCGGACGTACAGTCAAGAACTTAAATTTGGTACCCACCTTAGGTCCAAAGTCAATCTGACATTCTACAACAATAAGGTTGAGTTTCCTAAAAGTTACAAATGACTTGGCATCTCTAATGACACTGACGACTTCAAGCATATTTTTCTTGAAATGGGTCACAAATTAACGTTCGTAACCTTACAATATAAAAATGAAAATATCCTACATTATTAACTTAATCCAGTTAGCTAAATGACCTAAGTTATTAAGCCGGATGCACACACATTTTTAATAATCAATTGCCAAATGTATGATGGAGCAAAGCGGCTCGACTGATTTGGCTGTTTTTTTGTGTCTGTCATTGTCAGGACCAGGTTTGTACATAAAAAATCACGCAACGCCGGGTATTATATGTCCCGATACTTTTTTTTTACTTAAATTGTGCCATTCAATAGGAGTCTAGCGTCAGTTCCTTTCGCTTCACACAAACCTGGCGTTGCATATGTCTCTTCAGTGAGCTGTTTTGTGAAAACGCTACTTGACACTGCCCACAGACATGAGATTTGTTCTCTAAATGGGTTTTTAAATGAGTATACAAGTGAAAACGTTCGATAAATCTTTTTTCACAAACGTCGCATACGAACGGTTTATGTTTCGTGTGGCTCAAGATATGCGTCTTTAAGTGCGTCTCTAGTTTAAATCGTTTCTTGCATATATCGCATGAGAAGGGACGTGACGTGTGAATGCGTACATGTCTAGTTAAGTTAGACGTACCTGAGAATTGTTTACCGCATAATTGGCAAGAGTATGGTTTGTCCTCTGTATGAGTCCTTCTATGATTGACTAGGAGATATTTTTCACTGAATTTCTTGTTGCAATCTACACATGAATGCGGTTTCTCGCCTTTATGCATTCGCTTGTGCCTTATTAAAGTAGATATATCCGTGAACCGTTTCTTACAAAGTTCGCAACGGTGAGGTTTTTCACCCGTGTGGGTACGTATATGAGTGGTAAAGTTCATCCTAAACGTAAATATCTTACCGCAAAAATCACAGATGAAGCACTTCTTTGGCTTATAACATTTTACCTTCTTTTTTAGTGTTTTTTGACAATTGTCATCATTTATCCCTCTCTCATAAAACGGAATTTTCGTCACTTTGGTAAGTTCCTTGCAAAATTGTTTATGTGTGACACTAGTTTTTAGTTTGAACTGTTTTTCGCAAGTTTTATGATCACTTTCTTCGACATTGTTATAATTAACATCAGTTTTATTTTCTTGCTTAGCGAGACTTATTTTCTGGTCAAAAGTAAGCATATAGTCGATTCGCTGAAGCCTCACTGAACAATTCTTTAGGCCATATTTTTTGAAGTAGCTTGTAAGAGTTTTGCGGCTCGGGGGTCTGATGGGCGTGTCTTCTTGCTTTTGGTCGAATTTTGCACGATACAAGACTGAAACAAAGACAGTATCTTTAAACTGTTGAGCCCCCAGAGACCGATAAAGAGCCTATTTGGTATGGGATTTTTTATGGCAAGAAGGTACACGGGCACTCACGCCACCTGGGGCACGTTTTATAAAGCTACAAGTTACAATTGTACAGGTCTAAACTGGCAACACTACTCAAATGGCTGGTCGTTATTGGTCGAGGTTGTGTGCAATAGAGACTTGTAAATTGTAATTAGCAGCTTTATAAAATAGGCCCCTGATGGTAAGTGGGATCCGACACCCATACACATTTGAATTGTCAAGACTACAATCTGGAGACTGCAATCCTAAGATTTTAAATACGTTGCCAACCCTGAGGACTAAGAAGGTATGCTGCTATGCTTGTAATTTCACCGGTTATCTTCTCCCCACACCAGAAGACAACAAAGCGAACACTGCTGCTAAAACAGGGGGTGCCTCACCCTTTACGAATAGTAAACATGTGTAAACTTAGCAGTAAAACTTCGGAGATAAGGGAAACCGGTCGTTTTTTGTAAATTTTTGGCTATAAATCAAAAAGTACGTAACGGATTTTTTTTAAATTTGCCGGCCTTTCACCCGATTCGACAACCAATTTGCTATAATCCTCACCTAACTTTCATACCCCTCATTCTAGACCCCTTTTCAAATATTTAGAAAAATATATATCATATTGCTTTTACTAAAAACTGATACGGGCGAGCAAGTTGTACAACTATGCCAAATTTCAAGTTGATAGCATTTGTAGTTGCTGAGAAAACCCGCTGTGACATACAGACAGACGGACAGTTTCGTTTTTAGGGACAACGAAGTCTCACCATAAGGGTTCCTTTTTACCATTTTGGTACGGAACCCTAAAAAAGGAAGGGATCGGTACTCGGAAAGAGGGTGGAGCAGACGGTGGATCCTAAAAGAGTTGCAATTAACACTGTATCCACCCAGACCACCGGTGGATCACATCACAATGAACTGGTGGATGGAGTCGGTGGTGCCTATAGTCTGGACCAATTGAAATAGGGAAATATGTAAACACAACCAAACGAACCAATTTACCATTATTACTCTATAATCACGAGCTTTTAAAGATCAAGTGAGGTCTTGGCAATGATTTAAGTAAATATACACTTGATCTTTACTTTCATATTAATTTTAACATTAAATAACTATCAATTATACGTTATTTTAAATAAAAACACGCTTGATGAATATTTGAGGTTATGTGTCAAATAGTACTAATTTGTTTACATCTTTGGCAATTTCAATTGATATTGATACAGGCTATAGTGGATCGAGCGAGGGCATTCTTCAGTCACTTTACCGGAGACGTCCATGGTGGTAGGGGTGAGAGAGATAACCACTTTGTCAGTCAGTTACAATCTAATTTAATTACAATAACACAAAGGTAATTACAAGAATAACTTAACTATTAAATACGGAGTGAAGTGACGCTTGAATTGCGTAACTTTGACAGCTACGCAGCCAATTATATTTTATATTAAGATACGTCATATGCGCGCAAAAGCGTCCCTCGAAAAGTTGCCTTACTATCGTTCAGTCGCGCCGTGGCCGCTGACACGCACGCGTCAAAAAAGTAAAGTTTTATTACCGGAATGCAACAAATATAAGTGATAAAAAATGCCGTCTTGTGTTTTTAGAGGCTGCCGAAATTATACTGTAACTATAAAAGGAAGAAGGGATGTCTCATTTCATTCGTAAGTACCGTAAATATTTTTTACATTTTTTGTTTACATTCTCATATTTTGTGGCGGCCATCACTTGGCCATGAGCGGGCACGCTACGTCATTCGGGTAAGCAATTTGAAACAACTATTTATCTCTTTCTAACAATAGCGTTCGCTACGGATTGCCGTCTTTGTCTGTAGAAATCTGGCCACTTGCACTAGCCGTAGCCACTGTCAGTAATTGGCGACGGATTTTATGTGCGTTTAGTATGAGCATAACGTATCTAAATATAAAATATAATTGTACGCAGCTCCATTTTTGAGACAAAGGACAATGGGCAAAAATGTATGGAACGTGGTACCCGCGCCAATGGACATAATGTAAATATCACATTGGAAAGGTATTTTTATAGTGGGCAAAGATAACCATATCGCTTATCTCTATTTCCTGTCGGAACTGAGTTATTTTATTTTGAATATACGTTGTTATCAATCAATTTCCTTTAGGGATACCATTATGAAAGAAAAGAAAACATAACAAGAAATATCTAACTTTTTATCGGCCGGGCACCTACCTCTATACATACTTATACTACTTACTATTAGGTGCCTATATTACTAGTCAAGGGTACACTTCAGTGTTTCCGCTTCATAAATAAAATGGATTTTTTTCTCATTTGAAAAGTGACAACAGAGGTGATTTTTGTTACATTCGTTTTTTTTTACAAATACCTAACTGTCCATGAGGCTGAAGATGGAGCTCTCTGGTGCAGTAGCAGCCTATTCACTTTTGCTTAAGTTGTATTTTTAAGGAAATAAAGATGCCGGGAGCAGATTTTATTTCGCATAAGGTGTCGTGTTCGTATATGAATATCTCCGAATGGACAGGGATTTGAGACAAACCACCTTAATAAACGTTGTTCCTGTTGGTATGACCTATTCAATGACACTATCATTATTGCTATTGGAGCGGGTACCAAAATGCCCATTGTCCTTTAGCTCCGGGCGATGACGTTTCTCACCCTCTAAATCAAGTCCAACTTCCACGATTCTTGAATATTATTTCTTGTAGGAAAAACATAGGTTTTTATAGTGCGACCAAAAAGAGTAGAAATTAAATGAGGGCGCCACTTTCTACGTAACTGTCACATTTTTGACGTAAAATGCGTAAACATGGCAACAATTTTGTATGGAATTTTTTTAGTTGCAGCTGTCACCACTGGCTCGACTTTTTGGCCAGGCTATAAGTTTCAATTTTTTATTTGTTTCTATCCACGTAATATTTTCTTAGGTTTACTAATGTTTCAACGAAAATTATTTAGCAAATTCTTAACTCCCCAAACTACGTATCCCATATTTTTATTTGGGCAATTTTTTATTTCCCAACTCGGCGTTTCGCACTGATATCATTTCCCAACTAATGATTTGATAAATTATTGTTAGACAAATTATTACCTGGGATTCTTTTAAGATGTCAATTATGTTTTCGTCAAATGTATTGATTGGCATACTTTAATTTAAAAATAACCCTAATCTACCTATCTCTGGGAGCAGTTTCGTTTTTAGGGTCATAAAAAAAATAACCCTAACCTACCTATCTCTGGGAGCAGTTTCGTTTTTAGGGTCATAAAAAAATAACCCTAACCTACCTATCTCTGGGAGCAGTTTCGTTTTTAGGGTCATAAAAAAAATAACCCTAACCTACCTATCTCTGGGAGCAGTTTCGTTTTTAGGGTCATAAAAAAATAACCCTAACCTACCTATCTCTGGGAGCAGTTTCGTTTTTAGGGTGATAAAAAAATATGTTATTTGCCTTAGCAAATTATTTGCTACACAATTATTTACCACATAAAATTTGTCGTAATAAAATATTGCAATATAAAAATGTAGCGAAATAAAAAAATTACGAAGTAAAATTATGCCAAGGATTGGTTTGCCAAATAAAACTCCGGCGAAAAGTTGGTTGCCAAATGAAATTTGACGAAACATAATTCGGCAAAAAGGCAGTACACCATTTTCTTGGAAAGAAAAACTTACGGACCTAGGTGACGGCACCAATGAAGGACACTTTTAGCTGACAGGCACCAGTAATGGACACTTCACTCTTAATTCAAATTTCACACGGTCCTAAATTGATTGTTGCAAAACAAATGAATAACCCTTATCTTTTGTAAAATAAGAAACAAGTGTCCATTATTGGTGCCTTGTCCATTACTGGGTCCACCACCCTAGTTACCATGAAAAACTTAGGTTTTATTAAGTTTCCGTTTTTTTATTTATTTCTATCTACGTAATATTTTCTTGGAAATAAAAATTTACAGACCAATGTGGCGGTACCATGATGGACACTTTTAGCTCACTGTCACCAGTAATGGACCCTCAAAAATTCAAATTTCATACGGTCCTAAATTGATTGCTGCAAAACAAATGAATAACCCTTAATTCTGTAAAATGAAAATCAAGCGTCCATTATTGGTGCCTTGTCCATTACTGGTTTCATCACCATAATTTTGCATAATATTCACAACATATTCTAAAATCGTAATAATTGGTCTAGGTTTAAGGGGAGACGTTATTCGCATTTTATATGGAAACTCAGCACCACAATTCTCTTGACACACGTACGTACGATTACTTGGACTTTGGCACTCGGCAATTCTCGACATTCATCGGGAGAGATCGGAAGTGCAAATGACACGAGACATTGCTGCGTATTTATAATATCCTATTGTGCACTTAAGAGTCTAAACCAGTGATGTATATCACCTGACACAATGAATTTTTACAGTAGACCTATGAATAACACAATTGTGGCTTGATTTTATTACATCACAATTAATAAAAAACACTAATATTAAATTAGTAAATGTATATAACAGATAATTTCATTTGAAGAAAATTCCTTTGATTTTAAAAGCTTGTATGTATAGGCTATGTCATAAAAAGTTGATTATATTCTATTTGGCAATAAATTTCTTTGTCTTTGTCTTTGAATATTTAGAATATTAATGAAGTTTCTATACTTAGGTTGATGTTGTGCGCTAAATGATGTGTGTTAGGTTAGTGGTTGGTTATTAATATTATACTAAATAGGTTTGAATATTTTAAGTGAGTAAATTCTATGATTTTATATACTCTATGTGAAAAAACGAACCTTTACGATTAAAACCGAGATGTCCCGAGTGTCAAAGTGGAAATAATCGTACTGTACATAATGCTAAATCTAAAGGCCTCCATACATGATCGGTTTTGCCTTCAGGTCTAACTGACCGGATGCAAAATAGCATCGTGTATGTGTAATTTGGCCTGAAGGCAAATCGCATCCGTCCGCCTGAACGATTGGCCGTTGGAAAAACTGATCGGTCTTTACATGTATGGCCACTCGATCCGGTCAGGCGGAACTGACGCAGTTTCGCCTGAACACATATGTATGGCCACTCGATCCGGTCAGGCGGAACTGACGGAGTTCGGGGCCTACATGTATGGGGGCCTTAAACGAGATTTATCAAACGTGTATCGATATAATTATAATACGTAAACGACCGGCACAATCGACATCATCTCAGCTTCTTTCTCTTTCATCTTCAGTTCTCGGCCAGCGAACGACCCTGAAACAATGCATTTAAAAAAATTAAATCATCGTTAAAATTGATTAATAACCCCGGCAATAGTTTGTTATTTAAGTTAGATGTGGTGACAGGTAAATAAATAAATATGAAGGCACAATCACCTCGTAAGGCCCACCATTCTACTAACAGGGAGTTTTTTGTGAGTGGGACGTTGAATCTACCAACAAGACAATAAAGTTCAAATACGTTTGTACGATAATGCCATTTTCAGTTTATGAAGATAGGAAAATAAACCTTATTTCCATTGCGACACGGTTCAAATTAAATTGCCTTCATTATGTACTTCTTATTGCACACTTAATAGGTTGAAAAAACAGATAGACCTAATCTTGAACGAGGCTTCTTGTACTGTAAGTCAATCAGTAGCATAAAAAGAGGGACATTCGAAGAGGTCATAATTAAATACATAAATAATAAATAAATATCAGGGACAACGTCACACAAATTGACCTAGTCCCAAACTAAGCTCTAGGCTTGTGCTATGGGTACTAGACAACGATATACATACTTACATAGAGAAATACATACTTCAATACATAGAAAACATCCATGACTCAGGAACAAATATTCGCGCTCATCACACAAATATCTGCCCTTACCGGGATTTGAACCCAGAACCGCTAGCTTCGTAGGCAAGGGTACCTAATCGCAAACTAAGCTTTAGTCTTGTATTGTAGGTACAATCAGCAGCATAAGAAGGTGGACAGTCAAAGAGCTCAAAATTATCTATCCTCGCTCTTATTCTCTTGACAATAGAGTCGTGTTAAGGATTGTAGCTTAAAAATTTTCGTCTAGCAACATTATCATCTCGAAGTAAAAAATATTATTAAAAAGAAGGTCACTTCACATTTGTAGAGAAATGGTCGTCTCATCTATCGGCGCGTTGATGTGCAAATAATATCGTTAAAAGGGCAAATTGTCGTGTCGTTAATGATCTATTTTACGTATTGTCGTGTAAATCGCGTGTGAACGTGAAGGAAGGCCGATCTGTTGGAGGAAGTGCTGCCCAGGTTGTATTCCGGTAGTTGCTGGTTAACGGTAACCTTCGTTGGAGGTGAGTTCGAACGAGCCAATGATCTAGGGAGCCAGCTCCAGTTACTCAGCCGGATCTGCACCACCTTCTGCAGACCCTCGAGGTAAGTGCTTCAAACAACCGATCACAGCCTCGCGATTCCACGCTGGTAAACTATTATTTCGTAGTTGATTTTGCGTATTTTTATTATATCGTAAAAAGTTCGTTTAACAGTCCACTTAGCTTAATATCGAAGTAACAAGTACAGTCGTGTATAGATAATTGTGAGCTCTTCGACTGACCTACTTCTGCTGCTGATAAGGCAATGATAAACATGTACTTAACTTAGTTAAGTATATATAATAATGCATAAAGAAGGAAGAAAACTAACAACATCTTGGGTTTCTTTTCTTAATTCCAAGTGAAGTTATGCAAAACATGTGTCGAAATTCAAAGTTTAATTTCTAGCTTCAATTCAAAGTTTGTTCTGCATTCTCCATAGTATAAAATTTTTAGATGGGATCTGAGAGAAAGAAAGAGAGTTACAAGGTCAAGGTCAAGGTCAATGTCAAGGTCACTGTCCATATTGATTGGTACTAAAGGCAAAAAAAACATGCAAGTAAGCGAATAATATTAAAATATATTTATTATTATTAGTGTAAGTATAAGCAGTATTGTCACACTATAAATATTTAAAAAAACGTATAAAAAAGAATAAAGAACATACCTTAAAGTTGAATTGACAAAAAAAAAACAAAAGTTTTTCATTCAATAAGAAAAACAAGCCATGAAAATGAACAAGTTGGACTCGCGCACAGAGGGATCTGTACTTCATTCGCACGATTTCAAATCGAACCAACGCGACCCCAACTCACACTTGACTATTTTTTAGTATTTGTTGTTTTTCACCAGGGTTTGATATGGGTGCCCTTCGACTGACCTAAAATTTTATGTGCTAAAATGTTTCCTATAATACTGAATGGCATACTTCTTTTTTAGCATAAAGATTTTATTGCATACATATTTTTTGTTCTAAAGCACTTTTGGTCTAAAATTGTTTTGTCTGAAATTTTAATTCCAAACGGCTAAATCGATAATATTGTTTGGTCGAAACCCCCCCTCCCAGTATAAAACACGTAGGTCTCAACTAATCTATAGGCTACGTTAGGTTAGAATTGTGTCAAGGCGCGAAGCGCCACAACTACGCGGAATAGGAGCTCCGCCAAGCGGAGCTCCGTCGACTTCGCCTCACGGTCAACGTTATACCAAAAAATCATTCGACAAAAAAAAGTTTTTCCAAACAAATGTTATACTAAACAATTTTTCGACCAGACAATATTATGCAAAACAATTTCGATCAAACAATTTTCGACATTTAAATCATTAGACGAAACGTTGGTATGCAAAAAAATATGATGCGAAACCAAAATAGGCCATTTTTTTTAGATCAACCGATATAGACCCCTTTGATAAATAATCATAACATTGACGCTTGTATGTTTTACCGTTTTTACGACACAAACAAATAAAAAACGTACTATGAAAAAAAAAACATATCGGGAGCCCATTCATTATTTCACTTTCTTAACCTTAACTAACGCTAACTTTTTTTCAATCGGCTGTAACAACACATTCTGTAAAAAACAACAACCCACTACGTATTACGGTTAAGAAGATACAGTTCTACCTCGTAAAGCCCGATGTCCTAAATTTAGGACATTTCATTTTTTTCATTTCTGTTATAATAATAATAATAAATTTTTATTTATTCAGTAACAACAAAGTTTCTTAACATTAATATGGGCCGGTGTCTCTTTTTAAGTATGTGGGATACCTGTGTTAAGAGACACCGCTCTTCCTTAAATGGTTACACAATATTTGATGGTGCTTATACTAAGTCTAAATTTAACAGAATCAACAAAGTGATTGTATGTTCCCTATCGGGCTAGTAGTTGACTTAAGAGTTAGTTATACAAAATAGAAATAAAATTCTGCGTGTGTGTGTGTGTGTGTGTGTGTGTGTGTGTGTGTGTGTGTGTGTGTGTGTGTGTGTGTGTGTGTGTGTGTGTGTGTGTGTGTGTGCGTGCGTGCGTGCGTGCGTGCGTGTGTGTGTGTGTGTGTGTGTGTGTGTGTGTGTGTGTGTGTGAGAGAGAGAGTGTGAGTGTGAGTTTGTGTGTATTCATTATTTTCCACTTAGTAGGCTTTCAATATCACTGTAGTTTTTTAATTTAATCCATTCTAAGTATTAAGTCTGGACATTAAAATATTATCTATGACTATGACGGTTAAATAATTAAATAAGAAATTTAAAAAAACCCATTAAATACACATGTAATCAAGTAAAAAAAAAAAGTAAGCCCTATTATCCAGATTTAAAATATACATTAAATTCCTCAATAGAATAAAAACACTCCTTGAGCAAGAATGGTTACCTCAGATGTTTTTTTCTTTATTGTAATAAAATAAGGTAATAAGAGTATCAGGTTATATACTTAAAAAAATCAGGGGTGCATGGCACCAGGGCGTCTATTCTATGAATATCATATTGTCTACGTTTTAGCTCTTATTTACATGAAAGTAATGGCGTCAGAGTTAAAACAATATGATAACACATCAAAATAGATATAGTTTAATGTTGTAGAATAGAGGCAGTGGCCGCTTTACCTATGGTGGAGAGCATGCAGCACACACAGGCGCAGGGCCTTGGGTGCACCGAGCGCCAGCCCTCTCAAAGACCCTAGAGGATATTGATGGTACACAGGTGCTACATGGGCCGCCTCTTTATAGAAGCCCTACTGGGGCTTGAACTCAGAGTCAATCACAAATTAAAACCTTAAGCCACAGCCTTGTCAATATCACTACACTAATTTCATATTTGGTATTTTTTTACGTTTCTCTTTAAAAAACTTATTCCTATTTTTCTGTGTCTTTTCCTGCTTAAATCTTGTCAGGTTTATAACAGTATAAAAGTGTTAAAACTTTATAAAGTTTGTAACATTGAGCATAAGACCGGTTCATTTCCAGAACTTACCGTTGATTGCGTATGAGATGTCCTGTGGCTGCAGCTGCTCCGGACCCACCACCAGCTCATGCTTGACTTCATGTCCCTCATATAACCCCTCCTTTGACACATCCCCCTCATACTCTCTATCATCCTCACATATCTCCTCCTTGACATCAATTATAGATTTACAATTCTCCTCAATTAATCTCACCTCCCACCCTTCCTTTACACGCAGTTCTTCCTCAGACTCCTTCTTCACATATAACATCTCTTCAGTCATGCTACGCTCCTCTGAATTCTCCTTTGTCTGAGATAGGTAAAGTAAGTATTCTTAGTATTATTTTAGGTACAAGTGGAAAAGAAACAATAAAAACAAACGAACGACCTTACAAACTTACTTAAAACTACACTAATCTAACAAATCGCTACCGTTGAATGGCCTTCCTTATACCATACAAACTTTTTACAACACTCTTTCATACGAAGTCCTTTCGTCAAAACAAAAAGTATTTACAACTTTTATAAAGTGTTTATTACACACTGCAACAGTAGGAAAGTAGCTGGTGCTACTATTAAGCATATACGTGAAGTGTTAACTATTGTTTAAGACTTCTGTATTAAGTTATTATGAAGAATAATAAAATATCTTGTACAAAATGAAAGTAGGTCGTCCCTTAGTCATAATAAGTTGCTGACCTAGCTGCTGATTGTCAATGAGTCCCAATGAGACGTTTCATTCGGTTTTAAGTTTTAAATATTTTGGATGTTAGCATGAACCGCTCAATCCGAAACTCGACATTGGAGTCGATTCTAAATCGAGAGAAAGCTTTGAAGTTTTATTTTCAATCAGCAATAGCAATAAATAACACAAGAATTATCATATCTGTAAGTTTTAAACCGCCAATTCTAATATTATACAGTTTATTCCATTTCTTATTTTATAATCAGTATTTTGCACAAACATTTTAATTTTAATGCAAATCAAATATTAATTTATTTAGTAACTAATTCAATATGTTGAATCTCATTTTTTACTTACGTAAAAAGGATTGTGTAATTTTAATCATAGCAACATTTGCACCTTAAAAAACCACAGATGTAAGTTTTCCTCTTTGGTTTTCCTACCTCTATGGTTAAAAAATACCGGATATAATGGCATCAAAAGCTAGTGAATGTCTACAAAGTAGGTATAGATATGTGAAGCTCAACAAGTTATCGCTGCTTTTGATTGGCCAAGACAAGAGGCCCTACTTTAAAAATCGAAGTTCGAAGTTACGTTAGCTCCATCTCTGTCACTCGTCATTCGAGACTAAATCGAGAGAAAGGGATGGAGCTAACGTAACTTCGAACTTCGATTTTCAAAGTAGGGACGAAGGCCAAATCGGTTGTGAATGCGAATTTTAATAGCTAAGTATAATAATATATTAATGTTGAATTCTGTACTTAGTTGGATGTAAATAAAGTCTTGTCTTACCCATAATATTACCGGTGCAATTTTCATAAAGACAATTTCACAATGATAATTGCACGCTATTAAATAACTAAACACAAAACAAAATGCGAGGTAAATCTTATCGCTGCCTAAAGGGTCTGATACACGATCAACTTTTTACGGCAATGTGTGGCTGGCAACTATTGCTGTCTTACTCTTATTTCGGATGTTAGAGCAAGATGCGTATAGTTGCCGGCCACAAATTGCTGTGAAAATGTTGCTCGTCTCACCGGCCCTTAAGAAGCAGCGGTACCAACTCATGTTGTCTAAAGTGACACAAGGCAGAAAAACGTGCAGATTTACGAATAAATATTTTCTTAGGCGGCCTTTACAATGAAACTTACGACTTACGGACATTACTTAGGGACATGGTAGGGACGCAGCTATCTGCTAGAATGAGAAAAAAATATTTCTGTCTACTTCTAACCAATAGCTGCGTCCCTGTACGTAAGTCGTAAGTTTCAGTGTAAAGCCGGCCTAAGGATAGTAGGTAGCACTTGTTAAATGTTGTACTTCGTACATCCGTTGGAGTTCTGAGGCCCTACTTTGAAAATCGAAGTTCGAAGTTACGTTAGCTCCATCCCTTCTCTCGATTTAGTCTCGAAGGACGAGTGACAGAGATGAAGCTAACGTAACTTCGAACTTCGATTGTTAAAGTAGGGCTCTGAGGCCCTACTTTGAAAATCGAACTTCGACGTTACGTTAGCTTCATCCCTTTCTCTCGATTTAGTTTCGAAATACGAGTAACAGGGATGGAGCTAACGTAACTTCGAACTTCGATTTTCAGAGTAGGGCCTCTGTTCATCACATAAGTATGCTAAAGGTAGACGAGCTAAACCGCCACAACGGGCTACATGACATCTTTGAATCCTTTATTCCATTTCGAGTGTCTTTGCTTTACGAACTAGTTTACAAAGGAGTTCGATTTTGCATGAAGTTCTTTGATAAATTATTACAAAAAAAAAACCGGTCAAGTGCGAGTCGGACTCGCGCACCGAGGCTTCCGTATTAATATTTAAGATAACATGGTTGGAAAACGCAGCAAAAAAATACTTATTTTGTTATGAACTTTATTATCTAAATTAGACTAGCCTAAATTTTAAAGTTTTTTTTATAATTCTTCCAAAACTGTAAACTGTACAGTTTTGGAAAAATTATAAAAAAAACTTTAAAATTTAGGCTAGTCTAATTTAGATAATAAAGTTCATTCGGTCATTTTTTGTACATTTTTGGCTATAAATCAAAAAGTACGTCCAGAAAAATTATAAAAAAAATAGTTTCGAAATGTGCAGACAGCCCTTTCATATGACATCCCGTCTGCTATAATCAAATAACTTTCATTTTTCAACCCCCCATTCTAGAGCCCTTAACAAATACTTAGAAAAACAATTTCATACTTTTTTACTAAAAACAGATGCGGGCAAGCAAGTTAACTATGCCAAATTTCAAGTTGATAGCTTTTATAGTTTCTGAGAAAAACCACACCATAAGGGTTCCTTTTTTACCATTTTGGTACGGAACCCTAAAAAAGAAAAAGGAATCTGTTTAGTAATTAATTAACTACAAACGAAGAAAAAATACTCGATTACGAAAACAGGAAATAATTTCTTGTTTGATGATTAATTAAGAAACTGTGAAAAATAATTCCTCTTTCGTAGCCAATTACGAAAACGCAATTACGAAAAAGGACTAGAGGAGTCCTCTAACAGGACTTCAGCGGTAAGATGATGCGATTTATAGTAGGTATAATATCGCGCGCAAATGTTCATTGTGAATCTACCTTAATGAAACCAGTGTACGTGAAAAAAACCGGTCAACTGTTAATCGGAGTCGGACTCGCGCACCGAGGGTCCCGTACTTGAGATAACATAGGTGAAAAACGAAATAAAGTTTTTTAATAATATTTCCAAAACTGTAAAATTTGACAACTTGAATTTATTTTTCACGTAAAATATAAATAGTTATCTTTAAAACGGGAATTTTTCAGATGTTTTTGGTTCATAACCTCCGGAGATTAGGGGGGTAGGGGACGCTCATTTTTTGTATATGTTTTTCTATAAAATTACTTCACAAAACTTATAAAAAAAATAGTTTCGAAATGTGCAGACTGAGCCCTTTCATATGACACCCCGTTTGCTATAATCAAATAACTTTCATTTTTCAACACCCCTTTCTAGACCCCTTTTCAAATATTTAGAAAAATAACCATAATGTTTTTTTACTAAAAATAGATGCGGGCACGGGACTAGAAATTTCTATACCAATTTTCAAGTTGATAGCTTCTATGGTTTTAGAGGAAAACTGCTGTGACATACAGACAGACAGACACCGAAGTCTCACTATAAGGGTTCCTTTTTTACCATTTTGGTACGGAACCCTAAAAACAACTAATTATAGCAAACCGGACTATAAATTTGACAAAAGACGCATGTTTGACCTTATTTTCATTATCTTAAGGTTAACTGGTGGAGAATACTGTAGCATTAAGCTCCGCCTTTTGTACACTAGTCTAATTGTGAGCCACACCGCTTGCGTGACGTGCACGTGCACGTGTGCGTTCGCTTTCCACTGCGTTGTATAGTGACATGTCGTAATGAGAATTCATACTATACAACGCAGTGGAAAGCGAACGCGTACGTGCACGTGCACGTCACGCATCCGGTGTGGCTCGGCCTTCAAAGTTCATCCTATAGTCCCGTTTCTATGCTTGAACTGGTTCTATGGTATCCAATATTGGTGAAGTGCATGGAATAAGTACTAGCATAGAACCCGGAAAATAAGAAGAACGAATGACGTATGTTTGACCTTTGTTATTTATGGCTTAGGCTTATGGCAATCATAATGAGTTAGAAAAAGATGCACCTATTCGTTCGTTATTTGGTAGATCGTCACAAGGTTTTAATAGATCTGTCTCTATCAGCTGTAAAGCCCCAAGAGGTCCAAGAGAAGTCCATCCGCAAGCCATCCTCTAATATATTAATGTCTATGCGAAGAGCACACAAGTTGTCCACGACTTAAGCTGGAAATAAATTATCGGACGCGGCTGACGGCCGCGACTTATAGGTATCTAGATAATGAATATACACTGAATTGTGCAAACTATCGGAGGTAAGCCGTGGACGTAACCTTGTGCTGACCTTGAGCGTTCGGACGTCCGACAGAAATCTGGCGCGCTGGATGTTTTTGTCAGCCGAAGCCACGTCCCGTTCGACTGTGCACACTTATCAGTCGCGGCCGCCAGCCGCGTCCGTCAGCCACGTCCGATAATTTGTTTTTAGCTTTATCTGTCGTCGGATCTCCCTTCCTAGCTAGTCTGTACCGATAGAGATTCACTATTCACTAAGCGACAAAGAAGACAAGACAACTTGAGCTAGCCGTACATCACGCCATTTATAAACAGTCTGTAAAGCAAACTGACAACAAATAAACTTTAAATCAGTGAAAGATGGCCGGCTGCTAGTTTTGTTTCGATATATTTATTAGACTGTTTAAAATATTACTTTCATAATCACTTTACAATAGCAAATTTACCAATGACTGTTGCATATTAATTAAAAGAAAAAGAAGACGTCAAAATCAGCTGTGAACACCAGCATGGCCGCTCACGCAAAAAGAAAATATAAATGAAATGAAAATAATATAAAAAATTGTAAAATGCACTCAGTAAATACGCGTTGATAGTGTTGATAGAATTACTCTCTTTGACTCGCAAATGTTTCCGCATTCTGCCAAGGTCATGTGAGAGTTGTGTGACGGAGAATTAGCTATCTAATGTAAACTTTGACGTGTCTACCAGCTCTTTCCTATAATATACAACAGAGCAGAGCTGCAAGAAACCTGTTTTGAAAGCTTTGAATATGAGCAAGTACAAGATTTGTCTTGTGCCAACATGTCCAAACACTCGGAAAAATTCTCCGGACAAAACATTTGTCTATGTTCCGGACGATCTTAAGAGTAGGTGGTGTACGGAATATAATTTTGAATATGTTCCTAAACACCATTTCTGCTGTGAGGATCATCTAGACGTAAGTATATTATTATTTATTTATTTTAATGGCGTCTATTTGGTAGAGCAGTTTGACAGGGCACAGGGCGTCAGGAGGAATTGCAATATTTTAAAGTAGCAACAACACAAGGCCGCAACGCAACCTCATTGGCCGGAACGACACAACGCAACACATCACGTGTTTGGCATACCAACGCAGACTAAATAAAAGTACAGTACTGAAGTTTTTCTTTACAAAAACGGCGTTTAGCCATGTCGTCGGTCCACCTTGTTAGAGGCCTACCCACGCTGCGGCTTCCGGTACGCGGACGCCACTCGAGCAGTCTTCGATCCCATCGGCCATCTGTTCTGCGAGCGATGTGCCCATACACGTAATTATTTTCTTGTATAAAAATTTCCGGACGCCTCCTTACCTTATAGACATATATACTGTTGGGTTGTTAGATCATTTTCACAGAGGAAATTTATTTTAATCGCCGTAATTACCTACCAGTAGATTATTTTACTAGTAGCGTTTTGTACCATCCGAAATAAATTAATTTGGCAGAGTCGACGGAGCTCCGCGTTCCTATTTCTGGGTTTTTTTGGCCAGCTATTAAAACACCTAACCTTACCTACCTACCTAATTACTATTGGGAAAATTTGCGATTGGGGAAAATTGGGAAAAGTTCGCTGCTATGAAAAAAATGTATTTTGTGGACATTATCTAACAAGACAAATATAACAGTAAATATGTGTATAGGAAAAGAAACCGTTCGGATTTTTTTATACAAGAAAATAAATATGCCTAGTGGTAGAACCAGTAATGGACCAGGACCCAATGATGGACACTCGATTCATATTTTACAGAAGATAAGGGTTATTCATTTGTTTTGCAACAATTTTATAACCGTATGAACTTTGAAGCAAGGGTTAAGTGTCCGTTATTGGTACCTGTCAGCTTAAAGTGTCCAACATTGGTGCTAACAGTAGATATGCCAATAGGGAAAGAAGTCGATCGGATTTTTTAATACAAGCAAATAAATATAACAGTAAACATGTGTATAGGGAAAGGTGATCGTATTTTTTTAAGCAAGAAAATAAATATAATCAGAAAATACGACTAACAAACCCTGACAGCGTCGTCAGCGTCGTCTGACTTCTATGGAATCTCGAATAGGAAGTCATCTCGATCGCGACTGAGAATCGCATCACTACTATTGTCGCAATAAATACCGTAAAACGGGGTAAATAGGGACACAACCTAAAATAAGTCATAACTTGATACAAACAAGAACATAGTGTTAAATGGACAATAACGTTACGTGGCATTAAAGTGGCGGATGTCGGCAAAAGGATAACGCAACTGAAGTGGAGATGGGCGGGACACTTGGCTAAGCGAAACGATGGCAGGGGCCTGTTTTATAAAACTACAAATTGTAATTTACAGGTTACAAGTTTCCGTTTGACACAACCTCGACCAATGACGACCAGCCATTTGAGCAGTGTTGCCAGTTTAGACCTGTAAAATTATAACTTGTAGCTTTATAGAACGTGCCCCAGGTGGTCAAGGGCGCTAACGGAGTGGTGGCCGAGATTAGGTCACAGATCAGTAGGCTCGTTGGTCTGATGACATTTGGCAGACAGTTGGGAAAGGATGGATGGCGTTAGCACGAGACCGGGCAAAATGGCGTGAAAATGAAGAGCCCTTTACCCTGCAGTGGGTGGATGTGGGCTGAAATCATGATGAACGTTACGTCTACTGGAAATAATTTCAGCCTTACAATTAGTAACATATGCTTCATTTTAGATTGTGTCCCAATTTACCCCATAATCCCTATTTACCCCGTTTTACGGTACTCATTCCATTACAGTTAAGGGAAGACTTAAGTAACTACAGACCCTGGAAGTTGATGAATGCAAAACCGATGTTAAAATCTACTGCGAACTTGTTTATAAACCAGAATAGAGATAAAGAGACTACAGACATCCTAAATTCAGTTGGGATGGAAACCTGGCCTGTACGTATGATGTTACCTAGGGTAGAAGTACCTGTTTTGGCCACTGTACCCTTTTCGGCCATTTAAGGTTGAAATAATACTGTAAAATTAAAAATAATATTCATAAATAAATGAGACTGAAGATGAATATAAAGATAAAATAAAATTTACAGTGGCCAAAAACGGTGTAAAGGTGGCCAAAACTGGTACATCTACCCTACTTCATAGATTATTTTTGTTTTATTGTGAAGATTTTTTTAAAGGTGTTCTGAAAAGAATATGCTTATACAGGTTTATCTTAATTAAAGCATACTTTCACTATTTACTGAAAAAATAGAACGGATATAAAAAAAAAAACCTGTTATAAATTGTTTGTTAACATACATACATACATTAAATCACGCCAGTTTCCCAGAGCAGGAGCCTGTTTTATAAAGCTACAAATTACAATTTACAGGTTACAAGTTTCCATTTGACACAACCTCGACCAATGGCGACCAGCCATTTGAGCAGTGTTGCCAGTTTAGACCTGTAAAATTGTAACTTGTAGCTTTATAAAACAGGCCCCAGGTTCGAAGTTACGTTAGCTACATCTCTGTCACTCGTCCTTCGAGACTAAATCGAGAGAAAGGGATGGAGCTAACGTAACTTCGAACGTCGATTTTCAAAGTAGGGGTAGTACATATTTAAGTTCTTTATTAGTTTAAGGGCCTGTTTCACAATAGACAAGTAAAACATATTCGACAGGTAAATTAAGGGAAATTAGACAAGGTCGAGAGAGCTAACTTTAAATGGCAGATAAATTCTCTCGTCGATTGTGAAACAGGTCCTTAGTCATAACTGGACCTTAAGTGTCCATTTTACTTAACTATCCTTAGGTTACGGTCCCATCAAGCAGAAAGGTAGTTTGCAGCTTAATAGAGCTGAGGCCCTACTTTAAAATTCGAAGTTCGAAATTACGTTACCTTCATCCCTTTCTCTCGATTTAGTCTCGAATGAAGAGTGACTGGGATGAAGCTAACGTAACTTCGAACTTCGAATTTCAAAGTAGGGCCTCTGTATTCTTCTCGATAAAACCGTATTGTTTTTATTTTATCGTATTGTCAACGTTACGGTAAATCTTATGTACTTGACAGTAATGGCGGCCGAGTTAATAACAATACGATAACATGGCAAAAGCAATGTGGTTTGACCGGGTAGACTAGGCTAGTGTCCTAAGAAAATCTTAATAGTCCGTCATTTACATTATCAAAAAATATTGAACACAAGTATTTTTTCGTTTGTCAATTGATAAAAAAATGAAGTTTCGCGTGACGTCACGCCGTGGCCCACTTTAAGCCCCCTACGCATTATCCTTCCGTGCCATCCCTCCGGGCACGATGCACGACGCAAAACGATAGTGCGTAGGCTTGCTGGACGTCAATAATCACGGTAATAATAATTATTATTGACGTCCAGCAAGCCTACGCACTATCGTTTTGCGTCGTGCATAGTGCCCGGAGGGATAGCACGGAAGGATAAAGCTGCGACCACAAAAACGGTACGGATACGACGCGTCACTGCGATTCCGTACCGTCACCGTTTTTTAAGCATTGGTGTGGGCGTAACTTTATGCGTAGGGGGCTGTATACCACGTTGTGATGTCACGAGCCCCCACTCCCGAACTTTGATGAGCGTTATACTTGTCAATTTTGATTAATTTGATAAAGCAAAAAATACGTGTTCAATATTTTTTCACAATGTTACTGAAGGACTAATTAGGATTCTTAGTTATTTACCCAGAGGCCAGGACACACCTCTTTAGAGCCCTATCTGCTATTCCATTTTGTATTGTTTGTACATCACTAGAGACGCCCTCGATTCGCTTCGGTTTATGTGAGTTTTCTGTAACACTCGAACATAATCCAGAATTTATTACACTATTTTTTTAGTTTATTATTATGATGAAAACCGCGTTAAAATCCGTTGCGTAGTTTGAAAGATCGAAGCGTAGGTACATACAGAGGGACAGACGGGGGGAAGCGACTTTGCTTTGCACTACGTTCTCGTAGAGATAATATTAAAAACACATTTGATGCGAGTTAATAGACCACCTGAAAATCTTATTAAATTTGACATGGCTTCTGAATGTGTAACAAAAAAAATTGTTTCAGGATCCACCTCCAACGATATACATAAAAAAATGTGATTCAAAAAAATTCCTCAGTCCATTTATGAGTCCTGTGAAATCAGAAAACACTGTTAATGTTTCTTTGCAATGCAAAGTGCAGACGGTAGAGCGGAGCACCCACAAAGCGGAGAAGCCGCGGCCTTTTAAAACGCCGCAAGCATCGCCTGTTAGAACCCGTCGCCAGCTGGCTGAGGTTCATGCCCAACCGGTTCCGATTTCGTTAACTAAACCAGCAAGCATTCGAGCGAATATGAAAAGACCTTTTTTGGTTTAAAGCTGAATTATTAACGCTTTATCGAATGATAATTGACCGAAAAAGTACCTACAAAATTTGACATTTTCACACAGTTCAGAAATTACTCGATTCGTACGCGAATGACGAGCGATTGAAGGACCTTCAATTGGAACTTCAGTCACGTAAACATTGTCAATATTAAACGTTTCGGGAGGCCATTTTTTTAACATTGTGCCCCCAGTGTTCGTCACAGGCATTTAACGTTGATCCTTTACTTGAAATTTAAAAATGGATTTAAATTATTGTTCTGTCCTCACCAGTTATCACGGTTTTATGGTAGTAAGATATTTAAATACTCATCAAATTTTCTATTTAATTATTTATTTATTCAAATATGTACTTACTGTATTTTATAAAATCAAGACTTTATGCTATGGAGAATGCAGAGGAAACTTTGGTTTGGAGCTAGGAAATTACGTCACGGTTTTTGCATCTCTTACTGCAGGAAGAAAGAAAAGAAATAAAAACATCTTACATTTGAATAGTGGACCTTTTATAGGATCCGTCCGGATCGCTACCACCAGGGGCCTGTTTTATAAAGCTACAAATTACAATTTACAGGTTACAAGTTTCCATTTGACACAACCTCGAACAATGACCACCAGCCATTTGAACAATGTTGCCAGTTTAGACCTGTAAAATTGTAACTTGTAGTTTTATAAAACGTGCCCCAGGGGCGCGTTTTATAAAGCTACAAGTAACAATTTTACCATAATTTACAGGTCATTAACCACAGATCATAATGATTGATTTGATGATTGACTCAATCAATTGACACGTGTAGGGGGTAGAACCTCAGTCAATCTGATTGTACAAAAATACGATTGCGCAAATATCTTGTAGGTCTTTGGGGGGCCTAAGACGACCGGTGAAATTACTAGCATAGAGGCATCTTAAGGCCTCCATACATGATCCGTTTTGCCTTCAGGTCTAACTGACCGGATGCAAATTAGCATCGGCCGATCGGTTCAGGCCGAACTGCGTCAGTTTCTCCTGACCAGATCGAGTGCCCATACATGTAAAGACTTTACAAGACACCATACAAGAAAACCGTTCAGGCGGAGGGATGCGATTTGCCTTCAGGCCAAATTACACATACACGATGCTAATTTGCATCCGGTCAGTTAGACCTGAAGGCAAAACGGATCATGTATGGAGGCCTTTACATGTATGGGGGCCTTTAGTCCTCAGGGTTGGCAACGCATTTGCATATTGTAGTCTTGAGAATATAAATGTCGTTTGCGATTTACTTTCAATAAAAAATATATCTGTTTTTTTAATTCAGGAAAAAGAAGCAGAATATAGGGTGACGGAACCAATTATGGACAAGGACCAGTGGACAGTTGATTCTTATTTTACAGAAGATAAGGGTTATCTATTCATTTGTTTTGCAACAATCAATTTACGACCGTGTAAAATTTGAATTTATAGTTAAGTGTCCATTACTGGTGCCTGTCAGCTAAAAGTGTCCAACACTGGTACCCTCACCCTACGTGACGTAATTCAAGGTTATATTTTGTAACTTCAAACTAAAGTTGGCTCTTAAATATATACAATACTCGTGCGAGAATGTGTAAATGCGACCACATTTGCAGCTAGATTTATGGCGACAAAAACTTCGCGATGTGCTGGCACATTTAAAAAGGTTGGACGAAGTAAAATAGAGTACAGATAAAATAAATTACCTCCCGCTTCCCTTCGCCGGCAGTAAGCGACGACGTGTGCCTCACCTCTGGCTTGTATATTGGTACCCAGGCCACTGACGGTTTTTCAGTGTTAATTCGATGTACTTTTATTTTTAATTCACCAAATTATCACAACGGAAGTTGCTGAATTTACTCGTACTTTCAATTTATACTGTTTATTTTCGGGTGGATTCAGTTCAATGTATGATAGATAGCTGTTGCCCGCCACTCCGTCCGCACAGAAAAATAAAACATGGCCTATGTTACTCAGAGATAATGTAGCATTATGATGGTGAAAGAATTTTTGAAATCGGTCCAGTAATTTTGAGTTTAGTCGTTACAAACATACAAAAATATAAATCTCTCCTCTTTATAATAATACTCGCTGTTCCCGAGCCCACTTCGTTGGCAATGAAAAAAATGAGTTAATAATTATAGCCTATGACACTCACAAATAACGTGGCTTTCTATTGGTAAAAGAATTTTCAAAATCGGTTCAGTAGATCCAGAGATTACCCCTACACCATCATTTACCTCTTTATAATATTATAGTACCTATAGATTAGTGTAGATAAGGAGCGCGTATGAAATATTAGCATATGACAACTTAAGGTATGATTTATTTCGTTCGAGTTATGCAAATAATTGCATTTTTTTGTGACACAGTTATTAAAGTATGTATTTTATATGTATTTCAAATGTAAGAAAATGAATTAATTAAAACATTTTAAACGTAAATAATACTTAGTACCAATTTCACCAAACGATGTTAACCACTTAACAGACGATTAGAGCGTTAATAGCTGTCAAAATTTATGAACTAACAGTCGATACATCATCATCATCATCATGTCAGCCGAAAGACGTCCACTGCTGGACATAGGCCTAAAAAAATTAATAATAACAGTCGATTAAAATTGATTAAATTTAACATCGTTTGGTGAAATTGGTACTTAGGCTCGCAAATGTGGCCGCAGCATTACACGTCAATTTTGTTTTGAATTTTTGCTGTTAAGCCACCACACCACTTTGCCCCAAGCCTGTATCCAAGTGATTTTACTATGATAATATTCTTTCAGAATCCAGAATCAACAATACTCATCTCCGCTAAAAGCAACCAGACTTTTGTCATTAGCCCTTTGACATCGGACAACGCCGTCAGTATTTACATTCAATGCAAAGCGGATACTGAAGATCGTGGCACACATGGCAAAGACACATTCGAACAGTCTGACGGGTCTTTGGCGTCAACAAATAACACTGATGCTTCCATGCAATGCACATTGGTAACTGCAGATGACAAACCTCGAAAATCACGATTTTCCCAGTCTGCTATTAAAAGGTATGATTTAGTGCAAGACAAAAGAAAAATCATCTGCAGCTCTTGGACAATGAGAAATGCTTATAATAGGTCGATGCAATCAGTGCAAAGCACATCACTAAGATCAGACCAGAGCACGAGCGGAACGCAAAAATC
This sequence comes from Acleris literana, assembly GCA_946894065.1. Classification (NCBI taxonomy): domain Eukaryota; kingdom Metazoa; phylum Arthropoda; class Insecta; order Lepidoptera; family Tortricidae; genus Acleris; species Acleris literana. The sequence goes on along the minus strand of OX335697.1, from coordinate 10,212,348 downwards.
TCGATATTCCCGGCCCACTATCAAAACAGATGATCTACCACAACACCAAGGAAAAGCATTGCGACCGTCAATTATTGAGACTCGTCGAGCACCAAAAGCTGCCAGTGTTTCATTGCAATCCAGATCGCGATTGCGCTCTCCAGAAAAAATCCGTAAGTCGCAAACAGAAACCAAATCACGAGCCTCAACGTCAAAAACTGGTGCTGTGTACTCACTTCGTAATACAATCGTTTGCGAAACGACGAAAAAACGAATCTCCCGAAGCAATTTGTCACATGACTCTGGACCGCAAATGCGAATTAGGAGGCCGTCGAAAAATACAACTCATGTTTCATCGCAAGTCGAGTCCCGAAAGTCCTTGGCGCGCCCTTCTCTAGTAACTAGGCCTAGGACAAAGGGAAGGTTGTCCCCTTCTTCCCCACTAAATCGCAGTAAAATCAGCTGTCACAGGGCTTTTTCAAATCGGATTGTGATTCATATACCGAAGAGCAGTAATCATATTCTTCTTACTTAGGGAAGCCATTCATATACTCAAGAGAGACGGAGGAAATCTAGGTTTTACATAGCAGAAGTAAATACATAGCAGAGCGCTCACAGTCGAAGAGGCGAGGTCAAAGCGCAGCCAAGGCGTTATTTGGTCATTTCGTTTCTTTCATTTTCATTTAATAAACTGGAGTAAAGCATATCCGTCTGTGCATCGACTCTGCACAAAAGGGATGATGGTAATGATGTTCGCCTGCTTCGACTCGCAGTGAGCGACTTCCCTCAGATGCTATGAAGGTGAAATAAATGCAAAAGCATCCTTTTTTTAGGAAAATTACATTATTTACGTAGATATAAAACGGATTGTTAAATTTGTCTTGCGCTTGTATGTAAATTAATATGCGGATCGATTTGCGTGCCACTCGGGTGACTGTTGCCGTAACACTACAGTTTAAAGAGCACTAGTTTATTTTGAAACTACACTTTGGCCGCAACTTGATGAAAATTCAAATAAAAATAGTAGTTATTTAGTAAATTGGCGATATGAGGGAAACAGCCCTCACGTCGGTCCGGTTAGAACTCCTTTCACACTTTGCTTTTGTCTTTTGCTTTTGTACCCTCTTCAAAGAAATTCGAGTAATATGTTTTTAAATGGATTTACGTCGTCTTCAAAGTCCTTATTCCACATTTTAGCTTTCTGGATACAGCGGATGAGGCTGTGCATTTATGTATTTGGTTTCTTTGTTAATTTAAATTATACTTTCTTCGCTAAAAAGTCTTTTATTTCTCACAATTTCAAAACCGGAAAGGGTGACGGAACTAGTAATGGACAAGGACCAATGACGAACAATTGATTTTTATTTCACAGAAAATAAGGGTTATTCATTTGTTTTGTAACAATCAATCTAGGGCCGTATGAAATTTGAAATAAGAATGAAGTGTCCATTACTGGTGCCTGTCAGCTAAAAGTGTCCACATTGGTGCCGTCACCCTACTCATAACTGTTTCAATACTGTAAGAGATCCCTACTTCAAGTTCAATTCTTTGATATATGGCTTCTGTCCAGTGGGACAATTCTGCCAGTGTCAAGGTTGGAAGTTACACGTGATCGGTGTAAATGATATCAAAAAAAAATCTTAAGTCGACGTTGTACGGTGATCCTCTAGCCTCCGTGAAGCGATGTAACTTTACGAAGACCAGATGGGATTTTCTTGGAGCAATCCTTCCAAAGGCGAAACGTGTTCAAACTTGAATTCTTCATTATACTGCACATTTGAATGTTAATTTACTGCATATTAATACATCATTACTATCCATTAAACAACAAAATATGCAAAAAAATAATTACAACTAAGAAAGCGACGCCATCTTGTCGAAAACCCAAAGAGAATCAGACTTTAATAACCCTTTACCGGTCATTGACAACTGTCATAGTATTCGCAAATAGAACCTAACTGCCAATTCTTAAGATTCATATTCCATTTATTATGGTGGGAAGTATATTCCCTCTGCCTTATAAAGGGCTAAAAGAGCCCGTACGTGGCCAATTAATTTACTGAATAAATACTTTGATTTTGATTTTGTAAAATTATTCCTGAGTTTAGCAAAAGAAAAAAAAAACCGGCCATGTGCGAGTCGGATTCGCGCACGAAGGATTCCGCACAATTATCTATTAAAAAAATCACGTCTTTTGTATGGGAGCCCCCATTGATTTATTTTTATTTTTATTTAATTATTTATTATTGAACTGAACATACAACAAAATATTCTGTGAATTCAAATCTGTCAAGCTTTTCTAAAATGATTGCGCGAACTTTAATCATAACCATGAGTATGACGATCAAAAGCTTGGGCAATCACTGTGAACATGGCTTCATTTCACCGCCATTCATGGTGGTTCGTTAATAATTGTTAAAAGTACCATTAAATCCAAAGAAAGGAAAGATATTGTTAGGCTATCCATAGAGAGGCTTGTAGAAATCTCATGCATAGAATTAGAAAATTACATAATTATCTGTGTTTACAGACCACCGTCAGCTGATTTTAGCACATTTGAATCCAGTATGGAAAATGTGTTAAAATTAGTATGTAAAACCCAAAAGCATGTTATTGTCTGTGGAGATTTTAATGTTAATTTACTGGAATCTTCAAATAATACTATTAGGATCTTAAGTTTATTTAAATCTTTTAACTTAGGTAATTTGTTCTTTGAACCTACACGGATAGGAGTTTCAAGTGCTACCTGTTTAGACAATATTTATTGTAATTGCGAGTGTTTGGATAAGGAAATATTTAATTGCTTTAATTCTGATCATAGTGGCCAGAAGGCTTCTTTTTTAAATGATTTTCATCAAGAACCGCAGGCAATAACATACAGACCCATAACTAGCAATCGTTTAGAATTATTCAAAAATAAAGTTGAGAGCAATCTCTGTGGGTTATCCTTTTCAAATAATGATTCAAATAGTATTTATAAAGATTTGTTTGATGTAATTCTTCATCAATTTAACAACAATTTTAAGATGAAAACTGTTTCTGGGTCAAAAACTAAGTTTAGTGAATGGGCTACTGTAGGCATCCATAGAAGTAGAAATAGGCTTTATGAACTATATAGAGAGAGGGAGGAGAACAAGAATGCTGACTTCTTAGTTTACGTTAAGAATTATTCGAGGACCTTCAAGCGAGTTTGCTTAACTGCTAAGTCAAACTTTTTAAGTCTTAAACTCAAAGCTTCTGATAATAAGGTAAAAACGGTGTGGAAAATTATAAATAGAGAAACGGGTAAATCTAAAACTCGTGATAATCAAGTCACCCTAAACAAGGGTGACAAACAAATCACGTCAAACAAAGACGTGGCCTTAGCGTTCGAAGATTATTTCTCCACTATAGCTATTAATACAACGAAATGTCTTCAATCATCTGCGATTGTAGCTCAAAAACTACTTTGTGCTAATGTTACTAAATGTAATGTAACCTTTGATTTTAGCCATGTAGATTCAATTTCTATTGTTAAGGTATTTAAATCGCTCAGTTTAAAAAAAACTGAGGATTTATGGGGAGCGTCAGTTAAAGTGATCCATCATGTCATAGATATAATTGCACCTCATTTAGCTTTAATCTACAATAATTGCATTTCAGAGGGGGTTTTTCCAAATCTTATGAAATATAGTAAAGTCATACCACTTTTTAAATCGGGCGACATGTGTGATTTAACGAATTTCCGTCCCATTTCTATTCTACCGGTTTTAAGTAAAGTTTTTGAGAAGTTAATGTTAAAAGATATGTTAGGTCACTTCAATAGAAATAAACTGCTTAACAGTAATCAGTTCGGCTTCACCAGAGGACGATCCACAACTGATGCAGCATCTGTACTCATTAAATATATATACAATATTTGGGAGAAATCCTGTGATGCAATAGGAATTTTTTGTGACCTTTCCAAAGCTTTCGATTGCGTAGATCATGCGACTCTTATATTAAAATTAGAACATTATGGTCTGTCAAATAATTCTCTAAATCTTATGTCTTCATATCTTAGCGATAGAACACAAACGGTTGTTGTAAACCAAACACAGTCCATTGGAGCAACTGTTAAATTAGGTGTGCCTCAGGGCTCTATATTAGGTCCTTTCTTATTTCTGGTCTATATAAATGACTTACCACCCACGGTAGATAACCTTTGTGATATTGTGCTATTTGCTGATGATACTTCATTAATTTTCAAGGTGGACCGAAAATCCGTCGATTACAGTAGGATAAACGCCACGCTGGTTAAAGTACTTAATTGGTTTACTATTAACAATTTGCTACTTAACGCTAAGAAAACTAAATGTGTTAGGTTCGTTTTGCCTAATGTTAGACCGGTAAAATCTAGTATATTTCTAAATGATGAGTGTTTGGAGATGGTGGACAAGGCGCTTTTCTTAGGGATAACTATAGACAAAAACTTGCAATGGAGTCCCCATATAGCAGTACTAGCAGGTAAATTAAGTTCGGCAGCTTATGCTGTTAGGAAAATCAGGCAACTTACCAATGTTGAGACAGCTCGCTTAGTTTATTATAGTTATTTTCATAGTGTTATGTCGTACGGTATTCTGGTTTGGGGAAAAGCTGCTGACATACAGACTATATTCGTGTTACAAAAAAGAGCCATTCGTTCCATATATAACCTAAACTCCCGTGATTCCTTAAGATTACTATTTAAAGAAATTAGTATTTTGACAGTAGCGTCACAATTTATTTATGAGAATATTATTTATGTCATTAAAAATCAAGACTCTTTTGTTAAGAATTGTGATATACATAATTTGAATACAAGAAATAAAAATAAAATTGCTATTAAAAAATTTCGTGTCCGTAAGGTATATAAATCATTTGTTGGTCAATGCATTCATTTCTATAATAAATTACCTGACGAAGTTTTAAAGTTATCATTTCCAGCACTTAAAAATTACTTGAAAAAGTCGTTGATGTCGAAAGCTTATTATAGGGTCGAGGACTATCTAACAGATAAAAATGCTTGGCCTAAATTAAACACCTAAATAACTTAGTAATAGCTTAGTCAGGAAAATATCTAAACATTGTAGGTATAATTATTGTCTAGGGGACACGGTTTCTGTAGGAGAATGTATCAAAACTATGTGGTTGTTTTGCACCGTCATGGTTAAGTATATGTATACTATTATTATTACAATTTAAGAGTTCATCTGAACATACTGAGTTTTGACACATTTTCCTGCTCAACTACGCATGATATATATATTTTAATGTTAAATTCATTGTTTTATATAATGCTAGGTTAAGTTCTATAATTGTATAAGTAATTTTTAAAAAAAACGACTGACTGTTGAGTTTCTTGCGGCGTTTCTTCTCAGCAGTGGTCTCTTGCGAAGCGCTGGTAGATTTTTGACGTGTAAAAGTGCCCGTGCGGCCTACTTACTGAATAAACATCTTTTATCTTTTTTTTTTTTTTTTTTTTTTCAAAGTAGGGCCTAAAGGCCTCCATACATGATCCGTTTTGCCTTCAGGGGCCTGTTTTATGAAGCTACAAATTACAATTTACAGGTTACAAGTTTCCATTTGCAACCTCGACCAATGACGTCCAGCCATTTGAGCAGTGTTGCCAGTTTAGACCTGTAAAATTGTAACTTGTAGCTTTATAAAACGTGCCCCAGGTCTAACTGACTGGATGCAAAATAGCATCGTGTATACGTAATTTGGCCTGAAGGCAAATCACATCCGTCCGCGTGAACGGTTTTCCTGATCGGACAGAACTCCTTGACCGGATGCAAAAAAGCATCATGTATGTGTAATTTGGCCTGAAGGCAAATCGCATCCGTCCGCCTGAACGATTTGCCTGACCGGAAAGAACTCCATACATTATCAGTTTTACCTTCAGGTCTAACTGACCGGATGCAAAATAGCATCGTGTATGTGTAATTTGGCCTGAAGGCAAATCGCATCCGTCCGTGTGAACGATTGGCCGTTGGAGAAACTGATCGGTCTTTACATGTATGGCCACTCGATCCGGTCAGGCGGAACTGACGCAGTTCGGCCTGAAACGATCGGCCTGTACATGTATGGGGGCTTAAGGTCTCGAGATATTTCAGGAGTGTGTACAGCCGGCATTACATTCGTCAAGAAACTAGATTTACCATAGACTATCGAACTTTTATCCTACGTTCGTACGGGCGTTATTTCAACGCGCGGACGAAGCAATTTTTTCGTAGTTTTTGATGCTTTCAATTGTAACATACGGCTTTCCACGTGCTGTTCACACGAGCGATTCAAATCGGAATATATTAGTTTTTACAGAGAAGAATAGACAGCATACCTACACACAGTGCCCACAGAGTACTTAATCACCTACTGCGCAGCGATGCGGAACCCTCGGTGCGCGAGTCCGATTCGCACTTGACCGGAATTAATAGAAATAAACAAAAAATCTGCAATTTTAAGTAAAAAACTAAAACTGTTCATTAAAATTATTGTACCATGAATTAAAAAATGTTTTTTCTTAAGTAGTAGGGGAAACTGTTGTACCCCGGACATAGTTTTACCTCGGACAGTTGACAATATTTAAAGTATCCCGCATTCTTCAAAAAGAAATATATATGTCATTTGAACCATTATCTATTAAAATGAAAGTAAAGTTAGCACGAAACTCGAGAGCGGCGTGTGCGTCGAGAAAATTACAAAAATATAAAATTTGTTACAGAAAATGAGTTTTTAGAACTTTATTACAAATTCGTTTATTTAGTGTTTCGAATATATATGATAAAACTGAATAATGCATGCTAAAACTATATTAAATAGCTATCAGATAGTGCAGTCGTTTCATCCTAACTTTTAGACGAAGTGCGTTTACAAAGGTTACTTTTAAAAAAACTTGCTTTGTTGTACCTTGGATACCGAACTTACGTTGTACCTCGGACTACGGACTAAGGTAGAAAAGTTCCAAAGTGTTCTAATTCTTACATTATTTTGCATTTTTTATGACAAGTTAAATATTTTTTACTATTTTAATTGTTGATTACATTTTTGTTTATGTTTTTAATTGTTCTCAGGGAGATTTTCCATTTGTTTTAGGAGAGTGGGAAAATATGGCCTTTTCTTGTAAATTTTATTAAGGAACCTATGAAAAGGTATAAAAAGTCTTCGTCCGAGTTGCCTTTTGTATCCTTAATAACTAAATACTAGATGATTATTTTCTGTTTTCTTGGCAAAAATGGTATTTGCCCAAGGTACAACACCGAGTGTCCAAGGTGAATCAGGGGTGTTGTACCATGGACACTTTTCCCTTTTTTTTCTATCAGCCTGTCCCGTCTAAACTAACTAAAGGATCGTTTAATATCATATCCCGGAATGTAGTACAATAGTACAACTTTACATATTTGCACATTTGGCAATTCTGAAGCATCTCGTTTTTTTTCTAAAAATCAAAGAAATGTAAACTGTCCGGGGTACAACAGCTTCCCCTAATTAAGCACTCCACAGTTGGTCAATTTATTTGTGCAACCACACTGATTGCCCAAACTTTTTGATCGTCTATGGCTATGATTGAAGTTGGCGCAATCATTTTAGAAAACTTTGACAGAGGTCAATTTTGTTTGTGCCATCACGTAGAGGGAGAATAGAATGGAGTGGGCATTGGACTAGTACCAGGTGGGAAGTCTGAGATGCGTTTATACATAATTACGTATGTATAAACGAGATGCACTTACTTTTACTGTCCCTCTCGCGCGTATACATTTTCGACGTGTTTGCCACAAAAAATTGTGGCAAAAAACCCTGACAGCCGATGCGAGAGTTTTTAGTGGTTTTTAGCTGTTTTCGGAGTTCTTTTGCAAAATACAAGGGTGAAGTTTACGTGTAATATGTTCAAGAACAATTTCGTGATGGTGAATTGCAGTATTTTAGGCTGTAAAAGCCGGAGTGAGCGGAAATATGAGCACATAACCTTTCATACGTAAGTGGATACATTATATTATACTATTATTGTGGTCTTATAAATCCTGATTGACTATGTAAACAACGAATTATTTGAAATAACGTCTCCTAGTTACATTTTAACATAAAAAAGGATCGGTTTTGTGTTCAAATAAATCGTATTTTTCTTCCGCTAACCGTCCGATTTATGTTGATAACGATAATACATAGTAATCCTTGTGATTGCTGACATTTAAATTTAGTCGTATATAACCAATTTCTTGTTGTCATCCATCTAAAATGCATTTTACCCAACAAACGGGGTAATATATAATTATGATATTATTGGGTATTTTGTTATACTAATAAAACAAGTTTTGTTGATTTGACATAGTTTTTTTTTTAAATTAACTCTTATAATCCCTGAAATTTACCTTTTTACGTTCGCAAAATTTTAGAACATTTTTTAATATTTTTCTAATGCCCATCTGATACTGAAGCAAAGAAGCTTTGGATTATAGCTACATGTAGAATAAATTGGCAACCAACAAAGTTTTCTCGTATCTGCTCAGAACACTTCGAAGCACATTGTTAATATAATATATGACTGTACCTTCTCTAACAAATATTGATATAAATAAACATTAGCAAAAACATGCAATTTAATTAATCGTAGGCATTTCAGACCTAAAAACATATATAGAATTCTATAATTACTGTAGATGTTTTGACCGTTCGATATTGTAACTTTCGATATTCAAATACGTACATACATTTGGAGGTTAGGTGGTTGCGAATGTGATTTAAAACAGTAAGCAACGCCGTATGAAAATTGTAGTGTATTATGTTCTAGAACCAATGTCACAAGCACGAGGATTATATTTCCGACTCTCAATTGACCGGTTGTTTTAGTCAGGTAATAAGTAGCTATTGGGGAAATTTAGCAAATTGTTGGCAACTCAGAATTGATTGCATATATACCACACTTATATGTATAAATACTATCTCCATCTCAAAGGTATACGCGCGGGCCACGTCTATTCTATACTCTACGACTCTACAAGATTGTTTTTGTTTACGTCAGAGTGATACTTGACAGATATGCACAGCACCAACATAAGGATATTAAAAACATTGTCTATTCTATACTCCTGTTTACGTGCCATCACTACTGTTTTTTTAATCTGTGGTTCAATGATCATAACAACTTTTACTCTATTATTAAAAATAAATAATTGCGGAAAATTGCGGTGGGAATTGTTTTTCACGTGATGGCTTGTTTTAGCCTGATAACTCTAGTTTCAATTTTTAATAGATAAATCATACTAACCATAGCCTGGTCATTATTCGAGCGTTTCAACCGCCTCACTTTTGTGGACATATTTTTGAAGAATTGGGCGTATATTTTGATGCCGTTTTTGGATATTTGTTAGATGTCCGGTAAACTTAAATACCTAACCAGAAACGAAATCGAAATCTGCAGCCACTTCTACAAAAATGTGACCACGAAAGTGATTCGGAACAAACGCCCAAATAATGACCCAGCCATAACCATAGATCATGGATCATAATTTATTGATGATTGACTCAATCAACTGACACGTGTTTCAATCTGATTGGACAAAATACTATTGCGCAAACATTTTGTAGGTCCATTATATTATTGTACCATGTGTAGGTCTACATATATTTATAGGTTATAGTAATCTTTTCAAATTACTTGTAAAACAATTTTTTTAACACGTACATTATGTCCCGGTAAATGTTTGCCGATACCAGAAATCGAAATTGCTTCGGACACTTGAATGAGGTCAGCTTTAAGGCCCAGCCACACCGGATGCGTGCGCGTAGACGTGACCTGCGCGTTCGCTTTCCACTGCGTTGAATAGTGACATGTCGTATGAGAATTCATACTATACACCGCAGTGGATCACGTCTACGCGCACGCATCCGGTGTGGGTCGGCATTGAAAGAGGATTGTGAGAGGCTCTTAAAATGTTACTTTAGTCTCTGCACATCGGGACTAAAGCTCCTTATTAATCTCTAGGGATTAAAGTAATTTATTTTTAATTTACTTTGGAAACCCCTAAACAGCCAATCACAGTGTTTGTGAATGGAGGATTATCGCCATTGTCAGTGATTGTGTATGGATCATTATTCCAGGCCGTGGAAATAACCTCAAAATGACAATTTCGTGAAAAAAAATATTCGTTTATTTTATTAGGCATGTTCCAAATAGTTTTCAAGTTTGTATCTGTTGGCTAAATATGCAAGCATTTGTGTAACTTTGTAAAGTGTCACTTTACAAAAAACTCACAACCGCGAAACAAATTTGTTTGAAACTTTGTAACATATTTGTTCAATATTGTAATTTAAGACCGACAGAAGTATGCTGAGCTGACTGCCAACCTTCACTAGTTGGAGAGGCCTTATAAGAAGAAGATATAACGTCGTTTTTTTTTCCTCGCATTCAAAGAGCAAAGTAGAGTGTTTAACGCGTGACTAAACAACCATAGTGACACTCGAACTATAGCCACTCTCGCTCGCTCGCGTGGCTTAACATCTCGTGTCATTATGGCTTGTTTTAATCTCTCGTTGAACAATCTACTATTTCACACCTCATGCTCGAAATTGCCCCATTATATATCATGCAAACCTCACTTATAGTAAGTAATTATAGCCATCGGCTAACCAGCGGGTTATAATAAGATTCAGTACAATATTATGACCCGGCGGGTTATAATATTGTACTGAATCTCATTATAATCCGCTGGTTAATAATGAGATTTGAATTCGTATGAAAAAGTGTTCCATAGAAACCTACAGCAAAAGAAACTTATTTGAAAATCAAACAGGCCACTACAAGCCATATACGCAAAACAAAGAAAATAAAACAAAAGGTGAGAAAAGTAGAGTATTCTCCTTCGGGATAAAGCTGTTTTCGTCTTGGGCGAGCTTGAAACCCTCGCTGCTCTCAGGACTCCTTTAATTCCCTCGCTTCGCTCAGGAATTAACTCGCGTGACATAGAACAGCGCTTTATCCCCTCGGTCTATAATCTACTATAATGTACAAACGGGAAAATAACAAACATCAAAATAGACAGAAACACAAAAGGTGAAAGACGAACTTATTTATGGGATCTATTCCAGTTGACCTTTGAGCGATTGAGAAATGTTTGTGTTGCTTGTATATGTTGAAGTTATTATGAAAAACTAGGTTTGTACGTTTACGTTTGATATTTTTTAAAGTTTTCCAAAAACTTGAAAAAGAAAATCGTAAAAATCGGACTAGGTTTAAGGGGAAAGAAACTTTACCGCATTTTGTATGGATTTTCTGCCTCACAACGAAGACTGCCCTATCACATCGTCCGTTTATTTTCTCAACCTCGTATCCGATCGAAAAGTTAGATAGCAAAAGAGCTCATGTTTCCTAAAGAATAAAGACTACTTTCCTATCTAATTATTCGATCAGATACGAAATTGTGAAACAAAACGGACGAAATGGCTAGTTGTAAAGAAACTCGAAGTATTCATTGCATTTATTTACATACAAGTGAAACACTACATAATTTCTAATAATTTATTTACTTAAACGTAAAAACGGTTTAGTACCGTTTGGTAACCAAAATTAGGTAAAACTAAAGGTGGTTACGAAATTTTGGTTACCAAACGGTACTAAAACGTAAAAATGATCCAAAGACCGGCTGCACTTACATCTAAGATGGTTCGAAAGTGCGCCTATATTCTAGGCGGTGAAAACCATGTCGTATTTGACCTGTTATGGTATTGTTTGACGTCAGCCGCCATTACTGTCAAGTAAATAAGAGCTATCAAAACGTTGACAATACGACAACAGGCCAAACACGATATCGTCGGTGAAACTGCAATACCGCGTGATTGGGTGAATCAACTTTTAAGGTAAGTACTCCCCATTTTTCGACATGTTTCACAAATTTATGTTTTTCGAAAAACTATATATTTGTTAATAGCGTGGCTTACACGCTTATTAAATCAGACAAATAGGCTAACATTTGAAATTATTTGATTTAAAATAGTATAGTTTTAAATAATAATTTAGTTGGTAACGCAGGGGACAATGTTGTCCCTAAGTTTTGTATGGAAAATGTGCATTTTCCCCTGAGTTACCACGTTTTTTCGAGGTTTAAAATATATTTGAGGTGTTTAACGTATATATATTCATATATTATTATTAACTATAAGTCACCAGGAAAGTTTTAATACCGCAAAAGAAATGGAGCACGTTAAAAGTTGATTCACCTAACTAACAAATTAAATAGATGCAAAATACACCTTAGCAAGCAAGACAGTAAGGTACATTTTGCAACTAATTGAATTTGTTAGTTACGCGGTATTGCAGTTTCACTGACGATACGGTTTTTACTGTGTTGAATAGAGGCCCTTTCGTTTTACTTTCTCAACCTCGTATCTGATCGGATAGTTAGATAGGAAAAGCGCTCATGTTTCCAAAAGAATAAAGACTACTTTCCTATCTAACTATTCGATCAGATACGGGGTTGATAAAGTAAAGGAACGCTTTGTTAGATAATTTTCACGAAATCATTATTTCCGTGAAGCGATATTTCTTTTCGCACTTTTCCCTTTTTTAATTTTACACAATTATTATTTTGCGTTTGCAAAATAAGCTACTGAAAAAGTAAAGACTGGTAAATTCTCCGAATGGAAAGATTGCGACCAGAAAAAAAAAGATTTTGGGAAAAATATCGCCACACTCGTGTCAAAGGTAGATTTAAAGTCGCCGTCAATAGATCTTGCAAAAGACGTAAACAAAACCAAACGAATTAACTAACCAATTCACCATGCTTACTCGATCATCACGTACTTTTAAAGACTAAGTGAGGTCTTCGCAATGATTTATACACTAGATCATTATTTTCATATTAAGTTTAAGATGAAACAACTATTCATTATACGTTATTTTCAATAAAAACACGCTTGGTGAATATTTGAGGTTATGTGTCAACCAGTACTAATTTATTTACATTGTTCACAAGTTCTATTGCCGGCGACGTTAACGCGGGATGTTCCTATCTGCCTGCGGCTGGTTTATCGGTCGATCTCCCCGAACACCACGTCGAGGGTGCCGATGATGGCGACGATGTCCGCGAGCATGGAGTTCTTGCCGATCTTCTCGAGCGCCGCCAGGTGGGCGAAGCCGGGGGCCTTGATCTTGCAGCTGGAAAAAAAGAATAATAAAAAATAAAAAATAATGAAGACTGATGAGTTTTTCGGGTCTATATCGGCTGATCTAAAATTGTTTGGCCTATTTTTGTTTCGCATCATATTTTTTTGCATACCAACGTCTCGTCTAATGATTTAAATGTCGAAAATTGTTTGATCGAAAGTGTTTTGCATAATATTGTTTGGTCGAAAAATTGTTAAGTATAACATTTGTTTGGAATAACTTTTTTTTGTCGAATGATTTTTTGGTATAACGTTGACCGTGAGGCGAAGTCGACGCAGCTCCGCTTCGCGGAGCTCCTATTCTGCGTAGTTGCGGCGCTTCGCGCCTTGACACAATTCTAACCTAACCTAACCTATAGATTAGACCTAGGTGTTTTATACTGGGATGGGCTTCGACAAAATAATATTATGGATTTAGCCTTTTAGTACTTAATTAAAATTTTAGACAAATGACATCGCCTTGAACGATGATAATTATGCAATTATATATCATGGTCCTGTCCTCGCTGAAAGCAGACCAGCCCGCGGAGGCACTGGCCGGTGAGGCTTGGAGCTGCCATCGGAGATGAGGTAGACGCCGAAGTCCCTCTTGGGCGCCTAGATGGCGGCGTATAATCGACTACAAAGCGATTGACCGGCTTTTTCAACTTATTGAATTGTAATAAAGATCCAAAAATGGGATAAATCTTTTTGTGGTCGACTGTAGGTGGAGCCCGGCGGGACCTGGTAGTCCTGCGTGAACAGCTTGGAGTGTATCTAGGCCTTCAAGGAGCTCCACGGAACAGTGAACGACAGATTCAAATTTGTCAATGGAATATGAATCTGTTACGAATGACATAAAGTCAATTTTCCAATTTCATCTTGTGTCATAAAAACAAAATAAATTACGCTTTACTTTCTTTGCACTAGATCTTTATTTGAATGGCCGTATGTTGTACTAGTTTTAGTACAAGGAACCTCAGGAGGTTAACACTTTCATGGCCGCCGACCCGCTAGTCGGGTCCATTTGGTATGAAATTCAGAGACACACACACACACTTGGCAATGAAAGTGTTAAGTAATGATTTTACTGTAAATAATGATTGTTGTGTTCAAAATGGTTGTCCTGTTAATGATAATGACACCGACTTCAATGATGATAACTATGCAATTAATAGTACATTATTGCCTAGGCATGGAAGTAGGCAATTGCGGGCCGAGTATTGGATTAAACGGACGAGCTTGCGAGTCCGTTTATAAATACGAAGCCCGCAATTGCTGTTCCTGCCGATGCAAATATAGTGCTTTTCTCAAAAATCGGAAGAAATAATTTGTGTTGGAGTAAAATCTTCATCGCTTGAACTCATTTTTTGAATTGCATACAAACAGAAACTTCATGTGAAAAACCATCACTCCTTACCGCCTTTTTGTTTATGACAAGGAGAAACGCAATTCTTGTTTTAAAAAAAACATAAGCTATTCCAGGCACAAATAAAAAGTTATGTTTCGAGTAAAATTTGGATGTATAATACTTGTGCCCTCAATTTATTATGGCCCATTTCACTTTTTAAAAAGTTACAAGCTAGATGGTAATGGAATTTGTATGCAACATTGCGGGCTAGTGTAGCGAGCACGCAATGTTTTTTTTTTTTTTAAATTGAGAACTGTCAGTAAACTATGTACTTCGCGTCTCAATATGTAGATAGGAATGTCAACATTTCCGGACATTTTTGAGAAAATATCATTGCGCTATTATTAATGACAATTGACAACCATTCATATATGCTAAGGTAGTAAATTAAAATACCGTTTCTAGATTTTACACTGCTGATTCCACTACAAATATTTTTGTTTTTTTTATGCAGTATTTTTTTTATATTTACGAAAAACAGTAAAAAAAGTTGGATTGTGAATGTTATGAATACACTTATAGTGCCCTTAGTCCATTTATTACCATAGGAATTGAAAAAAATATACAACTGTCATGTCCATTTTTCATCTGTCTGACGGATTACTTGATTCTAACGACACGCTTTCGATTCTCGTCATACTATTGTTTTGATATACGCTATTTAAAATGAATGTAACTAACGGATTTGTAAAAGCGGATAGCCGCAATCTGCCCAAAGTCGACGAATTCATGTTGTTACAGTTGTTATGGTTGACAAGTGACATGACATGACAGTCAGTTCTATTTCTGATTAAAGTTACTTTTTTTATTCTATATCATGCTAAGATCACGACGTCAGTATTCCTAACTTTTTATATACGGTCTTTTTAATGACTATTTCTTTAATAAATTATTAACGACGAATTTAAGTTAAATAAAGAAAAACCGAGAAACACGGGTAGCCTAATTTTTAACCAGCTATTATAAACGCGAAAAAACAAAAATCCTTTTTTTTTTTTGAAATGTTGAATTGTTCTATCATGGAGCTACTGACCGGTACGGCTTGGAGCTCCCGTCGGAGATGAGGTAGACGCCGAACTCGCCCTTCGGGGCCTCGATGGCGGTGTAGGTGGTGCCCGGCGGCACCTGGTAGCCCTGCGTGAACAGCTTGAAGTGGTGGATCAGCGCCTCCATGGAGCTCTGCGGACCAATATCGTAAATTAATATCAGGGGTCAGAAAGTAAGTACCAATTTCACCATACGATGTTAAATGTTACCGCGGACCGGGAGACGAGCTGTAGGCCTCCAACAAGATGGAGTGTGTCGTGTTACGTGGTCTTCCGATAATTCGGAAGACCAGGTACCAGACGTTAATGAAAGATCAGAGAAAAAGAGAGGTAGATTAGAGAGAAAAGGACAGCAATAGTAAGTCAGGGTCTGGGTATTTATTTAACACTTAGGCTTTCTTCACACAGATAAAATAATTATTACACATAAATTAAAAAATTAAATAAAATTAGTCCCTAATATCACCAGGGTAAAGTTAGAGATTTAGTGGTGAAGGTGAAGGTAGTTCCTCCGGGACTTCCTTTAGTACGCGTCCCGGAGTCGTCGGACCAGGAACACCGCTGGCGCTGTAATGAGGTGCGCTAGAGGCAGCGGCCCTGGTGGTACACGAAGGTAGGTGGGCCCGAGGTGGGACCCGTCAGAGTGAGTAGCGGTTCCCGAGGAAAGCAGGAACTTCGTAGATGAAGGACTCTTGAAGCGTAGGGCCCGACTTGGCCACACACAAAGTCGACTTTTGGTATGAGGGAGATAGAGGCTTCTAGGGGTCCGACTTGACCCTATCTTCAGAGTTTCTAGTCCCCACTTAAGAGGCTGAGGGAGAACTGATCGCTCTAGTCCGAGCCGCCGTTTATATACCCAAGTGATCTAGCTTTTTAATTTACAAATTCTAAATTCATAAAATTTCAAAGTTATTCATGCCAGATATTAATTCTATGGTAAAACTGTCGTTTTAACTCCATGGTCTAGTATAAACCTAAGATATCGTCTCTGCCCGTTGTCTAGACAACAAAGATAACAAACGCTGTCAGATGGAAAAATATAAACAAAAAGTGAATATTTTCGGCTACAAAAGTAATATCGTTAAAAAGAATAGCAATTATTCAAAGGAAAAAGGTACGCAAGAGCCATGGAAAACCAATACACCGTACAGCTTCAAAAAATCAAGAATTATACGTCTCTAAAGTTAGTCGGTCCAACCGACATGTGAACCGCGCCCGCGAGATAGTCAAGAGGAACGGGACAGGAAATCCAGGAACGCAGGTACAATATTACAAGTGACGACCTTGTAAAGATCGCGGGAACGCGGTGGATGCGAAAAGCACAAGACCGGTCTGAGTGGAGAGCCTTGGGGGAGGCCTATGTCCAGCAGTGGACGTCTTTCGGCTGACATGATGATGATGATGATGATGTTAAATGTTAATCAATGTTAATCGACTGTTAGTTCATACATTTTGACAGCTGTTAACATCTCGCACTGCCAGATCAACACAGTATCATTTCAAAAAACTAGCTTGTTTCGTTTCAAGTTCATAGGAAATGTAATAGAGTCGATTTTAAAATGTAGTCGTATTTTGAGTTAATGCTGTATTGATCTGGCAGTGCGATCTGTTAAGTGGTTTGTGAAATTCGACATAAATATTCCACTAATGGCCTGTTGTTTGATCGGTAGTTAAACTAACTAATGGTCAAAACACGTTGCTAATGGTTAAAATCTCAAGGAAATGTCTGAAATTTTCCATTCCTTTTTCGAATTTTAACAATTAGTTAGTTTAACTACTGATCAGACAACACGGCCTAAGTAAGTGCGAAGTGCAAGTTGCATGAAATATGACGTCGTTTGAATAAAAAATGTACGTGTATGTGTCAGGCAAGTTACCTTGCAACTTGCATGTGACTTGAATATTGGAAAAGTAAACCTGCATACAAGCTGTAGCATGTACAAGTTCTAACTTGGATTCTAGTGACGTGCAAATTGAATGCACAAATAATTCGAATTGCGAACAAGTGCCGTACGCGCATAATTGGTCTCTCGCAGTACAAAATAATCGCACAATAATTTTCCGTAAGGCCCACCATAATAGTTTGACTTTGAATCTACCATCAACGCAATAAAGTTCAAATACGTTTGTTTCGGTATATGAAGATAGTAAAATAAACCTTATTCTCATTGCAACACAGTTCATATTAAATTGCTTTGATTATCCTATTGCACACTGGGCCTCACGAGGTTAAGTACGCAAGCGTGACGTGAAACTTCTTGAACCTTGCACTTAGCACTTGCAAAATGGAATACCGTTTTAAGCTCTAGGCTTGTAGTATGGGCATAAGAATAAACAATAACTACACGTAGAAGCGAATCTCCTTTACCCAGGCCCCAAATGCCGCGCTTTAAATACCTACTTCCCCCTTCACCCCGCTGCGCCCCTCTGTCTTCCGCGCACAAAGTCAGGGCTGTCACTTGCGGAATATTTTAATCGGTTTATGGATGTGGTATACAAGTTTAGTCACGAAATGTTATTTATGTTTTCCTTCAACGTGGAAACATTGTTGCAAAATGAGTTTTTTTACATTTACGTTAAATTAGGTAATAATATTTTTGATGATATTAAGATTATCTCCAGAAAATTTAATGGCGTATGTGGCTATTAACCATCCATAAAACACAGAAACGAGTCTATAAATAAACAACCTTTTAAGCGCAATAAGTTTTAAGTATAGTCTGAGATCCGCGAGTTACTTACCGGACCATTAATTTAAATTTTTATTAAGTTGAAAAAGCTTTATTACAAAATACTATTCTTATCCATTAATTCGTTTTTAATGTTTCCGATTTTTTTATCTTCAACATCTAAGGGATGTACCATTTAACAAATAAAACTCCTATATTATATCAATTACGTATAGGTATACTAATTATTTTGCCGTAAATAGTCGTTCACTTTTTAAAACACTATCTTAGTTCAACCATAAACACTAAAATCAACACAAATAGAATAGAATAGAAAACATTTATTCACAACAATAACACATAAATATAACACAAAAAATAACGAAAAGAAACGACAGATAAGTGCAATTGTTGCGAAACGGGCCCAACTCAGCATGTGCTGGCTGTAAGGCCAACGCTGGTCTTCCGTGGGGACCGCTCGGTGAAAACACGGAAGGTGACACAGACATTACAAGTAATTCAAAAGAAAAACAAAAGCAATATAAAAAATAAAAACACAACATACGATACTAAGGCTTCATTCGCACGAGCGCCTCTCCAACGCGCGTTGAAAAAAAACGTCCGCGCGAATGTGGGCTAGCGTTCATTAGAACAGGCAGCGCTCAGGTGGCAACCAGAGGAACTAGCTTACGGCAAAGAGGCTTACGGTGTCTATACTACCATGCATCTTTACAATCTGTGGTTGCCTGCCTGAGCGTGAGCGCATTGCAAGTGTAGTGTTGCCATATATACAGATTTATCTGTATCTATACAGATTTTAAGCTATCATTACAGATTACAGATTTGACTCCAGTTTTATACAGATACTTTGAAAGTTGATGCATGTTATGGTTTTACGTTCAATATAGCTTGGCCGTTTCACTTTTTTTTATATTGAATTGGGTTTAATTTTTCTTATCATGGCAATTGGCAATATTAAGGGCAGGGATTACTCCGATGTTAGAAATTCGACAATGGTATAGTGCCTTCCCTCTCAATCTCCTGTAAAAAATATATTTGGGTGAGCGGGATAGCAGTATACCACGGTCCAATTTCGAACATCGTACTAGCACTTCAGACTCTAACTATAGTCAATATCATAATTTTTGTGATCTGAACCATGAACATAATCCTTCTTAAATACAGATTTCATACAGATTATAGGTAATTGATGCCATACAGATTTTATACAGATTTAGAAATATTCCACAACAGATTTTGAGGTTCAGCATATGGCAACACTGCATCAAACAAAAACAAACATGGTGCAGCAAATTCAATACAGCTAACACCTATTAAAACTTAATCTTAAAATATTACCAAAATCGATCAGTGGTTCATAGGTTAAGGAAATTAATTATAACGGAAAAAGAAATAAAAAAAACAACATCGAAAAAAATTATAACAGATGTGCCTTGAAACAGGTAATGGGAGACAGCAGGAAGAAAGTAAAAACAAAACAGTCACATCCATGGCTATGCGAATAGGACATAAAAAACAGGTTAGTACAGCCACAATAACAATAAATAAGATTCATATTCCGCTGGTGTCATGCCTAAGTGGTGGCTAAACTGGTGATCGCACAAATATTTTTTTAATTTTAATTTAAAACTATTTAAATTTTGCAGGTTCCGGATAGGAGGTGGGATGTTGTTCCAGCACTTAGTTGCAGCATAACGAAAACTACCTCGAAAGGCAGCTGAGGTATGACGAGGCGTCAACAATTGTATCGCGCATTGCCGGGTTCCACGCGATCTATTGTTGGATGCATGCGACAATTTGAAGAAAAGCAGACAGGCTAAATGAAGCTTACGACGGTGTTGCATCTTAAGAATCGAGTGCTGGTTTAGAAATGGGGTAACATGGGCCCTTATCGGAACATTAAAGCAGAAGCGGGCACAGGCATTTTGGACACGTTGTATAAGTTTTTTCGTTTTCGCAAGTAGACGTGGGCCAAATACTGCGTCCATGTAGTTGAGTTTAGATAGGACAAGTGACTCTGCCAGCCTCACACGCAAACTTTCATTTATAAATGGCCTTGCCCTATAAAGAACCTTAAGTTTGTAGAAGCAATTCCTGACCGAGGCCGCAATGTGCTTCTCAAATCTGAGAAGCACATTGCGGAAATACGAAAACCAATTCAAGACACAATACCAATATATTGGTTAATTCATAAATAATATTCCGTGTGTGACGCCCCTGACTGACTAGACACCTCAGGTGTCGCCAGGCGGTAGGTATCTAACGCGCCGAGCGCGCGTCGGGAGCCGGGAGTTTCGCTTCTACGTGTAGTTATTGTTTATTCTTATGGTATGGATATTAAGCAACGATAAACATATACAGAAAAATAAATATCAAACAAGTGAATGATGATTTGATGCTACCTTTATTTTCGATGAAACTAACCTAGAAAATGTTAGTTTCAAGGGAAAATAAACGACGAAGTTACACGCAAGAGGCAGAACGATAAAAATAATGATTGTGTTGACGAAGATTGTGCTGGTAATGATAATGCTAGTGTCGTCAATGATTACCTTCATCTCCTCGCGCGAGGGCGGCGACAGCTTGGCGTCGTCGAGCTTGATCTCGCCGGCCGGCATCTGGTTGAGGCACTGCTCCACGATGCGCAGCGACTGGCGCATCTCCTCCACGCGGCACAGGTACCTGCCGCACACAGACGACTTGCAATTAGAGTAAGTGTTGTGGGAATTAGCAGATTTTTGCATAAATAGTACATTACTGCACAGACCGGGAAATAGGCCGTTGCGTGACGAGTAGAGCGCTATATACGAGTCCAGCAACCCCCCTTCCCGGTTGAGGCTTGTATAATGCTTTTCTCCATCAATGTGAGGAAATTTAAAACAATAGTTAATAATATTTATCACAGTTCCAACGTTTTCTTAAAAAAAAGAACAGAAACATACGATTTAGTATGACATTGAAATAAAGCATTAAATAAAATCACCAATTTAAACATAACAAATTCAATTTGAATAAAATATAGTTTAAACTATAATATTTATTACGCGTTTATGTTATTTCGGCAATTTATTTTGTTTATGAATGCAGTTTCTATTAAAAAAAAGTCAAACTATTTGACACACTTTTAAATACGTTGTAAACGCTGTTTGAAAAGGCTTAACTTTTTAGTCTATGACATTTCAAAAGTAAAATATACAAGGAAGAATTTTGATTGCACGAGTGTTTGGCTGTCTGGAGTTAGTTATCCTAGTCCAAACACGGTTTTAAAAAGTAAAACACCAGGTACGTAATGAAACTTCATACATTTTCGCGTCCGCTGCCGTTGGTAAATAATAACTTTGTTTTTTTTAATTTTGCCTGGTCCTGGAACTTACATTTTCGCGGGCTGATTTGACAACAGTAAGGTTAACATTTCCGAGCATTTGGGAGAAAACATACATACATACACTCACGCCTTCATTCCCAGAGGGGGGTAGGCAGGGCTACAGAAATACCAACAACTCTAAAAAGTTGTTGTTAATTCTGTAACCACATTTTGCACGATCAGGCTAACCAGTGTATTAGTGACAGGTTCCAAGCCCATCGCCTAACAGTACTACAAGCCTTTATTCCCTTAGTCGCCTCTTACGACGTCCACGGGAAGACATGGAGTGGCACTATTCTAAGCCGGCAACCACGCGGCCACATAAAACATGGATGGTAAAAATACTCAAAAAATTGTGTATGTGTTTGTGTGTTTCTAGCTACTATAGCCGGGCTTTTCGGAAAATATGGCCATTCAAAATAGCCAAAATGCGTCTGTGTGTGTGAGTGTGAGTGTGTATGTGAGTGTCTGTGTGTGTGTGCGTGCGTGCTCACCGGTCATAGCAGTCCCCGTTGGTCCCGAGCGGCACGTCGAACTCGACGAGGTGGTACGCGTCGTACGGCTGCGTCTTGCGCAGGTCCCACTTGATGCCGGAGCCGCGGAGCATCACTCCGCTAAACACATAATAAGGTATTATGAAACAGTTGCATAATGCAGACTGTTATGATACAGGTGGCGAGTTTAATTTATTGTTGAGACGTCATTTCTATTTTATCGGGTGCTATAACGCATTTTACAGTCTTGAGAATCCAAATGTTCGAGGGTCTCAGGACTGACTTACCTTTACGTGGCCTTTCCTGTGTACCCGGCTTGCTATCTCCTTGCTATAAAAATAAACCGGCCGAGTGCGAGAGTAATATTTTGTTGTTATAGCGCTGCTGGATAGACAACTGGCTTACTAATATCACCCCCCCCCCCCCCCCAATTTACGCCTATGATTCCGATGATACCCGTTGGGTTTCCATACCCTAAAAACTCACCTGAAGTCATAATACTTCAAACAATAAAGTATAAGAATTAGAATGTCAATTTTATTTACCAAACACCATTGGTGTAGTACCGCCGTAGTATCTCTACGTAGTGTGTGGTGCCTATGCGAATAACAATGCTATAATAATTATTATAGAACTGTTATTACCATGGCAACGCTCATTATAGAACTGTTTTCACGCCTCGGTTACGCTATAGGCGGTATTCTGATACCGTTAACGATATCAATATTAGCGGTTTATAGTACGCGAGTAGAAAAAAACATAATATTAATCAGAAATTCAGTCATCAATATTTGAATTGGAATTTTATTTGACGACGCGTTGGTCTACCTGGTAGTGACCCTGCCTACGAAGCTAGCGGTCCTGGGTTCATATCCCGGTAAGGGCAGATATTTGTGTGATGAGCGCGAATATTTGTTCCTGAGTCATGGATGTTTTCTATGTATTGAAGTATGTATTTCTCTATGTAAGTATGTATATCGTTGTCTAGTACCCACAGTACAAGCCTAGAGCTTAGTCAATTTGTGTGAGACAATCTCACCTCTGATACTTTTTACTTACTTATACTTATTATTACTGACCTGAAGCCGTAGTTGAGCGCGTCCTGCGCTGTGACGATGCCGATGTCCTTGGTGCGCTGCACCCAGATGCGGTTGGTGGTAAGCACGTCCTCCACCTCGTCCAGCCGTTCGGCGAACTTGCTGGAGAACTCGTAGATGTCGTCCATCAGCCCGAGAGGCATGTCCTGGGAGGATATTATTTAATTAGGGGTCCGTACAAAAAAAAAACGGAACCCTTATTGGATCACTCGTGCGTCTGTCTGTCTG
This sequence comes from Acleris literana, assembly GCA_946894065.1. Taxonomy (NCBI): domain Eukaryota; kingdom Metazoa; phylum Arthropoda; class Insecta; order Lepidoptera; family Tortricidae; genus Acleris; species Acleris literana. Next base: position 10,188,905 of record OX335697.1, on the reverse strand, counting down.
TCCGTCTGTATGTCAGAGCCAATTTGCTCCGAATCTACTGGACAGAAGCAGGTGAAATTTGGTATGGTGATTGGTGGTGTAATCCTATGACCCAAATATAGATGTGCAACGTAACTTTTTTTTTTATTAAGGGTCATTATCGGGGGACAAATTAGTAAATTAAAAAAAAAATGCAAACCTGTGTCATATATCAAATGAAAGGGCTCATTATGAGGATATCAAATATACTTTTGTTATTATTGTAAAATAAATAGTTTTGATTTTATTCATGAAAGAAGACAAAAATTGATTCCCCCTGATCTCCGAAACTACAGAGCCTAAAATTTTGAAAAAATGCAAAATATAGTTCATTGCTTGTAGATTACAGGAAAACCTACAGGAATTATATTTAAAAAAAACTTACGTACTCTCCACGCGAGTTCAACTCGCACTTGGCGGGTTCTTTTTTATTCTAGTACTAGCTTCTACCCGCGACTTCGTCCGCGTAGATTTCGATTATAGTTTTTGCTTCGGGAACGTTTAAATTTTCCGGGATGATTGCCTATGTTGAATCCAGTGTATAAGCTATCTCCATTTCAAATTTCATCCAAATCCGTCCAGCCGTTGCATCGTGAAGGAGTAACACACTAACACCTACGTTTGGTTTTTAAGATAGGGCATTGTCTTGTCTATCGACAGCTTTCATTTGGACCACTATTTACCTAGGGAACACCCCGTATAATACATACATACATACAATAACGCCTCTTTCCCGTAGGGGTAGGCAGAGACCACTTCCTTCCACTTGCTACGATCCAGACAAACTTCCCTTGCTTCCTCCACACTCATAAGTCTCTCCATACACGTGCGTCGGTTTAGAGTCTCCTGACCTGGCCCTTTCTTAATACGTCCCCGATCGTGGAAAGTTCGCCTTGGCCCTTTCCATCCCCATACCTTCGAGAATTCTAAAAGTTTTAATTTTTGCGGTGCATTATGAGCTACATATCGATACCTTAGTTCACAATTGTACTAATTACATTTGAAAAGTTATTGTTATTAGTATGTTTGTGCACAAATAATAAGTTCGTAACTTTACTGGCAAATAAAAAATATTTAGTACGATTGTGCACTAAGGTATCGATATATACATAAACTCACGCCTTCGTTCACAGGGTGGGGGGGTAGGCAGAGCTAATTCCCTTCGTCGCCTCTTACGACATCCACGGGAAGACATGGAGTGGCACTATTCTAAGCCAGCAACCAAACGGAAGGATTCAATATTTTTTTAAATTCTAATTCTATTACATAACACGCAATATTACTAAAATCCCTCTACACTTTGTCTATCCACACAGCATTTTTTTTTTATTATTCTCATAAGTATTTTATCTGTGGCTCCGGTATAAGGCTCATACACATTCGAAAAAACAAAAGTTGTCTCTCCTGTGGTCAAAAAAAAATATAAGTTATGTTTTTATTTATTTGATATGACTAAAGTAGACCTGACGGCGCTTATGAAGATGTGACTTCACCCAGCAAATTAGGTCTTAAAAACGTTAACTTCGGGTATGTCCACAGGAAAGACGGTAACCTAATTCTGTGTATAAAAGTGTTGGTGTCTCACCAGCGCGACGCCGCCGGGGCGGATGTAGGCGGCGTGCATGCGCGCGCCGCTCACTCTCTCGTAGAACTCCATCATCTTCTCGCGCTCCTCGAACAGCCAGAAGAACGGCGTCAGCGCGCCCACGTCCAGCGCGTGCGTCCCCACCGCCATGATGTGGTTCAGGATGCGCGTCAGCTCCGCGAACAACGCTAGGGGAAGTAGATACAGGTCAGGTGGGGCAAGTGCGTTTACGGGGCGAGTGCACCAAACCAACAATATCTCCTAAAAAATATGATGGTTATGGTGATGATCATGATGATGATAATGATGATGATGATGATCATGATGATGATGATGATGATGATGATTTGCTAAAAAAATGTATGGTTTGTCGCACGTTGTGGTTGAATATGGCACACAGAAACGAATGGCAAGTTCACACGATGACAAGTGGACATAGTAAAACGAAAAGGCGTCAATCCACAGTGACTTTGCAGTTTGAAGTTCACGGAATATTTAAACAACACATGACAATGAGCAAAAAATGTTTTTCTTTATGTATTTATAAAAATAATTCGCAATTTCTCATTACTTTTCAAGATATTGGGACTTAAGTGGATAACATACTGCGCCCTACTCTATTCCTACTACACATTGATAATATTAAAATACAATGGCTTGGTCATGCTTATAGATATGTCAAAGGCCTTTGATAGAGCCAACCAAGTATAGCTATTTTAAACTAACTTATCTTATCTTTTTAACGTTTTTTTATGTTATGACCTTTGTTTGCTACATTGGACAAATAAGAATAAAGCGACTTGAAAGCATCGCTCTTTTTCTGAAACACTTCCGAAATCACTAATAGTATCGGTGTACCTCAGGGTACCATACTGCGCCCTACTCTATTCCCACTACACACTAATAATATTATAAAACAACTCACTGCGGATATATTTAGCGCGGATAGGTATGTCGATGTTGAGCAGTTTCTCGACGGCGAGCGAGTAGCACTGCTCGTTGCACATCATAGACACGTAGTCGAGCCGGTCGAAGTACGGAAGCGCCTGCGTGTACGTCTTGTATTCGATGAGTTTTTCGGTGCCGCGGTGGAGGAGGCCTATGTGGGGGTCCGCGGCGCGCACCGTCTGGAAAATACAAATAAAACCTTATTGCTAACTAGCTGCCCGCGACTCCGTCCGCGTAGATTTCGATTATCGGGTTCGGTCCTGAAGGCCTTACTTGCATTTAGCCTTGGCATTCAAAACGTCTCAGTAGTCTGACCAAGTATGCAAAATGACTTGTTTATCTAATGCCATGGTTACAAAATTATCTTAGTTTCAGTAAGACTCAGTTAGCAAAACGTCGGTCGTGAAATGCAGATGTAGGCAGAATGACTCAATTGTGTAAGGTCTTGATTATATTGTCTTGATACGTGAAGATTATCCAGACCATTTACCTATTAGAACATTATGACATTAAGTCGTTTTACAGCAAAGTCATTCCGCCTACTAAGGCTTATAGCAATGAGGGTGTTTCACAGACCAAAACATTTAGCTAACCGGACAAATATACAAGTAAGGTACTCTGCTCGCCAAGGCTAAATGCAAGTAAGGCCTTCAGGACCGAACCCCGATTATCGTTAAACACTCGGAAAGTTTTAAATTTTTGCGCTAAAAAAATAGCTTACGCGTTAATCGAGAGTATAATTTTTCAAATTTCTTCCAAATCTGTCTAGTCATTGCAACTCGAAGGAGTAAAAAACTAACACACAAACGTTGGCATAATATTATGAATGAATGAATGAATGAAATAAGTTTATTTAGCATATAAAATGGAGCATACAAATCTTAAGAATAACACAAAGAACTAACAGAGGGCTCAGACAAGATGCACTACGCTAACTAACGTTTCTATTCGATTCGTTTTTAAACCAATCGCGTCACTGGTAGACCACGTGACTTTTCGTATCACGTCATCTTCCAGTGACGCGATTGGTTTAAAAACGAATCGAATAGAAACATTAGTTAGCATAGTGAATCTTGTCTGAGCCCTCTGTTTGCTAAAAAAGGTCGCCACTCAGCTAGGAGATTAGGATTATTAATGTTGCCATTCATCGATCAACAATACCAACTTCTCATCCTTCTAAATGAAAAAAAATGTAGGTTAATACATTCAAAATAAACTTAATAGTTTATTTTAAAATATGACAATACTGAAGGCCAAATCAAAGTGGTGTAAATCATGTTTATAATAATCACAGCTCGGACAGGTCATCGCAAAAACAGATTTAGAACTAGAACAAGATTCAATAGAATCGTAATACCTACCTAAGATTATGATTGTCTAAAGAGGATATTATCGTCATTTAACTTTTTTTTAGTCGCATATCTGTCATAGTTTTGTCAAAGTGGCATTTGTGAAACAGTTTTGTGACAATTGAAATTAGTAAAATTATTTAGTTATGGTTATTTCTAAATATTTTAAATACTTACGGTGAAATTAGAAACCGCTAATAAGTGCATTAAGAACAACCCCGAGCTCTCTTATGATGAAAATGTCTGTGAAATATTGTATACAGCATGTGACATTCGTATTAAACAGTTAAAGATAATATAAAAAAAAGAATGTTACTGAAAATACCTTCACAAGCAGAGATGGGCATTATTCGAATAATTCGTAATATTTTTATTCGCGCATAATTTATTCGTCGAATAATTTATTTGCGAATGATTTATTCGAATAACGAATAGTTTATTAATTTATTAGAGAAAAATGGAGCAGGTATAATAAGTAGTACATAATAATTATTCGTGGCAATTCATTCAACGAATAAATTATTCAAATAAGAATAATCATTCGAAATCTTTTTTTTTTTTTTTAATTAGGTTCGCAAACTGGACGTTACAGAATTATGACTTATAATAAAAATAGAACTAAACAAACAAGTTTGGCTGCATGCCCTTCTAGGTGCGAACACAACATGCACACGAGTAATTGCACTTAATACTTAGTGATAATTAATAAAGAAACAAACAAATTAAAGAATTTAGAAAATACAAAGTAATGCATTATTGTACTAGATGATTGCTTACAATTTAGAAAAGAAAAATTGTTTAATATTTTTGACCGATGCACTGAAGATGTCTAGCTCCTGGCAATCATCGTTGTAGGTTGCACACATGCGAAACAATGGCGAATGACGGCTGTAGTTGGTGCGACATGGCGGGAGACTAAAGGTTTTACGGTTATGCAGGCGGCTACTAATTCGTGGTATAGAAAATTTTACGTTTTTGAGAAGGTCAGGGCTGTCCACTGCCCCGCATATTATTTTGTGGAGGCAAATTATATCAGCAGCTTTGCGCCTTGCTACAAGGGAGATCATTTTGTAGTGTTCGAGTCTCGAATCGTAAGATGTTAAGTTCCGGCAGCTATTATTGGCGTAACACAAACAGTATAAAAACTTTTTTTGCAGTTTTTCTAGCCTATTGATGTGAACTGCATAGGAAGGACTCCAAACAGGGCTGCAGTATTCCAACAGGCTACGGACATGGCAGTTAAACAAAATCATTGGTATTTCTGGTTCCTTGAAAGTTTTTGTTTGCCGTATAACAAATCCTGCCAAACGTGAACCCTTCTTTGCAATATAATCTATGTGTTCACGAAAATGTAATTTCTGATCCACAACGACACCCAGATCGCGTATGCTTGTGACTTCTTTAATTAGTTCGTCGTTTACAAAATAGTTGTAGTTTGGAATCTTTTTCTTTCGTGAGAATTTGATGTGAAAGCATTTTGACGAGTTTAAAACCATATTATTATTGCGACACCAGAGATTGACAGAGTTCAGGTCACTTTGTAAGGACTCAAGATCAATGTCGGAGTTTATTATTCTGTAAATCTTAAGATCGTCTGCAAATAATTTGTACTTGGAAGTTAGATTAGAACAAAGGTCATTAATGAAAATTAAGAAAAACAGGGGGCCAAGATGCGATCCCTGGGGCACGCCTGAGGGCACGATCCTAGCTTGCGACTTGAAACCTCGAACAATGACCAGTTGATTCCTGTTCCGAAGGTATGATTCGCACCACCTCAACAGAGAGCCGCAAATTCCAGCGTGTCCGAGCTTTTGGATAAGAATACCATGGTCAACCACATCGAATGCCTTGGAAAAATCGGTATAAATTGCGTGGACTTCTTTTTTGTTTTCGTACGCCTCGAGTATGTCCTTGACATAACCAAGGAGGTTCGACATGGTTGATCTCCCCGGAAGAAAGCCATGCTGGTGGCAGCTGATATTTGGTTTTAGGTGTGAGTATAACCGTTTTTGTACTAGTGACTCGAACAATTTACCTACGGAAGAGAGGATAGAGATAGGTCTGTAATTGGCTATGTCTCCGTGGTCATCTTTTTTATGAATAGGGGTAATATGCGCAGTTTTCCATTTAGTGGGAAATACTCCGCAGCTAAGAGACCTGTTAAAAATGATGTGTAGAGGTTCAGTTAATTGTGACGCACAAGTTCTGAGAAAGAGTGGGGGTATAGTATCAGGACCAGGACCCTTATTTATATCAATAAGTTTTAGAGATAAATATATATCCGATTTGGAAATGTAACACATGCTAAACGGTTCAGAATAATTATTCGAGTTATTATTAAGCGGGTTGGATGCTGCGTTAGTGCTGTTGAAGACAGATTGAAAATAGTCAGAGAATGCGTTACTAATTTGTTGTCCACCCTGGACGCATTCGTCTCCATGAAACATTTCGTCGGGTATTTCGTGGCTATTGGACCGGAATGATTTTATGAGGGTCCAAAAATACTTAGGGTTCTGTTTAATGTGTGTTTTTGCTTCTGATCTGAATTTCGACAAACACTCAACTATCATTCTATCACAGCGGTCGCGGAGCATTCGGTATGTTAGGCGATCCCTTGGGTTACCATATTTTTTAAATCGACAGTGGAATTTGGCCTTCTCTTTGAGCGTGCGTAGTAGACCGCTACTGAACCAGCACGGGTAATTGTTGTCTTTCTTAATGGTTAATGGTGTGTTATTAGTGATTATGGGAGTAATTAAGTCGTAGAATATATCAACAGCTTCATTAACTGTACATAATGGATTTAAGTGGTCACTCCAGGTAATTTTGTCCAGTTCTTGATTGATTTGATAATAATTGGCTTTCGAGAAATTGAGGTGAGGGATTCGGTTACATTTTATTGGTTTGTTGAAGTGAAATTTCATGGTAATTATTAGTGCTGGATGGTGTTTGTCTATTTGTACTAGAGGCGTGTCATGTTCTTTTACTGAGAAAATATTTGTAACGTTGGTTATTATAAGGTCAAGTGTGCGTCCGTTAGTGTTGGAAATTGGATTTATTTGGTGGAGATTGTTGAAAGAAAGAGCATCCACAAAAAGGTTGTCTATTTGTGAGTTGGCACAGTTGGAAACAAGCGTATTTGTATTATTATTCGGCTGCCATATTAAGTTTGGTAAGTTAAAGTCGCCTGCAAGCAACAACATCGCGTTTTCGGGCATTTTGTGTTGAACGACAAGGGCAATATTAGTGGTGATGCGGTCGAGACGATCATAAGAAACGGGAGGAGGATTGTATAGAGTACAAATGCAGAGATGTTTAACCGTGGTACCCTGCTTTAATTTAATGACTATCCACAGGTCCTCATCAATCGTCTCCCACTTCACTTTACGAGTTGGTTCATATTTTTTTAATACAGCTACTAATTCTCCTCCTCCGTCTCTTTTTCCGTTGTTCGTAGTGGCACGGTCGCGCCGGTATATTGTGTAAGCCAAGTTTCGGTCAACAGTATTAAATCGGCATCTTGATTCAGTGCATTGGCCAGTACATGATCGGTTTTGGTCCGCAGACCCCTTACATTTTGGTATATTATCGTCAAATTACACACAGAATAGGTTTTTGATGATGTGAACATACAGTTAAATTGAATCCAAGAGGTCAAGGTCCCTAACAACAAAGCTTTTAGAGTTTGGGTTTTTCCTCATAAGAATTTTGCCGTTACGCACCCACACGAAATCGAAATTCTTGTCTTTGGCCACTTTTCGAGCGGCCGCGTGCAGCTGCTTGCTGGCTGGTGTCAAATGCTCACACACGTAGATCGGCCTTCTTTCTTCGTCGGCAATTCCCAAGTGAGAGGAGTTCAATTTATTGCTCTGGTGAGATCTATTGTAGGTTTTCGCCGCAGCAATCAGAGAATCCCGCACCAGTGGGCTTGAAAGTTTGACCACAATTGACCTTGGTCTGTTTGACTCTTTGTGTAATTTAGCAACACGATGGTAATTAATAAGTTGATGCTCGGGCAAAGGGTGTCCTACAGTGGTGGCCAGTTGTATCACCACCGTTTTCAGGTTTTCCGATTTGTGCTCCGGGACACACTGTATTTCTAGATTGCAGTCACGTGATTGCTGTTCAAACTGGTTCAGCCGGGTGTTCACGTCTCCCACCTGGGTGCGCAGCTCGCCAACTCGGGAGTGCAGTAAGTTATTGTCTTCCTGAAGCTCGCTTATTATTTTGTCCTTCTTGTCCAATTCCTCTTTAAGTTGATCGTATTTCGCCGACATGAAATTTACGCTCTCTGTAAGCTTTTGGATTCTGGTGCGTGTGTCAGCGCTATCCGAAATAAAATCTTTTTTGATATCTCTGTGAAGCTGCGTTAAGGACTCGTCAAGCTTTTTATCAAAGTACTGCTTCAAGTCCTCAATGGTGCACGTAGTAGAAGGAAGGGCGCTCCCTGTAGGAGTCTTAGCCTGTGTTGGAGTATGCAAGCTATCGCCTCGCTTGTCCACTGGTTTACAGTCAGCGCATTTCCACGTACTTTTGAAGGCCTTTGACTCTTTGCCGAAATTTTCCGCTGAGATGCCTAAGCACTGGTAATGGTAGTTTACGCTACACTTTGAACAGATTTTAGTGTCACTTGTTTTGATTTGTTTATTTCATTTACTGCAGACACTCATCGTTGAAAAAAATCCGAACAAATGAATAAATTTTGTTGTAGTAGCAACACTGAGTGGCTTATGATTGAAATATGAGGGTATTTTCGTAATTTCTGTTAGCAGATTAAAGTGAGGGTATATAAATATGACTTATCTTGATCGAATAACTGCAGTCAGAGATAAGAACATCCAGACATAACACTAACACAGGTTTCTTGTGTGCGAGTCTTCACTTTGTTAACACTTTCGACGATATTAGTTAAGAGATTAAGTGAAAAAATTAAAAGATATCAAGAGGTCTAAGTAAACAGTGACAGTGTTGGCAGTGTTGCCAGGCTAATCTAAAATCTTCATTCGAAATTCGCGAAAAATTTGGTTATTCTTATTCGTTATTCGTCATTCGAATAAATTTTGCCCATCTCTGCACAAGCATGGAGAATTTTGGGTTACCGTTATAAAATTAAGTAATGAAGATTGTCAGTAGGTACGCCAAATCGCTTGAAACTTTGTAGCAGTAAAGTTTATAAATAAACAAATAATACATAATAATACTACTTTTTATTTTATTCAAAAAGACTCAGTAGTTTTGATTCTATGAACGTTTAAAATTTGGGTCAATAATATTAAAGTGCGCGGGGGCCATCTTGCTGGGGTGACGTCATCGCTTAACAGCGGTACGCGCCCTTATATGAAAAAGTAAGTTTACAGGGCTATAACTTTTAAACCGTTATAAGTAGCCAGTTGAATTTTTCACAGAATACGTGTTATTATAAAATCTATCGTTTAAAATTGTACAATGAACAATAAATCAAATCCCAAGAGGGGTCCCCATACAAGAAACATGAAAATAAACCAATTTTTTTAGCATTTTTATAAGCATTGTATTTTTAGACTACAATTTAAGCTTAAAATAGCATCAAAATAAGAAGCCATTATAAAAATACAATCCGTATAAAAATGCTAAAAAAAAATGATTTATTTTCATGTTTCTTGTATGGGGACCCCTCTTGGGATTTGATTTATTGTTAATTGTATAATTTTAAACGATAGATATTATAATAACACGTACTCTGTGAAAAATTCAACTGGCTACTTATAACGGTTAAAAAGTTATAGCCCTGTAAACTTACTTTTTCATATAAGGGCGCGTACCGCTGCTAAGCGATGACGTCATCATCCGTGAGCGCTAGCCGCCGGGTTTCGAGCGCCACATACGAAGTTTAAAATTTAATATGTCGAAAACTATTTGACGTATCGAAATGATTTTTTTACAGCTATTTTTAGTTTTTAATGAATAATACGGTAAGCCAAAAATCGAAACTGGCTGACATTCTCTATTGAAAAATATAATTAAATAATAAAAATGTAAGTAATAATGTACATAATACGACTCTATTTATCTTGTTCTATTACAGTGTTGCGATTGTTATGCGATGTCCGAGCTATGATAATAATTTGGAAATAGCGACTCCATGGTTCTTAAAAGTCCTAACGCTAATAATGAGTATTGGTGATTCCACAATGACTAACCTCTCCGTCGAGCTCGAGCACCAGCCGAAGCACGCCGTGGGCGGCCGGGTGCTGCGGCCCGAAGTTCAACACCATGTTGCGGACTTGCTTCTCACCGGGCGTCATGATGCCTGCAAACAAGAAACTAAAATCACAAAACAATCTCTCACAAAACCCCGTCGTAAAGGCTTATTCCTAATTCAACATATTTCCATTACAGATTGTTAACTGTACAGATTCCCAACTTTACATATTTCTAACTATACATAAAGATAGATACACACGTAAAACAAATAATAAATTTCACATAGTAGTTAGGTTAGGTTAGAATCGTTTTTATATGAGGCCTGGAGGGCAAAAACAACCCAGAAATAGGAGCTCCGTCTACTGTCAAATTAGATTTTCTAAAGGCCATCGTATCGAAGCGACCTAAAAGCAAATCGTCCTATTAGCATAATGACCTCAAAGCAAATTGACCCATTAGCACAATGACCTGAAAGCAAAACGGCCTGTTAGTAACTAACCTAAAAGCAAATAGTCCTATTATCAGGTCGCCCTTTTAGCAAAACGTCCCGAAAGCGAAACGTCATGAAACGGACGTTCTGCTTATAGGGCGTTTTGCTTTTAGGTCATTCTGATTTCATGGCGTTTCGCTTTCGGAACGTTTTGCTTAAATGGCGACCTGATAATAGGTCAATTTGCTTTTAGGTATATTTTACTAACAGGATGTTTTGCTTTCAGGTCATTGTGCTAATGGGTCAATTTGCTTTGAGGTCATTTGTGTGCAACCGCCCCGCCACGGCGGCCTCGAGCGCTGCGTCACGCGGCTTCGCGAGGCGCAACACCGCTCTTGCAAGCCCCGCGTACCGGCGATGCACCGCTGCGTCGCGAGGCATCTCGAGCCGTAACGCTGCGTGGTCAACGCAACGTATTCTGAATTCTCACAATGAAATGTGTACCTTTTCGTGTAGTAAATAAAGTATATTTTGAGTCGCTCTATTAAAATGTGCGCGCAGCGTCGTCGCGTCTCAGTGTGAACTAACCCTTAGCCGGCATGCTTGTAGCAATCCATTGAAGAGTTGTTTTGACATTATCGAGCCGGGATCTATTGCAGCGATGCAATGTATCACGAAATGCTATTGATAAGTGAAACTGAGCCTTACCGGAGTAGGGCGGGTGCTTCATGAGCGCCGTGATGCCCTCCGGGTACATGACGGCCCCCTCGAACTGCTGCACGTACTGCGCGTCCGGAAACCATCGGTGAGCTGAGCGGTTCTGGCTGTGGACAGATGGACAATTATTATATTTGTGGAGAAGGCAAACGACACAGACCACCTGATACAATATAATACAATACAACACTCTCGATCTCTACATGAAGAAAAATAAACAAGAAAAAACAAAAACATGGATGTTAAATAATGAAGATAAAAAAAAAACACATGACTATAGGTTATATGGGTGATTCCACAGGCGTTTCAACCGCCATCAGTCCGCCGTCATAAATATTGAAAGAATGAGCTACACCAAGCAGCTAACATTCACATAGAGCTATACTGTTATCGTACTTCTTGCCACAATTGATCGAATTTTAAGTATATTATCACCTATTTCTTAAATACTTACGACAGCAGACTGATGGCGGTTGAAACGCCTGTGGAATCACCCATATAGGTAAGCAGGACACTAAAATGGACATGGACAGGCCACATGCTCAGAGAAAGGTTAGCAATGAGGACTGGAACTAGGGTTGCACTCTCTAAAATTTGGCAACCAGGACAAAACGTGTGAAAACCCCGGATTTTGGAGCCCAGAACCATGTCAACAGGTTCGTCAGTTGTCCACACCGCGGCAGCCCAAGACTTTAAATTTTTAAACCCGGGCTACAAATGGAACCCCGCTTGGACGCTCCCCGGACACCCTTTAAACTAGAACAAATCCGGGGAAACCCAGACAGATGGCAACCCTAACTGGAACTGTAATAAAATAGATACCACACTACAACACAAAAAAGAAAAGTGGAAAATAGCTGGACCTCTATCGGCCAATATAGTGCAGGACAAACTTGAATGAAAAAAAGAAAAAAAAATGCCTGTGTCAAAAGGACAAGCTAGTGAGAGGACTGTTGCGCAAATATAGCTTTAGTTTTTATTACAGTTGAGCTGTATTTAAGATGTTTCATTCATGTATTCTTTTTAGTACATAAAGGCTTTGAAACGGATGTTGAACCATTTTTTTTTTTAAATCTAATTTTTTATAGAGGCTTTAGTACACATATGTGACTATGTCAGCCTCATGAGGAGACTCTATATAAAAATGATATTGAACCATTGGATGAGATAGTTGCTGGTTGTGATAGTACTTATAGCGTAAAAAACATGTCACTAATAAAACTTGTCACGAACGGATGTGTTCGTTACATTAACTAATTTAATAAATTATATGTAAGGAGAGACCAGTGTTCTTCAAAAATACAACTTTAAGCATACGTAGATCACCGAATGACTAGAATACGTAATTATAAAGGAATCATTATAAACTAGCACGTAACTATTAACGTAAAAAAATCTATTTAACACTGTTATTAACTATCATTACTTACAACGAAATAAAAATACAAAAAATGTAACCTAAAGTTACATAATTTTCAAACACCAAAACATAACAAAATAAGACTGCTAATTCTATTTTTTTGCTTCAAATACATACTTAGTATTAAGAACCGCCGGCAGGTTTTTAAATAGGGTCTTTGTTTGCCCTACATTTGTTGATTTCCGCAGCAAAACATTAAGAACTTGTGCCATTTTGGCTATCGGAGTACGTACTAAAATGACACAGATGACACTAGCCGAATGACGTCTGTCGTGCCCTGACGTTTTAAATTGTCAGTCCAAACTACAGATTAGATAAATTGAAAGTGGTCCAAACCACTGGTATTATTATACTCTTTGGTCCAAACTATTAAAAGGTAAGGTAGGTCGGTGGAAAATATGTTAAAATAATCGCTTATATTTCATGACAAACATCGTACATACCCTCCACATTAATGCTTTGACATTTTAAATTGAAATAAAGTCTAATTTACAGTTAAAAATTTTCGCGGGCGTCTGTGGCTGAATAGTTGAAAATCAAAATATCACTAAAAAAATATTAAAAACAAAGAAAAATCAAAACAAAATGAAAGATGGATCACCCGCGATTACATATTTCAAAAACCACCGTTATATAATGTAGAAAAACAATCATTGAATTAATATAGAGATACTATAAGCTGTCTTGTTTTTAGAATCGTGGTTGATGCAATTAAACGCAAAGTTAAATTGCGCTCTGGTATTATATATAAAATATAAATATATACGTGTTTGCGACCTGAGGCATCATCAATTATAAACTTGGCAATGGCGCAGGAACAGCACAAAACTCAAAAAACTGGTAGGTACCATAAAAAGTAGTTAGGTATTAAATATTATAATTTTCGGTGTTTATCCAATTCAATATTCAAAAAATATAACGTATATTTTTGTATCCCTTTGTTCGACGATACATTTTTTTTTAAACCATAGAGCGTGTATGGTCGCTCACCAATTTGACTCAATAGCTTACCTCTAAGTTTGAATTCTCGGCGCCGCCAGTCGACGGCCCCATCCTTTTTGCTCTTGAATTGCATATTTATATTCATATTCAATTTATTGCATCCATGGTATTTACATTGCGTCCAAAACGAGTCTAATTAAAATAGTTGGGAGTAGAGGGTAGGACTATATCGTCAATAGCTGTCCTCTATGCGGCGCCAAAGGGTGAACAATCAATCAAAAATGGCTGACCGATCGTTAGGGTGCGGCTCAACTGAGGCGGAGACGAGCGGAGCTGTGCCAATATTAACCAATAGAAAGCGCATGCGGTCACGTCAAGCGCGCCTTGCGCACGTTAGTTTAGATTCTATTGGTTAATATTGGCACAGTTCCGCTCCGCTCGTCTCCGCCTCAGTGGAGCCACACCCTTAGGTAGGTGACAATGGAATTCAAACTAGTGTTTAACCATATAAAATGCAACTAACCGAAGGACGAATACTGCTGGACATGAGCAATTCGGCATTACCCATCATCTCTGTGACGGGCGGCTTTGCTATTCGCATCCATCGCGATCTCCGCAAGATAGACCATCACCGCTATACATAATACCATATTTTTTCAAGCCTAGAGCTTAGTTTGGGACTAAGTCAATTGACGTGACATTGTCCCCTGATATTTATTTATTCATTATATTTTTACAATAATAATGTTACAAAAACCACTTCGAGGGATATCCTGAGTGAGGCACGTTTGCCTAACAAATTTTAAAAACATACATTTTTGGACGGTCAATTTTTTAAAATAAGAAAATATTTTTTGAATTTTGTTACAGCATTCCGTTATAACACGCACGAAAATTCCATTACAAAGGAAACAGACGTGTCAAAAACGACGAAAAAAACCAAGGCTCGGATTAAATGTGAAGTATGCGGCAGACATTTCAAAAGCGAGGGCATACTTAAACGCCACCACGAAGAAAGACATATCGGTAAGAGAAAATACATCTGCGACAATTGTCAGATAAGCTTTTATACTAAAGTTAGCATCTACTTACACATGGTCACCGTCCACAGCGCAAAGCTGCACCAGTGTCAGCATTGCCCAAATAATTACAAATCAGAGCACTCTCTTTGGAGACACCTGTTGCAACACATTGATAAGGAAACTATAAAAGAAATGAGGACTAAGAAACCTTCTCCAAAACCGAAATGCGACCGATGTAACAAAGAGTTCACAACCCGCAGTAGCTTGAAACAGCATAATATTCACGTCCACGCTACTGTAAAGGAGTTCTCTTGCGATATATGTGCCAAAAAGTTTGCATCGAGAAAAAGGATTGAGTTACACATGGTAACACACAACTCTGAAAAACTGTATCACTGTGGTCATTGTAATAGGAGCTATAAACGAAAGCATACTCTGAATAAACATTTGTTGACGCATCGTGTTGGTTACAATCCCTATGTCTTTTGTAAAATCTGCAGGAAAGAGGTCAACAAGCGCAGCTTAAGCTCTCATATGGTTGTACACTCAAATGTTACCCAATTCTGTGACATTTGTAACAAAGGCTTCAAGCATAAAACGGGTCTGAAGAAACATAAAGAAACCCACGGTATGCAGGTTAAGCTATTTGAATGCCACATATGTCACAATCGCTTTACAGCTAGGAGTAGTTTACGGATTCACGCGGCCGTTCACACGAAAGAGAAACGTTTCAGATGCAATGTTTGTAACAAACGGTTCGTTTACAGTGCTTCCCTGAATACGCATAAGCGTATCCACAATGGTATTAAAACTTATGTCTGTAAGACGTGTGGAACCGGCTTTGCCGCCCATAACACACTTGTTAATCACGAGCGTATCCATACTAACGCAAAACCGTATACATGTGATCTATGTAAAAGAGTCTACAGAAGAAAACAAAGCATTGTTGAACACATGGTTCAGCACACTGGTATTGTAATTTACTGCTGTAGCTCGTGTAATTTAGAATTTGTTACTTTAAATGAATCTATAATGCACAAAAACACTCACAAACGTCGAGAAAGAATAATATGTAATGCTTGCGGGAAAGGGTTTAACTGTAAGGAGACTCTGTTGGATCATTTAGCGACACATCGAGATATGAAGCGGCCGTGCCACATGTGTGATCAGGTCTTTATAGGGAAGCTAAGGCTTTATAGACATATTAAAGAGTCGCATAAAGAGTTGTTGATGATTTAAATGTACGTTTTGTTCGAAGAAAACTGCTGATTTCTTGAGCTTTTATATTTCGCGGTTTATCCTCAAGGGCTTACACATCTTTATATTATGCTTGCGAGTAAAGTGTGAAAATTACAAAATACGGCTGGCGTAGGGATAATCCTAGGATTACATTGATTGAATATAATTCTATTGTATGTGTATTTCATTGTAAATCCACTTAGGTATGATATCTCTCTTGTTTACGGAGACGCGGGGCGTCGCGTGTAGCGTTGGGCGGTGCACTCTGCAATAAATTCAAACATAATGGCATTGTATGAAAGCGTTTTCGGAGAACCGACCGAACGCGTGTAAAACCGCTTCTTCGTAAAAGCTTTTATACAACGCCATATGTTTAAATTTAGTGCAGACCGCGCCGCCCAACGCAACGCGCGACGCCCCACGTCTCCGTAAACAAGCCCTTAGTGTTAAGTGTTAATCTAATAATACATAAGGATATTTTTCTTTTATGTTGTTATGATGTATTTAATTGAGATTTGTTGTTAAGTTGTTACAGTTTTGTTGATTATAATATGAATGTTGTTAATTGCTATTTTAAAGCCCTCGTCACATAGCTGATTGTGAGTTTAATATGCGAGAGTAGCATACACGCCGTGTCACACATGCTTGATCAAGTAATACTTCCATCCTCGTCGAGTCATCTCTCACGCACCGCCTCGCGAAGCGAGGTGGGGTGTGGGGGGGACTTTTCAGGGCTCTGTGGCCCTCTAAAGTCAGCATCTGTCTCAGCCCGTAATAACGGGCCGGGCTATATTGTGCCCTGTTATACAACAGGGCAACCTCCAATCTGTGGGTTCTGGGTTATTTCTTTGACTTCTTCTTCTTCCGTCGTTGACGGTCGGGACTGTCTGGCGGGGCGGGAGGGCGCTCGCTGCCATGGTCCGCGGTTCGGGGTTCTCTGAAATTTAGTCTCTTGAGCAACTCCAGTGTTATCGCTCCAAAGGGGGTGTCCACTGGTGGCTGGGATTCTATGGTGGCGATCATGCTATCCCGTTGGGCTTCGGCCTCGGGTACTGGGAATTCGTGCAGCATTCTTATGGTTTCTTCGAAAAATTCCATTATCGACGGCAGGCGTTCCGTCGTCGTGGCTTGCGGTACCGCGGCGCGCTGCGTGGGCGCGGCTTTCGCGGCAGGCGGCGCGGGTAAGGCGGCTTGTGGCACGGGCACGAGCGCGGCGACGGGCGCAGGCTCGGTAGCCGGCGCTATTGGCGCGGCGCGCTGTGCGCGCGCGGGCGCGACTTCACTTGCGGGCGGCGCGGGCTTGCTTGACTGCCGGCGTCGCTATGGCGGCGGGCTCGGTAGCGGTGGCGCTCCGAGGCTTAGCGGTGGGGCGCGCGCCCCCGATGGTGGGGGCATTCGCCGTCGCGGCTTCCATCCTGAAGTGAAGTGGGAGGGTGTGGGCTTCGCTTCTTCGGGCGCGGGCTTAGGTGCCGGCGCGGGCTCTGATTTATGGGGCTTCTTTATGGGGCTCACGTCCCTGGGGATGGGCACGTTCGCCGGTGCCTCTTGTGGCGTGCTTTCTTCTTCCCCCGCGGGTGCGGAGAGCGAGGGGGCTGGGTGCGCCTGACGGCGCGGGTGGTCAGTGGTGGCGCGGGCGGTCGTACCTGTCCTTCCGTTCCTCGCCTCCCTTAGGAGAACGGGGCAGGCGGAGAGGTTGGCCGGGTGTGCCCCCCGGCAGTTTGCGCAGGTGGCTGGCAGGTCGCGGGGGCGAGGGCAGTCGTGTGCGGCGTGCGCTTCACCGCAGCGCACGCACGCAATCTGCAGGTGACACTGCAGGCTGGAGTGCCAGAACTTTTGGCATCTATGGCATTGAGCGGGGCCTTGTTTGCCCCGCCAGGCTTCAATGTTTACCCCGGGCATGTACAGGAGCTCGCGCATCAAGTACACCCCGGAGTTGTCGGCGTGTGTGCCGGCGAGCGCAACGTGAAAAATGCACTCGGGGCGTCCCCTACGCGCCCGAATACATTTGACGTGCTTCGCCGTGTATCCCTTAGCGGCGAGGGCGGCTTAGATGTCCGCCGGTGTTGTGGTAGCAGGGAGACCGCGGATGGCGACCTTCGTCGTGTTCTCTTTCCGCGGCGTGTACGTGTACCATTTGGCAGTCGTGGTCCCATTGTTGCGTAGCTCAGTAAAGTACGACTGCACGCAGTCGTGCTCTTTTTCCGAGAGTGGCGTAAAGCGCACGCCGTCACCGTAGGCGTGCGCTTTTGGGGTCTTGCCGAGGCGCTCGGCGATGGCGGCTAGGTGCGTCGGCCAGTTCGGAAGGTCGACAGCTACCAGAGGAGGGTAGCGGGCTCTTCTGGAGGCTGCGGGTGCAGCAGCGGTGGGACGCTGCTTCGGAGCGGCGGCTGTCGGGCGGGTGCCCTCAGGGGCCGGCGGTGCGACCTTGCGGGCCGCGGCCTGCGCATAATTGCGCGGCTGTGGCGTTGGCGGCGGCGTCGGAGACGGTGGTGGCGGTTGTTGTGGAGTCGGCGGTGGTGGACATTGCCGCTTCTTCTCCCGGAAAAGCGGGGTGTCCACCTCCGTGCGTGGCGGAACGAGGCCGAGTCCAGCAAACAGCCGGACTTCTTCCTCGGAGAGGGCATCTGTGTCGCCTTCATCGGTGGGGACGGACCGCGGCGCGACGCTATGCCTCCAGCGTGTTGCCGTACCTCGCTATCCCTTTCCCGGGGCATCCGTGTGAGCGGGACCGGGTCGGGTGTCGCGAGGAGGGCAGCCGAAGGCAGAGGTGCATTCTGTCTGCGTAGTGGTCCCCGCCGATCACGGAGAGATGATCGGGCGCGTTTCGCCCTCATGTTGCCCTCAAGGCAACAGGGGTGAGTATCGCTGAGCAGAACAGATAGGGTGAGACGTCCGTGCGCAGTGTGGGTCCGTGGCTGATCACATGGCGTCTACTACTTCCATCCTTATAATGCATTTAGTTTTATACATGTACCGAAGTGACGCTCTCTCATTATTATTATTGGGTGGTGGGGGGGTTTGAGATGGGCCTTGTGTGCCACTTCGACCATTGCTGATCTTTTGTGGCCGCCCAGCAGTGTGACGCTGTCTTACTGCTTACAATCGTTGTCACGCTGTGACGGAGGCTTTATTAGACGTATTTGTTTAAATTTAAATATACTAGAGATTTAACATGTTGATTAAATAGTTTCAATGGCCACGGCAACATTTTAATGGCAACCTGTCAGGGGCCTGTTTTATAAAGCTACAAATTACAATTTACAGGTTATAAGTTTCCATTTGACACAACCTCGACCAATGACGCCCAGCCATTTGAGCAGTGTCGCCGGTTTAGACCTGTAAAATTGTAACTTGTAGCTTTATAAAACGTGCCCCAGTTGGTATGGGCATAGGCCTAGAGTCCCTACTTTAAAAATCGAAGTTCGAAGTTACGCTAGCTCCATCCCTGCCACTCGTCATTCGAGACTAAATCGAGAAAAAGGGATGGAGTTAACGTAACTTCGAACTTCGAACCTCGGGAATAGATTGCGTCTGCATATGATGAGGCACGTCTAAGATAGGTACGTGAAACTACAGTACATCGTGGCATCCAAATTATTTATCAGTTAGAAGTCTGCTGTATTTATGTAAGCATTTATTTTTTTATCTAGTTAAAAATATTTCACTTGAGAAAATTCTAGGTGAATTTGGGGCCAAGGTGCGAATTAAGAGTATTATGTTATACTTAGGGCCAGTTTCACAGTCGACAAGTAAATTTATGTGCCAGCTTAGCCCTCTCCTTGTCTATGTTCAAGTGTAAGAAAAGGAAAATGCTCAATTTTGCGTCGGATATGCTTTACTTCACGATTGTGAAGCAGGCCCTTACAAATTATTTGTTGTATGCTAAGTTTTTTTTTGTTACAAATTAAAATCAAATCATAAATAACGTTAAAATCTTATTTTATTTCGTATTGCACAAGATAAATATAGTACAGTAAAACCAAACGAGTATAAAACAGTCGAGTTCATAATAAGTACATCTTTAGTACCTTGTCACTTAAATCGCTGTGACAATTCATGTATGGCAGTTTAAACATGATATTAAATAGACAATGTACTAAAGTGTACACATATTGATGAAGTCAATGTACTATCTATCGTCAGTTTTATTATGCCAGAGTATAATAAATAGCCAGCCAAGTACAAATAATAGTCTGTTTTTTCTGAATGATCCGTGTATTTAAGTGGTGATAGGATCCGGATCGCTACCACCATCATATTCTAACTACCGTCAAGCAGCAGTCGCATTGTTATTCCGGTCGGGGACCCTACTTTGAAAATCGGAGTTCGAACTTACGTTAGCTTCACCATGGCTTCACCCCTTTCTGAATGAGATGCGAATGAAATTCTGTTACAAATTATATTGGCGGAGCCACGCCCTTTTTTATACCTAATTTACGTTATGAGAGAAACGGAGCGCAATTTTTCTGTTTGACAGTTGCCAGTATCTCTCTCTTATTAGTCTGTGGGCAGTTGACATTGACATGCTTTGCTCAAAGAGAATATAATCGCCGACTTTGTTGTATTTGTAAAATGAACAAAATACTGTTCTAAACCTATTTAAACCGGCATCTTATTATAGTTTAAACTTATAAGCTGTTAATTAGCAGCTGAGCCAGATGTTTGGCTCATCAACGAGTAATGTGATGGTGAATCCAAGCAGTTTTGATCTTGACGTAGCGGATGAACATGAACATGGTCACAATGGTAAATGTTTTTATTTTTTTATTGTTATCATAGTTTCAGGACCAGCTTTGGCGAAGGATAAATTGGAAGAAGAAATTAAGATTCTGGAAAATTGTTTTTACCCTTAAAATATAGTAAAGCTTACCTGCTGCAAAGCAAGTATGTTAACTATGTAATAGTTCAAAAATATTAATCAATATTTTTGCATCAATATAGAAAAATGCTAACTTAAAATCTTATAAGATTAATTACTATTTTAGTGAAACAAATTTACCTATAAGGTGAATTCAGTGGGATTTTTATTTACATCCAACTAAGTACAGAATTCAACATTAAAAATATATACAATAAAATATACCTAAAATTAACTTAAAACTACACTAATCTAATAAACCGCTGCCAGTGGGCATCGATCCCTAAATGCTGGCAGCATTGCCACGTTGAATGGCAATGCTTAATCTTTGTGCCAAATAAAGGCCAGCATTTTGGTCAATTCAATTCATAATTATTAATTATTATTATTATTTATTAATTCAGTTAATAATTATTTCTATTAGAACTTGCAACTTTAGTAAGTACATAAAAAAATCATATTGTTGAATAAGTTGCATCACTTTTGACTTTTAACGATTAACTTACAACACTGAAAATTTGACTTTACTGAACACAATTATGAACGCGATCATTCTTCATTTCTTGACTTGTTTGGGCTCGATGTGGCTGAACAAACAACTGAAGGATGCGTGAATGATACACCTTAAATTGAAGCTTCAATTGCCTGTCATTTGTAACAATCCATCAAGTAAATATTTTTATTCACCAATATCAGTTCCGGGGACTCTTTAAGATGATATTAATTATAGGCATACAGTCAATAACTTTCTCACTTATTTATCATTACAATAATTCTCTCGGTGTTATGCATTCTTAGTCGTTTTCTGCTTATTAGGTACCACCAGCCCGCCGGGAACCAGCGAGCTCCTTCCTCGAATCCATCGTTTACCATCAGGTGAGATAGAGGCCAACCGCTGTTCAGTCCAGATAAAAAAAAAGGTTACGTTAGAACTGTGATAATACTAGTTGTAATCAATGATGTAAGAACTGTCTACTCTTTGACCCACAAAACAGGGTTTTCCAACCTGGGTTCTGCAGACAAAATAAACATTAACCCCCTTATCTATGTGTATTTATATCTGCAATTGTGTGTTTATGACGGGTTAATTTTTAGCCTCAGTTTGTCAAATAAAAACATTTATTTGAAATCCATCCAGTAGAGGACCGATCGGAGCCCCACGATGAGACCGAGATCAAGCTTGCATGCCACACCATCCTCATCGGGAACTACGCCTTCAAGCCGGCAAGCAAGGTAAACATCTCCATCTCATCGGACGACACGTTGTAGTAGGAGAGCTGTTAAGCATTTTTGAGTAAGTGTTTGAGGCACGGTGGAATTTTGTACAGTAATTCTTTAATTATTTTTAAATATATAGAATCAGACCTGGCTGAAGTAGTGTGTTTTTTTTCTGTTTAAAAATCAAAGATAGAAAAAAAGTATTTGAGGCATGTTGAAATTTTTTTTTTTGCTTTTTTCTGTATTTTTAATAATACTTTTGCAATCACCTGGCTCAATTTGAGGACCGACTAAATGACCTGGTTCTTTTGATTTTTGATTTAAACGCATCACGGACTTTTTTAGGCGAAAAAAAAAATTGGCAGCAATTATTTCAGTTCGACGCTGCAAAAAGACGCGCGCAAAATATTTCCATTTACGTTCTTAGCGCGAAAGGACTATTAAACCACCCCTTTTAACTCTTGTGTAGGTGTGGCAGCATATGTGGCTTCTTGCTACCTTAATTGACAACAGGTTTTTTTTAAAAGGAGTTCTCAAAACAATCAAGATTTTAGGGGCTTGTCTCAAAAGCATAATTTTTTTGGTTGGTCATTATTTACTGAGAAAATCAATATATACGTTTCTGGTCATGGCTTAGCTTAAACGCCACATGGTCTTTTCTACGTCAAAGCTAGTGATACACTTAAAAAACGCGTTTACAAACGAAATGATGTCATTCCGACCACTAGTCCTAAGCGAGCGTGGCAAACACTGATAATTTCAGGGTTTGGAGTTTTATAGCACGGTAACAATAAAGCGAGCTATGGAGTCGACATTCAAATTAAAACTAGCCTCATACTAATACTCAGTTATTTATTGCATTCTACAATGATTATTTGGGAAATTCCATGGCAGAGAGTAACGTAAGTTACCAATTTCTAGCATACTGCTTGTTTTTTTTTTCAGTTATATTGCAAAATGGAAGAGTTCATTTATCTCTATATATGTAGAAAAATGTTAGCATTAAAAGTTTTAAAAAACCACGCATTGAAATGGTAACTTTCATTACATTATCGTGGAATTACCCAATTAATTATTATCATAAATAAAAAGCTATGGTTTTAAGTGTTTTTATTGTAGTACCGGAGAAACAAAAAATTAAGTAGTGTTTCTTTTTTGATAAAAGTAATACGATCATAATTATGTGTAGGTACCTAAGTACCAATATCCATAAAGCATGTAGCCAGAGGAATAATGCCTTCCTTCAGATTATGTTAAAGTATAAAAACCAATTTATACGAGGGCAGAGTGAAAAGTATAGAAAAAATTAATAAATTTTTTTTTTTTGGTAAAATTAAATATTTATTTTTCAACGTAGTCCCCATTTAACTCAATACACTTGGTCCATCGCTTTTCTTGCTTTTCGATTCCCTCCGTATAGTACGATTTCTCCAACCCTTCAAAATACGCATTGGTTTCTGCGATGATTTCTTCGTTGGAACCAAATCTTTTTCCACCAAGCCATTTCTTCAAGTTTGGGAAAAGAAAATAGTCGCAGGGGGCTAAATCAGGAGAATAAGGCGGATGCGGTAGCAATTCGTAACGCAGCTCGTGGATTTTAGCCATAACAACGGCACAAGTGTGGACCCGTGCGTTGTCTTGGTGAAAAATGATTTAGTGGAAAAACGACCCCATTTGGCGAAAAAGAAGCCAAATGGGGTCGTTTTTCCACTAAAACTTCATGAAATCGCTGTAACAAGTTGGCATAATATTCGCCGTTAATCGTTTTACCTTTCTGAAGGTAATCAACATACATTACACCACGACCATCCCAGAAGACAGTAGCCATAACTTTATTCGCAGATAAAACTGCTTTGGCCTTCTTTGGTGCAGGTTCACCTGAAGCAATCCATTGTTGATGAATCCAGGTTTCGTCAACAGTTATGAAACGACGCAAGAAGTCCTTTTCATTACACCTAAACTTCGCCAAACATGCCTCTGACAGGGTCACCCTAGTGCGCTTTTGATCCACTGTGAGCAATGGCGGCACCCAACGGGCGGAGAGCTTCTTCATATCCAAACAAGTGTGAAGGATATTACGAACCCGTTCGTCTGAAATGCTTACAATAGCAGCTATCTCGCGGACCTTTACTCTTCGGTCGTTCAATACGATGTCATGGATTTTGGTGATCATCTCTGGTGTAGTGACTTCAACTGGGCGTCCGGGTCGGTCGGCGTCAGCAGTGCTTGTACGGCCACAAAGAAAATCCGTAAACCACTTGTGGATCATTTTAATCGATGGAGCAGAGTTCCCGTAATATTTGTCTTATTTGTTTTTATTTCCGTAATTGTTTTTTTTCGCAAAAAATAATGTTTAATCAGAACACCAAACTCACTTTTCTCCATGTTTGCAAACACCAAAGTGATTGTTTTGTTTTTCATAGCTGTCAAAAAAAACTAGCCGTGCGAACTGGCTGAAAATATACGATTTACCTCCAAAAAGGCTGCATTACAACTTGACATTAATGAATTTGTGAAAAAAATACCCCTAATATTATTTTTACCCGACTTCTCACTCTGCCCTCGTATAAATAGAAGGAATTGTTACTTTCTTTGTTAACGATATGAATAAAATGTCTTCATCATCATCATCATCATCATGTCAGCCGTAAGACGTCCACTGCTGGACATAGGACTCCCCCAACGCTCTCCACTCAGACTGGTTTTGTGCTTTTCGCATTCACCGCGTTCCCGCGTAAAATGTCTAATGATATAAATATTCGAGTATGTAGTATGAGTATGGGGCGAGTTTTAATATAAATGTCGACTCCATAGCTCGCTTTAGTCTTGACGTGCTAGGAAAACTCCCAACCCTGCTGATATTGTTATTTTTTTCCTCCGTAAATAATAATCAAAAAAATATAAAAATAATAATATGTTTTTGAAGCAAACCTCTAAGCAATAACAGGACACCTTTTCAAAAAAATCCTCGTGTCAACCATGAACTATATCCAGGTCCGTATCACCTCCGAAGGCGTCTCGTTCCCCGCCCCCCGGCTGCACACCGCGGCCCCCGAGGCGGTGATCCTGCATCTCCCGCTCAAGTGCTTTGTGCAGGTGCTGGCGCTCGCGGACCCCGCACCCGTCATCCTACTCTATACTGAGGCGAAGACGGGAGAGCGAGTGAGGATCGCGATTGGGATGAGACATGACAGCGGTGAGTATTGTATTAAATACCGTAAACTGGGGTTACTTTGATGAAATTCTATGGCCCCTTACGCACTAACGGTTAACCGCGGGGGCGGCTGGCTGCGCGGTTGATCAAAATATATGAAAAACCGCTAATACAATCATTTAGGGCGCAGCACGTCTTTTGCTTACAAACATATCAGCCATTATTTCAGTATTCACGCGGGCGGGGAGTCGAGGTTAAGGGCGTGGCTGGGGGGCGCAACGACATAATGTTATTTTTTAGTCCAAGATCACTTAAGCTTTTTTTGGGTAGATGTTTGAGGCACCGTGGAAACTGGTACAGTACTTCTTTAATTATATTTAAATACAAATGGCTGACCTGGCTGAAGGGTATTGGGATTTGGGGCTAAGCTGAATAATGATTTTTTAAACTAGTGATTTTTATTTGCAAAAAAGTTCTTGAGGCATTTTGAAACATTTAAAAACGTTACATTGAATATCTAGGAAGTTAAAAAATAAAAGACCCAGAACATTCAGTCACGCTTAAAATTGAGCCAGCTGATTTTATTCCAAAAAAATCGAAAAAATTTGTCTGAGGCACGTTAAAATCTTAACAGAGCAATATTGGTAACTAAAAGTAAATATTTTTAAGAATATCTTTTCTTTGGACATTTTATCCGCCGGGTGATCGAGAATTTTGACCCATGAAGCTGGTGTGAAAGTACCCTAAATATTTATTTATTTCAAAGAAAACAAACAACAGTCATTTCACAAATGGAACAAAATAAAATGCACTAGCCAAAACAGCTTCCACTTTTAAATACTAAATGTATAGAAAATTTTACTCAAGCGTACTTTATTTTTAGAAATAAGAATTACTGCATATTCAGATTTTAGAATTCCTTTCCTTAACCGGTAATCAGACCAAATAAAAATGCAAAATAAATACGTTCCATTTTATTGTACCAACCGATGTTTCAAAATGCCTCAAGGTTTCATATTTAAAAAAAAATCGCTACTTTAAAAAATCATAACTCAGTTTACCCTTTAGCCCGGTTTGCCTTTTCGTATTTAAATATAATTCAAAAAGTATTGTACAAGTTTCCAAGTTGCCTCAAATACTTATTCAAAAATGTTTAACAGCTCTCTTACTATAGCCGCCCGCGCCTCGACGCTTTACAAAGACCTCGACTGTGCCGCGAAGCCGCGACGCCGCTGCCTCGATTTCGCCGTGAGCGACTTCCCCTTTTACTGATGATAATTATTATTGCTTTTTGTTGTTGTTGTTTTTTATTGTAATAAATGTTTAGTTTTTTTTTGTTGGAAATGTTGTGGTTGGTGCATAAACAAAAGCTTCGGTTAATTCAAGACTTTGGCTACTATATTTTGTTTCATTATTTTTTTCATTTAGATTTGTCGTTTTTTTGCTTGGAGCCCCTAATATATTTTAATATAGGTAGTAACGAAGAGTATTTGTCCTGTTCCAGGGCCATTCTTTGATCCGGCGTCGTCGTCGGACCGCTGCAAGCGCATCGCGCTGCTGCCGTCGTCGCTGGGGCGGCGCGCGGCGGGCGCGCTGCGGACGCTGTTCGGGATGGTGCTCGACGACCTGCCGCGCCTCGACCCGCGCGTCGCCGCCGCGCTCGCCTCCGCACAGAGGTGAGGCCGGGGCGACGAGAGCGAGGCAGAGGCGAGAGCGAGCGAGGCATGGTGCGAGCACGACCTGCCGCGCCTCGACCCGCGCGTCGCCGCCGCGCTCGCCTCCGCACAGAGGTGAGGCCGGGGCGACGAGAGCGAGGCAGAGGCGAGAGCGAGCGAGGCATGGTGCTCGACGACCTGCCGCGCCTCGACCCGCGCGTCGCCGCCGCGCTCGCCTCCGCACAGAGGTGAGGCCGGGGCGACGAGAGCGAGGCAGAGGCGAGAGCGAGCGAGGCATGGTGCTCGACGACCTGCCGCGCCTCGACCCGCGCGTCGCCGCCGCGCTCGCCTCCGCACAGAGGTGAGGCCGGGGCGACGAGAGCGAGGCAGAGGCGAGAGCGAGCGAGGCATGGTGCTCGACGACCTGCCGCGCCTCGACCCGCGCGTCGCCGCCGCGCTCGCCTCCGCACAGAGGTGAGGCCGGGGCGACGAGAGCGAGGCAGAGGCGAGAGCGAGCGAGGCATGGTGCTCGACGACCTGCCGCGCCTCGACCCGCGCGTCGCCGCCGCGCTCGCCTCCGCACAGAGGTGAGGCCGGGGCGACGAGAGCGAGGCAGAGGCGAGAGCGAGCGAGGCATGGTGCGAGCACGACCTGCCGCGCCTCGACCCGCGCGTCGCCGCCGCGCTCGCCTCCGCACAGAGGTGAGGCCGGGGCGACGAGAGCGAGGCAGAGGCGAGAGCGAGCGAGGCATGGTGCGAGCACGACCTGCCGCGCCTCGACCCGCGCGTCGCCGCCGCGCTCGCCTCCGCACAGAGGTGAGGCCGGGGCGACGAGAGCGAGGCAGAGGCGAGAGCGAGCGAGGCATGGTGCTCGACGACCTGCCGCGCCTCGACCCGCGCGTCGCCGCCGCGCTCGCCTCCGCACAGAGGTGAGGCCGGGGCGACGAGAGCGAGGCAGAGGCGAGAGCGAGCGAGGCATGGTGCTCGACGACCTGCCGCGCCTCGACCCGCGCGTCGCCGCCGCGCTCGCCTCCGCACAGAGGTGAGGCCGGGGCGACGAGAGCGAGGCAGAGGCGAGAGCGAGCGAGGCATGGTGCGAGCACGACCTGCCGCGCCTCGACCCGCGCGTCGCCGCCGCGCTCGCCTCCGCACAGAGGTGAGGCCGGGGCGACGAGAGCGAGGCAGAGGCGAGAGCGAGCGAGGCATGGTGCTCGACGACCTGCCGCGCCTCGACCCGCGCGTCGCCGCCGCGCTCGCCTCCGCACAGAGGTGAGGCCGGGGCGACGAGAGCGAGGCAGAGGCGAGAGCGAGCGAGGCATGGTGCGAGCACGACCTGCCGCGCCTCGACCCGCGCGTCGCCGCCGCGCTCGCCTCCGCACAGAGGTGAGGCCGGGGCGACGAGAGCGAGGCAGAGGCGAGAGCGAGCGAGGCATGGTGCGAGCACGACCTGCCGCGCCTCGACCCGCGCGTCGCCGCCGCGCTCGCCTCCGCACAGAGGTGAGGCCGGGGCGACGAGAGCGAGGCAGAGGCGAGAGCGAGCGAGGCATGGTGCGAGCACGACCTGCCGCGCCTCGACCCGCGCGTCGCCGCCGCGCTCGCCTCCGCACAGAGGTGAGGCCGGGGCGACGAGAGCGAGGCAGAGGCGAGAGCGAGCGAGGCATGGTGCGAGCACGACCTGCCGCGCCTCGACCCGCGCGTCGCCGCCGCGCTCGCCTCCGCACAGAGGTGAGGCCGGGGCGACGAGAGCGAGGCAGAGGCGAGAGCGAGCGAGGCATGGTGCGAGCACGACCTGCCGCGCCTCGACCCGCGCGTCGCCGCCGCGCTCGCCTCCGCACAGAGGTGAGGCCGGGGCGACGAGAGCGAGGCAGAGGCGAGAGCGAGCGAGGCATGGTGCGAGCACGACCTGCCGCGCCTCGACCCGCGCGTCGCCGCCGCGCTCGCCTCCACACAGAGGTGAGGCCGGGGCGACGAGAGCGAGGCAGAGGCGAGAGCGAGCGAGGCATGGTGCGAGCACGACCTGCCGCGCCTCGACCCGCGCGTCGCCGCCGCGCTCGCCTCCGCACAGAGGTGAGGCCGGGGCGACGAGAGCGAGGCAGAGGCGAGAGCGAGCGAGGCATGGTGCGAGCACGACCTGCCGCGCCTCGACCCGCGCGTCGCCGCCGCGCTCGCCTCCGCACAGAGGTGAGGCCGGGGGACGAGAGCGAGGCAGAGGCGAGAGCGAGCGAGGCATGGTGCGAGCACGACCTGCCGCGCCTCGACCCGCGCGTCGCCGCCGCGCTCGCCTCCGCACAGAGGTGAGGCCGGGGGACGAGAGCGAGGCAGAGGCGAGAGCGAGCGAGGCATGGTGCGAGCACGACCTGCCGCGCCTCGACCCGCGCCTCGCCGCCGCGCTCGCCTCCGCACAGAGGTGAGGCCGGGGCGACGAGAGCGAGGCAGAGGCGAGAGCGAGCGAGGCATGGTGCGAGCACGACCTGCCGCGCCTCGACCCGCGCGTCGCCGCCGCGCTCGCCTCCGCACAGAGGTGAGGCCGGGGCGACGAGAGCGAGGCAGAGGCGAGAGCGAGCGAGGCATGGTGCGAGCACGACCTGCCGCGCCTCGACCCGCGCGTCGCCGCCGCGCTCGCCTCCGCACAGAGGTGAGGCCGGGGCGACGAGAGCGAGGCAGAGGCGAGAGCGAGCGAGGCATGGTGCGAGCACGACCTGCCGCGCCTCGACCCGCGCGTCGCCGCCGCGCTCGCCTCCGCACAGAGGTGAGGCCGGGGCGACGAGAGCGAGGCAGAGGCGAGAGCGAGCGAGGCATGGTGCGAGCACGACCTGCCGCGCCTCGACCCGCGCGTCGCCGCCGCGCTCGCCTCCGCACAGAGGTGAGGCCGGGGGACGAGAGCGAGGCAGAGGCGAGAGCGAGCGAGGCATGGTGCTCGACGACCTGCCGCGCCTCGACCCGCGCGTCGCCGCCGCGCTCGCCTCCGCACAGAGGTGAGGCCGGGGGACGAGAGCGAGGCAGAGGCGAGAGCGAGTGAGGCATGGTGCTCGACGACCTGCCGCGCCTCGACCCGCGCGTCGCCGCCGCGCTCGCCTCCGCACAGAGGTGAGGCCGGGGGACGAGAGCGAGGCAGAGGCGAGAGCGAGCGAGGCATGGTGCTCGACGACCTGCCGCGCCTCGACCCGCGCGTCGCCGCCGCGCTCGCCTCCGCACAGAGGTGAGGCCGGGGGACGAGAGCGAGGCAGAGGCGAGAGCGAGCGAGGCATGGTGCTCGACGACCTGCCGCGCCTCGACCCGCGCGTCGCCGCCGCGCTCGCCTCCGCACAGAGGTGAGGCCGGGGGACGAGAGCGAGGCAGAGGCGAGAGCGAGCGAGGCATGGTGCTCGACGACCTGCCGCGCCTCGACCCGCGCGTCGCCGCCGCGCTCGCCTCCGCACAGAGGTGAGGCCGGGGGACGAGAGCGAGGCAGAGGCGAGAGCGAGCGAGGCATGGTGCTCGACGACCTGCCGCGCCTCGACCCGCGCGTCGCCGCCGCGCTCGCCTCCGCATAGAGGTGAGGCCGGGCGACGAGAGCGAGGCAGAGGCGAGAGC
The DNA here is from genome assembly GCA_946894065.1 of Acleris literana. Lineage (NCBI taxonomy): Eukaryota > Metazoa > Arthropoda > Insecta > Lepidoptera > Tortricidae > Acleris > Acleris literana. Next base: position 10,158,595 of record OX335697.1, on the reverse strand, counting down.
GAGCGAGGCATGGTGCGAGCACGACCTGCCGCGCCTCGACCCGCGCGTCGCCGCCGCGCTCGCCTCCGCACAGAGGTGAGGCCGGGGCGACGAGAGCGAGGCAGAGGCGAGAGCGAGCGAGGCATGGTGCGAGCACGACCTGCCGCGCCTCGACCCGCGCGTCGCCGCCGCGCTCGCCTCCGCACAGAGGTGAGGCCGGGGCTACGAGAGCGAGGCAGAGGCGAGAGCGAGCGAGGCATGGTGCGAGCACGACCTGCCGCGCCTCGACCCGCGCGTCGCCGCCGCGCTCGCCTCCGCACAGAGGTGAGGCCGGGGGACGAGAGCGAGGCAGAGGCGAGAGCGAGCGAGGCATGGTGCTCGATGACCTGCCGCGCCTCGACCCGCGCGTCGCCGCCGCGCTCGCCTCCGCACAGAGGTGAGGCCGGGGCGACGAGAGCGAGGCAGAGGCGAGAGCGAGCGAGGCATGGTGCGAGCACGACCTGCCGCGCCTCGACCCGCGCGTCGCCGCCGCGCTCGCCTCCGCACAGAGGTGAGGCCGGGGCGACGAGAGCGAGGCAGAGGCGAGAGCGAGCGAGGCATGGTGCGAGCACGACCTGCCGCGCCTCGACCCGCGCGTCGCCGCCGCGCTCGCCTCCGCACAGAGGTGAGGCCGGGGCGACGAGAGCGAGGCAGAGGCGAGAGCGAGCGAGGCATGGTGCGAGCACGACCTGCCGCGCCTCGACCCGCGCGTCGCCGCCGCGCTCGCCTCCGCACAGAGGTGAGGCCGGGGCGACGAGAGCGAGGCAGAGGCGAGAGCGAGCGAGGCATGGTGCTCGACGACCTGCCGCGCCTCGACCCGCGCGTCGCCGCCGCGCTCGCCTCCGCACAGAGGTGAGGCCGGGGCGACGAGAGCGAGGCAGAGGCGAGAGCGAGCGAGGCATGGTGCGAGCACGACCTGCCGCGCCTCGACCCGCGCGTCGCCGCCGCGCTCGCCTCCGCACAGAGGTGAGGCCGGGGCGACGAGAGCGAGGCAGAGGCGAGAGCGAGCGAGGCATGGTGCGAGCACGACCTGCCGCGCCTCGACCCGCGCGTCGCCGCCGCGCTCGCCTCCGCACAGAGGTGAGGCCGGGGCGACGAGAGCGAGGCAGAGGCGAGAGCGAGCGAGGCATGGTGCGAGCACGACCTGCCGCGCCTCGACCCGCGCGTCGCCGCCGCGCTCGCCTCCGCACAGAGGTGAGGCCGGGGCGACGAGAGCGAGGCAGAGGCGAGAGCGAGCGAGGCATGGTGCGAGCACGACCTGCCGCGCCTCGACCCGCGCGTCGCCGCCGCGCTCGCCTCCGCACAGAGGTGAGGCCGGGGCGACGAGAGCGAGGCAGAGGCGAGAGCGAGCGAGGCATGGTGCGAGCACGACCTGCCGCGCCTCGACCCGCGCGTCGCCGCCGCGCTCGCCTCCGCACAGAGGTGAGGCCGGGGCGACGAGAGCGAGGCAGAGGCGAGAGCGAGCGAGGCATGGTGCGAGCACGACCTGCCGCGCCTCGACCCGCGCGTCGCCGCCGCGCTCGCCTCCGCACAGAGGTGAGGCCGGGGCGACGAGAGCGAGGCAGAGGCGAGAGCGAGCGAGGCATGGTGCGAGCACGACCTGCCGCGCTCGCCTCCGCACAGAGGTGAGGCCGGGGCGACGAGAGCGAGGCAGAGGCGAGAGCGAGCGAGGCATGGTGCGAGCACGACCTGCCGCGCTCGCCTCCGCACAGAGGTGAGGCCGGGGCGACGAGAGCGAGGCAGAAGCGAGAGCGAGCGAGGCATGGTGCGAGCACGACCTGCCGCGCTCGCCTCCGTGATGATGATGATGACGATGACGATGATGATGATATATGTTCCCCTCTCCGTTCCAGCATCCTCCCTGAGCTGAAGGCTGCCCGCGCGCCCCCGATGACACAGGAACTCGTCCCTTGCGGCTCAAGCTTGATCAAGAGTAAGTACATACATACACATACATACCTTCACGCCTGTCTCCCAATGAGGTAGGCAGAGACTACGGAACGCCCAGTGCACCGGTGTAAACATACTTTATTTATTTATTTATTTATTTATTTATTGATAGGAAATCCAACAGTTACAAATACAAAATATGAAACAAGAATAAGAAACACAAAACCAATTAAAGGATTTCACATGTAGTGACTGAGTAGCAAACTTAAAGTTTAGTACAAACTTCAAAGGTACACGCACCTAAACAAAAACACTAGCGCAAATAAAAGGCAAAATCAAAACTACTGCTAAATACTAGCCAGAGGTAGATCTACAAAAGGTTCTGTAAAGTATGGTACACAAAACATGCTCAAACAACACATTTCGCTATTAAACTTCGCCTCACGGAAGGGACTTTACAATTGAATACATCAATATCCAGCTTATTCACCCAATTATTCAAGCCTTTACCAGCACGCGTCAAGAAACTGTTTTGTCTGTATCTAGAGGATGCAAATCTCAGTGATATAGGGGGATAACTCCTTTTAGACCGAGTGGGAATACTAAACGAAACGTAAGAAAGCAACTCAGGACTGTCAACGAGGCCGCTAGTAATATTTAGAATATAAGTAATGTCAGCTATTTCCCGGCGTTGGTATAGGGGCACCAAATGGTGCCTTTTACAGATATTAGTGTAAAATAACGAACTATAGGGACATTTAAGCTTAAAACATAGATATTTTACGAATTTTTGCTGAACACGCTCAATTCTATCAACATATGTGGCATAGCATGGATTCCATATTTGAGAAGCATACTCAAGCTTACTTCTAACATATGAGCAATAAAGCACTTTCAAAGTCTTAGCTTGAGTAAAATGGACGGAATTACGCATTATAAAACCTAATGCTTTACAGGCACTGCTTACAATACCGTCAACATGCTTATCAAAAAGAAGCTTAGAATCATGAACTACACCTAAATCTTTAATATGTTGAACTTTAAGCAGAGGTTGGTCCTTTAGAACATAAGAAGTAGAAACTAATTTGTGTTGACGAGAAAAGGTAATTGAGAAACACTTAGATGGATTTAAATCCAGCCCATTTGTTCGACAATATTCAGCCAGACGAGACAGATCGGACTGTAATAACAATGAGTCACGATCGCATCGCACCTTGATGAAGATTTTCATGTCATCGGCAAAACAAAGAAGCTTGGAATGGACAAAACAATTACCGATGTCATTAACAAATATGTTAAACAGCAAGGGCCCCAATATTGAACCTTGAGGAACACCACTTGGAACAGTTACCCAACCTGACATGTAATTTTTGACAACAACAGCTTGGGATCTATTGTTAATATAAGATGAAAACCATCTCAATAAATCTCCATGTATCCCTATACCACACAATTTCGAGAGCAATATGCCATGATCAATCCTGTCAAAAGCTTTACTGTAATCAGTATAAATGACATCCACTTGAGAGCCACTATCCATTGCCTCTGTCACATACTCATTGAACAGCACAAGATTTGAAACAGTGGACCTACGCTGTAAGAAACCGTGCTGATTTGAAATGAACGAATTTTTTAAAACATCATATACTTGGTTATAAACTAATTTTTCAAGAACTTTTGATAAAATACATAATTTAGAAATGGGTCTGTAATTAGTTATGTTAGTTTTAGGCCCATTTTTGTGGACCGGAGTAATGAAGGCCGATTTCCAAACTGACGGCACTAAACCCTCAGAAAAAGAACGTCTGAATAATAAAACTAAGGGGACTACTACGGTTTTTGCACAATTAATTAAAAACAGGGCTGGCATCTCATCAGGGCCGGCCGACTTGGATGGGTCCAGCTTGCACAATATATTAATTATTTTTTCTGGATTAACTTCAATACTGTTCAAATCAACCGCCGAATTAACACAAAAATTGCAAAGAGGATTGGAAACAACACCAGCAGGCGCCGAGAACGTAGAAGAAAAATAGTCTGAAAAAGCATTACAAATATCGGAACCGGTATTGACCAATCTATTGTCATATTTTAAACTGCTAGGTATTCCGTGACAGGTGGATCGGGATTTGACAAATGACCAGAAGAGCTTTGGATTCTTAGCAATGTTACTTTCGACGCGCTCAATGTACTTATTAAAACACTCCTGCTCTAACTTACGCACTCTGTCTCTCAACACGTTATAGGAAACTAAATTCGATTTATTATTATACATTTTAAATTTTTTAAGGTACTTATATTTTTCCTTTTGAGCTTTTTTTAGTGAAAGCGAGTACCATGCAGGATAAAAGTCTGTATTCAGCTTTCTACAGGGTACATACTTACCTCTTAGACTTTTAAAGGTTTCATAAAAGAAATCAACCGACTGATCAAAAGTACGCCGAGAGAATTCATCTTTCCAATGTATATTCAAGAGCTCGTTATTAATAGACTCATAATCGCCTTTATTAAAGTAGTATTTAAATTGAGGAGCCGAAAGCAAAGGGCTCATGGTAGTAAATTTAATATAAATAATTAAAGGTTTATGGTATGGGTCAACAGGTACTAGGGCGTTAGGGCACTCACACACATATACATCATCATTAGACAAGACGAGATCTAGCAACTTATTATATTGGTTTAAAACCCCATTATATTGTCGGAGACTATGCATATTCAGTTCATCAATCAAACAACACTCATCCGCAGTCAAGTAGTTAGACGGAACAAATGATGACCCCTCAACCGACCATAAAATACTGCTCATATTAAAGTCACCAATCAGGAGATATTTGTCGTTCGGGTAATTTAATAATACCATATTCAGACTGCTTAAAAAGTTTGATAACTGCTGCGAGAATGTGTAACCATTATTTTGTTTACATAAGTACAGTACACAAATATGGACTTCGATCGGTCTATTGAAGTTATCCTTAAGTGAAAGTGTAACCCACAAGTCCTCGGCAGTAGACTGGAAAGCCAGCCGCGGGGCTACTGCGAGCTCCCGGCGGGTAGCTATAATCACGCCACCACCGCGGCTTTGACCAGTCAAGGCACAATCACGATCCCGCCGCCAGACCACGTATCGGTCATCAAATAATTCCGAATCCAACAACCCGTCCACCAGCCAAGTCTCCGTTAAAACAATTATGTCAAAAGAAGCTAAACAAAGGTTGCGATAAAACGTAAGTGTCTTAGAGCGAAGTCCCCTCACGTTTTGATAATAAATAGAAGGAAAGGTATTCACCTTGGTATCCTTATCCATGAATAAAATAATGATTAAATATATTTGAGTATATAACTGACAAGTTAATAATAACATCACTTAATAAACCCCTAATTCTTAAATGAAGCAGAAAAAACAATTCTTTAGCAATACAAGTAAAATTAAAAACTTGCGGGTGGAGCTTGAAACAATACGTAAAAATAATTCCGTGAGAGCGAAGGAACAAATAATTCAATACAGCATTGAAAGAAAGTGAATAAAAGAGATAAACATATGTTACCGAGCCTGCCTTAAGCGGGTCAACAAATGTACTGAGCTTATCGCAGATAGAGATAAGGCCGAGCGCTAAACAAAAGAGGCAGACCTCCCAGGAAGGTCGGCCAGCGATGCTAAAACTGTAGCAAATTAACTTAATATTATTAAACAATAAAAAATAAAACATAAGCACAGAGCTGATTTCAAATAAGGACAACGAATAGCAAATACAACACCTTAAATTAACCTGTTTAAATCACGCTCATTATTTACAACAACAACTTTGGAATTATCGTCCTTACGAACATGGATTTTACCATATTTGACCCAAATGTAGGCGAAGCCCTTCTGCTTCAATAATGTTTTAGTTGATGTTAACAGTTTCTTATTTCCAGGAGTCAGGTGATCGTTGACATATACCCTCTGAGTGCAACCCTGAAAACCTATTTCCTCAGCTGAGATGGTTTTCTTCAGTCTCGCAGAAGCCACGAAGTCCTCCTTTATATAGCGATTGATAAAACTGACCACTAGTAACTTCTCCTTAGAGTTTTGAATTGGAACTCGAGAAATGTAGTTAATACAATTTTTGTCAACCGCATAACCAACTGCAGAGCATATGCCTCCCAGAACCGAAAACAGGTTCTCATTCCTTTTCACGGGAATTCCTTTGATCTCGACGTTATTCAGGCGCATAAATTGGTCATTGTGCGCAAGTTCCTCCTTCAAGAAAGACACTTCGCTGCTCAGGACCTCAACTTTGCTCTGTAAAGCTTCTAGCTCCGGGAGTCTTCGTTCCATTTCAGTCAGGCGTGAGGAACATTCATCCAACTTAGCACTCGTAAAATTACAAGAGTCCTTGACTTCCGACAGCTCAGTCTTCACGATAGCTAGATCCTTCACCAGCCCAGGCAGGCACGATAGATGCTTTTTCATATCTCGTAATTCACTCAAAACGGTATCCAAATCTGTCTGCCTCGTACGAGCTGGCGAAGCCTCCCTCCTACACTTAGGACATTTCCAAGCAGCCCTGCGTTCAGCTCCCAGTTTTCTGTATCCCTGCTCAGTTATAACGGCACAACAAAAGCCAATGTCCTTCATGCATGTCGCACATTGAGCACCGTCACTGACAAGGGCATCACAAACGGCGCACTGCATACTGAATTAACTATAATAAATTTCAATTTATCGTAAAACAAAAGCAAGTTTGGGAACCACTGGAAAGTACAGGCAGCAGCGTTAAGTCAACCGAATAGAGGTGCGTCCGTGTCAAGTGCGCGCACCGAACTGGACTACATACAAAGGAAAGTTGATGATAGCTATCCGGATGGAGACAAACTACTTTTTTTTATAATGGGTTTACTTTTGACGAACTCCATAAGAATAAATATTAACTCCACGTAGAACCGAATCTCCTTTGACCAGGCCCCAAATGCCGCGCTTTAAATACCTACTTCCCCCTTCCCCGCTACGCCCCTCTGTCTTCCGCGCCCAAAGTTAGGGCTGTCACTTGCGGAATATTTTAATCGGTCTATGGATGTGGTATACAAGTTTAGTCACGAATTATTATTAATGTTTTACTTCAACGTGGAAACATTGTTGCAAAATGAGTTTTTTACATTTACATTAAATTAGGTAATAATACTTTTAGATGATATTAAGATTATCTCATAAAACTCCTTCATTCAATCAATTATTTATAATTATTTTCCCGTAAATAGTCGTTCACTTTTTAAAACACTATCTTAGTTCAACCATAAACACTAAAATTAACACAAATACGAACCCTAATTCAAGACACAATATCAATATCTTGGTTAATATATATTCCGTGTGTGACGCCCCTCACTGAGTAGACACCTCAGGTGTCGCCAGGCGGTAGGTATCTATCGCGCCGAGTGCGCGTCGGGAGCCGGGAGTTTCGCTTCTACGTGTAGTTATTGTTTATTCTTATGCTAACTCTTACTTGAGGTCGAAGATTTTGTCGACGTTGAAGCTAACTCACCCAGAGCATGCCTATCAAATAAAAATCATAGTAATATACCTACCTATTTACCTTTTATTTGCGCTAGTGTTTTTGTGTAGGTGCGTGTACCTTTGAAGTTTGTACTAAACTTTAAGTTTGCTACTCAGTCACTACATGTGAAATCCTTTAATTGGTTTTGTGTTTCTTATTCTTGTTTCATATTTTGTATTTGTAACTGTTGGATTTCCTACCAATAAATAAATAAATAAATAAAAACCATCAACTCAATTACCAAAATAAATTACCAACAACTCTTAGGGTGCGGCTCCACTGAGGCGGAGACGAGAGAAGCGGAGCGGAGCTGTGCCAATATTAACCAATAGAAAGCGCATGCGGTCACGTCGAGCGCGCCTTGCGCACTTTAGTTTATATTCTATTGGTTAATATTGGCACAGCTCCGCCCCGCTCCGCTCGTCTCCGCCTCAGTGGAGCCACACCCTAAAAACTGGTTGGTAATTCCGCAACCACATTCCGCACAATTAGCTAGGCTAAGATGTTTACCAGCGCATTAGTGACAGTTTGCAAGCCCATCGCCTAACAATACTGCCTTTATTCCCTTAGTTTCCCTTTATTCCTTTAGGAAGACATGAGAATCAATATCATGAATCATAGTAATAATCACAACCCATAATTTTTAGTTAGTAATTTTAGTTCGAGATATCATAGTGACTTCTCATTTATCGACTTTCATTGACGTAGATACATATCGATACATAAAACTATAAAATAGACTGTTAGCAACTTTTCTTAAACAAAATGTGGTAAATATTATGATGTTGTTTTTTTAATTGGCCTAAGAAATACTTATCTTGTTAGAACTAACACAAATTTTGAACACGAAATTGATGAAGCTGCAATGGCTTAGATATTGGTGGCCATATTTGGGAACTGATTAGAGATTTATTAATAAATATACTATATATTACCTGGAAAAAGCCTGTAATTGGCTTTATGTGTCTTATGTTATGTTTAAGGTAATTTATCAGCTGTTGGTTTTCCTATAATAAATAAATAAATAAATAAATAAATAAATAAATAAATAAAAGGTAATTTTAAATTAAATAGTATCAATTTCGACAATTTCAAATTTTCACCTACCCAAAGGTTATCTGGAAGAGATAGCTTTTTCCGATCAGACCTTCTGTAGTTTACCTCTCCTTACCGTTTCCAGTAGTTGTAGTATTGTATTGTATCGATATATTATGTATAACGGAAGTCGATAAACGAGAAGTCACTAGCGTTATTAAAAAGTGCCACGAAAATCCCGGCCTCTGGTAATAACGTCAATTATATTACAGAATGCGCATCTCTGCCGGACGACGCGTCATCGTCCTCCTCGGTGATATTCCCCCCCTCCTCGCCCCCTATATCGCTCTCCTCCCACTCGTCGGAGCACTCCTCCCAGTCCGCCAGGAAACGTAAAGCCAGGTGTAAGAAAACAAAAAGCAACAAGAAAACTAAATACGTCCTCGTGAAAAATCCCGAGCCTAATGATGTCGAAGCGTTTCTCGCCGGCGTCGCGCCGATATTAAAAGGCTTGAATCCGATATGCTTAAATAATGCAAAGTATGAAATTATGACGTCGGCTTTGAAGTATGAGAAGCAAATGTTACTTGAAAATAGGAATGGCGAAAATCGTGAGTAAAAATATTATTGTTAGGGCCCGGAAAGTAGTGGAATGCCGGACGCGCTCGGTACTGAAATACCACAATTTTAACACCAAATTGATTTTATTTATCAATCCAACTACATATACATATATAGTAGCACAGTTTTATTATAATTTTAAAAGCAAGCTACACTATAAAAAATATACTAGGAAACATCACAAATAAAGGACTTTTGCAATGGGAATAAAAGAAACAAGATGATATCGGAGGGCAATCTCACATCAATAGGGAATATGCATGTTTTTTTTACAGCTTCAGTAAAAGCTGATTCATGTAACAAACAGGTGAGAAAAAACATTTTTTGAATAGCTATAAAAATAACCAAGATTTGTTCCTATCTCTTTCTAGCAAAACAGAATTTTACGTGGAGTTTATATGGCCGTACTGCACGATGACGTCACCAGTGCACTTCGGATCTCTGTCTAATTAGCATTTTAAAATCCTTGTATCATCCGTATTACTTGACCGATTATAATTTTAATTTCACTTTTGGTGATCTCTTTTACGGTATTTTCATATTTTGTTGAATGCTATTTAAAAAATCCTTGCATATTCCTTATTGACCTAGTCCCAAACTAAGGTCTAGTCTTAAGAGGATTGTGAAGCTAAAAATCTCCATACAAAATGCGAAAACCTTTCTTTCCCCTTAAACCTCGTCCGATTTTTACGATTTTTGAATATGTTGTAGATATCATGAAAAATACAAAAACTTACAGACCATAATAAATACAACATATTCAAAAATCGTGAAAATCGGACTTGATTTTAAGGGGTGAGAAACGTTATTGCCCGGAGCTAGTTTTGTATGGGTTTTTTTTGACAGCTACACGATTTTAGCGGCGCTTCACAATCCTCTTAATGATATTTTGAAATTTACTTATTTATTATATTACTATTTGAATTAATATCAATTTTTGAATATGTTGTGCCTTACATATAGTCAAAGAGCTGTTTGTTTGAGGCATCGTGGAAACTTGTATAATACTTCTTTAATGATATTTAAATACAACGAAGCCGACCTGGCTGAAGGGTATTGGCGCTGAACCGAGTTCCTTGTGATTTTTTTAAGTAACTAGTGTTATTTTTTTCGCAAAAGAAAGTCCTTGAGGCATTTTGAAACATGAATATAATAAGTTAAAAAAGAGCCAGATCATTTAGTCGGACTTCAAACCGAGCCAGGTGATTGAAAAAAAGAATTTTTCAAAAAAAATATTGAGGCGCGTTAAAATTTTAACAGAACAATGTTGGTAATTAAAAATGAACATTTATTTTTAATTGCTAACATTGCTCTTCTGGAAAAAAACTACTTTAAAAAATTTGCCCCAATACCCTTCAGCTAGGTATCTCCCTCTTTGTATTAAATATAATAAACGAAGTACTGTGAAATTATTTATCAGCTTTACTACTAATGTACAAACAGGGTTTTTTTTCAGTATATTGGTATTTCAGATTCTCAATTTACTGTAATCTCAAAACTTAATATTCATTCAAATTAAGGTAATGAATGCCCAGAATTTTATTTTAAATTCTGGTGTTTTGGGTATGGGTGACTGTTCATAGTTAGCTGCTATGAGTCAGGCGATCCGCGTGTCCGCCGAGGCATGTATGATGCTTTCCTCATTTCTCTCAATTACGTAAGGGAAATACAAATATATTTATGTAGATAATTCCGATGAATTGAGAAATTCCTTAGCAATATCAAATCTATTTAATCTTCTTATAAGAAGCTGACAACTTCATATGAAAGTAATTCATAATAATGTGTACAATAGAAATATTAAATACACAAAGGTTAGCCCTTTGAATAAACCAGAGCTTTTTAAATATTTAAGATATTTAAAGTAGTGTCCCTTCATATCATGTTGGCTCTATCCACCCAGTGTTAGGAAATTCATCTTATATGAATATATTTGTGTATATAGGGCATATATGCGAGTCTATAATGTTAGGCTATTTGGATCTCAGTAACTGTAACAATATATCCTTTATATTGATTTACTGTCACTAGGTACAAATGGAAAATCGTCCACTTGAAATAACCATTCTGAAGTTGGGTCAAAAGTAATAATATCCAAAGTGAATTTAGTCAAAATGTAATTTTGCTGAAAAGTATTTATAACCAAATTTATTTTCATTGTAAATTAATTAAGTCCCAATGGAATTTTGTCCATTATAAATTATGTGCAAAATGAAATACGCACAATTTAATGTAGTCTAATACGAATGAAGACCATATAAATATTATAGAAATTGTACATGTTTCAGGTAGGACGTATTTACAATTGGTCATATTTCTGAGTGTACGTAAATACAAATAGACATATTTTTCGACCAATATCATATTGGACAATTTTACCATGGGACCCGATTCCATTTTAGACGTTATTCAGGATGGACAATTTTCCTTTTTGTTGTATTTCAAATGGTCATTTTTCTGAACTGACATAATTTCAAGTGGACGATTTTCCATTTGTACCTTATGACAGTAAATCTGTACATTGTTAAACTTGATAGTTTTTCCTTAACTGTTAAATGTGAAAACACGATACTTACGTAATAAAAACTATACTTTTAAATGTGTTTAAGTGCAAGTATAGTAGCCTATGTATAATATTATCTACTCTAAAAGTCGTTAGTGCTTGTTTTATTCTTAAGTGTTTATTTTTTAAGTGACGAAAGATGCAAGTCATGTTTGACATCTGGGTCTGTATATTTATAAATTATAATAATGAATTAAAGTTATGATAAGTCGAATATTGTGGAGTTTATTTTATACTTTTTTCACTTTTCCTTTTCCTGTTACTGTTACTGACTTCTGACTAGCGTTAGCGATTCGCGCGTGAATGCAAAACGAAGCGATGCGACGCGAAAAAAACGGGGTCCATTCATTTGACCAAAAGTAGGTACGTTTGACAAACTATATATATTTAAAGTTTGATCAAACATTAGTGAACCGAAAAAACAAACAACAGCGCGTCTCAGAAATGTCCTACGTGACAAATCGCGGATACGAGCGATGCGACTCAATGCGAAACTTAAAGGCATTGAGGTTAACGCATTCACTGCCACCGACGCATATATGCGTCACCGTGACTTCCACCCGGTGCCCTCAACGCATATGTGCGTTCTTACAGTAGGCAAGCTCCGTATAAAACAAAAGATGTGGCACCTGGCGACAGTTCGGAAAACAGTACTGGCAGTGAATGCGTTAATGATTATTAAACTTTGTCATTATTTGCTGTCCTTGTGTTCAGAGATGCGACTTAAAGATACAAGTATCTGAAATACAGATACAAGACACAAAATACGTATTTACATCTTGTATCTAAAATACTTTTTTTTAAATTCATTTTGTAACTCGTATTTAAATACCTTTTGTTTGGTATCTTAGTATTTTGTAAATGCTATGTTTGTTAAAATACTTTTCGTAATAGTACTAATAGTTATCTATGCATTGATTCACATAATGTGAAAATATTTTATGGTGATATTAATTTTAAATGTATCACAGATAAAACGGAACGCAAATTTATTCTTGGACCAAATTGATAGATGGCGACTGTTCCATGCTACAAATGTCAAATTTCCTCATCCTACAACAAAAAAAATGATTTTTGGACTTGACAGAAGCGCGTGGAGCTAACCCCATGTGCTTCTGTTTAGTCCACCAGAGTAAATCTCTTTAACCGAACAATAATTGTCCTCGCGTGTGATATCCATGGACTTGTTTCTCTAATAAGTCCATGGCGATTGTCTAAAACTCGATACTGGCGAAATACACCTTGTTAAACACAAGGAGTGAAAGCCATTAATTAAGAAAAAAAACAAGTATAACACTTGTTCAGCTATATAGGTATCCTTACTCTTTGCACTTGTTTGCCACGTTCTGCCCCTGTGACTCTTCTCTTGGGGGTATGGTTATAGGCCTCATCGAAGAAAATTTAGTGATAAAATGTTTGAAAAGCTGGTTTTACTTAAGCCTCAATTAAAACCTTAAAAATATAATATTTTGTCGTCTCACATTTGTACGCTTTATTCGTAAATAATTCATATAAAAAAATAAACACTATACATTCACTTAAAATGTTGTTTTCTTACAAAAGTATTTTATCTTTAAAAAGTATTTGAAAGATACTTATTTTGTATCTAGTATTTTAGATACCGTCCCAGAAAGTTATCTGTATCTGATATCTGAAATACTTAATTTAAAAGTATCTTGCATTTTGTATTTCAGAAACTTTGTATAGGGTATCTTGTACATTACTGCTTGTGTTAAATAAAAAACTTTATTTATTTAATAATTTATTTCAATAAAATAACTTATTTGTATCAAATCATAAAAATACAATAATGCTTAAAAGTAACGTCGTAAATAATAAATAATAATTGTTTACTTAGTAAATAAATGATGTCAGCTGTCAAACCTGTAAGCGTTCATTGCTGGTGCACTTAGAAATACAGAGTGGAATTAATAATTCCGGAAACATTCTAGCTGTCAAGCTGGTCCGTCGAATTATGGACTCCATGGCATATTTCCACCTGTTACCACTGCTAACTGGGTATGTCATAGAACATACAACAAAATATCTATCTCATAAGATATATACCCATTTGTATAATTTCGGGGTGTGTCCTGGGTAAAAAAAAATATCTAATTAGTCCGTCAATAATATTATCAAAAAATATTGAACACGTATTTTTTGCTTTTTAATATAACGCGCATCAAAGTTCGGGAGTAGGGGCTCGTGACTCGTGACGTCACGCGAAACTGCAACGCACTTTATCTTCGTCATTTTATGTTTAATTGACAAAAGAAAAAATATGTGATCAATATTTTTACCCGACTGCCGAAGGAGGAGGGTAATGTGTTTCACTGCCTATATATGTATGTATGTTCCTTTGTGTCACTATAAAAACGAAACCCGTTGTCCGATTTTGATGATTCTTATGTCAATCGATTTGTCTTAATCTGGTGCGTGTCACTGTAGATATGGTAGTTCAATATGGCGGCATCGGATCAAAATTCAATATGGCGGCAACCAGCCGCCACATTGTGCAAATTAAAAAAATAAGTCTACCAAGTATGACAAGTAGGATATCATTGAATAGGGATTTAAAAATCATCTTTAGGTTTGTTTCATCATTTTTTATTTTGAATGATCATTTAGGATTTATAACGATTTAAAGTTGGTTAGCAACAGTCGGGTTTTGAAATCTTGCTTTTTGTTTAAATTATTAAATAATGTAAATGACGGAGTTATTCGATTTTTCTTGGACACTTTTATCCAGGACACACCCTTATTGGTTTCTCCTCGCATCAATTGAAAACCACTGAACCAATGTTAATGCGTTTCACTAAAACGTTTAGAAAATGAAATCATATCCGTTGTTACTTTACATAGTATAAAATGAAGTCGCTCCCGCTGTCTGCTCGCTTAGATCTCTTAAACTACTCAACGGATTTTAATGCAGTTTTCAGCAATTGATAGAGTGATTCAAGAGGAAGGTTTTTATGTATAATACATTCTGGATTATGTACGGGTGTTACAGAAAACTCACATAAACCGAAGCGAAGCGAGGGCGGGTCACTAGTACGTTATAAAACGCACCCCTGGTAACTGGGTACAGTCATTACCATCTTCATTCTAGTGGTATGTGGGAAAATTCCGACTCCATCGCGCTGGGGGTCCCACCCGGCTCGTCGTGCAGCCGCCGGTGGTTGAGCAGCGTGTGGCGCCGCGTGAACTGCTTGCGACACACCGCGCATGCGTAGCGCTTCTCGCCGGAGTGCGTGCGCCGGTGGCGGACCAGGTCGCCGCTCAACGTGAAACTGACATAGTAAATAAATAAATAGTACATTACTGCAGAGGCCGTCAAGTAAGGGATTGCTGGACGAGTTTGGGGTAAAACGAGTCCTGCAATCCCTGTTCCGGCCGAGAATTGTATATGTATAGTGCTTTTCTCAAGCAATGTGAGGAAATATTAAAATTAAAATAACTAACAGGTCATCAAGTAAATAATTGTTTATTAGGAAAAAATAATGTTTAATTTGCAGCTTTTTTGAACAAGCTATTCGAGCACCATGTTAAACCGGACATAAATATGGTTACATAGTGGTAGTATGGTCTAGTGGCGGTTGGCAGTATGTAATTTTTCCTTTGTCATTTTAAATGGCAGACATGTACAGACCCAGGCGTCAAAAAACAAACACTCGCTATAATAGAGAATGTCAGCCAGTTTAGATTTTTGGCTTACCGTATTCTTCATTAAAAACTAAAAATATCTGTAAAACAATAATTTCGATACGCCAAATAGTTTTCGAGATATTGAATTTTAAACTTCGTATGCGGCGCTCGAAACCCGGCGGCTAGCGCTCACGTATGATGATGTCATCGCTTAACAGCGGTACGCGCCCTTATATGAACGAGTAAGTTTACAGGGCTATAACTTTTTAACCGTAATAGCCAGTTAAAATTTTCACAGAATACGTGTTATTATAAAATCTATCGTTTAAAATTATAAAATGAACAATAAATCAAATCCCCCATACAAGAAACATGAAAAAAATACTTTTATTTTAGCATTTTTATACGGATTGTATTTTTATTATGGCTTCTTATTTTGATGGTATTTAAGCTTAAATTGTAGTCTGATTTTCATAGTTTCAGACTTAATAGCAATCTCAAATAAAACAGCTACAAATATGTGACAAAATATGTGGCGGTCACCCATCCTGTTTTAGACTACGCTTGTAGTTGCTTAACTTTGGAAGGTGAAGTAGGGGTTGTATTTGTATGATAGCTTTTTATTTCGGTGTCTCATTAAGCTTAAATAATAATCTAAACTCCATACTAACATATATAGTTTACGATCAAACAATAAACTGTAGTAAAACTCTTACAAATATGTTAAAAAGTGCCTAGTTTAACGTTGTAAGGCCTACCGTACTACAATCAGCTAGTGTTTTGTGAGTGGGACTTTGAATCTACCATACGACAATAAAGTTCAATTACGTTTCTTCGAAAACGCCATTTTCAATTAATGTAGAAAGGAAAATAAACTTTATTCCCATTGCAATACAGGAATACGGTGGTGGGGCAGCCTTACCGCTTGTCGCACTGCGCGCAGGCGTAGGGCCGCTCGCCGGAGTGCGCGCGCGCGTGGCGCCGCAGCATGTAGGCGCTCGCGAACCGCCGCGAGCACGCGCCGCAGCGGAACGGCTTGCTCGCGTCCGCCGGGGGCTCCGGCCTGCTCACCTAGGGGGGGTGACGGATCATTGTCATAGTCGTTCGACTATCTGAATCGAGATAATCTTATCGCCACCCTTGAAATAGGTGCCGTCGAGGAGTTCCGGTAGCCACCTGAGATCATTATCATCGGTTCCAATACACCAAATGATACTTTATGAAGGCTTTTAATAAACTAGAAATAGTCTTCAAAGCAAATCTCCCGCAACCCGCAATGCCTAAAAACCAAAGTTTTTGGCCTCCCCGTCGTCACGTACGGATCGGAAACACAGGCATGTATGTACCAAATTAAAGTTACACAAAACTATGGCATAATCCATGTTGCGAATTTCATTTCTAAATCATGTACCGAATGTTGAGATTAGGCGCAGGACTAAAGTTGCAAAAGGATAACGCAACTGAAGTGGAGATGGGCGGGACACTTGGCTAGGCGAGATGATGGTAGGTGGTCGAGAGCGGTAACAGAGTTGTGGCGGAGATTGGGTAATAGATGAGTGGGCAGACCATCAGCTCGTTGGTCTGATGACATTTGGCAGACAGTTGGGAAAAGATGGCGTCAGCACGAGACCAGGCAAGAAGGAATGAGTTGGAAGATTGAAATTGCATTCTTCCTAATTGTTACCAGAAGGGATAAAGAGGTGAGAACAAACGGTCGCGTATAGATGAAACAAAAGTCTTACCTTCTGTGTGTGTACCCGTTTGTGCTTCGTCAAACTGCTATTTGTGTAAAATTTCTTTTGACAGACGTCGCAAGTGTGCCGCTTGTCGCCCGCGTGGATCCGCATATGGCTGTAGAAGTTGCTGCTCGTAGTAAACTGTTTGTAACAAACATCGCAGAGAAAAGGCTTGTGTCCTGTGTGTATCCTAGTATGACTTTTCAGCGTGCTGTTACTTGTAAACTGTTTATTACAAATTTTACACGAGTACGGTCTCTCACCCGTGTGATTCCTCTCGTGAATCATCAAAGCATTCCTTTGTGTAAAAGATTTCTCGCAAAATTTACAGGAGAATGGTTTCACAGCACTGTGAACTTTCTTGTGGTTTAGCAGAGTGAAGCTACGCGCGAATTTTTTGTCGCAAACGTCGCATTTATAAGGCATTTCTCCAGTATGGATTCGCTCGTGTTTGGTTAGAACGTTTTTCTGTGAGAACCGTTTATTACAAAACTCACAGACGAAAGGTTTCTCTCCCGTGTGTATAAGTTTGTGCCGAATCAAATTGCCATTTGTATTAAATTGTTTATTGCAGATCTTACAGAATCCTGGTTTCTCATTTTCATGTATACTTTTATGTGCTTGGTATAAAGATTTTTTTTCGAATTTCTCTTTACAAATCTTACATGACCAGTTTTTCGCTTTTGATTTGGGCTTTTTACTTTCTTTTTTTATTAAATTGTTATCAACGCTGTCGTTGTCAACAACGTGTGACGCCGTGTATTTATCTTCATATGTTAAAAACTCTGTTGTATCTTCGATATTTCTCATTGGCTCATTAATTGTTCTATCTATTTCATCTATAATTGGATCTATTACCTCTATCTCTCTAAGTACCATATCATGTACATCACCTTCATCTATAGCACTTTGATGTTCCCTATCTATCAAAGATTCGTGGAAATCTCCGTTTATATCAAAAGGCTCACTGTCACTTGCATCATTACCAAAAACATCTTCATTGCAAATGTTCAAACTATGATCTTGAACACACTCATGTTCATAAAAATCTTTACTACTACTATACCACTTATCACAATTATCACACCAAAACGGCTTTAAATCACTCTGTACTCTTACACTCTCAACGTCTTTTGTTGTTTCCTTCTCCCCTTTTTTATGCACTCTTTTCAAATGATTATCCAAAGTGAAACTCCTAGAGAACTTCTTAAAGCATATTTCACAGGAATACGGCATCTCCCCCGTATGTATACGCTCATGTTTTATCAAGACACTTTTCTGCGTAAACCTTTTGCCACAATAGTTACATCCAAAAGGTCTTTCCCCTGTATGAACTAACATATGCCTAATCAAATTTGCATGGGTCTTGAACTCTTTCATACATTCGCTACACGTCCGTATCTTCTCTGTATGCACACTCATATGCTTCTTCAAATTCTCCGCCGTGAAAAATTGTTTCTCGCATACTTTGCACGTGAATATTTTATCTCGTGTATGTATCTGCATATGCGCGTGCTTGTAGGATTTATTTTTAAACGTTTTGTTACAAACATCGCAAGTCCAAGGTTCAGGAACCGCGGGAGGTTTAGTTTCGGGTGCTTTTTCTTCCTTTACGTATTTGTCCCCGTGTACTCTTCGGTGACATGCAAGAGTGAAGCTTCTGGAGAACTGTTTTAAGCATATATTGCAAGAGAAAGGTGTTTCTCCAGTGTGGATTCGTATGTGTTTTATTAGAACTGACTTTTGGGTGAATCTGAAAAGAAAAGGGGCAAATTAGAAACAGTAGCGATGCTAGGAATACCTTACGACTACCCAAAGCTGGGTCGAAGTTTGATAAGTTGTTTCTTTTAAGTATTACATTTGAACAGGTTATGTTAGCCTGTAAGGAATGGAAAGGCCTTGTTGCTTGAAACAATCGTTTTCAATTTTCATATTATACATAAATAAATAAATAAATATCAAGGGACAATCGACACAATTTCAACTAGTCCTCCTACTACTACTACTACTACTACTAGCTTGCACTATGGGTACTAGACAACGATAATCATACTTATATAAAGAAATACATTGCAAACATCCAAGACTCAGAAACCAATACTCACGCTCATCACACAAATATTTTTCCATACCAGAGGCCCGTTTCACGAAGCTACACAAATTGCAAGCGAAAGTCTCTTTCTAACTCCTTTTGCTAGAAAGAGTTCCGCGTTTAATTTGTAACTTGTAGCTTCGTGAAAAGGGCAACAGGAATCGAACGCTGAACCGCCAGCTTCGTATGCAGGGTCACTGAATGACATTAAGCCTAGTGGGTAACTAGACTAAATTTATCAAACGACTTGGAATTTATTCGCGGGCGTCCTCTATCGTCAATAAAGAACAGTACCTTTTGCTACAATACTCGCAGGCGAACGGCCTCTCTCCCGTGTGGGTGAGCAGGTGGCGCGCCAGGTTGCCGTCCGTTCGGAACTGCTTGCCGCACGCGTGGCAGCACGCGGGCCGCTCGCCCGTGTGCACGCGCATGTGCACGCGCAGGTGCGCCGGGGACCAGGACGTCTTCCCGCAAATGCGGCATGCCCATCTGTAACACCAATGGTTAAAAGTTTTTCTCAAACATGCTCGAAAAGGACGGCTTTTCTTTTGAAAAACGAAAACGGATAGAGCCTCCTTTTCTTCCTAGGAGTAAAAATTAATGTAGGAAAACCCTTTCCGATGACGATATTTTATTCAAAAATGCTCTCTATTGCATATAAAATCGAAGGACCACAACAAAAACCCATTTACTCAACTCATGGGTGGGTGCAGTGTCGGGCGGCGGAGCGTCGTTTGGCGACGGCTAAATAATCGTAGTTTTCAAAAAAAGATTCTCTGAGTTTGTCTAACGCTTTTTACAAATACTTATAATCATTTATTTGTATCATTTATTGTTTTAGAAAAGCATTATACAATATGCCTCGGCGGAGACTGTCAGGTAGTTCCCTACTGTCCGGGCCTAGGCAATAATGTACTATTAATTTAAGACACTTGTACAGATAATATTGCTAGATTTGAATGAAATTTTATAGTGATGTGAAAATAACGATGTATCGGTATCGACACTATGTATATGGTCGGTCAGGTCTTAGTTAGCTCTTTTAAAGCAGAAATGGGAATTATAATTTTACCGGTTTCTACCCAATAATTAAATAAGCTTTGTACTGCCCGATTCACCCGATTTTTATTTATTTTTATGTTAAAAATACTACGGTTTAGATGGCCCAATTATTTAAGATACCTAATTGTATTGAAAATTATGTCCCTAACAACGTTTGTCCTAACACATCGTTTGTCCGAATTTTCATTTGCCTGGTTTTCGGGGAGTCGGGCAACTTTTTAATTTTTTCAATTATATCTTTGGTTCGGTTAGGTTAGGGTTGTACTATAACAATACTAAAAAGTTTTAAAATTTAAGCGGAAATGGCTTTAGGATAAACGAAAATTCGGACAAACGATGCATTAGGACAAATGAAGATTAGGGTTTCCATACGAGAACCTAAAATTAGGGATAGCATAAAATGTTAAAAATCCAATCAAAAATTGGATAACTGTGTAAAGGATTTTTAGTAAATATAGCCTATTAAAACTAAAAGTGTGTACGGATCAGAGGCAGCGTCGGGTGAGGCATGCACGGCTCGCCCTGTTTCCTCAAATGCGTACGAGGCTAACGCGGCGCGAGCCATCTGGAGTCGGTTTTATGACCACCGACTCCCGATGGTTGGTTTTTGGGTATAACCACTACTACATACAGTACTGTCCTTTTGTTTCACCAAATCTCATTTCATAGTACGTATCACTTCGCAGCATTTTCGTTTCATAGACAGCTTTTTTTCAGCTGAACCTGTGTTGATGTCAGGTTATCTTAAATATGATTCACGTAGGGTAGGTTAGAGTTGGAACCATCACAAGATAACCTGAAATCAACACGGGTTCAACAGAAAATAGCTTTCAATGAGACAAAATTTCTGCAAAGTGATATTTTTTAAATTTATTTATAGAAAAAGTATGTAATTACATAACAGTTCCAGCGGGCGAAAATTTAACACAGTTTATCTGCCGCTGGGGTCACACGGTATATTCTTATATTTCTACTTGTCTAGGTTAAGGACCATAAGCCGAGTCTCAGCCGACGTACCACATAGACATACTATGCATACGAGTATATTTTAGTACATATTGTAAATGAGTAAACGTGAAAAGTCAGCCGAGGTAAGCGGCTTTTAGGATATGTTTACAATGGTGTGGGTTCTTATGCAACTTGAAAACTATATCACCGGGTAACTCGTTAAGAACACTTGGTAGTAAGTATTCCCCTGTTTGTTTTCTATGCACATTAGTGAATTTGGGTAAAACATGTTGGACGATATTTAAGTTTCTGGAGTCGTTTACATCTAGAATATTTGTTCAAGTTGTTTAATTTATCAATTTCTTCAGTTACAATTGCAATTTTGATTTTGTTGAATACGCGAATGATTTCGCAGTATTCTAATAATTTAGATTCTTGGCCCTTAAATTTATTTCGAATTGAGTTTGGTACAATTGCCTTTAATAAGCTTATTTGTAATCTATATATACTATCAATGTAAGTTTTATAAGTTCTACCGTACCGTATGTTCCTATTCCATAATCTATGTAATGCGTGTTGGTGAAACAAGGTTAAAGGAGTAGGTACTGACATACCTTCGGTGGGAGCCACCAGAGTCGGCCTGCACCGGGTAACCCAGTTCACTGTCTTCTTTAACTCCTTCTGGAAAAATACAGTTTCAGGCGAATAAAAATAAGAATATGGTAAGGTCGAATTTCAGTAAAACAATTGTTTTGTTTTAAAACAATTTTTATGAAATATAAATTTATTTTCTGAAACCCTTTTTTTTATTTTGAATGATGGTCCCCATTGGCACCACCATGCACATTTATTTTGAAAATGGGAAACGACACATTCATTTTAAACTCCCCCCAATCTCCCCATTATAAAATAGGGAAAAATCGAATTTTGCAAAAACCTACTAAATACTAAATATTCATACCCTTGTCTATAAAATATATAAATTATTTGTGAGGATTCAGGATATTTTATTTTTTATTAATAGTTTTATAGAATGCTATATTATGTATTATTTGTTTATTTGGCAGCATTTCAGTTACAAGTGTTACAACCGTAATAAGGAGAAAGATCATAATTCATAACACACAGTAGTGGTCACATAATTAGGGGCGCTTGCGTTTTTCCGATACAAATATAACTATTCAATTTCGACAACCCATCAAAAAGTTCATAACCAATTTTATAGTTAATTAAAAAGATAAAAAATGTTTATTCAGTAAGTAGGCAGCACGGGCACTTTTACACGTCAAAAATCCAACAGCGCATCGCAAGAGACCACTGCGGAGAAGAAATGCTGCAAGAAACTCAACAGTCAGTTGTTTTTTAAATATTGCTTATGATATAAAACAATTATAAAATTAACCTAGTATTATATAAAACAATGAATCTAACATAAATATACATGCATGAGTATTTGTTTCTGAGTCTTGGAGATTTTCTATGTATTTAAGTATATATTTCTCTGTATAGTATTACAAGTATTTATATCATTGTCTATTACCCATAGTACAAGCGTAGAGGTTAGTTTGGGACTAGGTCAATTTGTGTGAGATTGTCCCTTGATATTTATTTATCTTGATATACATCATGTGTAGTTGAGCAGGAAAATGTGTGTGTCTGACTTATAAAATAAGGTTTAAATGTATTTACAATTTATCTCTATTGAAAACAAATCTTTCATTCAATAAGGATTTAAAAAAATAAATGTTTGGCGTAAACTTTGTATGGACGCGTCAACACTTACTTTTTAAATACCTAGCAAATATAACGTCTAGTTTATTTACACCCGTATTTATAGTCAAGAAAAGTAATTACTTGAGTAAAATTAATGACTAAAGTAATGATTTTTATATGGCTTTTGACATGACTAATACTCAAGTAATTACTTTTCTTGATTAACAGGTGTTATTACTAAACAACATACAAATTTCTTTACTAAAGCTGTCACCCTCCCACCCTACTCAAAGACCTTTAACTTACTTTTAAGTATTATTGTATTTTATGTTTGAAAAAATGACCTTCTGCTGGAGTTTCTTGCGGAGCTTCTTCTCCGAAGCGCTAGTAGATTCACTTTATATTACCGACGTGTAAAAGAGCCCGTATGTGGCCAATTTACTGAATAAATATTTTGATTTTGATTTTGATTTTTTGACCGTGAACGTAATTTACCAATAACATTTAATATATTTGATGGAATGCAACAATATATTCGTCTAAACATACCTTTTTGAGCAGTTTCGGCGGACGCAAGTTTGTTGTCAATGTTGCTTACTATATCGGTCGATTCTCTCTTAACTTTTGTATTTGACGACGGGTCTGCGTCAGCACTGTTCCCTGCTTCATTCTGCGTGCTTAAGACACCCGAGGCTGGCCATCTCGAGCATTCAGACTTAGATTTTACTATCATATAATCACAAGACATCCTTATGAAAATCGGTGATTACAACTTAATTAAAGCATCGTATGATATGATAATTATGTCACCGCATGTCATTAGTAGAGCTCGCTACAACGACTATGGTTTTTCACGGTGTTAATGTAATAAAATAGGTTTTTTTTGGTCAAATAAGCGGCCGAGATAAACACTCCACTTCGCAACGCAACATCATGTCATGCATGACAGCCAGCGATGACAGTTCTTTTTTTTTGTGTAGTTGTTTCCTAAGGGAAAGGCTAAGGGATCTGTGCCCGTACTGCCATGTCTTAAATAATCTCCAATTCGAGTTAAAAGGTAGGCCGAAGCTAACTCATCTGTATTTTGTTGCTGGAATATAATATTCAGAAGGCCGAAGCCAAGTCTTTTCTTTTATTATTTCTTGAATATATATTTCAAAAGGCCAAAGCCAAGTCTGTTTTCAATTATTTTTCTCTTAATCCAGTTTATGAGGCCGAAGCCAAGTCATTTCCATTATATATCTCCAACGGTCGATATTACGAAGTCATAAATAGGTTTAAAACAATTCCTGTTTTTCAAAAGTTGAGGAAGAGAGCGCGGCGATGACAGTTAATTCCATTCATCGCATTCATCCGTAAACAGAGTATAGAATAGACTTGGCCCGCGCGTATACCTTTGAGATGGAGATAGTATCTATACATATAAGTATGGTATATAGGCAATCAATTCTGAGTTGCCAACAATTTGCTAAATTTCCCCAATAGCTACTTTTTACCCGACTTCAACAACCGGTCAATTGCGAGTCGGAAACAAAGTCCTCGTGTGACTTTGGTTTTATAACATAATACACTATAATTTTCATACGGCGTTGCTTACTTTAAATCACATTCGCAACCACCTAACCCCCAAATGTGTGTACGTATATTTGAATATCGAAAGTTACAATAACGAACGGTCGGAAAATATCTACAATAATAATATTTTTTTGGGTCTGAAATGCCTACGATTAAAATGCGTTTAGCATATCGAAAGTTACAAAATCGAACAAAGCCGTTTTAGTGAAGTGAGCGAGCGCAGCTCGTAGTACCAATTTCACCAAACGATGTTAACAACTTAAAAGACGATTAGAGTGTTAACAGATGTCAAAATGTATTAACAGTCGATTAACATTGATTAACATTTAAAATCGTTTAGTGAAATTGGTACTGACGCGTGATTTGATTTTGACACACTAGGCTTTGTTACATTATTTTTGCAAAATCATTATTTCTGAGTAGCAGAATTAAAATTTTGCCGATTTTATTATTTTTCCCTTGCATTTTACTACTTAAAATTAGGCCGAAATAGGTAGGTACTAGGTAGTTTAAGGGCATGACTGTTAGTTTTGCAGCAGGTTCGAAGGGTCAAACCACCCAGAAATAGGAGATAAAACAAGCGACAGGAAAAAACGCGTCAGTGGAAAAACACGACTGTGAAAACTTAATTCGGGAAAAAATGCGAATGTAAATTCTGCTAATGAGAAATAAAGATTTTGGAAAAATAAACAAATACCTGCTAGGAACAATTGAGGTAAGCCCAAAAGTAAAAAATCATAAAAGTCATAAAAGTTTTAGTTTTTTTTTTAAACAATGTGCTTCAAAGTGTTCTGAGCATATCCGCGAATACTTCGTTGGTAGCCAATTTATGCGACCTGTAGCTTTAATCCACAGCTTCCTTCTTTCAGTATCAAATGGGTATCTGAAAAATTATAAAAAATGTTCTAAAATTTTGCAAATGTAAAAAGGTAAATTTAACAGATTATAAGAGTTAATTCGTAAAAAAAATACTATGTCAATTCAACAAAACTTTGATTTATTAGTATAACAAAATACCCAATAATATCATAATTATATATTACCCCGTTTGTTGGGTAAAATTAATTTTAAATGGATGACAACACGAAATTGGTTTTATACGACTTAAATGTCAACAATCACACGGATTACCGTGTATTATCGTTATCAACACAAATCGGACGGTTAGCGGAAGAAAAATACGATATATTTGAACACAAAACCGATCCTTTTTTATGTTAAAATGTAACTAGGAGAAGTTATTTCAAATAATTAGTTGTTTACATTGCCAATCAGGATTTAAAAGACGATAATAATAGTATAATGTATCCACTTACGAATGAAAGGTTATGTGCTCATATTTCTGCTCACTGCGGCTTTTACAGCCTAAAATACTACAATTCACCATTACCAAATGGTTCTTTAGCACATTAAACGTAAACTTCACACTTGTTTTTTGCAAAAAATCTCCGAAAACAGCTAAAAACGACTAAAAACTCATGCGAGTCGCATCCGCTGTCAGGGTTTGTTTGCCACAATGATTGTGGCAAACAACTCGAAAACGTATACGCGCGAGAGGGACAGGTGCATCTCTTTTATACATACGTAATCATGTATAAACGCATCTCAGACTTTCCACCTGGTACTAGTCCAATGCCCACTCTATTTATTCTCCCTCTACGCATTCATCGTAGGTAGCGGCCATATTTACGCTGATAGCGTTCCGGATTTATAAAATCCTCACCATTTTGCAAGTGAAGGTGGATTCACAGTGAGGTTCACACGATAAAAAATGTTAGATGCATACAGTACTATATAGGCTACTTTTTATCCCGATATGGGTTACCTATCTGAAACACTAAAAAAAGTTTGCCAGCTGTTTCATTTGCCATAATTTTAATTTGTCCGAAAGTCATTTTTCTCGGAAACCGTTTAACTTTCCTGCATTATTATAAAATAAACCTAACCTAACCTACAGGTTCTGTAAGTATATCTCATTAAACGTTTTGAAAAGTTATTGGGTTCAGAATAAAATTTAAATTATGGGAAATGAAAAATATGGCAAATGAAACAGCTGGCAAACGTTTTTAGTGTTTGCGATAGGATGATGATGATGATGATGAGTGGGGACGCGGCCGAGGCAGGCGGGCGGTCGAGTGGCTCTCCATTAATTCCGCCCTGTTCCCCTTGATCCAGCCTCAGGTTACTGGCTCTGCGGCGCTCCCATCCAGCATTGATCCCATCTTCTTGTTTTCCTACAGAAGCGTTGTGCGTCCTGAAGGTTATTGCTTTTAAGTGTCTCTGCTGACAGTGCGTCCTCCCCGAATGTGCGATGTCTCAGTGACTATAACTATCCGCAAAACTATCTGGCCGGTAGGGCAATAAACGTCGGCTACCGTTAGGGGTGCAACATGTCGATAACTTATAATGTAAACGTCGATATAATCATTATATTTTGAAATGTTATTGATATTGTTTTTAAAGTTATCTAATGAATAATACTAAATGTTTAAGATAATTACATGCTTAAGAAAGATATTTCTTAAATAATTAGCTAAATACGTGATTAGGTAAGTAGATAATGAGAAATGATGATGTGCCCGTGTGGTTTCCGGATTAGAATAGTGCCACTCCATGTCTTCCCGTGGATGTCGTAAGAGGCGACTAAGGGAATGCGGGCTTGTAGTACTGTTAGGCGATGGGCTTGCAACCCGTCACTAATACGCTGGTAAACATCTTAGCCTGATTGTGCAAAATGTGGTTACAGAATATTCAAAAAGTTTTTAGAGTTGTTGGTAATTCTGTAGCTCTGCCTACCCCACTCTGGGAACGAAGGCGTGAGTTTATGTATGTTTGTGAGAGAATGAGAAATGCATTAGTAATTATAGTACGTATGATTGATAGTTCTATTTAAGTCATTAGGAACAATTGATAACAAAATATTCTATAACATAAAAGGGTAAACATCACAATGCCTAACTCATTCGTTATACGAACTTTGTCTATGAACCTACGTCGTAATGGAAGATTTTTGCAAAACCAAATTGACCAAGTTAACAGGTGATGTTAACCAACAAGCTCGGCAGGTTACTCTAAACGTTTATAAATGGTTTCAAGAGTTGAATGAAGACCCTGATGTAATAAGAAAAATTGATTTTCAACAAGCAAAAACACTGACAGCATTGGTTTGCGGAACGAGCGAACGAACTCTATATCGTATTCAGAAGGATGTTTCGGAAGCAGGGGTGCCGAATTCACCTAGACAGATGTACAAGAAACCTTCTACGGTTATCGACCTTGACGACTTTGATAAATCAGTTATAAAAAGAACTATAACGTCCCTGTATGCAAATAGAGAGTACCAGACAGTGCAGAAAATATTAGACGCAGCCAAGGAAAAACTACCCAATCTAAAGTGTTCGGAATCATCAATGAGAACTATTATTAAACGCTTAGGGTATAAATTCAAGAAAACAATGGACGGAAGAAAGATGTTAATGGAGCGAAAAGATATAGTTGCTGCCAGGGTGGACTTTTTACAAAAAATGGATCAGTTACGAGTCTCTGGGGGGGGACAAAAGACCACGTTTTTATTTAGACGAGACTTGGGTGAATCAAAATCATTCACGTAAACGAATGTGGTTGGACAGTGAAGATAACGGAGGGTTTAAAACCCCAGTTGGAAAAGGTGCCAGGCTAATTATTTGTCACGGTGGCTCAGCCAAAATAGAATTTGTTCCAGAGACAAAATTAATGTTCAGAGCCGTTAAATCGGCGAATGCTGATTACCATTCGGAAATGAACGCTGAAGTTTATATGAAGTGGTTTGAACAATTTTTAATATCATTAGAAGAACCATCACTAATAATTATAGATAATGCTAGTTATCACACTAAGGTATTAAATCCGATTCCTAATACCTGACTAAAAATAACATACCATACCTGCCAACGGATATAATAGAGAAATTATTAATGAGAGTGAAAGGAAGTCATCCAAAAAAAATATACGCAGTGGACCAACTTGCAAATGAACACGGTCACGAAGTAATTCGGCTTCCACCTTATCACTGTCAGTATAACCCGATTGAGTTGATATGGGCTCAAGTTAAAGGAGAAGTTGCAACGAAAAATACCACGTTTAAAATGGCAGATGTTGAGAAATTGTTAAATGAAGCGATCGATCATGTTACAATCGACGACTGGGTCAAATGTGTTCGCCACGCTGAAAATCTCCAGAACGAAGACCTAGCTACACTAAGCACTTTTTATTGACACCAACCGTCTTGTTATTAACCTACAAGACGACAGTGACACTGAAGACGAAGAAGAATAGTATTACTAGTAATAGTAATATTTAGTAATATTAGTACTAGTATGTTCCTTGTTTAGTTATTTATTTTGTTATACCCCCTTATTATTTTATTGTAATACTTTATGTCAATAGTTCAATATACCTATTTATATTTCGATACTAACTACACAATACTGTTATATAAAACACCACGTAATTTATATTCTTTGTTTCATTACTTTATCGACATTCCGTAACGCTACCTGCCCTATTGCTGCTCGGCACGCTCCATAAGCCGTGCAGGTGTGAAAGAGATAGCATAATTCCGATGATTTATGACCTGACTGGCCAGATAGTTTTGCGGATAGTATAGAACGTGTTGACTAGTTTCCTCTTTGCCGCAGTGTGGGCATCGAGGAATAAAAGGAAGCTGCCGACTCTGACACCCATCAAAATCAAAGGGGAAGAGAAAGAAACACTCAAGGAAATAAAATACTAGACAGCAAACTGCTATACAAGACACATGTAAAGGAGCAATGTAGAAAGGCAATAATAGCCCTATGGCAGCGGCGGCGGGCTGGCGTTCCCGGCGGACGAACGCGGCGCGCGGCGCTACTACCTGCGCGGCGTGGTGTCCACGGCGCCGAGCGACGCGCACGCATGCAACCTGCGCGCCTACACCACCTTCACACGGATACACAGCCATGAAGCCTTCATCAAGCAGAACCTCAACCAATAAGAGGCCACATATGACAAAAATGAAAAAGGATGTCTTTACGCGCTCCCGCGTGAAGAACGAGAATTGGAGGCCGGTTTTTACCGTGTCATTAGTCGTGTCACGCCGGGAAATGTATATCACGGCTATTTTTCGTATTATGTCAAACTTTCAAGCTAAAAAATCAATTCCCTTCACTATCCACTTGACAGTCCAACCCGCAAGACCATTTTCCCTTCAACCGTCCGGGTTTTTTAGCGACGCACGCCCCACGCCGTGTATACAAAACTTTCAAACAAAAACGTCTGTATTGCCTTCTGAACTACAAACGCTATACTTAATAAAGAAACAATACTGATGTGAGACATACATTTATTCAAATACTTTTTATAGAATAATAAAATAAGTTAGTGACTATAATCAAGGTTAAACTTATGAAATCGGGAAATTGCTTAAAGATTGTAATTTGAACACTAATTAAGTACAGGAAATATTGAGCGATGACCCGCCTTTTTTATTACATATCAGAAAAATATACTATTTCACCAACTGGCTACAGCCAGGTTCGCTAGTGGACTCAGAGGTCTTTCTGACAAGTGTCAAAATCGACCAATCACTGCACAGCATTCGACACTTCTTGTCCTGATGCAAAAAAAAACAAGTCCTAGAAATTAGATTGATTGTTTTCTGTGTTGCCATTATTTGTTTGATGTTCAATTAATTGTTTTTTTCCTTGCGATCTTCGAATAAATGTTTCTATTTCTATTTAGGCAGTTGACGTTTTATGTGATAATTCATAAAACAGCGGTCGATGCAAAGGTTCACATCGCATTCCATGCACTTCCAAACGGTTCTGGTGGTCACCTTGCGCTGGGCACACATCCAACACCGACTCTGTTTAAAGCCAGTGCGCGTTGGGAAGTGCCGGTGCTTGAGTTGAGGCCTTCGTTGGGATTTTGTTCTAGGTCTCTGTTCGTTAATCAAGTCAATTTGCCAATGTATTTTGAGTAGGTCCTCTGCCAGCATCGTTCTAAATTGTCGTTGGTTTATTTTTGGATTCAATGTGGCAAATATGACAAAACAGTTAAATATGGCCTCATTAAACATACGATGGAAAAGCTGTTTGTACCAAACTTTGTATTTGTGTCTTTTTATATGATGAGCAGACATATACGAGTAATCTACTCCTCCCATTGACTTATTGTAGTCCAGAACAATGCTGGGTTTGGCCGTCACTCCGTTATACTTGGTTTTTGTTCCGACTTCTAAGGAATGGTATGTGGATATTAAGCTTACTATAGTTGCATCCCGCCATACAATCACAGACAAATCTGAACAATAACTAGCCACCACTTCACCGCGTCGAAGGTCTGATTTATTTAAAGTTTTAAGGTAATCCGGAACAAATTCATGGTTGAGTCTAAGTGCGCCGTAACAGTCAGTCTTTTGTCGTTTCAAAAATCGCGCCAGTAAAGGACTATTGTTAAAATTGTCCATAATTAACGTATGACCTTTGTGAAGTAGCGGTTCTACCAAATCATAAACAATTTTTACAGTCGCCTTGGTGGGTCGATCGGTTGAGCTAGTCGTGTCGATTCCAGGCCCAGTCATGTCACGGGAGTGTTGTACCTGTCCAGTCATATCATCTTCTACAGGCGGAGTATTCGTTGGCTTAGTTTTCCCAGCATATACAAAAAACTTCCACAGATAACCACTAGACGACTCGCATAATTCGTAAATCTTTACACCAACTTGAGCAGCCTTTGAGAGAATTTTTTGGGCAAAGCTTAACCGCCCGTGCGATTTTAGTAGATGTTCGTCAATAGCTATCTCTTGACTTGGATAGTACAGGCTAGAAAACTTTTCGTTAAAGTAGTCTATTATTGGTTCAATTTTACTTAACTTTGTCGGTTCTGATAAACTTTGGTTGTCTACGAAATGTAGCATAGATTTTATTAAAAAATATCGGTTGTAGGACATTATTCTGGAAAAGTATGGCATAGAGCCAAAACCATTAAATGAAAAGTATGTCTCCTCATCTGGAAGGGGGTACAGCCCTTGCAAGATAGTGAGCGCAAGAAAGCTGATCATCTCGTCTTTATGGATCGGAGTCCAACGATACAGCCGCGAGTTTGGTAACAGCTTGTTTGCAGCTTCTAAAAAAGTAATTTTTTGCCTCGCATACCTATTGGTCTCCAAGCAAAGCCGGTCCAGTAAGTCACTGTCACACATTTTGTAAAAAATATCTACGGCACGGGTTTGGGCTGTTATTGGGAAAGTTGGGCCTGAGGAAGCTGTAAATGTTTCTCTCTGTCCTTTGAATATACATCTATCCTCGTCCCACTCAAAATTGTAGTCGACACTAGGTACTATGTGGCGGAGTGCCAGGTCATTTCGTCGGTCTTCAGCTACCAGAACTTGTGCCTCGAAATCTGTTAAATCAGATTCTATAGCAGGTTCTGGTAAAAGGTCGCGCGCTGACATATTCGGAAGAAGGTTAACTGCTTCGTCGTCTTGATCCACATCCACATCCATATCACAGTCACTCAACTCGTCAACAAGCGGCTTCCACTCGACAATTGGTTCTTCAAAGACCAATTTGTCGATGGCCCCTGGAAGCGAATTACTAATTAAACATTGAATAAAAATCTACAAAGGGCACATTTATAATTATTTTATTGTGACTAGAACTTACGAATCGCACGTTGTTTATCTTTAGAACTTGTTAAAGAAATGCGATTCATCTTCGGAACCTGAAATAAATAAAAAATAGTAATGTGTCATATGCATCGCTTGAGAACTTCAAAATCAATCTTTGTTAGATATAGTGTACCTGATTAAATATACAATTGACAATTCATTTAATAAAGGACATTGGGTAAATTTGTTTGAAGAATATTGTCTTTTTTTTTCAGCGGCCACGGATTATTTTGACATAGTTATTCTTCTTCATAGACTCGAAATACACATAGATATATATAATTTATGGCGTTAAGTAATATCGGAGCGGAGATATTAAAGATTTAAGTATTCAGTTTTTGGTACTAAAAGTACGCCTAGGTATGAATATTTAAATATCTCGGCTCCGATGCACTAAGAGTATTACATTACATAACAAAATATATTTATTTTGAATAATTCTATCATAATTTACCACTTTTACGAATGACCGCTTACCTTGAAAATGTATGACTTTTGCAAATGACAACACTTTTACCCAAACCCCTTTGGCCATCTGAATTTTCAAAATCAATTTCTACTCGACCTCGTTTTGTTGGCGTTAGTGTCATTAATATACGGCTTCTACTAAGTATTCTTTATTTAATTATTATTTGGTATTTCGTTGATAATTTAACAGTGTGTTTAGCAATTTGTCCACGTCCTTGATTCGTGACCTAGACAAATTGCATTTTAGCAAGGAAAGAGAATAAAAAAAATAAGTTGTATTTTGTTTTATTATTTGGCATAAATGGCTTCAGCTTTACATTATCGGGTAATCCTATAAAAATCGGCATTTATCCCTAACCCACCCTAGAGCTGTGTCACAGTGACATTTCGTTTAACAACTTTTACGATTTGATTTAATTCATAGCTATATTGATCACAGTTCTATGGTGTGTCAAGAGTTCAATTTTGCCAATGTTCATAATCAGAGCCCGGAATTTTCGTAGCAATTTTGAGCTGTCATAGGGACTTCTCGTTTATCGACTTCCGATATACATGTGAATATCGATAAATACAGAATACATTTTTTTAAATATGATTACTAGTAGAAGTATACAACATGCAGTCTTATCGCGAATGAGCGATCTCTTCGAGATAACCTTTGGATACCTAATTTTAGGAAATTATGACTATCTATTTATTTTATTGAGAAACGAATAATGAAACACTTGTTAGCACTAAAACTGTCTTTGAACATCAAATTGATAAATATTAAAACACTGAAATTAACTGATTAAATGTAAAATCGTTAACTATTAACTTTTCATTGCAAATTTCTATTTAACATTATCAGCCATTCAAAAGTTATCTAAAAGAGATCGCTCTTTAGCGATAAGACCGCCTGTTGTTTACCTTCACTTTTAATCTTCATTGATATGTTGTGTTGTGTTCTATAATCCGAGCACCAATCGTTGTCCCCGCGCCTGATTATAAGGAAATAAAGCTACAAAACCTATCTCGCTGGCAACATACACAAAAATTATTAGCAGATTTTTGGAAACGATGGCAAGATGAATATTTATCGAGACTGCAACAACGTCCGAAATGGCTCAAAAAACAAGAGGAGTGACATAGTCCTGATTAAAACTGACAACCTCCCTCCAGGAAAATGGGCTTTAGGACGAGTGATGGAAAAACACCCCGGCGAGGATGGTTTCACAAGAGTGTATAGTGTAAAGTCTGGTAGTAGTGCAACAAAACGATCTGCGACAAAATTATGTGCCTTACCTGTAAACAACTGATTAGACCACTCTGTAAATAAAACTTATTTCTAATTTAGGTTAAGACTTAAGTTAATTTGTGTGGTATGGTTACAATAGATTTAACTTATGTCTGTACTTGCGTACATACTCCCACCACTCAATTCTTTATTAGTTATTAAGTAAGTCGCAAAAAAAATTTGCTTCAAAGCACACGTCTTCCGTATTTTAATAAACTCCAAAACGCAACCTGTCAAAAGTGAACCTTAAACAAACGTACAGAACCTATCGATAAAATTGCTACGAAAATTCCGGGCTCTGTTCATAATGAACAATAATAATTATGCGACTAAATAATAGACCCATTAAAAACTAACTTAAAATGAATTATTGCTTAGTTATTAGTTTAAAATTTAAATTTGACGTGATATACATTTTTCAATACTCAGGTGTTATCCTGCTAAACATTTACCTCCTTATTTATAAACGCACTATAAACCTATTTTAATTAAAGTATTCTTTGTCACTTTCTGTCAAATCGAAATGTCATAATGACAGATAAGAACAAAGCATTTTTAAGCACACTTTAGCTATTGCGCATTTATGAATATAAGCGTTAAAGTTTTCAATCGTACGTTTGACGACGCGCTGGCCTAGTTGGTAGTGACCCTGCCTACGAAGCTAGCGGTCCTGGGTTCAAATCTCGGTAAGGGCAGATAATTTGTGTGATGAGCGCGAATATTTGTTCGCGAGTCATGGATGTTTTCTATGTATTTAAGTTTATATTTCTCTATATAAGTATTTATATCGTTGTCTAGTACCCATAGTACAAGCTTAGAGCTTAATTTGGGATTAGGTCAATTGGTGTCAGATTGCCCCCCTCATATTTATTTATTTAGTTATTTAATGACACGTACTAGTAAAAATACATTAATATAAAAATTATGTTTGACTTTAATTTATACCATGTAACATACCTTTATACATACATACATAAACTCATGTCTTCATTCCCAGAGTGGGGTAGGCAAAGCTACAGAATTACCAACAACACTATAAACTTATAATAACTTTATACTATTATTTTTACACAATCAAGGTACAGAAATAACAGCTATAATCTACAAGTCAATTGTTTTTCAGTAGCATATAAATTGTAAACTTAGCTTACCTATTTAATGGTATAAAAATCGTTAATTTTCAGTTTTGATAAAAAACAATAATAGTTATAAGGTCACAAGATTTAGGAGATTTACTAATAAATCAACGCGTAACTTGGGCTAAACCTAGTCAACGTAATTATGAGTGCGCATATGACGGGACAACTTATGAGTACTAGAACAGCTCATACCGCAAATATCACAAGAGTAAGGAGTTTCGCCAGTGTGCTGCCGCATGTGCACCTTCAGCGCAGAGTTCTGGCCAAAATGCTTGTGACAATACTCGCACTTATGAAGCTTTACTCCCGAGTGGTACCGTTTATGATGTGCCAAGTTAGAGACATCCGAAAACCGTTTTGGACAAATTTTGCAAGAGTAAGGTTTCTCACCAGTGTGCATGCGTTGATGCCTCTTTAATTTAGATTTCTCTTTAAACTGTTTTTCACAAACTTCGCACGCGTAAGGCCTCTCATCCGAGTGAGTTATAACGTGACGTCGCAAATAGATCATCAGAGAAAACCGCTTATCGCAAATATCGCAAGATAAAGGTTTAGGGAAGCCGTGTAGTAGCCGATGCTTCCTTAAAGAATCATTATGTTTATATTGCTTTTTACAATAGCCACATTGGTACGGCTTGCAGTCCGAGTGACTTATTTGATGTTTTATTAGGTATATTTTTTGTGAGAACTCTTTTTTGCATATATTGCAGCAATACGATCTTTCGTTAAGTTTAACTTTACCGTGAATTTTCTCATTTATCACTTTCATATGTACCACTTTCATATGTAACATAAGGCGACGCTTTACCTTGAATTGTTTCTCACAAATATCGCATGTGAATTTCCCAAAATGGATTTCCGCATGCGATATCAAAGTAGTTAAGTCACGGAATCGTTTTTTGCATGTTTTGCACGAATGGCATTCGTCCATGGTGTGATAGCGTAAATGGATGTCTAATCTGTAGTTAGTCTGGAATCTTTTCCCGCAGACGTTGCAGACGCACTGCTTTTTCTTAGTATGGCATAGTTTATGTTTACGCAAGCCGCTGCTGTCACCAAAACATTTTTTACAAATTTCGCAACGAAAAGGCTTCTCTCCCGAATGTGTCCGTCTATGTCTCAACAAGACATCCTTCCGTTCATACTGCTTGAAACAAATTTCACATGTAAAACGTTTCTTCTTTTCATGATCCCGTTGGTGTTGTGTAAAATCACACACATTATTAAACCGTCGTTGGCAAGTTTCACATTTGAAAATTTCCTCACTCAAATGA
Source organism: Acleris literana (assembly GCA_946894065.1). Taxonomy (NCBI): domain Eukaryota; kingdom Metazoa; phylum Arthropoda; class Insecta; order Lepidoptera; family Tortricidae; genus Acleris; species Acleris literana. The sequence goes on along the minus strand of OX335697.1, from coordinate 10,122,319 downwards.
GATTGCATGTGTATTGTTAATTTAGCTTGCGTTTTATATTTTTTGTTACAAATATCACAGGGAAAAACAGCTTCATATGATTGTTCCATGTGCGTTTGTAGATGTCTTGCCAAACCACTTTTTCTTGTCATGTGTTTATTGCAAATTTCGCAAGAGTAACTCTTTTTGTCTGTTTTCTTTACATCCTTGTGAGATTGAACATGATTACTCCAATTTAATTGTCTTATAAACTTTTTATCACATATTTTACAATGGAATGGATTTTTCTCGTTATGATGTCGTACATGCTTTTTATAACTATCTATTTTCCTGAAACGTTTATTGCATAATCTGCATAAGAAGCTCTTCGTGTGAGTAAGTGCATGAATTTTTAAAACTGACTTTGTTAAAAATTGTTTATCGCAACCATCACAATGATATATTTTTTTGTCTTTAGAAATGTTACGTTTTTCTGGCCCTTGTTTAAAAAGTGACTCGCATTTCGAACTTTGCTTAACATTTTTGAGCGAGATACGCTCAAGCTTAACGACACAAATCTGTGCTAATTGTCTCAAGCAACTTTTGCTTAATCTACATTCTTCATTAGGAAGTACTTCATTTTTAACCTTGAAATTTTCATCTTCCAATTTCTCGACATTTTCAACTGTTGGAATATCGGTTACTTTAGATCTCTCAACCTGTTTAACGTTTACATCTTCTGAATTCTTCACTTTCCCGGATTCATCAACTTGTTCTTTTGAATAATTATTGTTCACATTGTTAGCTAGTAATTTCTTGGTTTCATTTCTAGAATAAGTTTTTAAATTCTTGGTCACTATCCAAACATATCCATTCATACTATGAGTCGTTGCCTGGGAGTTGATATTAGGACTTTTAATCACTTCCACAGTACTTTTCAAATTTTTTGTCACTTTCTTGGGGCGAGTTTTTGATTTTTTAATCACACCTTTAGAATGTATTTCTAAATTATTTTTGACTATTTTGGGGTGATTTTTTGAAGTCGTCCCTTTCTTAGAATATGCTTTCAAATTCTTAATCACTTTCTTAGGTAGAGTCTTAAAATTTTTGGTCACTTCTGTAGAATATGATTCCATATTGATAGTCACTTGCTTAGATTTACTCTTTGGATATTTGGTCAGTTTTGTAGAATAGGCTTCTAAAAGAATAGGCGTCACTTGTGTAAGTTGCGTCCTTGAATTTTTAGGTATTTCTATAGAATAAGCTTCCAAACTCATATTCACTTGCTTAAGTTGAGGCTTTGAATTAATAGGCACTTCTGTAGAATATGCTTTCAAATTCATAGTCGCTTGGTTAGGTTGAGGCTTTGAATTGTTAGGCACTTCTGTAGAACAAGCTTCTAAATATTTAGTCACTTGCGTAAGTTGAGTCTTTGAATTTTTAGGCACTTCTGTAGAATATACTTTCAAATTCATAATCGCTTGATTAGGTTGAGTCTTTGAATTATTAGGCACTTCTGTAGAATATGCTTCCAAATTCATATTCACTTGCTTAAGTTGAGTCTTTGAATTTTTATTCACTTCTGTAGAATATGCTTCCAAATTCTTAGTCACATGCTTAGGTGGAATTTTGGTCACTTCTATAGAATATCCTTCCAGAATCTTAACCATTTGATCAATTTGGGTCTTTGAATTTTTAGTCACTTCGGTAGAATATGCACTCAAATTGTTAGTCACTTGCCTAGGTTGAGTTTTGGGATCGAAGGTCACTTTAGTGGAATATGTTTCTAAATTATAAGGATTACTCACTTCATTGTTGATGGCTTCCTTAAAAGATTTCAAATTCTTGGTCACATTGCTCGAATCGGCATCAGGACTGTTGGTCACACTCTTAGAACACCGTTCTATCTTTCTCGTCGCAACTCTAGAATAGGTTTTCAAACACCGACTCAAAATGCTATTAACCTCGATATTTTCAGTTAAGTTGGCACTACCTGTTTCAGCAAGGTCTTGTGTTGTCTCTTGCTTGACATTTTCATCTTCTTTAATTATTTTACCTGAAAAACAAAAAGTTTACATAAGTACAGGCCATCTATACTGCCCTGATTAGAAAAAAGGACGTATTTCTCATAGAATCGCGAATGTATTAGTGACCTTATTTCTTAAGGCAGAGGGTTCAATTTGCTTTGACTATCAAATTGCGCATGCGTCCTTTTTTATTTAGAAGGGCAGTATACTACTAGGTAAAACCTTATTGCTTTTGACATGTTATTGTATTGTTTTTAACCTCGTAAGGCCCAGTGAGCAATAGGAAGTACATAATCAAGGCAATTTAATTTGAACTGTGTTGCAATGGAAATAAGGTTCATTTTCCTATCTTTATAAACTGGAAATGGCATTAGCGAACAAACGTAATTGAAAAAACTGTCTGTTTGTAGTATGGTGGGCTTTCCGAGGTTAACTTGGCCGCTATTACTGTCAATTAAAGAAGAGCTATCTTAACTTTGACAATGGAACAGCTCTAGCCTTGTGAATTGTAAATATTATTGCAAATTAATTATTGTTCTGACATTTCTTAATTTTTTGTTATTTGACATCGGATGAGTGACATGTTAAGGTTGCTTCAATAGGGAATATGCATGTTTTTTTTTTACAGCTTCAATAAAAGCTGATTCATGTAACAAACAGGTGAGAAAAAACATTTTTTGAATAGCTATAAAAATAACCAAGATATAAGCTAACAAAGATTTGTTCCTATCTCTTTCTAGCAAAACAAAATTTTACGTGGAGTTTATAATGGCCGTACTGCACGATGACGTCACCGGTGCACTTCGGATCTCTCTGTCTAATTAGCATTTTAAAACGCTTGTATCATCTGTATTACTTGACCGATTTTAAAATTAATTTCACTTTTGGTGATCTCTTTTACAGTATTTTCATATTTTGTTGAGAAATGCTATTTAAAAAATCCATGATTATTCCCTATTATTTGTGTAAAACATATCAAAATACAAAAAATAACACAAGTAACTGAAGCAACCCTTAGACTGTACAGAACATACTTTGGATCAGGGCTTGGGAACAGTACGAAAAATACCGGTTAATTCTGGTTCTTAACCAGGTTTTTCGTAAACACTCGCTTGGAGCGGAATCGATTCACGAGCGTTATGATGACCTGGTATTTTTGGTTTTTGATTCTTCCTGCAGTTGGATGGCGTCGCGACTAAAATGATAAGGCCAGCTTGACTTCAAGCTGAGCAAGTGAAAATCTTACAGAGTAGGAAAGACGAGAAAACGATGGCGGTAATTTTGCCATCCCACGGGAACAGTGATTTATTTCGGGATTCAAGGTAGCCCTGTGTGTTAATCCAGTGTACAAGGAAACTCTATTTTAAAATGTATCCAACCAAATTCGTCCATCCGTTTTAGCGAAGAAGTAATAAACTCACGCACGCATAACTTTTCGCATTGTAATAATATATGTAGGATAGGATGTAAATAGGTACATCCAGCGCACACAATAGCTCTGGCCGAAATCTTAGTCGATAAAAATACCCTCGGTGCGTAAGTACGACTCGCACTTGACCGGTTTTCAGTATTTGTTATTTTTTAGGGTTTGTATAATCGTATAACAAATTTGACGCTTGTGTGTTTTACGGTTTTTACGATACAACAATAATTTAATGGTTTGCAGATTTTTTATCATAATTTTGTACTGTCAATGGGTCAATGGAATTTTGAGGAAGTATTCTTTGGGTACCCTAGGTGTGCGCTAAGAAAGGATTTTCCGAAAATAGATCCCCAACAAGGAGAAACACGTACTGTTTCTGTGAACGTGAAATTAACTCTACACGTACGAAGTCGCGGACATCCCCTAGTTAAAATATAAAATCATCTCCCGAATTCCATACAACCAGCACTATTTAACAAGCAATTAAAAACATTCTAAGAAATAAATCTTTCTACAGCTTAAGTCAGTGATCATCCCCTAGGGGTCGACGAAGACCTACAAGGGGTCTATGTGAGCGGAAAAAATAAATGGGGGTCCATGAAAGGGAAATGGGGGTCCACGATGGTGCTTAGTTTTTACGTGACAACGTAAATATTAGGTAAGGAGGGGGTCCACCCAAAACCGAAAATATTGCCAAGTGGTCTACGAGCCAAAAAAGTTTGGGGACCTAATGTTACAATGTTAGATATAGTTGAATTATACTTAGATAGCTGTATATCACCAGAAAATAGGTAATATTCATCACTTTTTCACAGCTTCAATAAAAGCTGATTCATGTAACAAACAGGTGAGTTTTTTTTTTTGAATAGCTATTAAAATAACCAAGATATAAGCCAACAAAGATTTGTTCCTATCTCTTTCTAGCAAAACAGAATTTTACATAGAGTTTATATGGCCGACCTGTTACAACGACGTGACAGTGCACTTCAGATCTCTCTCTCTCTGCAGTCTGCTGTCTAATTTGCAGTTTATAATGCTTGTATCATCCGTATTTCTAGACCGATTTTAATTTCACTTTTGGTCATCTCTTTTACAGTATTTTCATATTATATTGAGAAATGCGATTTAAAAAATGTATGCATATTAACCTTGCTTGCAGGGCGTCACATGGACAATTGGGCACCTACCTACTTACAATTCCACCAGCCTATTATAATAATGTAATATGATATGGAATAAATTATTTGTATTGGAATATATTTTGACACGATGGATGAAAGTAGATTGACGAAAGAGATATACAGAGCGAAAGTGAGTGGAAGGGTCGGAAGAGGCCGCCCTAGGCGTACTTTTTTTTAATCAAATCGGAGAAATACTGGAAAAGGGCCGAATCTTAAGTACCCGAAACCGACGTGCATGCATGACTCGATGTATGAATGTGGAAGAAGCGAAAGAGATTTGTCAGGATCGTAGCAGGTGGAAAGAAGTGGTCTCCGCCCAGCCCTCTGCGAAACAGGCGTGATTTAATGTATGTATGTATGTAAGTAATCAAAGTTCTTGATTAATATTAATGTTTGAAAAATGCCAGAACAATAAGAACCTCAACTACAAAGAAGTATACTAATACAATGAATATTACAGTAACTATTGAGAAAACATGAACGGAAGTGGACAAGGCACACATCAATCAGAATCAGGGTCAGGAAAAATAAGAATAAGAATAAACTTTATTACTTAATTTACCAAGTCTTAGTCTTTTTTTAGTCTCTTTTCACTGAGGGAAGGTTCTAAGAGGTGTGTTGCTAATGGATTGGGATGGATAGATAGGCGCTTAACATATGCGGTCCTGTATCTCTCTATTTCGGACTCGATTGTTGGAACATTGAGGTAATCATGTATCTCGTCATTTCTTGAGAACCACCTTTGCTATAGTACGGAGAATACTGTTCTGTACGCGTTGTAAGCAAAGAATATTACTTTTGCTGGCGGTTCCCCATAGAGGGATACCGTAGGTCCAAATAGGTTTTAGGACAGAGTTATATATTAGTAGTTTGTTATCGACAGAAAGAACTGAGTTCCGTCCGATAAGCCATAAAAGGTTCCTGAATTTAAAGTTGATCTCGTCTCTCTTTTTCTTTATATGGTATTTCCAAGTGAGTCTTCTGTCCAGATGAAAACCTAGATACCTAACACATTCAGTATCAGGCAGAAAATCAGTACCAAATTTAACAGGTGGGCAGTGATTCTTTCTCAAAGTGAATGTAATATGGTTAGACTTGACGGGGCTTGCCCGAATGCGCCATTTTTCCATCCAAGTGGCCGTTTAAAATGCGTAATGTGTTATGACAATCGAAATTATGACGATAGTTGTTATGCGACCAGACGGCCACCCAAATAATACAATTTGCTTAACTAAATCAACTTATCCTAGATTATTACTTTATTTACATCCAGCCCAAAATGGTCTCCACTCAGCTTTTTATTATGATCAGATACACCATAACGCTGGTTTTCAGTGAAACCTGGACCGGGACCTGGTTACACAAAAGATGCAATCGTGATTTTGTTTTCAATAATCCTTTAATTATGTACAATATTTTTGAAAACGAACCATTTAAAAAATAAAACAATGCATCAGAACTTTGAAAGGTCCAACTGAGTTTTCAACAGAGGTTTATTTAAGTACCCGAAACCGATGTGAGTGCATGACTCGATGTATGAATGTGGAAGAAGCGAAAGAGATTTGTCAGGATCGTAGCAGGTGGAAAGAAGTGGTCTCTGCCTACCCCTCTGGGAAACAGGCGTGATTTAATGTATGTATGTATGTTTACTATAAGTTTACACCATAGTTAATGATCTACAGTAAAAAGTAACTAGTAATAAAATTCGTCAAGTACACTCGACCAACTTTATTGATAGGCCACTACGGAACTGTGTCAAAGTGAAGTTTTCATTCAATTCTTAAGAAGTCTCACTATATGAACCATTATGTCATTTTGACATGGTTCCATAGTGGCCTATGATTCAAATTGGTTGTACCCGAATGAATTGGAAAAACACAAGCGTTTTTAATTATGTGGCTACCTATGAAAAACGAAACTCGAACGTGAGAATGAAAGTCATGAACTTGATTCCACTGACAATGTTATAGGTTATAAACTTGAAACTCACAATCGAGAGACAGGGCGGCGCCAGGCCGTTGTATCTGCTCCGGGCCCAGTACCAGCTCATGTTTAACCTCGTGATCCACATACAAGCCCACCGGAACCTCAGCAGTCTCCCACACCGGCTCATCCTTCACGCGGACGTCCTCTGCCGACATTTTACTCCCGTCTACAAATCTGTCGCCTTCCATAAACTTTGATCCATTTTATATTAATTTCTGAGACGCCTATCGAATATCACGCATAGACTTAGAGTTCAATTGTTTCAAAAAATGTGTAATAAGAGTTTGTTTACATTATTTATTTATTTATTTTAATGGCGTCTACATGGAAAACAATACGATACGATCTCACTCCAATTAACTTTTTTTTGTGCCATTTTATTTGGGAGAGACGAGGATCATAGATCATACAGCCACAAAACTCCAAAGTGTTTGATGTTGATGTACGAATAGATACTAGTAACCAACATTGGCGAAATCACTACCCGGAACGCAATAAAGAAAAAAGAAGATTAATTTCCAACCTTTGACTATTAGTTTCTTTAATCATTGTTTCCAACACGCGATGTACTTATGTTCTGTGGGAATGTCCCAGGAAAAGAAAGTCCCTTGTACATTGTACATATATAAATGTCCTCATGATAAATAAAAATACGTATTCCGATGTATGGTTATACGTATGTATCGATTAGATATAAACATTATTATCGTCAATGTTATTTATAATTATCTTTTTAGTATTGATAAGAGATAATAATCAAAGGAAATTCAGTCAAGTGGTATAAAACCGTGAAATGGGTTCCGTATATTTTTTCAATGTAATCTCTCCATTATTTGCATATTCACCACAATAAATATGATATATATTTGCCTCTTGCGAAGGCCACAAATTTCTCAATGATGTGTTTTAAACATTTTGAACCATCAAAACTTTAAATCGGGTTTTGGGATCTTGAGTGAAAGTGGATTCTACACAATGAACACACAAAAACGAAAAAATCGCGCATAAGCGCTAATCAACACAGACGTTAATACAACTTGCGTGAAAATACCACGATTAAAATAAAAGTTTCTATGGATGCATTCACACGTAAGCGATTTTTAAACGAGTCGTTTTACTATCGATTATGACCATTCGGTGGTACAAATAGAGTGTCAAATTGGTCATTTGTTTCTATGTCCGTTTTTAAGGCGCAATACCTTCATGTGTATGATGGGTTAATTTAATAATATTTCAACCAATTAAAACCACTGATATGACTACAATAGCAATTTCTCATTGATTTATATGGATTATCTGCATTATGAATCCGCTTTTTAACTTATTAATATAAATACTAGGTTTTAGTTTCGCAAACAGTGACAGCAACACTTAGCTCTCATTCGCACGGGCGTTTCTTTTGAAATCAAATACTTCGTTTTTTTCAGATCAGAATAACGGACCATTATTTTGCACACGTTCTCGCCATAAACAAAGTCAAAATAAAGTTTTGGTTACAAACAAAACCGGCCATGAAAAAACGTATACGAAGAGTGAGATTGAAAGTAAAATTGCGATTTCTTTATTTATGTCTTTCCGTATAAATGCTTCTCTTTTACTCGTTGTACTATTTTTTCATGACCCGTCTAAGTATGTACTCTATCTACGGTTTTACTCATACCCATGTATAATTCGTACATCTATGGTTTTACCCGATTTTAAACTGCGGGAATTCCCTACATTAAACGCTACGTCTGTAGGGTTACCAACTAAGGAGATTTCTCCCAAATTAGGGTTGTAATATGTGGAACAGTGTTATTGGCTGTTTTCTCTAGCATTAAAATGTTAGTTAACTTAATTAATAAGAGATCAATAATTGTTATACCCAGTATTCGATTTGAGATTAAGTACATAACAAGGTTGTACAGGTCGTTGCCGTAATAAAATATTCAGACTAAAAAGAAACATAGAAAGAAAGAAAAAAAATGGTTTATTTGACACATTTATAACAGGTTTGGAACTTAAATAACCATCAAATGACAAATTGAGTAAAATTGGGAGCCACTCAGTATTATGCCATGGCAAGCCCCGGAGCTGGTTTTCAATGGTCCCTACTCGAAAGTGTTTAGTCGTTACTATACATAATATAAATAATGTAGTCAAATAGCATAACCCTATATTATTAATAAGTATCTAATTTATATTTAAGATTTTTACGAGGGGTTTGAACTTTTTATTAGTGGTAAATGTATTTTTGTAACTGGCAATAATTTAATCTAAATATATACAAAATCCCATTGCGCTACGGGTCTCTAAAGTGTTGAATCACCAGTTACATTGCGTTTAACAAAAGAGGCTGAATAGAAACATTGATAGTAGATAATTATTACCTTCACGAGTTTAAAATGGAGTTAAGAGACTTTTTATCAAGTAGAAGTTATGTGAAAGGCATAATCACGCGAATTGCAGAATTTTGCGAGTCTGAAAAGTTCATTATTGCATCAGAAGAGTTGGTGAAAGAAAAAAAACGAAGACTTATCAAAGCGTTTGAGGACTATGAAGGCTTTAATAAAAGCATTCTCTCTTTGGATCCGAGAGATTTAGAAGACTATGGAGCTGTTGAAAATTTATGCGACTCTTGTTTTGCGAAATTCAATACTAGGTCAAAGATGGCAGCCGATAGTACTTTAGGTAAGTTAGTTGTCAATCAATTTTTGAGCAATGAATACTTATGTTGTAGTTATTATGATAAATTACGTTTGTACGTTTCCGTTATTATTATTTTATTCCTCTCTTTCCAAGAAATATTTTCTCGTAAAGAAAAACGTACAGACATAGCTTTTCATAAAAATCTACAACATATTAAAAACTGGAGAAGGTTAAGGGGAGAGAAACGGTATCACGTTTTGTATGTAAATTTTTAACTTCTCAATCCTCTTAAAAAACTTCTTTTCAGTTCTTATTTTTGAGATATCTCAAAAACTACTCTACCGATTGACTAAATTCTTTCTTGACGACACGTTATTGGCTTAGTTGGTAGTGACGCTGCCTACGAAGTTAGCGGTCCTGGGTTCGATTCCCGGTATGGGCAAATATTTGTGTGATAAGCGCGACTGTTTGTTTCTGAGTCTTGGATGTTTTCTATGTATTTAAGTATATATTTATCTATATAGGTATAGTATTTATATCGTTGTCTAGTACCCATAATAGTCTAGGACAATTTTTGAAGAATTAGAATGCAAGCGGCAAATCATGTAACAGTTGGGGTGACAACGTTATCAGAGGGTTTTGATCCTGCAGTAACTTGTTGTGTAATCTGTGCCCCTGCAGAATGCGGATCTACCTGTCGCCATTCCGAAATTTGAACCGGAAGTATGCTATATCGGAAGAGGTTCAGCCCATACAACAATTTTCGTCGAACATTTTGTAAATCGTTATTCCGGTACCCTATAAAAGGTCCGATTGTTATGGTTTTTACCCGACTGCGGCGGAGCCCAAAAGGAGGGTTGTATGTCCAGTTCTATGTTCCCCGCTACAGCAAAAACGGCTTGGACGATTTTGACAAATGAGGTATCATTGGATTCGTCTTCGCAGCGAGAGTGTCATAGGATACCTAAACTGTTAAAATTGAAATAACAACAATGGCCAAATGACAATTATTAACATATGTAGGTATATCGACGACAGTATAAAAAATGCAGTCGCGTTTTTAAAGCTTGCTTTTCATATAGTTATTTAATGTGTTGTAAAGGACAATATAGCAATGGTAACCCAAATTTTTTGTCAGTGACAAAAAAGTGACAGTTTTTGCAAGATGGCGGAGAAATAAATGGAGCTGGAGAGAGGAAAAATTTGGGTTAGGTACCATGGCTATATTGTCCTTTACAACATATCAAAGAACCATAACAATCGGATCTTTTTTAGGGTACCGGGAAAACGATTTACGAAAAATGTTGTATGGGCTGCACCTTTTCCGGTATAGCTTACTTCCGGTTCAAATTTCGGAATGGCGACAGGCAGATCCGCATTCCGCAGGGTCAAAACCCTCTGATAACGTTGTCACTCCACCTGTTAGATGATTTGCCGCTTGCAATGATTTAGAGACGCGTTTTTCAGTTTTGGGCCTAGTCTAATAGTAGTTAGTAGTAGTTTTTGGGACTAACTGCAATCTAGTAGTCAAAGCATTTTATACTCTATTGACATTAAATTATAAATGATTTCTACTGATTTATTTATTTTTATTTATTTATTTTATATATCACACTTTCACGCGACATTGCTTGCGGGAAGCTTGGAATATCCTAGAGTGTACACGATAAATAAAAATTAATAAATAAAACGCCAGTCCAGAATAATTGTACCTTACCATCTTACCCTTTAACCTACCGCCAAGCAGCAATGTTTGCATTGTTGTGTTCCGATGTTCCATCTTAGTCCTCAGGGTTGGCAAGTTGGCAACGCATTTTCAGTCTTAGGACTTCAGTCTTAAGATTATAGTCTTGAGAATGCAAATGTCTCTGGGTCTCAGATCCCACTTACTATCAGGGGCCTGTTTTATAAAGCTTCAAATTACAATTTACAGGTTACAAGTTTCCATTTGACACAACCTCGACCAATGACGACCAGCCATTTCAGCAGTGCTGCCAGTTTAGACCTGTAAAATTGTAACTTGTTGTTTTATAAAACGTGCCCCAGGTGGCTTCTTTGACTTCTATGCCATAAAAAAAACTTTATGACAGTTGTATGGTGGGTCAGCGTTCCATTTCGCCGATAGCTCTTGTTTAGTTTGTCTTCATAAGCAGCTGTTGAGTGGGAGACAAAAAATACAAATATAAAAATAGATATCAAATTTAAAAAAAAATGAAACTTTTTGACGCTATATAAGGGAGTTGGCACACGGCGACTTAACAGCGCTTGACGCGATGCAGTAACGGTACAAAAGTTTTGTACAGATAAAAACGCGCGACTGTCGCGATGCATGGGGGTGTATTTTGACTTTCGAGCGTTCGAAAGTTTCACTCGGAAGTGAGCAAAATCTGTGAAACCGTATTTTTGAAATTACGAGCCTTCACACCATTCGTTTTCAATTCTACCGCTCGTATTTCGAACAACGGTTTCGAAGATTTTGCTCACTTCCGAGTGAAACTTTCGAGCGCTCGAATGTCAAAAATCGCTCCCAGGTTGCGCTGTAATTCAGCATCGCTACTGCATCGCTACTATCGAGCGGCTGTATAGCACTTATCCCACTGCCGGCGATTGATTGGTTGATTGATTGATTTATTGATTGATAAATATAAATTTACACGTCATTCACGTGTCGTCAGTCACGGCTAGGAAACGATTAAGGCCCCCATACATGTAAAGGCCGATCGGTTCAGGCGTCAGTTCCGCCTGACCGGATCGAGTGCCCATACATGTAAAGACTTTACAAGACACCATACAAGAAAACCGTTCAGGAGAACGGATGCGATTTGCCTTCAGGCCAAATTACACATACACGATGATATTTTGCATCCGGTCAGTTAGACCTGAAGGCAAAACGGATCATGTATGGAGGCCTTTAGCTATCGCCTATTTTCTCGCTCAAGAACCGAACAAACGATATAGATCCCTTTACTTGTCAATAAAAGAGACACATAATATTAATAGTAGATCGATGGCAGTTCACACTGCCGGCGAGACCTCTCTTCACTAGTTCGTCGAAACAAAAAATATAGATTCCGTGTCAATAAAAGAGACACATTAATAGTTGGTCGCTGGATCTACTCGTGTCCCGCTCATCGTCGGCGGTGGCACAAGCGTAACTATATGGATGCTGTATCGCAAAAGTAATGATGCAGAATTGTGCTTGTACGCCCTCAACCAGCGACTGCATCGCGACTGTATCGCGGCCTTGTAGCGATTGCAACGTTACTGAATCGTTGCAAAAAGTCGCCGTGTGTAACTCCCTAAGACGCTACATAGAACAATACAAAATTCTTTACCGTTTCTTGCAGGTTCAACTCTTCATACTATCGAGGCAAATCCCAAGGAGCAATTACGAGACGAGAGAAAAAGTAAATTTATACAGGAAGCGGAAAAACATGTGGAAAAGAAAATAAAAATAAAGGAGAAAGATGCTGAAGTCAAGTTAGAAACGAGGTTTGATAAAGGTAAACGCGTAGAAGATAAAAACAGGGCTACGAGGAAGCAAATTGAGGAACTAAGGAAAAATATTAAATTCAAGCAAGTCGCGGTAGACAAGAACGATGCGGGAAGGAATGTTGAAGGTCATCGAGTCCAGGAACAACGAGTCTATGTGCAATGTAGAAAAGAAATGAGCGCTTTAGGTGAGAGCAAAGTGGAGACGTTAACAGAGTTGAGAAATAGTAAATCTTTTAAGAAGCAAACCGAGGCTAATGCAAAGGCCCGTGAAATGGAGAACATAGAGAAAGAAAAAAAGGTTGATGATTACATATCAACTGAGAAAAGGGCCGAGGGAAATAAACAAACTGATATTAAAGTGGGGACTGAGAAGGTTCCTGAATACGCTTCGCGAGTAAGTATTGAAAGTGAAGTGGTTACAGTAAGTGAGACTAAAGATAAGAGGTCGGTTATCGATAAAAAGCCAGGGAATATCAAAATTGAACATGCTGATGGTAATGAAATCAATTCTGAAGGAATGTTAATAAAAGTTTACAGAATGAAGACGGATGTGATGGAGAAACTGGTGAGAGATAGAGAAAATGTGATCAGGGAGACTGAAGCGGATAAAAAGTCGGGGGAGGATTTAGATAGGGATTTAAAGGAGGCGCTAAGTATGGAGGAAGAAGCGAACATAAATAAGGAGACTGAGAAACAATGGGAGGAGAAGCAGATATATAATGAGGACTTGCATAGGGAGGAAGAAGCAGAATTAGAGGTTGTGAAAGAATATGAAAGGGAAGAGGCTGAAAGACAATGGGAGGAGAAGCAGATATATATTGAAGACTTGCGCAAGGAGGAAGAAGAGGAATTAAAGTTTGTGGAAGAATATGACAGGGAAGAGGCTGAAAGACAACGGGAGGAGGAGCAGATGTATATTGAGGACTTGCGCAGGGAGGAAGAAGAGGAATTAAAGTTTGTTGAAGAATATGATAGGGAAGAGGCTGAAAGACAATGGGAGGAGGAGCAGCTATATCTTGAGGACTTGCGCAGGGAGGAAGAAGAGGAATTAAAGTTTGTGGAAGAATATGAGAGGGAAGAGGCTGAAAGACAATGGGAGGAGGAGCAGCTGTATATTGAGGACTTGCGCAGGGAGGAAGAAGAGGAATTAAAGTTTGTTGAAGAATATGAGAGGGAAGAGGCTGAAAGACAACGGGAGGAGGAGCAGCTATATATTGAGGACTTGCGCAGGCAGGAAGAAGAGGAATTAGAGGGTGTGGAAGAATATGAGAGGGAAGAGGCTGAAAGACAATGGGAGGAGGAGCAGCTATATATTGAGGACTTGCGCAGGGAGGAAGAAGAGGAATTAAACTTTGTGGAAGAATATGAGAGGGAAGAGGCTGAAAGACAATGGGAGGAGGAGCAGCTGTATATTGAGGACTTGCGCAGGGAGGAAGAAGAGGAATTAAACTTTGTGGAAGAATATGAGAGGGAAGAGGCTGAAAGACAATGGGAGGAGGAGCAGCTGTATATTGAGGACTTGCGCAGGGAGGAAGAAGAGGAATTAAACTTTGTGGAAGAATATGAGAGGGAAGAGGCTGAAAGACAATGGGAGGAGGAGCAGCTGTATATTGAGGACTTGCGCAGGGAGGAAGAAGAGGAATTAAACTTTGTGGAAGAATATGAGAGGGAAGAGGCTGAAAGACAATGGGAGGAGGAGCAGCTGTATATTGAGGACTTGCGCAGGGAGGAAGAAGAGGAATTAAACTTTGTGGAAGAATATGAGAGGGAAGAGGCTGAAAGACAATGGGAGGAGGAGCAGCTATATATTGAGGACTTGCGCAGGGAGGAAGAAGAGGAATTAAACTTTGTGGAAGAATATGAGAGGGAAGAGGCTGAAAGACAATGGGAGGAGGAGCAGCTGTATATTGAGGACTTGCGCAGGGAGGAAGAAGAGGAATTAAACTTTGTGGAAGAATATGAGAGGGAAGAGGCTGAAAGACAATGGGAGGAGGAGCAGCTGTATATTGAGGACTTGCGCAGGGAGGAAGAAGAGGAATTAAACTTTGTGGAAGAATATGAGAGGGAAGAGGCTGAAAGACAATGGGAGGAGGAGCAGCTGTATATTGAGGACTTGCGCAGGGAGGAAGAAGAGGAATTAAACTTTGTGGAAGAATATGAGAGGGAAGAGGCTGAAAGACAATGGGAGGAGGAGCAGCTGTATATTGAGGACTTGCGCAGGGAGGAAGAAGAGGAATTAAACTTTGTGGAAGAATATGAGAGGGAAGAGGCTGAAAGACAATGGGAGGAGGAGCAGCTATATATTGAGGACTTGCGCAGGGAGGAAGAAGAGGAATTAAACTTTGTGGAAGAATATGAGAGGGAAGAGGCTGAAAGACAATGGGAGGAGGAGCAGCTATATATTGGGGACTTGCGCAGGGAGGAAGAAGAGGAATTAAAGTTTGTGGAAGAATATGAGAGGGAAGAGGCTGAAAGACAATGGGAGGAGGAGCAGCTATATATTGAGGACTTGCGCAGGGAGGAAGAAGAGGAATTAAAGTTTGTTGAAGAATATGATAGGGAAGAGGCTGAAAGACAATGGGAGGAGGAGCAGAGATATATTGAGGACTTGCGCAGCGAGGAAGAAGAGGAATTAAAGTTTGTGGAAGAATATGAGAGGGAAGAGGCTGAAAGACAACGGGAGGAGGAGCAGCTATATATTGAGGACTTGCGCAGGCAGGAAGAAGAGGAATTAGAGGGTGTGGAAGAATATGAGAGGGAAGAGTCTGATGAGGCGACTAATGTTAAAAATATAGAGCTAGAATTATTTGCTAAGCGTAAGATACAATCAATCGATGAGGTGCGAGCTTATACGTACATGTTTATATGCATGATTGCTTTACACATTTTGCAGTAACTGATATTATATTTACAACATTATTCTGATTGATTTTGAATTCACTGGTCGAGAATATTATGGGGATTAATTTTGCTATTTGATACATTTTTTGTGCAATAAGGATAGAATAAAACAAATATAGTAAGTACAAAAATCTACTCTCAATTTGACAGAATATCAAATCCAGTTTGCGAATATAATATCACTAATGTCAGTAAGAACCGTCTAATATTTTCTAGGTTCAATGTAGTTAGACTTGCCAGCATTTTTATAAACTTAAGCATTTTCTAAATAATTGCATTGGCTTAACAGATACCAGAATCCCAGTCGCTGTTTAGCATTAGATGATCGTGTTTGGTTCGGTGTTGTTTTTGGGGCAGCCTTCCAGCAGAGTACACAACGTCACCAGAACCACGCTGCTGTGTCACCTAAATATATAGTTCTAAGTTCATATATGTAAAGCCTGTAGGGTATTCGTAAATATTGGCCTTGTTGCTTGAGTTAAACGTTTCCATTATATTCTATTCTATAACTTGTGTAATCATGGAAAATAAAGTGCTGCCATTTTAATCACTTTTTTCTTGTCTTCTTACGTAATAATATTTATTGTAATCCAATAGTGGAAGTTCCAGACATCAAATGAGTGAGACATAAACAAAATAAACTACTTCCAGTTAAAGCTCGTCTAATCAATAAAAATAAAGCAATGTCAATAATTAGTTGCGCTTAATCATTTAATACACGGTCAAAAAAAAACAACGACGCCGGAAGCAATATAAGACTGAGCCTTACAACTACAGTAACATGATCTTGTCAATTATTTTCGTGAGTACTCTTATGTATATCTAACTTTTTTACTGTATTGAACACATTATAACATACTTTGCACTCCAAATGAATCGATTTATGTATACCTAATACACTTTCATCGTCAAATTGTTCCTTACAAATACCACATCTGTGCAGTCCATGTTGAATCTTCTTATGGTAATTAAGACAAACTTTTGATATAAATGACTTCTTGCATTCTTGACAAGTAAATGTTTTCTTGCGACGGTGAATTAACTTATGCCGAACTAGCGTTTGGTTGCAAGCGAACCGCTTTTTACAGACATCGCAAGTGTAAGGTTTATCTTCATCTCCCGTGTGAACCAATGCGTGTCTTTTCAACATTCTACTTTCAACAAAGGATTTATTACAAACTTCGCAAGTGAATAGTTTCCCCGTGTGTATTAACAAGTGATGTTTTAAACTATGGGAATGGCGGAAGCTTCTATCGCAATACTGGCAGTTGTATAGAGTTTTGTTCTCGTGTAAACGTTTGTGAACGTTCAGTATACTGGTCCGTGCGAACTGTTTGTGACATATAGTGCATTTGTAAGGTTTATCTCCTGTGTGGGAGCGTTGATGGTGCTTGAGGTGGTCTTTGGTAAGGAATTTCTTTGAGCATGTGTCACATGTGTGTGTTCTATTCTTCGCACGTGGTTTGGCTGGTTTCTTGGTTTTCACGTGGGTTGGTTCATGGCTTGTAAGCTCCTCCTTGGTGCGGAAACGTTGCAGGCAGTGTTTGCACGGCCACGGCAGATCATATTTCTGGACGTCTTCACTTGGAGTAGGGGCTGCCAAAATATGGATAAATTTGGTTAATATATTATTACCACGTATGTATGTAAACAATTTATTGAACAAAAGAGAAAACAAATAAATATTAGGACACAATTTTACACAAATTGACCTAGTGCCAAACTAAGCTCTAAACTTGTACTATGGGTACTAGACAACGATTCACTTACTTATATAGAGAAATACATTAAAAAATCCAAGACTCAGGAATTAATATTCGCGCTCATCACACAAATATCTGCCCTTACCGGGATTTGAAATCGCTTCCTTCGAACTCAGGTCAGTCGGGAACAAAAGCTTGTCCCGAAATTAAATGTTTAGATAGAAACTTATTTATGTTAACAAACTATCTCAGTAAGAAAAATGTTTGCTCATGTTTTAACCTCAATTTTTCATCTCCAATCTAAAACCTAATTTTCTCATCTCCAAAAGTGTGCACGACTATTTTCTATTTTATATTTATTTGCACACTTTAGTATCTTTAGTGTAATTTTTGAACTGCTGCACTACTCTAATTATAATTAACTATTGGCTCTGTGAGCTGTAGACCTCGCGACAAACTTAACTTTGACGTTGGACAACTTAACTTTGATGATGGACAACTTACATTGGGGGTCTTGACAGAAGCGCGTGGAGCTAACCCCATGTGCTTTTGTTTAGTCCACCAGAGTCAATCTCGTTAACCAAACAATTGTCCTCGCGTGTGATATCCATGGACTTGTTTCTCTAATAAGTCCATGGCGATTGTCTAAAACTCGATACTGGCGAAATACACCTTGTTAAACACAAGGAGTGAAAGCCATTAACTAAGAAAAAAAAAAACTTACATTGGCATGTCGCAGTCAGTTTTCCAACACTTGTTTGTTATCGCAAAAAACATATTATCGAACCTGCTTACAAAATTTCACAATTGGTTGAGAAATGCGACCGAGAGAGGAGAACATGCGAACGAACTTCGAGTTTCGCTCGGTCAATAAGTTAAATTGTTAGGTCGAACAAATTGTTTTATAATTTCACTGTGACACCGGTTAATAGAAAGAAAGAAAAACATTTATTCGTGTAACGGTTAATAGTAATTAAGTTGGTAGTGACCATGCCTATGAAGGTAGTAGTCCCTAGTAGCATGAGTAGCCTGGTACGATTTGATTCTCGGTAAAGGAAAATATTTGTCCGATGACCGTGAATATTAATTTGTTCCTGAGTTCTAGAAGTTTTCTTATGTATTTAAGTAATTTATACTTTTCGTATGTATGTATGTTTATCGCTATCTAATGCCATTAGTTCAAGCCTCTCCACTACAGTTTGAGAGTAGGTCAATTTGTGTGAGATGGGGACTATCTTACACAAATATTTATTTATTTAATTGCACAAAAAAATGCACTGATGGTGGACTTCATGCCTAATTATACAGAAACTAGCAAATGTGGGTACAGAAAAAGAAAAACAGAAAACAAAGCAAAAAACATATTGACAAAATAATAATGCTTTATGTAAAAAGTATGCGGATACCAAGAGATGAAGAACCTTGCACAAAATAGAAATAAGTGGAGAGAATTACACCGACAAGAGCTACACTCTTTTTAATGATGATGTAAAAAGTATTAATGAATATCAAGGCACTATGACAGTGCCTTGCCCAGATTTATTATAAATAGTATCAGCCCACGACTTCGTCTGCATAGATTTCGATTATCATTATTCCCTCGGAAACTATAAAAATAGCCTATGAGTTAATTCAGGGTAAAAGCTATCTCCAGTTTAAGTTTCATCCAAATCCATCCAGCTGTTTCAGCGTGAAGGAGTAACAAAGAAACACACAGACTTTATCATCTATTATATTAGGGTAAGGACCAAAAAGTTCGGCACGCTAACTCACTCAATTAAATTTTCTATGAAACTTTTCCGTTGTGACATGAAAATTAGCCATACAATTCTAGGGATACTTTTCGTCGCACAATGGAACTTTTTTAAACTTCGTTGTTTGTATGGTTAGCTGTGCTTAACTGTGGGCCAACTTTTTAGTCCTCACCCATTATTAGGAATAAAAGGGATAATTATAATTCTAAAAAAGTTATTAATTTTTGGTTGATTCCCCTGAGACTTTTCATTTTCCTCTCTGTATGTTGTTGTTGGCCCAGCCGCAGTCTTAAATTACTTATACCAATGTGGTCTCCCTCAGTTTCTTTTCCGTTCGTATAGATACCAATCTGTTAGCTCTTTTGCCACTCCATCTCTTTACCTCCACAACATTAAAAGAAGCAAGGATATTATAACCACTAGTTTTGCGCTTGACTATGCAATGACATAGTACGAAAGTTTACATTTAAAAATACCTTTTTCCACGAAACCGATGGCCGGACTCGGCTCCCGGGACACGGCCTCCATCTTCACATCGACGTGCCATAGTATTGGCTGCTCACTTATAATAATAGTGTAACCTTCTTCATAAGTCTCTGCAACATTCATTCTCAACAGGCCAGAGAAATCGTAGTATTTTAAGTTAAGTTACAGTACATAATTGATATAATAGCGAAATACCAGTACAACTTACAATATACCGTATACCGGTAAAAAAAGAACAATCAAAAATACTGACTGCAGTCAAAATTATACCACCAGGGTACAATTTTTTTTTTTATCTAATAGAGTAAGTTATATACTACACGGCCATAATGCCAGCAATAAAAGTTTATCAAAATTAAAAAAACAATTATCGAGATATATTTAGAAAAATTGTGTCTCAAACCACTCAAACCCCATGTCATATCATATCATATTAATTAAATTTTCTCTTTTAATACTAAATAAAAGTTTCTCTAGAAGGCACAATGGTTATTGTACATTAGCCTCTTAATGTCAAACGATGTAAGAAAAAAGTAGAAAAAACAAGGTAATATACGTACCTATGTCTTACCCTTATTTATTACTAAAATAAATAAATAATAATAATAAAAACGCTTTGTGATAACATTGAATGTGTCTAGGGCATTAATTGAATCTTGTTTAATTTTTAACTCAGTTCTAGTTAGGTTTATTTTAACTTTGTTTTTGGTTTGCCATAGTTTTAGTTTTAATTTGTAATGTTTACTTTGTATCATAGTTTATAAATAATTCAATTTTGGGACAATAATAGGCCCATAAATATTTTGATGATTCTGCCAATAGTGCCAAGCCCATGTTAGTGCACTGCCATTTATTAAATATTTCGTTAAAGTTTGTTATTTATAGAAAGGAAGTAAAAAATGTGTACTGACTGAAAGGAAATCGAAACCTACTTAATAACGATTCCTTAACTTATCTAATACAGTAGCAGAATGTCCCAGGACCCAATAGAAGTTGACGGGACCTCGGTAAAAGAGGAGCTATCTAAGAGGAAAGAGGAATTTGTCTTGATTTCGTCCGACGAATCAGGAGATGAATATGCGGAGGAAGTTGGTGTGAAAAGAGAGACAGAAGATAGCAACACGAGCGAGGAATATGCAAGTACGAGAGGGATGGAGTGGGACAATCTATATGATGATGAAGTTGTTTTTGTTAAGGAAGAAATAGATGGGTTAAACAGATCAGACCATGAAGACACAATTGAGGATCCGAATACAAGTAAGTATGTGAATGTATGCACGCGCTAGCTTAGTTGGTAGTGACCCTGCCTATGAAGCTAGCGGTCCTGGGTTCAAATCCCAGTAAGGGCAGATACTTGTGTGATGAGCACGAGTATTTGTTCCTGAGTCTTGGATGTTTTCTTTGTATTTAAGTATTTATTTCTCTATATAAGTATTTATATCGTTGTCTAGTACCCACAGTACCTAGTTGAGACTAGGTCAATTTGTGTCAGATTGTCGCTTGATATTTATTTATTTATTTGATTCTAATAATGTAATGTAAGATACCACTAATTCCCTCCGTCCACTAGTCCATTGCTAGGCAGTGGCGGATCCGGCACTCGTAGATACGGGTCAGAAAGTAAATAGTCGTGTGGCATTATCTCACACTTCACCGAACTTCTGCGTTCAGCAGTTAATGACGACCCCCTTAATCTGAAAGCTGGATCTGTGCGTGTTGCTAGGATCCATTAAAGGGGTCAAGTGGGCTTTTTGTACATTCAAATCCATTAATGGAATAGAGTGAGCTTTAATTTACACTTAAATGAGACTACGTACTGGCCTAGGTGGTAGTGACCCTGCCTACGAAGCTAGCGGACAGCGGTCCTGGGTTCAAATCCCGGTAAGGGCAGATATTTGTGTGATGAGCGCGAATATTTGTTCCTGAGTCATGGATGGTTTCTATTTATTTAAGTATATATTTCTCTATATAAGTATTTATATTGTTGCCTAGTACCCATAGTACAAGCCTAGAGCTTAGTTTGGGACTAGGTCAATTGATGTGACATTGTCCCCTGATATTTATATTTATAAATCCATTTGGAGTTGTTTACACTTTTTTAATACGCTCCATGGATCCATCCAGTGTATTTTTATAATGTTTAAAAAAAAAACTTATCTCATTACTTAAAAAGTTGATTATAAAAACATGAGCGAAAGAGTTTAAAAACTTCGCTGATTCGTAATGATTCTAATTATGTAAGACAGCAACGAAAAACTTCTGAAATAAAACAGAAAATTAAGGATTTTTCGTGACAAGGAAAAATTACAAAAATTCAGATTATAAAGCTCGATAATCTCTGAAACTAGTAAAAATCGCTGAACATACATAGTACATACATAGGGGTTAAACCGATAGATTTTAGCTGCTCTATCAGCCCTAGATGATCCCATCTTAGATGGTCCGATGACCTGAAAAAGGTAGGTGGAGGAGACTGGCTCAGAAAGGCAAAGGACCGGAAACAATGAAAAATTTTGGAAGAGGCCCATGTCGGAAGACAAACTGAAGTTGTCGATGGAGAATAGATATATATTATTTATATTAGATATAGAATAGAATAGTGTAAGTAAGAAAAAACTTCAGTAATAAAGGCTATTTTTTTTTAAATTATTTTATCAGCCCTAGCCGGGTTGACGGCGATTTATGGGACATCCTGTATAATAATAATAATAATAATAATATAGCCTTTTATTTCCAGATTAATAGTTACAATTACATTTCATTAATTAAAGAAAAAAAATTCAGTTTACATAGTTTAGTCTGGTATGGCCCATTTTTGGGCAAAGGCCTCCTCCATATCTTTCCACTTCTGTCTATCCCTGGCCAATCTCGTCCATGTCGCTCCAGCCACTTGCACGATGTCGCGGGGTCGGCCGCGGCGTCGCTTGTCTTCACGCGGCCACCGCAGTACTCGCTCGCTCCAGCGACCGTCCTCTGCGCGCGCGACATGTCCCGCCCAACGCCATTTACTTCTGCACGCGAGATCTGCTGCGTCTTTTACTTTGGTTCTGGCTCGTATCTCTATATTTTGGACTCTATCCCTCAGTCTTAGGTATCCTGTATACCAGAATTTATTGTAGACAAAAACCTTCCTCTTGAATCACTGTATCTATTGATGAAGACCGCTTTAACCTCGTGAGGCCCAGCGTGCAATAGCATGTACATAATCAAGGCAATTTAATTTGAACTGTGTTGCTATAAGAATAAGTTTTATTTCCCTATGTTCATAAACTGAAAATGGCATTATCGAACAAACGTAATTGAACTTTATTGCCTTGACGGTAGATTCAAAGTCCCACTTACAAAAAACTCCCTGTTTGTAGTATGGTGGGCTTTACGAGGTTAAAATCCGTTGCATAGTTTGAAAGATCTAAGTGTACATACAGACGGACAGGCAGCGGGAAGCAACTTTGTTTTATACCATATAAAATCATAATTTTTCATGCGTTTCTTTCAGATCAACTGCAGCATGCAGAAGATGCCGAGAAGACATCTGTATCACACTCGGAGATTCATAGCACAAACATGAACAACAAGAAAGCAATCATGCAAGAAAGTTGCAAAGTGGTTGCCGCATACTTACTCAGCAAGAGCTTAACGCGATCAAGAAATACATGCATGCGTAATGAAGACAGACTTTCTAGAAGTGAATTCAATTTTTTCACGGAATTGTCTATAGATGAAAAGAAATTTTTCGATTACTTCAGAATGTCGGTGAAAACGTTTGAAGAGATACACACAAGGCTCGCACCACATTTAAAATTCGTGTTGCATAAAGTAGTTGTGTGTCCGAAAGAAAAACTGGCCATTACTATCAGGTAAATTGATACATACATACATAATCTCACGCCTTCGTTCCCAGAGTGGGGTAGGCAGAGCTACAGAATTACAAACATCTCTAAAATTGATAGTTGTATCAAATAGCACTATTTTACGATAGCATACATTCATACATACATACCTTCAAGCCTGTAATCCCAGGATACGCACAACTCTAAAAACTTGTTGATAATTGGGTGAGGACCAAAAACTTGGACCATAGTTAAGCGCAGAGATGGGCATTATTCGAATAATCATTCGAATAAAAAATAATCCGTAATATTTTTATTCGCGAATAATTTATTTGCGAGAAAAAACTGGGATGTAGCTTTAAAAATATCCTAAGTTCATAATTATTCCAACAATGAAAGAAAAGACTGAAAAGCATTTAAATAAAACGTGAGCTTAAGGGTTTTTCGTACGATGGACTCAAGGAAAATTTACAAAAGTTCCGATTAAAAAAAAAAGTTTAAAAAAACAAAAACCCGCCTTCAAAAAGCAAAAAATAACTTCTTTAAAATGGTAGGTAAATAGGTCAGTCCAACTGAAGTCTGCTTTTGGTTAAAATATTGTTGGACGCCGACTTCAGTTGGACTGACCTATTTACCTACCATTTTAAAGAAGTTATTTTTTGCTTTTTGAAGGCGGGTTTTTGTTTTTTTAAACTTTTTTTTTATTTTATACTTTTTAGTGATCGTAATTATGCTGTTATTCTCCCATTTTTCTCCCATTTCTCAAGAAACAATAGAACATTTCAATCTCGCCGCAAGCAACGCCATGGGAAAGTCATAGTCATATATTTAAACCTAAATATGCTTCGTCATAGTCGCTCAACTATCTTAATCGAAATATCTTGTCGCCACCCTCGAAATATATACCGTTTAGGAGTTCCGGTGCCCATCTGTGGTCTTCATCATCAGTTCCACTTCACCAAATAGTGGTTTCCAAGACCAAATACACGAGTTACAATGAAAAATACCAAAATCGCTATAGGTGTGCCTATAAATTTTGAAGAGTTCCGTCGATTGCTCATGGATTCCACCATCAGATATTCATTTTGAAAAAAATAGGACCAATCTGAAAGCACCAGCTTTCAAATAAAAAAAGAATCTTCAAAATCGGTTCACCCAGTCGAAAGTTCTGAGGTAACAAACATTAAAAAAAAAAAAAAAAAAAATACAGACGAATTGAGAACCTCCTCCTTTTTTTGAAGTCGGTTAAAAATGAACAATATCTCTGAAGTACTAAAAATCGCTGAACATGTATGTATAGGGGTGTTTTTGTTAGGTCGTACTACTTACGGGACACCTTATATTATATACCTACCTTTATGAAACATTTTAACATTACAACGTCCTATTAAATCTATACTCGAAAATCTAAAGACCAAAATGGGACAGTTCCATCTTGATTATTTCGTTATTTTAACATTATTTCATAAAAATATGAATGAGAACTCGTGTAACCAGTAATATTAGGGTAAGTTTTATTGATAAAAATACCTACACTTTAACCAAAATGCAGTAATCACAGCGGATGTGCCCCCGTTGAGGTTAGGATTTTGGTCTTAAATTAGATTTTCGAGTATAAGAATTTTGTCCTGTTATAAAATCTTTCCTAACATTTAATAATCGCATTTTTGGGGATGTCCAGTAGGATCACCCACGTACAAAATTAATACGTAGGGGATCCTACTAGGTGATCTTATTTGTCGTAATGTAATTGTTGACATAATTTTTGATAGTCATAATTTTTTATATCGCTGAAACTGTAAACTTTTCAGAAGTTCTGAAATATCTAACGTGTAGACAAGGCTAGGTTAGGTTAGGTTTGATTTATAAAAATCCTGAAAAAGTAACAGTTTCTTTAAAAAAACACGTTATGACTTGCGATGATTATGACATCATCCTCAGCATGATAGGGAGTAGGGTAGACTGCCCTTACATGCGTCATTGTTGTGGGCTACATGCCCCTTACAATTAGTGTTATTAATTAGTTACTAACAATTAGGATTATGGAACTACTAACAATATAATATGAGTGTAAATTTACTCGAAATAAATGATTCTATTCTATTCTATTCTATTCTAAAGCACATTATGACTAAAAATAATTATGTCAGTCAATATAGACTATTGTTGGAGCACCATTACTGTGCTATAAAAACTCCAAGCCATAATATACAAATATTTGCTCTTATGGGATCGAACCCAGGACCGAGTAGCCAGGGTTGCATGTTGTCACCAATCATAAAATTTATTTCCCTATTTTTTCTAAATTCCAGATTCCTAACCACTGGAGCAAGCATTTCCGAACTGCGTTCAAAATATAAATTAGGAGTTGCCACGATAAAACTTATAATCGAACAAGTGTGCGTTAAAATATGGGAAATATTAAAGGACGAATATTTACCAGAACCGAACAACAACTGGCAGAATACAGCGCTAGGATACGAGAAGAACGCCAACTTTCCAAACTGCATCGGGGCCATGGGGGTTAAGACCACTCAGATCGCATGCCCAGTCGAATCTCAAGGAAACAAGTGTAAAGCGATGATAATTCTTGCTATGTGTGACACCAGCTACCGTTTCACATATGTAGACGTAGCATGTGGGGGCAAACCGTTTGAATCATGTTCCGCAAACATGTTAAGTCACATAAAAATGCCACCGGCAAAGACATTGCCTGATACTTCGAAGGCTGTACCGTATGTTATTGTGGCTGATGATACTTGTGCCGTATCGGTTACTATATTAAGACCATATTTTATACAGGCATCTGATATTCTACACGTGAACAAACGAACGACTAAAAATAATACGTTAAGCAAGTGCGGGAGTAGTGTACCTCCCCCGAAAATTACAAAGACATTGCCAGCATCCAACGAAAAGCTCGCTCTATTCCGGAGAAAGATATTCAATTACAGAATAAACAGAGCTCTTCGCTACATAGAATCAACGCTAGCTATAATGACCAACAAGTTTTCTATATTCGAACGCTCTATCAAGATGTCGCAGTCTTTGGCCGAAGTCATTATGAAAGCGATATTTGTTTTGCATAATTTTGTTATAGAAATCGAAGGGTATAAGGACGAGGATACCATGATTCAAAATGGTCTGGCTGACTACAAGGACAATAAAGACTTACGGATTGGAAACACGTTGAGAGATCATTATGCGAATTATTTTGTGTCTGAGGGCGCTGTGCCGTGGCAGAACTACATATATCTATAGCTGTTGCTTAACGCAATCACTACCCCGACGCGTATATGCGTCACCGTGACTTCCACCCAGTGCCCTCAACGCATATGTGCGTTCTTACAGTAGGCAAGCTCCGTATAAAACAAAAGATGTGGCACCTGGCGACAGTTCAAAAAACAGCACTGGCAGTGAATGCGTTAAAGCTGGGCATTCACGACCGCTCCAACAAGCCGAATAGAGCAGCGCCGCGCCAAAATCGATCCGTGAATGTCAAAACTAGCGTTTAAAACGTTAAAAGTACTTGGCGCGGTCCGTTTGATTTCCAAATGGACGGAAAGCCAGCGCGACGCGCCAACACGCAATCCGAATGGGACTATCGTGAGCATCGAGATTCGACGTTGGAACACGCCACGCCACCGCGCCACGCCAAATGGCGTCATCGTGAGTGGTTTCTCTTCGGTTTCTAATCAGTCTGCTCCGTGATGTCGCATGGCGTGGCGCGTCTGTTAATGAGGTAAAAAAAATATGCCCATCCAGTTGTATACACTCCATCTGTCGCAGAGACAAACGGCGCCCGTGAATGCCCAGCTTAAGTGTTTTATTGCGGGTAGTACCCGATGTCCTTTCTCGAATCGAAATCGGTTCAGTGGTTTAGCCGTGAAAACAGACAGAGTTATTTGCCTCCGGTTGAAGGACCTTGTGTAGAGTCCACCCGGATCGCTATCACCATCTTTATCCTTTAAAGATTCGCATTGTGTTCCGGTGTGGGGATAATAACCGGGGACATTACTAGCATAGAGGCGTTCCATCTTGGTCCTCAGGGTTGGCAACGCATTTGCGGTCTTACTATTGAAAAAAAGGTGATCTGAAAAAGTTATGCTTGTAGAAGTTTGTCTGAAAAGCTGTTTTTCTTTTTTTGTTCTTTATTTACTGTGAAAATAAACAAATTTCTGCTAATGGCTCAAGAACTAAGACGCCACAAGGCCTTTCTACGTCACAGCTGTAAACATAAAAAACAAAACGCGGTTGCAAACAAAATGACGTCATTCCGACCGCTAGTCCAAAACGGGCGTAAACACTGAAAATATTCAATATTATTTTCTCAGTAAATAATAATGAAAAAAATGAAGAAAACTAGTATGCTTTCTAGACAAACCTTACAGTTTGGTCGTTCTAAGAGGGCCGATTTGGCAGCTGTCAACTCAGTACAAAATATGAGTTTGAGGTTATATTTTATACTGCGTTGACAGCTGTCAAATCGGCCCTGTTAGAAAGACCAAACTGTAATAAGCATGATTTTTCAAAATACTTTTTAAAAAGTTCCTATTCTCGATTTCAATCTTTAGATAGTAGTCTTGAGAATAAAAATGTCTATGAATCACAGATCCCACCATTAGGTGGCCTGGCTCGTTCGGTCGTTCGCCTACTCCATACCGTAAAAAATGTTTAGGTTTACTAAATGTAAACAAATCAACAACTATGTATATATTTTGTCGAGTTTTGACGTACAGTGTTCTGCGGGTTGTCGCTGTGGATAAAGCATCCCGTATTCTCGCACTTACATATTTGTCAGAAAGAGATGCAACTTTAATAGGCCCCCTGCTTTTATTGGCTGACGAACGTCAATTTAAATTTAAATAAATACCCAAAAAATAAATACCATCTATAGCATGTTTCTGTTAAAAACTCGATTTTCTCGAGCTTGAATGTTATCCCGTTTAACGGTGTAATTTTTATATGTAAATGGTCTCTGGAATTAATCTGGTCATTTTCTCAAAATCATTTATTTTCTGAGGCGTTTTCCGTTCGCATTTTTCCCCATTTTTTTTTTACCACGCATGTTTTTCCGGGTCGCATGTTCGTCCATATCAAATAGATATTTTACAAAGTCGGCTCTATTTCCAGACGCCTTGGTCCCTGTACATCGCAGAAAAGCATAATATACGCATAACATCATACTAGCAATACACGATATTCGCAAAACATGATATTTACAAAAAGTCGGGTTTGGTTATAGAATCGTGTGTAGGTTTAGGTTACGTTGGATTTACAGATGGCCCGGAGGGCTAAACCACCCAGAAATAGGAGCTCCGTAGTAGCGGAGCTCCGTCGACACTGTCTAATTCATGTCTTACTGATAATGATGTTTTGCTAATGTGACATTTTGCGAATGTTATGTTTTGCTTGGATGATATTTTGAGAATAGCATGTTTTGCGAATATGATATCCAACGACAGAGGGAAATGAAAAGGACTAAAAGATTGTGGTAAAATTCATAAATGGGGAAAAATACGAAAGGAAAATACGCTTCAGGAAATAAATGATTTTGAGAAAATAATCTGACCAGTCCCTTAAAGTACAAAACCTGAAGAAAAAAAAGAAATACTAAAAATGTTCAAGTTTGAGTTGGGCTTGCGCTGATTCGATTCAAAATCGAATTCAAATCGGTATACCTACTCTGTGGTTGTACGGAACCCTCAGTGCGCGAATCCGACTCGCACTTGACCAGGTTTTTGTAGCATTAGAAATAAAAACGGTCGAATTCGCACAAGTTTCCTTTAATGTAGATACTGAAGAATGTTTGTGTAAATCTTCTATTTCTTGTTATTAATGTATAGAAGAGACAATTGTTTCTTTCTCATTTTGACTTCGTTAATAGCAACGTGTGCTAAATAACGGTCACTTGTTTAAATTTAAAAGAATAAGTTATAGTTTTATGATTACCTTTAATTTGAATCGTTCGTAAGGTTAATTAAGTAGTTAATATTATAAATATATTTTTACATGAAATTTACTTCTTTTATTCTTTCTATACTCCATCTGCTATATTCGCAAAACATGATATTCTCAAAATATCATAGTAGCAAAACATGATATTCTCAAATTGTCGTAGTAGCAAAATACCACATTAGCAAAACATTATTATTAGTAACTGCCGCACTTAGAGACGTCAATTAAATTTAATGCTTGTTTAGTGAAATGTCTTATTCTATTGCTATAGCAAAGAAAGAGACAGCAGCAACTTTAATCAACCATTAAATTTAAATGAGGTCTCTGAGTGCGGCAGTAAGAGATGAATAAGACAGGGTATCGTCGGAGCTCCGCTAACGCGGAGCTCCTATTTCTGGGTGGTTTGGCCCTCCAGGCCTACTGTAATCTACCATAACCTAAACCTACCTACGATTCTATAACCAAACCCGACTACTTGTAAATATGTTTTGAGAATATCGTGTTTTGCTAGTATGATGTTATGCGTATTATGATTAGAGATGGGCCGACTACGGATTTTGCCAACTGGCCAGTCGGCCGACTAATCGGTTTTCAATTTGTCGATTAATCGGCCGACTAGTCGGCAATGCCGATCGTAGGATTTTGCTAAGTTCGGGTGAACTCGGAAACGTTACCTACCTTTGACCAGTTTTGTTAACGTTTTTTCTGCACGACAAAAAAACAATTAGAACCCCAATTATAGTACCTCTTAAAACGAACTACCTAGTGCTTTTTATAACTATGTCGAAAAGAAAATCGCATGTGTGGACATTTTTTGACGAGATTTCCTATAGGCAATAAAGTGCCGAATATTCGGCATTTTTTGCCGACTAGTCGCCGACTAATCACCGACTAGAAATGATGCCGTATAGTGGCCTATTCCCAGTTGTCCACACCCCCTTTGTCCACAGTGTGGATAACTGGGAACTTTTATTCCCAGTTGTCCACACTCTTTAATTTGACTCGACTGTGTTAGTTTTTATTAACGTACCTAAGTAGATATATTCGTATTTATATATTATACCCAGGTTCAGAAAAATACAAAGAGTCATTTAAGAGTACCTAACAAACGTTTACTTAAAATCTGGTTTAAGTACATTAATAAAAACTAACACAGTTGAGTCAAATTAAAAAGTGTGGACAACTGGGAATTTTCATTCCCAGTGTGGACAACTGGGAATAGGCCCGAATAGTCGGCTTTTCCGACTAATCGTCGACTAGTCGGCCCATCTCTAATTATGATGTCTTGCTAGTATGATGTTTTGCGTATTATGTTTTGCTAGTATAACGTTTTCCGATTGTGATATTCACACTATGAACGGCTTCAAACTACGCAACGATTTAATGCGGATAATTTCATCAAAAGACAGAGTGATTCAAGAGGAAGGTTTTTCTGCTCCTCGTAAGGCCCAATGTCCTAAATTTAGGACATCTGTCAAAGACACTTTTGACTTTAGTTGACTGACATAAGATTCTTTTTCGAACTAACGAAATTTGACGTGGGCCTTACGAGGTACATACTGAATGTACAGGTGTTACAAGAAAACTCACATAAACCGAAGCGAAGCGGGGCGGGCCGCTAGTAAATTATATACAAGGCTTAGGCTATTAAAATAAAAGGAGGACTGGATTTTTTTTAAATCTTTACTTAAATAACAAGTAATTACTTAACTTTTATTGCATTTAATACAAGGAAAACATTTAAAAAACTCATCCTGTGATAAATTCACACTCTAATCTCCTTTAAATTATTAAAACTTATGGCGGAGTACACCAACAATAGGGAATATGCACTGATTTTTTAAATCGCATTTCTCAACAAAATATGTAGATACCGTAAAAAAAGATGACGAAAGAAAAACTAAAAAAAAAGTTTGCATCTCGGGACAGACGTGATAACTTAAGCTAATGTTGAACTATTTAATATTAAAATATTTTAACTGATTGCAAACTTACGCACACTAATGCAGAGTGACACACACTAACAAACCTCAAAAGTGGTACACTGTTGAAAGAGCTCATATATAGACGTCTCTTTTTAACGAAGGGCATTTGTAACAGGTGCGAAGAGTACTATTATATTAGCTGTTTTTATACTCCCTCTATGCTTTCCTACCTCTTTGTTGGCGCCGTAACGGGTTACGTAACGAAGGGGTTTAAACCCTCCCATAAGAAGTTATCACTTCAATAAAATCGCCCAACAAACACGAACGATAAAAGTAATTTAAACTGCTAATTAGAAAGCGATTAGACAGAGATCCGATTCGCCGTGTGACGTCATGTAACACGTCGGCCGTATAAAATCCATGTTAAATTCGGTTTTGCTAGAAAGAGATAGGGACAAATCTTTGCTGGGTTATATCTTGGTTATTTTTATAGCTATTCAAAAAGTGATTTTTCTCAACTGTTTGTTACGTGAATCAGCTTTTATTGAAGCTGTGAAAAAAATTCAAGAAAATTCCCTATTAAACGGACGTTCAGATTAATACCATAATTAATTAATCACGAAGCCTAGCTTTAACAATTGTTCTGTAGCCCTCTCAGCCTTACGTCAGTCGATGGGTGTAAACTACTGGAGAATTTATTTTCTTCCCACATTAAAAAACCCCACTAGTTCAAAGTGTGAACAACTGAATATCCTACTAGTTCAAAGTGTGAACAATTGGTAAATATACCACAAGTTCAAAGTGCGAACAATTAGTAAATAATCCCACTAGTTCCAAGTGTGAACAACTGGTAAATATACCACAAGTTCAAAGTGTGAACAATTAGTAAATAATGCCACTAGTTCCAAGTGTGAACAATTAGTAAATAAAACAAAAGTTCAAAGTGTGAACAACTGGTAAAAATCTCACTAGTTCAAAGTGTGAACAAATTGGTGTAAACGGGCATGAATAGTCACAAATATGGATCAAAACAGCCTACTGACAGCATAAGGATGCATTTTTTCTTTAACGCCGTGTCAACAACACAACAAACAACAATATTACAACAAAAACAACACAATACAATAGATAATAACACACAGTATATTTTAACTCCAATATGACCATTTAATTTAAAATGGTTCGATACGTTTTACGTTTTTCAGTGAACGTATCATTAGTTTTGTTTGTTCCGTAGTCACAAATCTTACCTAACCTACGTAATTATTGTTCAAAATACCCTGAAAACATCGTGGTTTCAGCAGAAAATAGCGTCCGATGAAATGATACAATAGGGAATATGCATGTTATTTTTTACAGCTTCAATAAAAGCTGATTCATGTAACAAACAGGTGAGAAAAAACATAATTTGAATAGCTATAAAAATAACAAGATATAAGCTAACAAAGATTTGTTATCTCTTTCTAGCAAAACAGAATTTTACGTGGAGTTTATATGGCCGTACTGCACGACGACGTTACCGGTGCACTTCGGATCTCTTTGTCTAATTAGCATTTTAAAATGCTTGTATCCTCCGTATTTCTTGACCGATTTTAATTTTAATTCCACTTTTGGTGATCTCTTTTACGGTATTTTCATATTTTGTTGAGAAATGCTATTTAAAAAATCCATGTATATTCTCTATTCATAAAATTATGGGTTACCCGTGTTAGAACCATGCATTGCATGCAATGTATTTTCCTTACTCATCTACTTCACGATTAGCTGGAAGAGAACCCTTTTAGGGATAATTTCGCCTTTTTACATTAGTTTAGTACTAATATTGTAATATTTTTGTGCAATAAAGAGTTTACATAATTACATAAACCTGTTTTGTTTTATTAACAACACTTCAAATTATTTCCAAAGCTTTCCCACTAACATTTTGTACCAGAACAACTGTTAATTTTATAAACTAGGTTTGCTCTAACTTATGATCTAGATTCCAGGTCGTGTTGTATTTTACTAATAATCTCCATAGTGTTGCTGTACACCTCGTCGTCTTCAAACCGGCTCCCTTTCACCGCGTACTGGACACATACCTCCGCGTGGCAGTTGCACATCGACTGCTCCGCGTTTGGAAAACTATCTGCAATAAGAAAAATTTAAACTAGTTCTATAAGGACATCACATTCCCATGTCGTCCAAATTCTCAACTCAGCCACATTCCCATGTCGTCCACATTCCCATTTCATCCACATTCCCATTTCGTCCACATTCCCATTTCGTTCACATTTCCATCTCGTCCACATTCTTATCTCATCCACATTCCCATTTCGTTCACATTCCCAACAACTAGTAAACAACCGAGTGATCGAATTCATATCGAACAGTCCTACAGTCCTAAGTTAGGTTGTATTCGAGTTAGGAATGAGGACGAGTCGGGAATGAGGACGAGTTGGGAATGTAGACGAGACAGGAAGTGGACAATTTGCGATTGGTATGTGGACGAGTTGGGAATGCGGCCGAGGTGAGAATGTGGACGAAATCGGAATATGGACCAAGTGAACCTGAGCGGTAAAGTCAAAGTCATATAATAAATAAATAAAAAACATTTCATATATTTGAACCTAAATGTGCTTCGTCATAGTCGCTCCAGTATCTTAATCGAGATATCTTATCCCCACCCTTGAAATAGGTACCGTTTAGGAGTTCCGGTAGCCATCTGTGGTCTAAATCATCAGTTACACTTCACCAAGCAAATGCACGAGTTACAATGAAAAATACGAAAATCGCTATAGGTGTGCCTATAATATTTGAGAAGTTCCCTTGATTCCTCAAAGATCCTATCACCAGATCCTGACGTGTTGACAATGGAGCTTATTCCCGAACTTAACGAAGTCGACGGAGTTCCGCTGTCGCGGAGCTCCTACTTCTGGGTTATTTTGGCCCTTCGCGCCCTTTGAAGAACTAAACATAACCTAAACCTACCTCATATTTATGATACTAATTTTGGTTAATTACTTTAATTAGTAAGGGTCTCCCCATACCTATCGACGCGGAATCGACTTGGGCCGGTAACAAAAGTTTTATGTCCATGCAATAAGAGCGAAAATGACTAATCGAGCCGAGCCAAAACTTTGCAAAACTTTTTTTTTTATTTCCCGATTTGTCCCCTGAATATGACCCTTATTAAAAAAAAAAACTTTCCACATCTGTATTTGGGTTATAGGATTACACTATCTATATATCCTGCCAAACACCTGATTTGATCCAGTAGAGTCGGAGCAAATTGGCTGTGGCAGACGGACGGGCAGACACAGACGCACGAGTGATCCTATAAGGATTCCGTTTTTCATATATAACAATAAATTACCTGCATCGTGTATCTCTATCCTGATAATTTTTGTTGGATGCGTCACCGGCTTTTTTACGTAGGAAAATACAGATTTGTTGGCTCTTGGTCTTTTGCGTGGAGCTTCAAATGTTTCTAATTCTGTTTTGGAGTCATTTATTCTTTCTACAGAGAGAGGATCCGCCCTTGCAGTTTCTGAAGTCCGATGCGTTGTGAATGTGGGGAGATTTTCAACGTCCTGTAATTTTTAAAAAATACTATCATCCCCCTATTTCACCTAACAATGACAGGTGACAGGTGACAATTCGGTATACATTGCAGAGTGAATAAATTTTCACATCACTGGGATTCATATAAGCTACGCCATGTAGATTCTATCCACCCAAAATTCTCTGGACGTGGCCGATGTCTCTGACGTTGCAAAATACATCGTGCCAATAATTGGCTGATGTGAAAGCCATTATTTATTTTAAAAAAAGGTGGCAGATATTTTGTCCATATTTTGTTATAGTGCCCGGCCGATAAGAAGTCAATTCTGACACATTGCACAACCATTTTTTTTTTGTTCACCTGTAATCTGCCATCAGTCTTCTTGACTATAATCAGATGCGTTCCTTGCATGTTATATTGTAGAGCTTTCTCCAGTGAGAACAGCTACACATCTTTAAAATAAAATAAAAACGGTTACACTCTGTTATGTAGCCTGATTATGTTGTGTCTTTTAAGGCGGTTAGGGTAGCTTTGATGCGTTAATTGAACTGCCACGTTATTCGGATGACTAGACAGTTTCTGTTTATACTTTGCTGCAACCGATCGGATTTCCTCCTTTACCGAGCTCTGGTTTAAATAGTTGTGTATTTCATTGTTCGTTATGTACCAATGAGCATCACTTATTGATCTAAATATAATGGTCTGTAGTCGTTGAAGCATAGTAATATTCTAGTTACTGGCAATGCACAACCATGAAGTTTTTTTTTAATATCAATAAGCACAATTATGGGTGTGGTGTGCCACTTTGCCAGTGTCAAAAGTGAGGAAACGGGGCAGGGTTATAAACATAGGATTCATGGAATTTTGAAATTTGGTTTAGGATCAGGGAAGTTGGGTTAAATAAATAATTATAGAAATAAAAATGAATTAAATATTTATAATTTCATGTCATAGTAATTAAGGAAAGAGGCCAATAAATAATAAATGTAGGTAAAGGAATACGTAGAGCAGTTATTTTACTATCAAATGAAGAACGATCATAAAGCGGACAAGATAGGATTATGTGGTTTATATCACCCACCTCCAAACCACACTCACAAACAGAGTTGACGGTTATATGAATTTTAGTACCATGAAGTAAGGTCCGACCGAGACCGCTTTTTTAATGTTGGCCGAGACCGAGAACCAGACCGAGAACGAGACCGAGAATAAAATAAATTCTCGGCCGAGACCGAGACACGGAAAAAGGGGTATTTTTTCCATATGCGGTATGTTTTTTTAACTAAAAAAAAACCCCGTTTATAATGAAAAAAAGGTTTTATTATGGTTTTAACAAACTTAATTGGTACTCAAAATAGAAAAGAACAATATTGTACGAAAAATCAAAGCAATTTTTCGGCAATGAACCCTGGCAAAAAAAAAACGATTGCCGCGGTGTGTCGGCCGCGGCCAAGAATCTCGGCCGTTTTCGGCCGAGACCGAGATCTCGGCACTATTTTTGGCCGAGATTTGCCGAGACCGAGACCGAGATCTCGGTCAGACCTCACCATGAAGTTTCAGATGCTGTTATTACTACTCCTTCACACGCAACAAATACGTTTAGCGTTGTTTTAGTGCTGTCAACAATGTCAATAGTCAGAAACTTCCTGGTCGTGCAATGTGTCAGGATGGACTTCTTATCTGCGTAGTTAGTTCACAGTCGAGTTCATAAATATGTGTACACTTTAGTACCTTGTCACTTAAATCGCTGTGACAATTCGTACATGGAGGTTTGAACATGACATTAAATAGACAAGGTACTAAAGTGTATACATATTTATGAACTCGACTGTACTGTAGTAACAAGTAATTTAAAAAAATCACAACACAATTAAAATAGTATATAATGTCATTATTAAATTTTTTTATCAGTGAAGAAAAAATACTTTTATAGTATAAAAATTTATTTTTTACATGCCAATAGTAATAGTATTTTACCGATTAAAATAGAGGGCCATATGATATGGCACTTAACACTTTTAGGAATAGATAAAATTACGTTGGTATCACAATAATTCGAGTTAAATTTGAGGTCTTTGAGGCATAGATTTTTGTTAATAGAAGAAGAAGAAGAAGAAATACATTTATTCACCAACCATAAGACACACAAATATACAAATGATTCAAGAAACAATGTAACAGGCACAGCACGCAAATGTGTGTCCTCGCGGCGGTGAAACGGACACCGGCTCAGCAAAATGCTGAGGTGTCAGACACCTACAGCGCTGATTTTCAGCCAGTACCGGCAGTGACTCACGGAACGCTGTACAAACATACTATACTATACGTGTAAACTACTCACATAATACTTAGTTGTTATAGGAGAAAAATAAATGGGAATATAATAATTAAAAATAAAACGCATACATAAATACCGATATACAGACTTAATTTAAGTTATTTTTATATTTATATATTATTTTATATTTATATATATATTATTTAAGTTAATAATGATAAAGACGTCATTTTTACAGTAGTTTATTATTAAAGACTTAAAATAGGCAAAACAATAGGTATTGTTCTGCCTATATTAAGTTAATTTTTAATATACCAATTAATAACAATCATTTTAACTAATATTACTATTCCTTATTTATTTTATCAGGCGGCAGTTGCGACAACAAATGTCTGTATCCAACTGTTCCTTGCTTGATCAAGTGTTCTTTATACTTCTAATGTGTTGGTCTGGTCGGTATTTAAACTGATTGTTCTGACAGTTTTTCCCATGGTTTCACTACTCTGTTACATAACAAGTGTCTGCTTGTTGTGTGAAAGCTCAGTAATTTAAATTTGCCCCGAAGACGAGCGTTGGTATAAAACCTTCAACAATTCATGAAACTCCTGTAAATCATAATGTTCTGTGAGTATCTTATACTGCCCAGCACGGGTAGCACAATTTGTATTTTCTCGCTTGTCGCTCTGTACATCTCCATCGTTACTGACTATATAGAAAGGGAGATCCGAGCCACAACCAAGTCGCGGGCAATTTGTGCTAGCCGTGCTGCTAATCCAAATAGCGACATCTCATCTCAAATAGCATCATCATAAAACTATTGTAGCAATCGCAACCTTATTAATAGCAACAGAGGATTGAATCTGCTTTGGCTAATAAATGGGGTATATTGGGCTTCGCGACTATATCTCAAAAGGTCCGAGTTGCTAATTTTTTTATCTTTTTATCTTTTGTTTTATCATATTCGGCCAGTTCGATTTCCGGCAAAAGCAGACGAATTTTCAAAAATCCAGAAATGAAGTTTCTTTTCAACAATAAAAGTAAGTCTCCTTTGCGTAGACTTTGCTATTTCCAATATTTAAGGCAGTTGCCGTCTGTGGCGTTCGTTTTTTCCACCCTATATATTAGCAAACATGTAAAAAAAAGTAATAAATATCAGTAATCATAACAGAAAAAGCATAGAAATTATGCATGAAAAAAAGGTATATGATAGTAGACATGATACCTCCAGCAACAGATACTGCGGCATGGAGCCCTCTCGCGAGGGGACACTCGTCCGCCGGCGACGCGGAGTGCTGCCGGGGCCAGGAGGGTCTGTCTCCATGGAGGCAGAGCTTGAGGACTCATCCAGGGCTTGTTCTGCCACCCAAGGTTCCTCATCTAACTGTGGTGTTTATTAATACTATTTTATTAGAAATAATTTACACTTGACACAAGAAGTCATTGCGATTTGAAATAAATTTTACATCCAAAGCAATGTGGTGAAAAAATATCGATATAAAACTAAACTTCACGTGTGACGACGTAGTTAGTCAAGTTGGTAGTGACCCTGCGTACAAAGCTAGTGGTCCTGACTTCAATACCCAGTATGGACAAATATTTTTGAATGTTTATTTCTGAGTCATGGAATGTCTTCACCTATATACCTAAGTAAGCCTAGTGGCTATTGTACAAGCCTAGAGCTTAGTTTGGGATAGGGTTGCCAACCGTACTATTGTCCTATATTTTGACTGTGTACTATATACTGTTGAAGAAATATATAGTACGCAAAAATACTATATTTCGGCGAGTCCTTGTATATATGCGGTTTGGATTGGCCATTTCATCCTGATTTTCAGCACCAATATAATTGGAGTGCAGAAATAGGCTTTTTGCGGCTCAGATAGTTGCCCCAATAGCAGGCAGAATTTAGTACTTAAGTAGTAAATATTGTGCAATACTTATATGTATATTTTACAAAGTTTTTAAAAAGTTTTTCTTCATTGTACTATATTTTCTTTCTATGTACTATATTTTTTATACCTTGGACTGGAAAATACTATATTTGCCCAAGAAATAGTTGGCAACCCTAGTTTGGGACTAATAAAATTTGTGGAGATTTTATACAGACATACATACAATCCCGCCTCTTTCCCGTAGGGGTAGACAGAGACCACTTCCTTCCACTTGCTACGATCCAGACAAACCCTCGCTTCCTCCACACTCATAAGTCTCTTCATAAACATGCGTCAGTTTAGAGTCCCCTGACCTGGCCCTTTTTTAATCTCTCCCCAATCTAATCGTGAAACACCTTGCCCTTCCCCTTCCAACATTCCATTATGATATTCAAGTACTTACGACAGTTCCTCCTATAGTAGTGTCCCCTTCTGCCCCAATTCCGACAATAGCATCCTTGGCAATTGAAGCCAGAATTTTTTCAGACATCTCTGAAAGTTTTGGAGGATCTGGGTCTGTCCCCGTCACTCCGCGTGCGTATAGGGCTCGTCCCACCTCGTCACGCGCCCTTTTTTTCAAGTCACGCCATGACTAAAAAAACGTAAAAACATATAAAAAGCCATTCCTGTAAACTAGGCCTTCCACAAGGTGGACCGACGATCTGGTAAAGGTCACGGGAAACTGCTGGATGACAGCAGCAGAACACCGATCGTTGTGGAAAACCTTGGGGGAAGGCCCTTTATCCTTATAAAGTACTTATATAAAAATCTATTAGTTTTCTGACCACCTTCATGATCATTCCTGATCTGTCATGAAATCTACTTTTGCTAGGCTTAGTGTACCAATTTCACCATACGATGTTAACCACTTAACAGACGATTAGAGCATTAACTGCTGTCAAAATGAATGAACTAACAGTCGATTAACATTGATTAAATTTAACATCGCTAACTTACCTTCATATTCACAATGATTAACTGTCATTTATGTTAATAGTACATTATTGCCTTGGCATGGAAGTAGGCAATTGCGGGCTGAGTATTGGAATGGAAAATACGAAGCCCGCAATTGCTGTTCCTGCCGAGGCAAATATAGAGCTTTTCTCAAAAATCGCAAGAAAAAATTTGTGTTGGAGTCAAATCTTCATCGCTTGAACTCATTTTTTGAATTGCATACAAACAGAAACTTCATGTAAAAAAACCATAACTCCTTACCGCCTTTTTGTTTATGACTAGGAGAAACGCAATTCTTGTTTTAAAAAAAACGTAAGCTATTCCAGGCACAAATAAAAAAGTTATGTTTCGAGTAAAATTTGGATGTATAAGACTTGTGCCCTCATTTTATTATGGCCCTTTTCACTTTTTAAAAAGTTACAAGGTAGATAGTAATGGAATTTGTATGCAACATTGCGGGCTTGTGTAGCGAGCACGCAATGTTTTTTTTTTTAATTTGAGAACTGTCAGTAAACTATGTACTTCGCGTCTCAATATGTAGATAGGAATGTCAACATTTCCGGACATTTTTGAGAAAAGGTATATTGACCACTTGAAATGGTGATTCAGAAGTTGGATCAAAAGTTATAGTATCCAAAGTGAATTTAGTCAAGTAATTGTGCTTAACCTCGTAGGGGCCAGCGTGCATTAGGATGTACATAATCGAGGCAATTTAATTTGAACTGTGTTGCAATAAAAAATAAGGTTTATTTTCATATGTTCATAAATAAAAAATGCCATTAGTAGTAGATTCAAAGTCCTGCTTACAAAAAACTCCCTGTTTACAGTATGGTAGGCCTTACGAGGTTAGAAATATTTGTAGCCACTATTCATTATACTGCCTTCCAAAATAAAAAGGACGGATTCGCAATTTGATAGTCAAAGCAAATTGAACCCCCTGTATTAAGAAATAAGGTCACTAATACATTCGCGATTCTATGAGACATACGCCCGTTTTTCTAATGAGGGCAGTATACATTAATTAACCCAAATAGAATTTTGACTATTATGAATAAGGTACGAATTGAAATAAGCAAGAAGTGAAGAAGTATATTTATGAATGAATTAATTCAGATTAAGATCAAAAGTGCCGTTTTTATGATTGGGTATCATGTAGGGTGTATATGATTGTTCATATTTTTGAGTGTACATAAATACATTTCATTCGACCAATATCATATTGGACAATTTTACCATCGGATTCTTGTTCTATTTTAGACATTATTTATTACGTAGGTAAATTTTTCTTGTTAATGTATTTCAATTTTTTTTTCTTTTGGTCTGACAAATAATTTCAAGTCATTGATTTTCTTTTTAACCACGATGACAGTAAATCTTCACAATATGTACTTATAATAAAATGTGTAGAAAGATTAAGAACATAAAATAACTGAAAATCAATAAAACGAAACAAGTTATTGAAACCTTTCTCAAGAATCTTTAACGCATTCACTGCCACCGACGCATATATGCGTCACCGTGACTTTCACCCCGTGCCCTCAACGCATATGTGCGGTCTTACATTAGGCAAGCTCCGTATAAAACAAAAGATGTGGCACCTAGCGACAGTTCAAAAAACAGGACTGGCAGTGAATGCGTTATAGTATCATGAAACCAAAAATAGCCTTGTCGACACTTTATTATTATTATTATTTATAAGACACACACACAATGGCACACACGCAGACAATCGCACACACACAACATACTTAAACACACATTCAATCATACTACACATACAGACACACACACTTAATTTTTTACAAAAACTATTTTTTATTACCTACGTAGATAAATCTAATCTATTGTTACTTACATGCTTCCACTGCTCGATGGATTTATCAGGGCCTTTCTCCGTTAGCAAGTCCTTTAGCTTGGCCCACTCGGCTTCCATTTTTTGAATACCAAGTGGACCAGAGAATTCCCCCGCGGCCGCGGCAAACTTAGGGTTGGTCGACATATAATCGACCAAAAATTTTAACTGAGCTTGTGTGCTTCTTACTCTGAAATAACATTTAAAATGATTTAAAAACAACATTAAGATGTTAAGTTTATTACAGATCAGTTTTTATACCTGTGATACAATTATTAACAATATTTGGACAAAATAATAGTAAAATACTGTTACGTAAAGTTAGAAGCAACTAAAATAATAAACAAAATACTTACACTTTGCGTTTAGTCGCCATGTTGATAAACAACGTACTGACATTAATTTGACACATGACATATCGCGCGTCATGGCGTAATGTGTTCGCTCAGAAAACGAAGAGACGTGCACTTTTTCATTACCGATTCAGTTTTACTTTTACCAAAAAGTTATATCCCATTAGTAGAATGCTAGCTCCACAAAAGGCAACACGTACGTCTTGCCTGCAGGCAGACCTTCATAAAGTTACGAAAAAAATATCGTTATTATAACGCTACATTTCGTTAGAATTACAGCTTTTGTTTAAATATATTATTTCATAACGTTATGCTACATTGCAACGAAATTAAAATGGTAAAAAGACCAGCATAACGTTATATTTACGTTATGAAGTTTATAACGTTATAATAATAGCGTTACAGCGGGAGAATAACGATAAAATCATAAATTTATCGTAAAATAGCGCTATTTACTGGCGCAGGCCCGCGGTATAGCTTTCTCGCTTGAAGAGAATATCTCAACACGTCAACACAACATGTGTTACCGAACGGAGAAAGAAATTTGACAGCCGCGAAAAGGTTTTCTCGCCTCGCGAGCTATGTCGCCTATGTCGCTTGCGCACAAATGCTAGCCGTGCAGGGGCCTGTTTTATAAAGCTACAAATTACAATTTACAGGTTACAAGTTTCCATTTGACACAACCTCGACCAATGACGACCGGCCATTAACTTGTAGTTTTATAAAACGTGCCCCAGGTGGCAAACATACTTACCCTCCTAATTATGAAAAATTAAAGTTTAAGAAATAGGCTTTGAACAAATCAACACTG
Organism: Acleris literana; assembly: GCA_946894065.1. NCBI lineage: Eukaryota > Metazoa > Arthropoda > Insecta > Lepidoptera > Tortricidae > Acleris > Acleris literana. Next base: position 10,079,341 of record OX335697.1, on the reverse strand, counting down.
GACCCGACGTGCACATCGCTAAAACTAAATTGTCTAATTTTTAGACATAGTTTAGACGGCAGATTTAACAAGAGCTATTCCAGTATGTCAATATATTATTGAATAAGACCGCCTAAAATAAGAAGCGTCAGATTCAAATTAGCACTGTCATTCGATTATGACAGCTGCTCATAGAATAGCAAAATGTTTGAGCGACACCTAAATAAAATTAGGAAGTTTAGTGGCCACTGTAGAATCGGGTCCACTGTCCCAAGTTTCAGGCGCGTGCCTCCATCGTGGTACGTACCTTAACACAATATGTTTCTAGTATTTCTACTCTGGGTCTTTGCCCCGATGCATCTATCACTGGTTTCGGATCACTTTCTTTTTCAACAAACAGAAGGTCCGCCTGGGTATCCTGGGAATTCTCGGAAGCCTGTTCCGTTATAAATTTGGGGAGATCTTGAATGTCCTGAAAAGATAAGTGATGTTGAAGAGGAGAATTTATCTGAAAATACAGTTATGCTACTAATAAAAATAAAACCGGTCAAGTGCGAGTCGGACTCGCGCACTGAGTGTTCCGTACAGGGACAGGGAACGTGTTAAAGCTCTGGTAATATATTTGACATAGCGTTCAAAAGACGTAAAAGTAAAGGCTTACATTACTGACAGAACACTCTGAAGAACTCGGTCCAGGAGAAGACGCGTCGCGCATGAGAGACAACACCTTTCTATGCATCTCGTTCTGATCTATGACACTGACGCGGGGGGTGTCGCCCCCCGAGGAGGACGCAGGCGCATTGGCTCTTTTTAGATCTCTCCAAGTCTGAAATTCATACAATCTACAATATTTTGACGACGCGTTGGCCTAGTTGATAGTGACCCTGCCTACGAAGCTACCGGACCTGGGTTCAAATCCCGGTAAGGGCAGATATTTGTGTGATGAGCGCGAACATTTGTTCCTGAGTCTTGGATGTTTTCTATGTATTTAAGTATATATTTCTCTACATAAGTATTTATATCGTTGTCTAGTACCCATAGTACAAGCCTAGAGCTTAGTTTGCGACTAGGTCAATTGGTGTGACATTGTAAATATATATGTATATATATATATATATATATATACATATATATATATACATATATATAATACCTACAATATTGCACCACCTACAACAATTCTGATTTGCCCAAGGTCAACTGCGGGGTTAGCATGGTTCGGTTTAAAGCGTGATAAAATGTGGATAAAGCATCCGTCACTCTCGTACTTATATACATACTTAGTACGTGTCAAAAAGTGACGGATGTTTTATCCACATTTTGTCACTCGATAAACGCAGCCATATTAGGCCCTAGGTATTTGGTTGAACATTTCTATCGTCATTATTTAAGGGCCGAATGAGATGAGATGGGAAGGTGGCAGACAAGATGACCTTATGTTATGTTTAAAGCGTGTTGGGTGTGTAGGAGGCTGATCCTCTCGTTTTTTTATAGTACAGTCAAGGAATTTAATTTGTGACCCACCTTAGATCCAAAGTCAATCTGACATTCTACAGCAATAAGGTTTTTTTTTATTAATTATTTATCTTAAACACAATTAAATTTTACATTCAAGGTTGGGTTTCCTATCAATTACAAATGACTTGGCATGTCTATTGATAATGACATATTCAAGCAGATTTTCTTTGAAATGGGTAGCAAATTAACTTCCGTGACCGTACTATCACGATCGTTAATTTGTGACCCATTTCAAGAAAAATAGGCTTGAAGTCGTCAATGTCATTAGAGATGCCAAATCATATGTAAGTAACTTATAGGAGACTCAAGCTTATTGTTGTAGAATGTCAGAATGACTTTGGACCTAAGGTGGGTCCCAAATTTAAGTTCGTGACTGTACATACATGTGTTTGATAAATGCTTCCAGGATTCGGAAGTAGGGTCGGCAGTTCATTATTAGTATCTGTGTTTTCTGTAGGGTATATACTGACCTTCTAAAGAAAAACGCATGCGCAATTTGATAGTCACAGCAAATTTAACCTACTGTCTTAAGAATTAAGGTCACTTATACATACGCGGTTCGATAAGACATGACATGCACCCTTTCTTCTAAAGCTGGGCATTCACGACCGCTCCAACAATCCGAATATCTAGAGCAGCGCCGCGCCAAAAACGAGCCGTGAATGTCAAAACGGTAGCATTTAAAAGTACTTGGCGCGGTCCGTTGGATTTCCAAATGAACGGAAAGCCAGCGCGCCGCGCCAACGCGCCATCCGAATGGAACTATCGTGAATGTCGAAATTCAACGTTTGAACACGCCACGCTACCGCGCGAAGCCAAATGGCATCGTCGTGAATGTGTTCTCTGGCTGCTATTTTCTAATCAGTCTGGCTCACCCGTAAATGTGGTCAAACTTTAACGCATCCTGTTGTATGCACTCGATCTCTCGCCGAGACAAACGGCACGTCCGTGAATGCCCAGCTTAAGGAGGACAGAATAGTGATGGATGACGCGTCCGTGCTATTACCCCACAGAATGACGACTTAGGGCCTGGACACTCACAATCACCACGGCACGACTTCGTTAACGTGAAACGGCGCGGCGCCGTAGAAAGGCACGTTGCTGTGACGTGCAGATACACGGTGCTGTCACCAATGCCGTCTTTACCATAAGGGCACACGGGGCCCGAGCCCAGGGCCCCCGTCCACAGGGGGCCCCGAAGGACCGACAACTTATTACCCATAATAAATAGAAGATCATAGTAGAAAAATGTTAGTAATCATTCGCTTTCTTTACTTTCCAAAAAGGGCCCCGAATTCTTGTGTGCTCTAGGGCCCCAGCATAGGTTAAGACGGCCCTGCGTCATTCATTATAAAGTGCAATATTAAGCCCAATGTCCTGCGCGTAGAGTTTAAAATAGTTGAAGCCATTGTCACACGGCACCGTGTATTTGCACGACGCGGCAACGTGCCTTTCTACGGCGCCGCACCGTTTCACGTTAACGACGCCGTGCCGTGATGTTGTGTCCAGGCCCTTAGTTGAGCCTGTCAGTCTACTTACAGTCTTCCACGCTAAAACGGTCTTGTCGGGGCCGTAGTCAGACAAGTACTGCTTGAGGGCGACCCACTTGGCCTCGTGCGAGGGGGTGGGGGCATTCGGGCCGCGCGCGAACTCGGGGTGCGAGCACATGTAGTCTACTAGCAACTTCTTCTGCATATTCGTGCAACGGCTGGAATATTAAAATAAATTTCATAGGATAAGCTTTTGTTGCCAACTGTACTTGGCAGACGATGCGTTGGCCTAGTTGGTAGTGACCCTGCCTACGGAGCTAGAGATCTCGGATTCGATTCCCGGTATGGGTAAATATTTGTGTGATGAGCACGAGTACGTTTCTGAGGCTGCGGCTCCACTGAGGCGGAGATGAGCGGAGTGGAGCGGAGCTGTGTCAATATTAACCAATAGAATCTAAACTAACGTGCGCAAGGCGCGCTCGACGTGACCGCATGCGCCTTCTATTGGTTAATATTGGCTCAGCTCCGCTCCGCTCGTCTCCGCCTCAGTGGAGCCGCAGCCTGAGTCTTGGATGTTTTCTATGTATTTAAGTATTTATTTCTCTATATACCTATGGGCCATTCCAATAGACTCGTCTTATTTAGTAAACACTTTTATAACCTCAAAATGCATCATTTTTGGATAAAATGCCCGTTTTCTGCTGAATAAAGCAACAAGAGACCACATTTTGCACACCATTTTCCTGGTTTTACATCATGGATAGTTTTTTTTGACACAATTGATATTTTAGGCGAAAAGGGAGCACTTTGAGGTTATAAAAGTGTTTACTAAATAAGACAAGTTTATTAGAATGGACTATACGTATATATATCGTTGTCTAGTACCTATAGTACAATCCTAGAGCTTAGTTTGGGACTAGGTCAATTTGTTTGAGATTTACTTTTTTTTGCAACCATAGTCATTATCTGCTTATCAAGACCAAACTAATGAGTCGCAACACGCTGGGTCTTCGTTAAGTATAGCGGAGATCCTGTCGCCACCTTCCGACTCCATAATCAGATCACCTCTCAGATACCATGATATTACATTGTCACTGGGTTCACATATGTGGTCGAAATTTCAACTCATTCAATTTAAATCTTAATATTTCACAAACGGATCCCTTAGTCGAATTGTTTTCACAGATCCTTACTTATGAAAGACCTACATAGGTATCCAAAGACACCCCACTTCAATGGGTAGACGAGAAAAAAAAACATCCCCACGTTACGTGTAAGGGAGGTACCTACCCTAAAAAATCGCATTGTTTCCCATTTTAAAGTTTTTGCAATCGCATATTTTCCCCACTGGCAAAATTTCCCATTGTAATTAAGTCGAAATAGATCGAAAAAGGCAGATAGGTTTAGGTTATATTAGTTTTGCAGAATGCCTGAAGGGCCATAGTACCCAGAAAAAGGAGCTCCGCGAGAGCGGAGCTCCATCGACTCAGTGAAATAGATTTTGAATTGAGAAAACATGCAAGTGGGGAAAATCTAAAATGGAAAATATGCAATTGGTAAAAAAAAACAATCTGAAGAAAAAGGAGAAAAAATAAAATGGGGAAAAATGCGAATGGAAAGTTTGCTACGCGGAATTAGTCAGTTAGGGCATGTTAGGGTAACCGTGGGTTAACCAATCTATGTTCTCGAATGAACGAAACCAATGTATGTGCATGAAGAGGATGGTGAATTTAGAGGAAGCGAAAGTAGTATGTTTAGACCGGGGCACCTGGTGTTCCATAGTCTCTGCCTACCCCATTGGGAGCCAGGCGTGAAGACATGTATGTACAAAATGAATTAATCTAGATATTTTCAAAGTAATAAAATAATATGTATAGCATTTACGCTTTATTTTTACAAAATTAAAACATGTTTTTTTTGTACAGTTGCGGCGAGTTCAATTTTTGACATAATGAAATTACTGATAGATATATTGTTGTGTATCCATGGAAATGAATCGTAAATGGCCTGGGGTGTCACTATATTGTAAAATTTCTCTTCCCAAAATTAAGTTTTCAAAAAACTCCAAACTTTGATTACGTAGTAGAAAATCCCTCAGGAGTAACCTCATATAATAGAAATATACTTTGTATGTATCCGGGGTATAATAAAAGAATGATAAATAATTTATTTCGAGTAAAATTAGTTAAAACCCATATATTGATAGTAATTGCTTAGTCCTACACGTTAATAAATTACACTTAAATACTAATTACAAGCAGGTGTCCGCAACAGTACATAATACCCTCGTAAGGCCCAATGTGCAATAGGAAGTACATAATCAAGGCAATTTAATTTGAACTGTGTTTCAATGAGAATAAGGTTTATTTTCCTATCTATGTAAACTGAAAATGGCATTATCGGACAAACGTAATTGAACTTTATTGCCTTGATGGTAGATTCAAAGTCGCACTCACAAAAATCTCCCTGTTTTTAGTATGGTGGCCATGGTGGGGCTTACGAGGATAGACATAAAATAAAATAAATATATATCGGGGACAACCTCACTCAAATGGACCTTATTTCATAACAATAACTTATTCTGTAGGAGAATGTATCGAAACTTTTATGTGGTTGTCTTGCACCATCATAGGTATAATAAAAAAAAACTTATATTAGTTCTTGTGAAAATTCTGAGTTTTGACACATTTTCCTGCTCAAGCTGCTCAACTATGCATGATATAAATTTATTTTTAATATTAAATTCATTATTTTATATAATGCTAGGTTAAGTTTTATAATTGTACAGTCAGCATCAAATATATTACACACAGTAAAACTTTCAATAATATGTAAACACGACTCTGCTGCGAGGGAATAAGGGTGTATATTTATTTCTGAAACCTTGTTAACGTATATATATTTATGACTCTGACCGTATCAATCATAAGCACTATTTAAAAAACTACTGACTGTTGAGTTTCTTGCGGCGATTCTTGTCAGCAGTGGACTCTTGTGAAGCACTGGTAGATTTTTGACGTGTGCACATAAGATACAAGATGCATATAGAGTAGACATAAGATGCATATAAGATCAATTTAAACCATAGCCAATGTGGTACTAACCAAAGGAAAGTTATCCCTAATCACTAAAAATTAACATACACACACCCATACATACAATAAAAAATATATAAGCGCTTAGACAGCATATTAGTTCTGTCGGTACAAACTTTGTTTTTATAACACTAAGAAAAATTAACTTACACCTTTTTTTCTTTTCGTTGCATTTCTTGACTTGTAATTGTTAGGATGTACAGTTTAGGTGTTGGTGGTATAACAGAGTTAATTTTGCTTTGAATAAAGTGGTATGATAAATGATATTTATCGATAAATTATGGAAAAAGAAAAACGTCCATGAAAGTTTAAAGTTCTAGTACTTATTTAGACATTTCTATGGTCACAGAACTCACGGACTTAAACATAACAGTTTGCTGTGTTACTTAGTTATATTATACTGAAATTAATAGTAAAATTTATGTATTTTTATCTTAAAATTAAACTTTATACGCTTATCTTATCTTTTGTTTGTGTTCGAAAATTAGTGTATAGCTAAAGGGTAAAGGGAACTTAGCCCATACTGCCACAAATGTCATAATTCTTTAATTTTTAGGCCCCTTAGGCACTAGCGGTTAACCTCGCATGCGGTTGCGACTAACCGCTAGTGCTACGGTGGCGGTTTTTCATATATTTTAATGGACCGCGCGGCTAGCCGTCCCCGCGGTTAACCGCTAGTGCGAAAGGGGTCTTAGTCATACATTGAAGATACCCATGGGCGCCCCACAGAGTATTGTAATATATTATGAGAGCGCCCATTGCCAATAAAATACATACCTATTGATTGAATTTATATTTTGATGTTTGATAGGGATACACCAATTTTTGACAATGTATGAAAATTTAAAAACCATTTCGAGGAATAGGCTTTTCAAATCGATCCCTGTAGTTAGTTAAAATTAGTTTTTGCATTTTAAATGATCGTCAGTCGGCGATTTTTAATTATCCGTTCTTCCCAATTCACCTTTTTAACTACCCGCTAAGAAAATTGAAAATGTGTGTGTGTCTTACTTAGTCACTACCTCCACCAGCCCATCCACGCCATCCACGTCGCCACATGTTACGTGTCACGTCACACTCAATAACTTAAATTACCTACTTAATACGTATTTATTTCACCTAGGTATACTATAGGCAGGCCGGTACGAAATACCTTTTATTAAATCTGGATATAGTTGTACAGTCAAGGTCACCAATATGTATACACCACAATGTCTCAAAAATATGTACACAGACCTTATTACTACGGCAATAAGGTCTATGTGTAGGGGAAGCTGTTGTACCCCGGACAGTTTACATTTCTTTGATTTTTAGAAAAAAAACGAGATGCTTCAGAATTGCCAAATGTGCAAATATGTAAAGTTGTACTATTGTACTACATTCCGGGATATGATATTAAACGATCCTTTAGTTAGTTTAGACGGGACAGGCTGATAGAAAAAAAAGGGAAAAGTGTCCATGGCACAACACCCTGATTCACCTTGGACACTCGGTGTTGTACCTTGGGCAAATACCATTTTTGCCAAGAAAACAGAAAATAATCATCTAGTATTTAGTTATTAAGGATACAAAAGGCAACTCGGACGAAGACTTTTTATACCTTTTCATAGGTTCCTTAATAAAATTTACAAGAAAAGGCCATATTTTCCCACTCTCCTAAAACAAATGGAAAATCTCCCTGAGAACAATTAAAAACATAAACAAAAATGTAATCAACAATTAAAATAGTAAAAAATATTTAACTTGTCATAAAAAATGCAAAATAATGTAAGAATTAGAACACTTTGGAACTTTTCTACCTTAGTCCGTAGTCCGAGGTACAACGTAAGTTCGGTATCCAAGGTACAACAAAGCAAGTTTTTTTAAAAGTAACCTTTGTAAACGCACTTCGTCTAAAAGTTAGGATGAAACGACTGCACTATCTGATAGCTATTTAATATAGTTTTAGCATGCATTATTCAGTTTTATCATATATATTCGAAACACTAAATAAACGAATTTGTAATAAAGTTCTAAAAACTCATTTTCTGTAACAAATTTTATATTTTTGTAATTTTCTCGACGCACACGCCGCTCTCGAGTTTCGTGCTAACTTTACTTTCATTTTAATAGATAATGGTTCAAATGACATATATATTTCTTTTTGAAGAATGCGGGATACTTTAAATATTGTCAACTGTCCGAGGTAAAACTATGTCCGGGGTACAACAGTTTCCCCTACATATTTTTGCAACTTTGTGCGGATATTTATTTTTAACCTTGACTGTACCTACCTAAGCTAGGTTTAGACATCCGTATACAGAAAAATATTTAAGCGTTTTCGGCAGCGACATTGTCGCTCGATAGCTAAGTACGCGCGCTAAAACAAAACGTAACCGAACGCAATGACGCCGCGGCCCCGACTTTGAAGACGATCTACTGTTCTCTATACTGTGCTTGTGAGATTGTTGCCGGCTTGTCCGCGACGCATCATGGCGTCCGGTAGTAATTTTGACCCCAGAATTACTGATGCTGACCCGGGGTCTCGGTTATCTTCTGAACACTCAATGGAGATTACAGAGCACCCTCCATCCCCTGCGTGCTATCTGGATCTGGAACTAACCTAACTACGACTTCGATTTTCAAAGTAGGGCCTCTTGAGCCGGTAGAGAACCGACGCTCTTTGTAGGCCGGGTCAATATTTCGATGGGGTCAATGCTAAAATTGCCAACTATTAAGCCGGAGCCCCCCTGCTGCGCACGCTACGCACGGACATGCTATACACGTCGCCCACGTGGGTCCATTGGTCTGGATACGTGTGTCAACATTTTCACAGCAACCAATGCACGGACACGTAAAACGTGTGGGCCAGCTGCGTGTGTCTATACATTCCATTCCAGTGCGACGCTTCCACTGCAACACACGCGCAGCGTGGGTCGCGGTGGGGCTTTGCCTGCCACGCGGGCTAGCGTGTGCGTGGCAGGCAATTTGGAACAGACCACGCGTGTATCAGTGACGTCATTTCGTGCGCAGCGTTCTCGTGGACTACTGTGGAAGTATCTACCTACATTTTCATACAAAGCGTTTTTGTACCCACGTGTGTAGCTTGACCGCGCGCAGCAGTGGGGCTCCGGCCTTAGGCTTAAAGCGTCGTCGATATACCTAAATAAACATAAGAGGAACGTGAATAAAAGACAACAGCAATACAACTATATATTCGTGATTGAGACGCCATAAAGTCATTAAAATAAATTAACTATTTTAAACTCCTTACTTACCTACAAGACATACTTATATTATATTCGTACCACCTCTTGTCATGAGACAATAAGAAATGGCAAGGATTTTTTAAATCGCATTTCTCAACAAAATATGAAAATACCGTAAAAGAGATCACCAAAAGTGGAATTAAAATTAAAATCGGCCAAGAAATACGGATGATACAAGCATTTTAAACTGCTAATTAGCAGAGATCGGAATAGGTGAGCTAATTTGCCTAAACTTGATGAATGTTCATTCAATAATGTATTCCCATCTCTCTCACGCATGAATGAATATGCGTCAAGTTTAGGCAAATTAGCTCTACCTATTCCGATCTCTGCTAATTAGACAGCGATTAGAGATCCGATACGCCGTGTGACGTCATATCACACGTCGGCCATATAAACTCAATGTTAAATACTGTTTTGCTAGAAAGAGATAGGAACAAATCTTTGTTGTCTTATAACTTGGTTATTTTTATAGCTAATCAAAATTGTTTGCTTCTCAACTGTTTGTTACATGAAGCAGCTTTTATTGAAGCTGTGAAAAATAGTCATGGATATTCCCTATAGGCCAAGCCGCTCGGCAGTTTCAGGAAGGCTAGCACATGTCCGCGACTCGTTTGTTGCTCGGATCTCCCTTTCTAAAGTCCCCTGCGCATTATCCTTCCGTGCCATCCCGCCGGGCACGATGCACGACGCAAAACGATAGTGCGTCGCAAGCTTACACGAAACACATGGCACGGAAGTATAATGCGTAGGAGGCTTAAGAAGTCTGTAACGATATAGGTAAAACGAGACAAAAAGGCGGCAAATTTAAAATACCATCTTGTGACGGCTTCTTTCAACGTACAAATTTTGTTTTTGTTGTATTGTAAAAACGGTAAACATACAAGCGTCAAATATTATAGTAAGAACCTCGAATAAAAACAACAAATATTGAAAATCCTAGGCAACGATAAATAAATAAATATCAGGCGACAATGTCACACCAATTGCCCTAGTCCCAAACTAAGCTCTAGGCTTGTACTATGGGCACTAGACAACGATATAAATACTTATATAGAGAAATACATACTTAAATGCATAGAAAACATCCAAGACTCAGACACAAATATTCGCGCTCACCACACAAATATCTGCCCTTACCGGGATTTGAACCCAGGACCGCTAGCTCCGTAGGCAGGGTCACTACCAACTACGCCAACGCATCGCCAAATGTGACGTTATCTATGTAAAGGGACCTTATTGTCGATGGCGCTGCCGCCATTATTAAAGATGCTCCGATATAAATACAACGTCGCGTGACGCAGTGCGGCGTAAGCGCCATCGACAATAAGGTCCCTTTACATAGATAATGCTACAAATATACTTATACGGAGAAATACATAGAAAACATCCAAGACTCAAGGCCACGTTCATTACAGAATTGTCGGAATCGAGCCCGGAACCAAAACACAAATGGATTTTTATTTATTTATTTTATAATTGCAAAACTTGATGTAAACTAGGTATCAGTCGAAGGCTTTTCTACTTTATTCTATTCTATAGAGAAATACATACTTAAATGGGTAAGGTCCGAAAAGTTGGGCACGTTAACTCACTCAATTAAATTTTCTATGAAACTTTTCCGTTGTGACACGAAGCCATTAGCCATACAATAGGGAATATGCATGTTTTTTTACAGCTTCAATAAAAGCTGATTCATGTAACAAACAGGTGAGAAAAATCATTTTTTGAATAGCTATAAAAATAACGAAGATATAAGCTAACAAAGATTTGTTCCTATCTCTCAAAACAGAATTTTACGTGGAGCTTATATGGCCGTACTGCACGATGACGTCACCGGTGCACTTCGGATCTCTCTGTCTAATTAGCATTTTAAAATGCTTGTATCATCCGTATTTCTTGGCCGATTTTCATTTTAATTTCACTTTTGGTGATCTCTTTTACGGTATTTTCATATTTTGTTGAGAAATGCGATTTAAAAAATCCATGCATATTCCCTATAGTAAGGATCAGACCTAGGAATATACGGGCAAAATTAAATGCCAGCTAGGGATTGCCAGTATCGATAAACTCAATTATCGATGCTTTTCCCATATACTAGTGATCGCTCCAAGTTTTGTTTGTAACAATGAAATTTTATTGAAAGTATGCAAATGAAACAAAATAGCAACATAATGCTGGTTATTCTTTATTTTAAAAAGATTTTTAAACTTCACTCATTTCATTTTTGCCCCATATATTCCTAGGTCTAGAAGGATAGTTGTCGTCGCACAACGGAACTTTATTCGCCTTCGTTGTTTGTATGGTTAACTACGCTTAACTACGCTTGGGTCCTCACCCAAATAGAGAAAACATCCAAAACTCATTAAAAAATACTAATATAAATAATAGGTTATATTAAATTAGCAACCCGCCCTCGCTTCGCTTCGGTTTATGTAAGTTTTCTGTAACACCCGTAAATAAACTAGAATGTATTATACATAAAAACCTTCCTCTTGAATCACTTTATCTATTGCTGAAAAGCACATTAAAATCCGTTGCGTAGTTTGAAATATTGAATTGTACATACCGAAGGACAGAGGCGGGAAGTGACTGTTTTATACTACATAAAGATAATATTTTAAGAAGACTCCACATTTAGTCAACTTTAGGTAAATATGCATTCGAATATCCGATCCCTGAATTAGCAATAGCATTATTATAGTTCGTTCGTTCGAAAAGTGAGCATGACCCTTTGAAGTCGCCGACACCATTTTGTGAGCCGCGGCAGGTTCTTTGTACCAATTGTTGCACATCAAAGCATGCAAACTATTTGGACGAACGAACTATACATTACAATACAGAGAAGCAAATACATTCCTACCAGGTCACTAGGATAAATTTTTTGTTTTATGCCAATATATATTTATTATTTTCATAAACGTTGATAAACTTTTAAATCACTTATATTCGTTTTAGGTATCTAAAAGGTTTATTCGCATTTTATACACTTTCGCATTTTTTATACTCATGAAAAATTTCCTTAGTATCATAAACATGAGATAGATTTAGGTCATGTTAGTTCTTCAGCTGGCCCGAAGGGCCAAACCACCCGGAAATCGAAGCTCCGCCACCGCGGAGCTCCGTCGACTTTCTGTCAAAGTGTATAAAATGCAAATAAATCATTTAAACGGGCTATTTTCATAATTAAAAAAAATACCAAAATGTTGAGACATTATTGGTGGGCACAGTCAACTCAATACAATTTTGAGAAAATCAATGTTTTGATAATTCTGCCAATATCGAGGTTGGATAGTGCCTAGAGGCACTTTGTAAATCGAAGTTCGATGTTACGTTAGCTCCATCCCTGTCTCTCGATTTAGTCTCGAATGACGAATGACAGGGATGGAGCTAATGTAACTTCGAAATTTCATTTTCAAAGTAGGGCTTCTGCCATTTGACATTTAGTCTTGTTCGAGGTGTTCGCTGGGATACCAGGTAGAATATTTTACAAATATAATTATTTTGAAAAATATTTCACTACAGTTTACTATTATTTTTGGAAAGCATGTTATTAAAAAAAATACAATACGATGTAAATACTAATGTTAGTACAAACTAGACATTAATTAGATAGCTAATACAACAGGGAAATAGATTATATATAGGAACCGTTATTTTAGGACAATCCAAAAATAAATGTCCCAATGGCCAGACACTCACAAATTAAGATCTCTTATTTTACTAGATTTTACTAGAAATTTTACTAGAAAAACAGGAGGGCAAAGGCCAAGACGTAATCGAATAATGGACCCGATTGTACAGTGGCCTCTAAACTTCCTAATTTTATTTAGGTGTCGCTAAAACACTTTGCTATTCTATGAGCAGCTGTCATAATCAAAGGACAGCGCTAATTTGAATCTGACACTTCTTATGGGCCTTCTGCACGGTCGGGTAGTTGTGCCAACTGAGAGGGACGCAGCTATCTGTAGGAACGAGAAATATATATTACTATCTCATTCTCACAGATAGCTGTGTTCCCCTCGGTTGGCACAACCACCCGACCGTTCAGAAGGCCTTTTATTTTAGACGGTCCATTCAATTATATTGACATACTGGAATAGCACTTGTTAAATCTGCCGTCTAAACCATGTCTAAAAATTAGACAATTTAGTTTTAGACTATTTAAGCGATGTGCACGTAGAATCGGGTCCAATGGTGGAACTATTTCATATTGATAATTATGTTTATAAAAAACCACGGTTTGGATGGAAAAGCAGACTGCAGTCTCCGTAATGTTCGCCTTCGTTTTGACGCGTTAATTGGCATGAATTGTTCCATTTTGCCTCTAGTTGAGGTTTTCCGGAAGCCCTCAAATCGATTGAGTAGTCTTTTTTTTGTGTAATAGTGAATTAATTATGTTATTTCGTATCTTTACGGACGCGATTGTACTTACGTCCTTTATACCGACCTTCTGCCTTAAGTTTGTGATACGCTTTGTGATTAACAAAAGTAGGCCTACTAAAGTACTTTTTATTACAAATCTCACAAGTAAAGGTCTCTCCTTTATGAATTTGTTTATGTCTAGCCAAAGTCCGAGGATCTCGAAATTGCTTTTTACAACTATTACACGCATACATATAAGCAACCCCCATGTGATTTTTTATGTGATTAGTTAAAGCATGGATGTCCATATACTGTTTATTACACATGTCGCAGGTGTAAGGTTTTTCACCCGTGTGACTTATTTTATGCCTCTTTAGATTGGATGCACTAGTGAACAGTTTGTCACAAACATTACACGGATATGGTTTCTCCCCAGTATGAACCCGTTTGTGGCTATTCAAATGAGAAGGACTCGGGAATAGTTTATTACAAATCTTGCAAGTATAATTCCTTCCTACGTGTTTATCTTCCGAATCAGTTCTTGAATGTATCCGCTTCATATGTGTCGCTAAATTACACGGATCTGTAAACCGCCTATCACAAACATCGCAGCGATGAGGTCTCTCTCCCGTGTGGATTTTCTTATGCCTTTTCAAGTTAAAGTAACTCGAGTATTGTTTCTTGCAAACGTCACAAGGATATTGTACCAGTTCCTTATGGATTTGTACATGCAAGGACATATTACTTTTTTTTGCAAACCGTTTTCCACAAACGTCGCATTCATAAGGTCTTTCAAGTGTTTTGTTTTTTCTTATTTTCCGAGGTTTATCACTGGAGTTTGACTGGCACTGGGTGAGGTTTAAAACTAAGGTGCTATCACTACTGGCTTGTGTTTTCGTGTGCGGCTCATTATTTAGATCCCTTGTTATTGTGCAGTTCTTGAGTCCGAATACATTCTCGTTGCCTTTGGTGAGACCCTGACCTTCAGAACGGCATCCTCGTACGCCTGCCACATCGTGCCAGTTAGTCCCTCCATCCGCTTCGTTTGATTCAACTGAAAATAAGGAATTTACACGTACATTTATGATCATGCGACGTTATCGCGGGAGCAAAAACAAATCTATTAAAGAACACATACAGCGGTGGTCACATAATTAGAGACACTTGTTTTTTTCTCATACAATTTATTGCCTACAAATATGGCTTTTAAATTTTGACAACCAATCAAAAAGTTCTTAACCAATTATATTTTAAGTTACACTTATCGTCAACTAATAAAGTAAAGTTTAAATGTATGTACGATTTATCTCGGTTGAGATCGGATCTTTCATTTTATAAGGATTTGAAAAAATAAATATTCGGCGTTCATACAAAGTTGTAGAATTTTGTATGGACGCGTCAGCACTTAGTTTTTAAATCCTTATAAAAAATAAGGTCCGTTTTTAATATTAGTTCACTGTAAATCAGTTTAAACCTTAGTTAATTATGTATTTAGTAATAAAATAGGTCGAAAACTTTTTGATTAGTGGTCAAAATTGAAAAGTCATATTTGTAGGCAATTGTATGGGGAAAAACCAAGTGTCCCTAATTATGTGGCCACCACTGTATCACAGAATGTCTGTTTAGTGTAAACGGAATATTCTGCATAGGCAGAATATTCCGTACTTCTTAGAGGCTTAGAATGTATAGACATTCTAAGCCTCTAAGAAGTTCTTCATATCTAGCACTAAGTTTTCGCTGAAAACGGTCAATGAAACTTGTCTTACACTGAGTAAACGCTTATGTAAGTCAACGTGTCAACTTTAATAATATTGTTTTCAGTATGTTAAATCCAGTATTCTTCTCCAAAACTAGATTTAACTTTTCAAATATATGTTTTTTTCAAATTTAATTAAGATATATTTTTGTATATTTTTGTACATATCAAATCAATCAAGTGTCTAAAGTAGCAGGAAAAGAGACTGAAGAGGTTGACGTAAGAATGCTCCCCATCGGAGCAAAATGCACAAAACGCAAAATGTTACACTACACGCAAAAAGTAACCAATTGCAAAATGCACAATACGAAAAATGTACACAACGCATAATGTGAAATACGCAGAACGTACAAAACGCAAAACGTACATACGCAAAATGTACACTACACGCAAAAAGTAACCAATGGCAAAATACACAATACGCAAAATGTACACAACGCATAATGTGAAATACGCAGAACGTACAAAACGCAAAACGTACATACGCAAAATGTACACTACACGCAAAAAGTAACCAATGGCAAAATGCACAATACGCAAAATGTACACAACGCATAATGTGAAATACGCAGAACGTACAAAACGCAAAATGTACATACGCAAACTGAACATTACGCAAAATATACACTACACGCAAAATGTACAATACGGAAAATGTGCAATAAGCAAATAGTTCAACACGCAAAAAGTACAAAAAAACTAAAAGTGTGTATTAGTGTTCAGCAATAGCTAGTAACTATCAAATGAGTTAATAATTATATAAAACTAGCTTTACGTCCGGGACTCCGTCTGCTCTTTAAATAAAAAAAATAAAATGACGGACTATACAGCCCTATGACCCGGCATATATTTTTTTGGTGCATCGTAGAAGAGTTATCCGGGCAAAAGAGCAAAATCTCACATGTGCTAATAAGTTTTATTAACATGTAGAAAAGGAGTACAATACAAAATTGATTCACCCATTTGTGTTTTGTACATTGTACTCCGAAGAGGTTTCCAAGATACCAAAAATATGTGTCTACACGCCCCTATGCCACTAGCTAGTTTTATATAATTAGTTAACTCATTTGATACTTACCAGCTATTAAAGAACACTAATACTCACTTTCCGTTTTTTGTACATTTTGCGTATTTAACTATTTGCTTATTGCACATTTTCCGTATTGTACATTACGACACAATACGCAAAACGTACAAAACGCAAAACGTATATACGCAAAATGTACACTACACGCAACATTTTGCGTAATGTTCATTTTGCGTATGTACGTTTTGCGTTTTGTACGTTCTGCGTATTTCACATTATGCGTTTTGTACATTTTGCGTATTGCGCATTTTGCCATTGGTTACTTTTTGCATGTAGTGTACATTTTGCGTTTTGTGCATTTTGCTCCGAAGGGGAATGCATAGCTAATCTTTTTAAATATGCACTACTAAACGAATGTCACTTCTCTGTTATTGCCTGTTTGTCATAATTTTTCACTACTGTCAAATCGTTTTTGCTCCCGCGAGCATAGAGCTTGAGTATTGGCAGAGATTATCTCAGCCGTTTTGGATAAGAATACGCCATTAAGACTATTGCAGCTTTTTACATATATTTCGAATATATTTGGATGTAACATGTCCTTTGTTTTCTTTTCACGAATTTTTTTTTTCATACTTTCTCTAGACTATATTTGTTAATTTTGTGTTCTATCAAGTATTTTTCAACAAAAACATTTTCATACCATTCCTCCTATAAAAAGCTTATTTTATTCACTGAAAACAGTGAATAATAAAAAACAAAAAAACCGCCTTCAAAAACGCAAAACTTAAATTCTTTAAATGGTAGGTATAGGTCAGTCCAACTGAAGTTGGTTCTTTGGTAAAAATATTGTGAGTCACCGACTTCAGTTGGACTGCCTTATACAAGAAGTTATGTTTTGCGTTTTTGAAGGCAGTTTTTTTACAATAACCACAAGTAAATGTGAGTGTAGCGACACTATCTAAGCGACTGGACTATATTCGACATCCATCTCAATGCACAACCTCCTTGCGCAAAAAATACGCGATACAAACTCGTGTGCAAAGAATACTCAACATACAAACTCTTTGTGCAAATAACTCCTCGAGATTTGATTGGTCGACATTAACGACAAGGAGTTTAGCATTAAAAATGTCTATTTTCGCTTAAATCTTTCTTTTTCTCGTAGTCATGGTATAAAGTATAGTACGCAACTCTTGAATGAAACGGATTTATATCGAGGGCCATGAATCACTCGCGTCGCTTTGGGTCGTAACACATGAATCACGAGCGTAGCTTAGCTCGTGATTCAATCATCATGAATCACTCCCTGCGGTCGTGATTCAGTCGTTAGTATTCTTCACTTGCTCGTGAGTCATCTATGGCCCTCGCTTTAAATCCGTCCTTTATGCACTAATTGCATAATATACTATTGTAGTTGTATAATAAAAAGCAAGGTTTTTTAATTTGTTTCTTTTCATGATACACTTTCTTAAAAAAAAAAACGTACCGGCCTAGTTTTTTATAATTTCTACATAATATTCAAAACTCGTGGAAATCTGACTTGATGTAGGGGTTGGTTCAGACTGGGGGCCTAGTGGCTGTGATTATCGCGACACAAAATGTGGATAAAACATCTGTCACTTTTTGACACGTATGTAGTTACGGTCACGGAAGTTAATTTGCTATCCATTTCAAAGAAAATCTGCTTGAAGATGTCATTGTCAATAGAGATGCCAAGTCATTTGTAATTGATAGGAAACTCAACCTTATTGCTGTAGAATGTCAGATTGATTTTGGACCTAAGGTGGGTCACAAATGAAATTCCTTGACGATTAAGAGCTCGTTTCCACTATGTCGTATGTCGGTCCGGATTTTAATCGGTCGTTCCAGTGGCAGAACGTTTTATATGAAGCTATTCACACTCGTCCGACAAAGATTTTATGTCAGATCCGACAAAAAATATCGTGTGTTTTGCCAGCCCTTTCGTCCGGATAAAAATCGTGTCGGAACTCGCTCGCCTTTGAGTAAGTATGACGCTGACGCTGACGCTTGGTCTGATGTCGGGGCCGACCCCGCCCCGCCCGCACCCCTTTTTCCGCCCGCGCGTGGCTGCCATAGTGGCCGACAGCCGACTAGTGGGAACAGAGGCGCCGACACCCGATTAAAGTCGGAATCCGACATACGACATAGTGGGAACCTGAGGGCTCAGACAAGATGCACTACGCTAGCTAACGTTTCTATTCGATTCGTTTTTAAACCAATCGCGTCAATGGTAGACCACGTGACTTTTCGTATCACGTCATCTTCCAGTGACGCGATTGGTTTAAAAACGAATCGAATAGAAACGTTAGTTAGCGTAGTGCATCTTGTCTGAGCCCTCTGGGAACGAGCTCTAACGCAATCATACCAGGCCCTCTGCACCGTGGCGCCCATTACTACGTCTGTTTCTTTTATTAAACTAAACCATTTTCTTGGAATCAAGGGGTGGTTATTTGTTGGATAATAGTACATTGTGTATTAAGGGTGGTAAAGACAGAAATACAAACGAGAGTCTGTTAATGACTCGAGCTTTGTATTTCCTTTACCACCCGTGTAACATACAATGTTTTTCATCACAATTGCGAGGAAATGAAATAAAATCAGACAAACGATCATATTTTTAACTTACAATTTTCACTAATAATTTTAGCCGCGTTGGCGATGTCCGGCGAAGTCGCATTATCCATTTCTTCTGGTGACGACATGTTTTTTTATTGATATATAAATTTTAATATGTGCACAAAAACACCCCTTTAACTATTATTTTGGAATCACACAGTTTATAAGATTTCAGTATTTATAAATTAGCGGCAGACTACATCATTGTCTATGACTTACCACAGATAATGTCAAACGTGTTCAGGAGTCCGATTCTAGTAACAGCCGATATCAATAGCTTATATGCGAGATTTTTATAAAATGGTATGCAACTGACATTTCATCTCGAATGAAACTTCTTATCGAATGGCACAAGAATTGGGGTCCTGACGTATTATGATAGTTTGAGTCCACGTATAATATTTTACGTAACACCTGGCCATAATGTGAGTTTTATCGCACGCTGCGCGCACGGTAAAACTCGCATTGTGGCCAGGTGAAGACGTAAAATTGTGTACTGATCACGGGCAGTAAAAAAGAAAGCCCTCTATCGCATATTTACAACCCTCGCCTACGGCTCGGGTCTCAAATACCTGCGATTTCGGGCTTTCTTTCTTTTACAGCCCTTGTTAAGTAATGTACTATTAAAAAAAAGCAATTACGCACGATAGGGCGTAATGGTAAAAAAAAGGCCCGCGGTTATTATTTTGGATTTACGGTCGATTTTTCTAGCATATTAGGACACTATTTACGAGCAAGTGTGATGAAAATTAATATAAAAGTTACACGGTACGTGACATAACGTAATAACAATGCACCCGCGAGTGAGCGACTTAACCACCTTTTTCCGTTAAGTTGACTACACAAGGGTTTGTTATTAAACTATGTCATAATTATATTTATCTACATCCATATCATAACTTCCCTACAATATGTTCAGAAGCGATCCAAGCGATAAGCAAATCGCCTATATTAAGAAACCTGTATCCGTGGTTGCATCTTAATGTTTACTTTAAAGTATAGTGCATCGTAATGTTTACATTAAAGTGTCGGTACCTAAACATTAAAGTATCGGTAATACTGTACCACTAACTTGAAAATGCAAGCCATATCTGTACATTATAAATAAAGTTTTTATTATTATTATTATTTTCATTTTTTTTTATTTAAGCTTTGGTACTACAAACAAGTTAACAGTAACACTACTAACTTAATAAAAATACAGGCCATATCTGAACATATTATAGAAAACTTATGATATGCATGATAAAGTTATGTATGTGGCTATACATAATTAGGCATTAAAACACTCGTGTAATCTTATTATGAACCAGCCACATAAACTACTATTATGACTTGACAGAAGCGCGTGGACCTAACCCCATGTGCTTCCGTTTAGTCCACCAGAGTATATACTTTTTAAACAAACAATTCTGGCTTCCTTGGAAAAAAGGGCGTATGTCTCATAGAACCACGTATGTATTATAGACCTTATTTCCTAAGAAAGTGGGTTTAATTTACTTTGACTATCAAATTGCGCATGCGTCCTTTTCATTTAGCAGGCCAGAATTGTCCTCGCGTGTGATATCCAGGGACTTATTTCTCTAATAAGTTCATAGTGATTGTTTAAAATTCGACATTGGCGACACACCTTGTTAAAGCAGTGAAAGCCATTAATTAAAAAAAAAGATTATATTTATGAAAGAAGATTGACGAAAGAGATATACAGGGTTGTGATTCTCTCAACAAGAAAAGGGGATCGTTCGCTCGAGTGAAGGTCCAAGCGGCGAGTTTAAGTAGTCCCGACAGACCGAAAAAAACACATTTTAGCGCGTGTATTCAATTTGGCAGCATGACTTCTCGAACGTATAAGGCTCCCTAATTGACAATGCACGCGCTAAAATGTGTGTTGTTCGGTCGGACGGGACTACTTAAACTCGCCGCTTTTATTCGTTTGTCCGTTCGACCGGCCACCGTTTTCGAGAGAATAACTCACCAGAGGGCCCTGCAAAGATGCACTACGCTAACTAACGTTTCTATTCGATTCGTTTTTAAACCAATCGCGTCACTGGTAGACCACGTGACTTTTCGTATCACGTCATCTCCCAGTGACGCGATTGGTTTAAAAACGAATCGAATAGAAACGTTAGCGTAGTGCATCTTGTCTGAGCCCTCAGAGCGAAAGTGTATGGAAGGGTCGGATGGGGCCGCCCTAGGCGTACTTTTACGAATCAAGTCGGAGAAATACTGGAAAGAACCTTACCTTAGAAATT
This sequence comes from Acleris literana, assembly GCA_946894065.1. Lineage (NCBI taxonomy): Eukaryota > Metazoa > Arthropoda > Insecta > Lepidoptera > Tortricidae > Acleris > Acleris literana. The sequence goes on along the minus strand of OX335697.1, from coordinate 10,057,974 downwards.
GTGTATGTATGTTCCTACAGCAAAAAAAACACATTCGATGATTCGATCCTTCATTGAGTTTTCTAAAATTTCTAATAAACTAAAGTGTAGGTGAAAAACTTAAGTAAATGACCTCTTGCATGTAGTAGTAGGTAACACATCTGTATATACTCGAAAATCTAATTAAAGATCAAAATCTGACAGTTCCCATCTTGATTATTTTGTTATTTTAACATTAATTCATAAAACTATGAATGAAAACTCGTGTAACCAGATATATTAGGGTAAGTTTTATTGATAAAAATACCTACAATCAAACCAAAATGCAGTAATCACAGCGAATGTGCGCGCCCGTTGAGGTTAGAATTTTGGTCTTAAATTAGATTTTCGAGTATAGACCGTTCGACATTCTATATTTGAAATTTGACGTAAATGCCATATAAGTTTTGTACACAACTACATACCTACAAGAGGTCATTTACTTAAGTTTTTAACCGACTTCAAAAAAAAAGGAGATTCTCAGTTTGACCTGTATGTATGTATGTTTGTCCGCGATTATCTCGCGTTTGGCTGAACCGATTTTGATGCGGTTTTCAGAAACGTATTTGTGACACTTAGGAGAAGGTTTTAGTATTCTAACCGACTTAAAAAAAGGAGGTTCTCAGTTTGAACTTTTTACAGTTGTCCGATTTTAAAAATTCTTTTTTGGATTGATAGAGTATACTTCCGAGTTGGTCCCATTGTCAACAAATATAAATCCGATGAGGAGATCCGTGAGGAATTGAGGGAACTCCTCAAATATGAAAGGCATACATACAGCGATTTTAGTATTTTTAGTAACAAGCGCAGCATTTGCATTCAAAAAGTATCATTTGGTGAAGTGGAACTGATGATGAAGACCACAAATGGCTACCGGAACTCCTCAACGGTACCTATTTCAAGGGTGGCGTTAAGATATCTCGATTAAGATAGTTGAGCAAATGTAAAAAAGAACATTTAATTTTTTAAATATGACTATTACTTTCCCGAGGCGTTGCTTGCGGCGAGCATAAATTATCTGAAAATGTCATGTTAACTAAGAAGTGGAACTACATAACAGCTTATTATGATCACTAATAAGTATAAAATATAATAAATGTTTTAAATTAAAAAACAAAAAGCCGCAAAAAGTCGGCGACTCACAATATTTTTACCCAAAAGCCGACTTCAGTTGGAACTGACCTATACTGACCTACCATTTTTAAATAAGTTATTTTTGCGTTTTTGAAGGTGGTTTTTGTTTTTTAATTCACCTATATTGTCTTGCACCTGAAGGATGGTGTTTTGTTGTACAAATTAATACATAAAATATGATAAGATAACCATATATAAATAGGGGATGGGATGGTATCATAATATATAAAGTTCAAACACCTAAAGTCAAAATCAAAGTGAAAATATTTATTTCACTTGATTTTAGGTACAATGAGATCATTGAAAAAACATAATCTAATAATGGTTTAATTTCTAAAAATATAAATTAGTCAGGATTTTTTAAAAGGCCATTGTGTAGAACCCATTACATTAGGTTAGATTTCTCTTATAACAATCCTGAAAACATTACAATTTCAGAAAAAACTACCATTATACAGGGTGGCCGGAACATTGACGTCCAAAAATAAATTTTAAGTCCCTCGTGACGTGGGGTATCCGAATCACCCCCATGTATGTTCCGCGATTTTTGGTATTTTCGGAAATATTGATCATTTTAATCGGAATTCTGGTAATTTTTCCTTATGTCCATGTTATGGAAAACCCTTAAGTTCATGTATTATTTTAATATTTTTTCAGTGGTTTCTTACATTGATAGAAGAATTATGAACTTTGGATGTTTTTAAAACAAGGAGTAAAAGCTATTAATTAAGAAAAAAAAAAGGAGAGCTTTATACTGTTGCTATCGCTGCTGTGGCTAGCTTTTTTAACAAAAGAGCATCCTGCCCTCGTTTTGCTCCAGTTTAAAATGTTTAAATATAATAAAAATAGCTTATGGCCATTTGGAATAATGAAACCTCTCAAATGGTGAAGGAATTTTTATTTATGGCATTGGGAAGGCGAACGAGCACACAGACCACCTGATGGTAAGTGGGATCTGTGACCCATAGACATTTGCATTCTCAAGACTATCATCTTAAGACTGCAATCCTAAGACCGTACATGCATTACCAACCCTGACGACTAATGATGGAATGCCTCTATGCTAGTAATTTAACCGGTTGTCTTCACACAAGAACACCACAACTGCAAATTGCTGCTGATTGGTAGTAGGACCGGAACACGACAATGTGAACACTACCGACTGGTAGTATGTTAAAGATAAGATGGTGGTAGTGATCTGGACAGACTTTATTAGTTAGATAAACATACATAATTCGCACCTTCAGAACAATAGTGACCTAATTGAGAAAATTTAAATTTCGAGTTACGTCTCTATGATAATAAATTTATGACTCGAAGTTTGAAAGCACAAATTTTGAATTAGGTCATTATTGTTCTAAAGGTGCGATACATAAAATCACGCGGGTTTCCCTGAGGGGTAGGCAGAGACCACTTCTTAATAGAATAGATATAAATTCACATAATTCACACTCTCTCTAATTAACATAGATATCAGTTAAAACTTACTTGTTCTATTATCTCGTAGTTCACAAGTAACAACCTCTATCGGCAGCCGCTCCATTTCTTCTACACGCTCATGCTCAAAATCGCTCTCTATCTTAACAGAGACATAGACTTTGCTATTTAAAAAAATATTCTCTTTCCCATGTTCCTCTGTCTTCTTTCCACACTCATCTCCCACATTTATACTTTGGCTCAACTTGGGACTACATTCCTTGTCTTCTTCTATCTCCATGCGTAAAAAACCCTTCAAGTCTCTCTCTTCTTTCACGCGCACACACCCATCTTCGTTGGCAGAGTCCTGCTCTACCTCCTTCTTAGATTCCTCTCGAACATTAACATTTGTGCTCAACTTGCTGGCACATTCCCCATCCCCCTCTATCTCCACGCACCAATACTGCCCTCTCGCGTTACCTTCCAAGTCTCTCTCTTCTTTCACCCGCACATTCTCGTTATTTTTGTCATAATCGTTGTCATCGACGCTCTCCCAGTTCCTTTCTTCCTTTACGCGACCGAGTTCGGCGGTCATATTATACGCGGTTGTACGCGCAGGTAAGCTGGCTATGATGGTGGTATATTAGGTATACATGAAGCCTAAGTTTATATTACAGAATATCTGAATGTTTAAATAAGTCAGGTTATTACTTTTAATAAATGATTACGTTCCTTCCGTAAATAAAAACATAACACACGTAGTATTTCTAAGTAGTCTGTGAGTGGTGAGTGATCTGTGAGTATTTGAGTAACACTATAGCTTAGTATAGACATTGAAATAATGACAAAGAATGTTTTACCGTGAAATCGACCTATGGCGAAGGAAACTATACCATTATGCCATGAATGTCGTTTTTATATAATTGCTGTTGGAAAGTAAAAATCAGCAAAAAGTAAAAATACTGTAAATTTAAATTATTTATTGCTCCATATAATATCAATTATGGGAATATGCATGGATTTGTTAAATAGCATTCTCAACATAATATGAAAATACCGTAAAAAAGATCACGAAAAGTGAAATTAAAATTAAAATCGGTCAAGTAATACGGATGATACAAGCATTTTAAAATGCTAATTAGACAGAGAGATCCGAAGTGCACCGGTGACGTCATCGTGCAGTACGGCCATTATAAACTCCACTTGCTAGAAAGAGATAGGAACAAATCTTTGTTAGCTTATATCTTGGTTATTTTTATAGCTATTCAAAAAATGTTTTTTCTCACCTGTTTGTTACATGAATCAGCTTTTATTGCTGTAAAAAAAACATGCATATTCCCTATTGCTCACTTCAAGTTATATTGAGATTTTATACTAAGGTCGTCTATAAATAAAGAACATCAAAATAATAAATGTACAAGAAACCTAATAAATATCATAACAATATTAAGATACCTACGACATATAATCACATCCGTTCAAGGAATTATCCCTAATTATTTTCACCAAATGTTGCCACAGTTTTGAAAGCACAAATCGCTTTTATAAGTCGGATACATTGACATTGACACTGACAGATACATATCCTTAAAATAGGACTTGACAGGAGATACCTACTTGATACTTGCACTTGTTGGTTGTTGTGAAACTCTTGTGCTAATTTCATTTAATGTTAATAGTGTTAAACGCTATAATCCACATATTAACTCTGATATTTAGATTGACTCTTCATATGTGCCTCCATTAAGAGACTACAAACAACCTGCTGGAAACTTAAAAACTTGTACAAAATACGTAGTAATTATTACCAGCCAGTATGTCTTTAGAATTTGTCAGAGTCAAGGAGGAAATAGATTGGGAAAGCGTCGAAAACGAACAAAACACTCGCATAAAGCAGGAAAGAGACTCGGTTGCTAACGAGGTTTTGCACGTGAAGGTTGAAAGCCAGTGGAATAGTGTCAACAACTCGTGTTTACGTGTGAGCGAGAGAGAATTTAACGTGAATGAACACTGGCGCATCAAGAAGGAGTTAGAAGATAGCGTTAGAGAAGGAGTGCCAATAAAGCAGGAAAAAGAGGATTGTGAAAGTGAGGAGTGTGCAAATGGAATAATAGAAAAAGATTTTGAGTTTGATACAAAATTAGCAGAGTATGAGGTAAAGAATGAGGTGTTTTTGGGGCCAGAGGAGCTACAGTTACAAGATATTGCCTATTTGCAAGATCATAAAACAGGTAAGCCTGCTCCACATGTACCACATGTATGTTTAAGTTTTTAGTATTAGTTTAGGATAATTAAACTCGGTAAAGTCAATTGTTTTATTAAGATTGTTACTTTAAAATTGTATACTACTGGGTCCTGTAACACAGGGCTTCCTAACTTAGGATCCAGGACTAAAGATAATTTTTCATGTTCATTGCCACTGTTTTCATTTCATTTCTGTTAGCTAGTAAATAGAGGGTAGGGTTAGACATTGGCATATGACCGTTTGGTGCTACCCATGTAAACCAGTCTGGATTATAGCTCTGATAAAGACACCCATGTATTACTTTCTCCGACTCTTCCCTCTTGAAATTCAAAGGGCATAATATTTTTTTGATACGTGCAAGTATTTGTTTCTGAGTTGTGGATGTTTGTTTATGTATTAAGGATGTATTTATCTAAATAAGTAAGTTTATCATGGTCCTTTACCCATGGTACAGTCAACTACAAGGAGATGCATGCAGTTTTGGGCCTTATTTATAATGCAATAAGATGAAAAATAATAAATAAATAAATATCAGGGGACAATGTCACACCCATTGACCTAGCCCCAAACTAAGCTCTAGGCTTGTACTATGGGTACTAGACAACGGTATAAATACTTATATAGAGAAATATATACTTAAATACATAGAAAACATCCATGACTCAGGAACAAATATACGCACTCATCACACAAATATCTGCTATTACCGGGATTTGAGCCCAGGGCCGCTAGTGTCGTAGGCAGGGACACTATCCACTAGGCCCCCACGTTGTCGAAAAAGTGGATACATATATTTATAGTCATCTGGACAAGCCTGGAGCTTAGTTTGGGACTTGAATCTAGGGGATAGTCTCACACAAATGGATCTATGAGACTCCCCTGATAATTATTTATTTATAAATAAGTGATCAGTCTAATTGGGGAAACCAGGGAAGTCTTCAATATGTTACAAGTCTATCCACTTAATTGCTCGTGCAAATTTGATCGACCTTATTTATAAGCAAATAAGGGCTATCACTGGCAACTCTGGATACACAAAGCATGTGAGTGGATATGGTGAATAACTGATTATAAAAGGAACTTTTAATACCAGGGGCCTGTTTTATAAAGCTACAAATTACAAGTTTCCATTTGACACAACCTCGACCAGTAGCGACCAGCCATTTGAGCAGTGTTGCCAGTTTAGACCTGGTTAGGTTAGGTTAGAGCGGGCTGGTTTCCGCAACTCGACGACTTAATGTATGCGCCTTTTTTGCGTGCTGGGTTTTGGCACTACTCTTGCCAACCCAGTTCTACCAGGAAGCCTAGCAAACCCTTGATGTTGCCGACGGCTTCCGGTAGCGACCTCGGTGTTCCGAGGTGACGTGCCCGGTATGTTGCCACCTCAGGGCATTCCATGATGACGTGGGCCGCGGTTTCCTCCGCCGTCATACAGGCTCTGCACAGGGGGCTGTCTGTAACACCTAATGTGAACAAGTGTTTGTTAAACAAGGCATGGCCAGTTATGGCTCCAGTTAGTAATCGGAGTTGGGCCCTTTTGAGGAGTCGTAGCTTACGCGATAATCCGGGATTGATTATCGGAAGGGCTTCCTTACTTTGCCTGCAGGTGTTTAGGTTGCTCCAGTAGTGTTGGTGCTTTTCCTTGGTGACTTGGCGCAGCTTGTTCCGCAGCCAGCTGGTCGGCAGGGGCAGAAATGGTTCAGGACCTATTAGTTCCGTTTCTGAGCCCCTTCTCGCGAGTACGTCCGCCGCGTCATTACCTCGAGAGTTACTGTGTCCCTTAATCCACTGTAGGGTGATGGGGTTGATGTTACATACCTTAGAAAGGGCGTTGTGACATTCGTATATTAGCCCTGATGTTGCTGTGTAGCATTGTAGGGCTTGGAGAACTGATCGGCTGTCGGAGAGTATTCGGATAGGGAGATCTTTTACCTTCCTTTGCTCGATCGCTGTTATAGCCATGATGATGCCCACGCATTCAGCCTGGAAAACTGTGCTGTGGGCTCCTAATGGCGTTGAGATATGTATGTTTAGGTCTTCCGAAAAAGTACCTGCTCCGGATCCCGACTTTGTCTTGGATCCATCTGTGAAGATCCTTACTTCCCTGGGGTTGAGGCCTTCCCACGGATCCTCGTGCAGTTGTATTTTGTACTTCTTGTCGAAGATGAACTGTTTTGGTATTCTGTCGGTGGCTGCCTCTATGAGCGGCTCCTCATTGACCGCTTCGTAGAGAATTTCGGTGTGTGGTACCCTGGCGGGTCTCCACAGGTGCAAGTTCCTAAGACGTACCGCTGTCGCTGCCGCTTCCTGCTGGATGAAGAGATGCAGTGGCGGGAGGTCGAGCAGGGCTTCCAGGGATGCTGTGGGCGTAGTCCGCATGCATCCGGTGGCTGCCATACCGGCTAGTCTCTGGAGTCGTTGTAGTTTTGCTTCCACAGTGGAGAGTCTGGTGCGTGGCCACCAGACTACCGCACCATAGGCTATGATTGGTCGTATTACTGACGTGTAGAGCCATAGGATGATTTTGGGGTGTAGTCCCCAGGTTTTACCTACCATCCTGCGACACTGCCAGAAAGCGATTGTTGCCTTGTCTATCTTGTTGTTTAGGTGATTGCTCCAGTTCAATTTGCTGTCCAGTATGACTCCTAGATACTTTACCTCATTTGATAGCTGGAGTTCTGTTCCAAACAGCTTGGGGAGTTGGTAGTTGCCCAAGTTGCGTTTGTTGGTGAACAATACCATCTCCGTTTTCTTCGGGTTGACAGATAGTTTGTTGGTTGAGCACCAGCGTTCTACGATACTTAGGGCTGAGCGGGTGACGTCGCAGACCGTGCTGGTGACGTTGCCGCTCGTGAGTATCGCTATGTCGTCCGCGTAGCCTACCGCGTAGTAGTGACTGTCGTTTAGTTTGGCGATCAACTCGTTCACAACTATGTTCCATAGTAGCGGGGAGAGAACGCCTCCCTGGGGACAGCCCTTTGCCACCAGTGCTAGTTGGTTGTTGTTTGCATTGAGTCTGATGACCCTTTTGCTGAGCATGTTACCTATCCACTCGACCAGGGTCGGGTTCGCCCCGTGCCTGACTAGCGCGGCTGTTATGCTGTTGAAATTGGTCTTGTCAAAAGCCCCCTCAATATCTATGAAGACGCCTAGGCACATAGATTTGTTCTTGATGGCTTCCTCTACCTTGCTTACTACTGCGTGTAGGGCTGAGTCTGTTGATTTACCTTGGCTGTAGGCATGTTGGTTTGGGTGCATTGGTACGTTTACCAGGCAGCTCTCCCGTAGATTTCTGTCGCATAGCCTTTCCAAGCTCTTTAGTAGGAACGAGGTTAGGCTGATGGGTCTGTAGGATCTGGGGTCCGAGTAGTCGCTCTTACCTGGTTTTGGTATGAATATTACCTTGACCTCCCTCCACCGTTTAGGCACATATCTGTGTGCCAGACAAGCGGTCAGGATCCCGGCGAGAGCCCGAATCAGTCTCTCGCCCCCCCACTTCAGTAGGGCTGGGAAGATCTCGTCTAGGCCCGGTGATTTAAAGGAGTCAAAGCTGTTGATTGCCCATTTCACTTTATGAGGGTTGATTACCTTGAGGGCCTGCTCCCAGTCTACCGTGGTAGGGGGGGCCTCTCCGCTCGTCCAGCTGGTCAACTGTGATATCACACAGTCAGGGAAATGCGTCTCTACGAGGACTCGCTCTGCCTCCTCTGACGAGCTGGTGAGTGTGTTGTCTGGCTTGCGTAAGGAGCCCATGGTGTGCATGGTCTGGTTGGAGAGAACCTTCCTTACCCTGTTGGCCTGTGAACATGCTTCTATGTTGTTGCAGAAGTTCCGCAATGAGCTCGTACTCCTGTACCTGAGGCGTTTCTTGTACCTGGACTTGGTCGTTTTGTAGTTCTCCCAGTCGTGGTCTGCGCCTGTGTTCATTGCTCTGTTCAGTTGTCGTCTCATCTTCTTCCTGAGCCTCTCCAGCTCAGGGCCCCACCATTTTCCTTCGCTGTTGCGGTTGGCTGGTGGGTTTGAGAGAGGACATGCATGATGATAACTAGCCACAATGGCCTCCGTTAGGAGAGTTACCTGGTTTTCTATCGCTTCGCAGCCCTCGACTTGGAGTGTAGCCGCCGACGGCAACGTAAGTTCCAGCCGCTCAGCGTATAGCAAGCGGTTGGTTCTACGTGGGTTCCGCCGAGGAGTTTCTGCGAGTGTATTTACCTGAATGTCGAAACGTATCCATCTATGGTCTGAGCACGACAGTTCCTTTGAGACGTGCCAGTTCATGATGTACTGTGTAGTTTCTTCAGTTGCTAAGGTCAAGTCAATAATTGTCTTGCTTCGTCTGTTTACGAATGTGGGTTCAGAGCCTGTATTTAGGATGTTAAGGTTAGTTGACATTAGGTATTCTACAAGTAGCTTACCTCTGTTGTTAGCGGTTTTCATACCCCAGAGGGGGTGGTGTGCGTTGGAGTCCGTGGCCACAATCAGTTGCAGCTTGTACTCTTCGCAGTGGGTCACTAGCCTCGTCATTTCGTGTGGCGGTGGGTCTTCTGCCTCTGGCATATAGATGGAAGCCAGGACCACCTCCGGCAGGCTGGAATCTTGCGCCCCTCGCACCTTTATGGCACACAGGTCTCTAGAGCAGAAACTGGTTAAGGGTTCGGCATGTATGTTCCTACTGGTGTAAATGCAGGTCCGGGGGTTATCCGGACCTGTGTGTACTATGAGCTTACCTCCGATGTTCCGGAGCCCGCATATGGCCCCCTTCCTGATCCACGGCTCCTGGATCAGGACTACGGCGGTGTTGTTGGCCTCCAGCCACTTCCGGGCCTGAGCCTACTTAGCATAAAGTCAAGAATGACATTGAATGTTATTGAAACTTCCTTAATAACAGTTTTGTTTTTAAGGTTTATTATCAAAGGTATTTAAGGTTGGGGTATCGCAAAAGGGGACCGATTTTAGGACAGAAAATTAACGAGCAAAAATGTTATTTTTGTATTATTGTATTTTATTTTTTTAACTTTAAATTAGACATTAAAATAAGCATATTTTATAGATTGAAGTTTTTTTATAAACTTGACCGTGTAGGAACTACAGCGATCTGAAGTTGCGAGTTCGGCCATGGGATTACAAAGGAGCCAGACCGAAAATTTACGATAAAAAAAATTACCAATATAACCTATGTTTTTTATTAATTAATCATATAGGACATGCTAAAATAAGCAAATTTTATTGAAGTTTTTTTATAAACTTGACCGTTGACCATTTAGGAACTAGAGAGATCTGAAGTAATTTTAAAGTTTTTTTTTTTTTTTTTTTCCGGGGACAATCGCACACAAATTGACCTAGTCCCAAACTAAGCTCGAGGCTTGTACTATGGGTACTAGGCAACGATAAATTTACTTATATAGATAAATACATACTTAAATACATACTTAAATACATGGAAAACACCCAAGACTCAGGAACAAATACTCGCGCTCATCACACAAATATTTGCCCATACCGGGGATCGAACCCGGGACCGCTAGCTTCGTAGGCAGGGTCACTACCGACTAGGCTACCGCGTCGTCGAAGTTATGTTATTTTAGGTTAGGTTAGGTTGGGTTATTTACCTGAGAGAAAAAGTTTACATACCAAAAGATACTTATTTTAGCATTATCTACACGATTTAATTAAAACATATACAAAAAACTTAAAAAAAAAAACTTAGTCCTATAATCGGGCCCCTTTTGCTATACTCTGGCTGTATTTAACCAGCATGAGCATATTGTTCTGTGCTGTAAGGGATATGTAAATGTGATGACAATGCAATATTGTAATGTCTAAGATTATTAGGTGGCAATGGGATCTTCGCTTTACTTATTGTAGACCAGGGGCCCGTTCCAGAAAACCACTCTGCAACTCTGCAATCCACAAATACTACTCTTCAAACGTATTTCTGTTCCACAAAGCTGTTGCAGAGTTGAAGAGGCAGAGTCAAATGCAAAGTTTGGATTTGTAGATTTGCAAAGTATCTTTTAGGAACAGAATCTTTGGAGAGTTTGCAAGTTACGCAGAGTGTTTTCTGGAACATGTTTACTCTGCACTTTGCATTATCGTGGATCTGCAAAGTGCAGAGTGCAGAGTTGCAGAGTGGCTTTCTGGAACGGGCCCCAGCACTGAATTTGGCCTCATTAATTTAGCTATTAGTCTCAATAGACAAATAATTATGTTCAAAAAAGTACAGTCAGCAAGAAAATTATGTTTATTCCAGCATTAAAAAAAAAGAATAATGCCAGCGCCACACATAGCACAAATGTTTGAACACGTATTTGATCACATGTGAAGGACCGGTATTTGCTTATTTGTTCAATATTTGATCACACATTTGCACTTTGCCATGCGTTGTCGGTTTTTCGAGCGCACATCAAAGCGTTCATAGTTCAAATGTTGGGTAGGCTGCCACACTTGCACAAAGTTTAGTTGCTTGCAAATCACTGAGCTGAGCGGTCGCTTTCACGCGTTTTGTGTAGACAACAAACATGATGGACTGGAGACTGGAGGATTTTAGTTTTTGTCACGCATGGAGTAAGTAATAATTACAAGCGGCTAAATAATATAGGTAGACCGCGTCAACAAACCCGTCGTCCATCTTGTTTGTTGACTTTGCGAACACTGTGGACTGAACCTGCATTTGAAGCAAGTGTGGCAGGTACATAAACATTTTTTCAAATGTGTGAGCAAAGTCTTTCAAAGTCTTTGTTCAAATATTTGTCTATGTGTAGCGCCGCCATAAGAAGAAGTTCTCCATTTTGGCACTTTTTTTAGTACAGGGCTTTTAAGACTGATCTTGCATTAAATTAAAACAGCATTTTTTTCTTTAATCATTGTATTGGAGCTTAGTTCACTCTTAACTTGAATGAAAAAATACGCTGTCAAACAAAATCTAATTGGAATGATGCATTTTTTTTTAAATATCGTTTCATGGTAACTCGAGTCATGCGAAACGTATTTTGATAGCGCAGAAGCAGTGCGTAAGAGCTATATGCGATGTGGATATTTTAACATCTTGTAAGCCATTATTTAGAGAATTAAATCTGTTGACTGTGCCAAGTATATATATATATATATGAAGCATGTTTATTTGTTAAATCACATCCAGGGTTATTTAATAAGAAAAGTGACATATGTAAATTTAATACGAGATACCCAAATCGACTCGCTATTCCGACTAAAAGGACCAAACTGTACGGCAACAACGCATATTGTATGGCAATTAGTATATACAATCAGTTGCACGATGACATTAAAGAATTGCCAATTAACCTGTTTAAAGCTAGATTAAGGAAGTGGTTAATACAAGGATGTTTTTATTGTGTTAGTGACTACTTCGATTATTATAAATGTTGAATTTTGTTTTAGACATAAATAGTTCAAATTTAATTTTATAGCGATTTTGTATGAGTAATAATATTGTAAATTTTGACATTGTAATAAGTTTTTGTATTTCCCTAACCTTAAGTATCAATTTTGCATGCCAGCTACTGGTGAAATGTGTGTTTCTGTGATAATCTATGTAAACCATCTTCTGTACCACGTTTTAAGCAAAATAAATGACTTTGACTTTGACTATGACTTTGAGAATAAAAAGTAGTAAAATTAAATTTAGTTTAACTTACATTTATAGATTACTACATGTACATCATTATGTGTGACTATAAAAGTGTAATTCAATATTTGAACTTAATTGTTTCAGTTTCATACAAAGATTCGGAACATCGAGGCACACCAGGATGTTCCAACCTTCTACAGAATAAGGATGAAAAAAGAACTGGACTTCATGCCATTACGACTAAGCCATCTCTGACTGATAAAAAACTTAAAAGATTCCGCCAGAAAACTAAAACCAAAAGCTATTTACGCATTCAAAGATCAGAGAAAGTAAATTTGATAGGATTTGAAGGACAGCCTGAACCAAGACAGTACATCTGTGACACTTGCGGGCAACAATTTCCACGGAAAATAAATGTGATTGTCCATTTAAGAAGTCATTTATATCAGTCACGATGTGTTTGCGACATTTGTCATAAACGGTATTCAAATATGTTTAACTTGAGAAGGCATAAATTAATTCACATGGGAGAGAAACCTCATTGCTGCGACGTTTGTAACAGGCGATTCACTGACCCTTGCAATTTAGTGTCACATAAACGGTTACATTCTGAGGAGAAACCGTATATTTGCGAAGTTTGTAACAAACAGTTTAGACAAAACGCTCATTTGAGGGGCCATATGCGGGTTCACACGGGTGAGAAACCTTTTCCGTGCAAAATATGTAACAAGCAGTTTTCAAGTGTGTATGATTTGAATCGGCATAAAAGAACTCATACAGGGGAAAAGCCGTTTAGCTGCGAATTTTGCGATAAACAGTTCGCAGATGTACGTAATCTAGCTAGACATAAACTACTTCATTCGGAAGAGCCGGCACCGTTTGAATGTGATGTTTGTTTAAAACCGTTTCGAGATTACAGTAATTTAGTTAAGCACAAACAAATTCACTCAGGGATCACCGTAAAATGTGAGATTTGCAGGAAACGATTTTCAAATTTATATAATTTGAATAGGCATAAAAGATATAGGTGTAGGGCCTCAAAGAAAGTAAAATTAGAAAGTGATTAGCTGATCCGTTCTATATTCAACGTTGAACGTCTTTCGACTGATTATGATGATTACGATTATGTACGGTAACGCGACGGTTTAAAAAAACACCAACTGTCATATCTATAATAGGTATCTACAATTAGGCAAATAAGTGGTCTATCAGCGTAATGTTGAATTTGGTCTGTAGTGTTTGTACGAACATAAAAAGAACAATGAGATTTCCACTAAAGTGGACACTTTAGTGACATATTTTTGTTTGATGAGAAGTCTCAAAATTTAAGACCCAGAAGAGAACGAGACGTCAGAAATATTTGTACCTATACGTGACGTCCTTTTGCTACAAATAGAGTTAAATTACTCTAATAGCAGGGGCCTGTTTTATAAAGCTACAAATTACAATTTACAGATTACAAGTTTCCATTTGACACAATCTCGACCAATGACGACCAGCCATTTGAGCAGTGTTACCGGTTTAGACCTGTAAAATTGTAACTTGTAGCTTTATAAAACGTGCCCCTGGAATGTATTAATTATCACCAGCGAAAATAAACTGTGTTCACTAATGTTTAACATGATTGCTGTAAAACAAATCTGACACGTTTTAGGGTTCCGAAGTCAAACTAGGAACCCTCTTAGTTTCCCCATGTCCGTCTGTCCGTTTGTCCGTCTTACCGTTTATCTGTCTGTCCGCTGTTTAACTCAGGGCCCTTTGGTACTATAAAGCTGAAATTTGGCATAGTTATACATTGATATTACGCCGACAAAGTTGTAAAAAAAAACTCGTCCAAGTAAAGCAAAGGTAAAAAGTAAATTAAATTATGACGTCGAGTGAGGTAGCATTGGATAGACAATTTTTAGATTCGGGGGTCCGTTTAGGAAATATTGAACTCGAAAAGTGTAATTTTCTCCAGAATTAAATGTCCCCCCTCCCCTTCAGCCAAGACTAGTAGTAATAAAAAAGACAAAAAAAGGAAAACTCACGACTAAGTAGACTTGATTGGTGCCTGTGTCACAGGCGGCTTAAGTGTTTATTACTAAAAATTAGAGATGGGCCGACTAGTCGACAATTAGTCGGGAAAGCCGACTATTCGGCATCATTTCTAGTCGGTGATTAGTCGGCGACTAGTCGGCAAAAAATGCCGAATATTCGGCACTTTGTTGCCTATAGGAAATATCGTCAAAAAATGTCCACACATATTATAAAAAGCACTAGGTAGTTCGTTTTAATACTATAATTATGGTTCTAATTGTTTTTTTTTGTCGTGCAGAAAAAACGAAAACAAAACTGGGCCAAGGTAGGTAACAATGCGCGACGGACGAAGCGAAACGAACGTTTCCGAGTTCCCCGAACTTAGCAAAATCCTACGATTGGCATTCCGACTAGTCGGCCAATTAATCGGCAAATTGAAAACCGATTAGTCGGCCGACTGGCCAGTCGGCAAAATCCGTAGACGGCCCATCTCTACTAAAAATCATCTAAGACAGCACCAAATATGATATAGTGAATAAATCACGCTTTCTCAGTCGGCTTTAGTATCCGAAGCTAGTTGAGAAAGCGAGACAAATACGAACTAATCCGTCAAAATCGATATAATTATGACAACTGCGGGCCTAGTATGATTTGCGTTTATCGCGTGACAAAATGTGGATAAAGCATCGGTCACTCTCGTACTTGTGTGTATGTATACGTGTAAGAAAGTGACGGATGTTTTATCCACATTTTGTACTCGGCAAAACCATATTGCTTTTGACATGTCAACGTTATGATAGCTCTTATTTACTTGACAATAAAGGCGAGTTAAAAACAATACCATTACATGTCATTATTTACCGAGCCAGGATAGATCCATGGGTTTTATCTCCGGAAAGACTTAAGACTGATTTACGCCGGATATGTATACTCCATTCCAATTGGCTTGGCTTATTTAGTAAACAATTTTATAACCTCAAAATGCATCACTTTTGGCTAAAATGGCCGTTTTCTGCTGAATTTTGCACACAATTTTCCTGATTTTATAAAATGGATGGTTTATTTCATGAGAAAATTGTTATTTTAGACGAAAAAGAACCATTTTGAGGTTATAAAAGTGTTTACTAAATAAGACAAGTCTATTGGTATGGACCATAGGCAATAAAATAACATTTAATTTAAGCTTTAATTATATTTCTATTTGTCTATATTATTTATAATTTTACGGTTATTACTATTTTTAATCCGTTGTTGTAATTTTGATTGTGAAATGAAAGTTCGAAATAAATATTTTTATTGTTGTTATGTCTTTTATTATAGCCTGGATACCATAAACCACTAATTTCGAGACTTCGAGTGCCAAGTCCCAAGTGAAAGGATGATGGGCAAAAATGTATGGAACCCAGCCCAACCACCAATAGAATTAGGTATGGCTGCGGCTCCACTGAAGCGGAGACGAGCGGAGCGGCGCGAAGCTGTAAGGCACATGCGGTCACGTCGAGCGCGCCTAGCGTACGTTGGTTTAGATTCTATTGGTTAATATTGGCACAGCTCCGCGCCGCTCCGCTCGTCTCCGCTTCAGTGGAGCCGCAGCCTCGTATGTAGTATGTAGACTTATTGATCCCACTATTGACGACTAGACTGTGAAGGCTGGGAGAATCGAGATATTTTTTTAACCTCCGACGCAAAAAAGAGGGGTTGTTATAAGTTCGACGTGTAAGTGTGTTATTTTAAACGGGGTAATCTCTGGAACTACCCGTCGGATTGGAATAAATCTTTTTGTACATGATAGCCAGTTTCATGAGGAATAGTTTAGTTTAAAAAATCGGTCAAGCGTGAGTCGGATATACGGGAAATAGCATTGCAACGCATGCGCGGCACAGCTAGTGTAGTAATAAACGTGTGTGTGTGTGTGTGTGTGTGAATATTTGCAGGCTGATAACTCTCTTCTCCGGGTTTTTTGAATGAAGCTTCATGAAAATGAAGCTTATGTAACTAGCTTTCACGTGGTATACATGAGATTTATAGAGATTAATATTATTATTTTTTTAGTTATTTATTGAGAGTAATATTTTTAATTTTTACATTTATTTGCAACGTTTTTAATTTTTGAATTTGTAATGTTTTTATTTGTGATAGTTCTAATAATTTATATTTGTTGCTTTATTACCTTGTAATGTAACTTACTTTTAAGTATTATTGTATTTTATGTTTGAAAAAACGACCTTCTGCTGGAGTTTCTTGCGGCGCTTCTTCTCCGCAATTATGGTCTTGTCCGAAGCGCTGGTAGATTCACTCCATGTTACCGACGTGTAAAAGAGCCCGTATGTGGCCAATTTACTGAATAAATATTTTGATTTTGATTTGTGTTGGTTATATGGGCCAATTTGCCCATCATTCTTTTCTCTGTGATTTTTAGGGTACCGTACCCGAAGGGAACCCATCCTTCCTAAATTTAAAGAGCTGTATATTTTGAACCGTAATAAATAGCGATTTTTTTTAGGATATTAATTTAACATTTCACAAAACGCTCAAATTTAAAATTTGGATGCCTCATCCGTTATACCATCCGTCGAGAAAGAGACGGGTGTCTTTAATAATGAATCTTATGAACCATCTGTCACTTTCTGACAAGTACATGAGTGCGAGAGTGACGGCTTATCCACATTAACGAACCTATTATGGTCGTGCTTATACAGGGTGTCCCAAAACTCGACGCTATCCCGCCTAGGGCTGATAGAGCAGCTAAAAAGCTATCGTTTTTCAGTGGTATTCATAATCAGAATCATTACGAATCATCGAAGTTTTTAAACCTATTTGCGCGGTTTTTTTTATCAACTGTCTTAGTAATCGCAAAAAGTTGTTTTTTCCATACATAGTAAAAAACAAACACAGGCATACCTAGTATGGAGAAACAAACTTTATGTCATTACTTAAAAAGTTGATTTAAAAAAAACGAGTAAATAGGTTTAAAAACTGATTCGTAATGATTCTAATTATATAAGATAACACTGAAAAACTTATGAAATAAACATGAAATTAATGATATTTCGTGACATGGACATAAGGGAAAATTACAAAAATTCAGATTAAAATGATCAATATCTCCGAAACTAGTAACAATCGCTCAACATACATAAGGGTTAAATCGATTGCTTTTTAGCTGCTCTATCAGCCCTAGGCGGGTTAACGTTGAGTTTTGGGACACCCTGTAAATCGATGTAGATAAGCCATCTGTCTCTTTCTGACCAGTATATTAGTGCGGGAGTGCAGGTTGCTTAATCAAGGTTGGTTGCTAGGGCCTGTTTTCCAGTTAGTTATTTTAGTTATCATTCCTGACGTGGAGACCCGTCGTGTTGTTCTCCTAGTCATTATTTTTAATTTAGAGGCGTAGGCAGAGACCACTTCTTTCCACCTGCTACGATCCTGACAAATCTCTTTCGCTTCTTCCACATTCATACATCGAGTCATGCATGCACCTCGGATTTAGGTAAGTACATCGAGTTCATAAATATGTATACACTTAAGTACCTTGTCACTTTAATCGTTGTGACAATTCATATATCCTCGTATGGGCCATTCCAATAGACTCGTCTTATTTAGTAAACACTTTTATAACCTCAAAATGCATCATTTTTGGATAAAATGCCCGTTTTCAGCTGAATAAAGCAACTCTGCCCTTCTTAATAAAAAGGACGTATGTACAATTTGATAGTTAAAGCAAATTCAACCCTCCATGTTAAGAAATAAGGTCACTAATAAATACGCGGTTCTATGAGACATACGCCCCTTTTTCTAAAGAGGGCAGAACTAGAGACCACATTTTGCACACCATTTTCCTGGTTTTACATCATGGATAGTTTTTTTTACGACAAAATTTATATTTTAGGCGAAAATGAAGCACTTTGAGGTTATAAATGTGTTTACTAAATAAGACAAGTGTATTGGAATGGACTTTAAGGCCTTCCGTCTACAAACAGCCAGTGTTTTGCGAGTGGGACTTTGAATCTACCATCAAGACAATAAAGTTCCATTACGTTTGTTCGAAAATGTCATTTTCAATTTATGAAGAAAGGAAAATAAACTTTATTCCTATTGCTATACAGTTCAAATTAAATTGCCTAGGTAATGTAAATCCTATTGCACACTGGGCCTTACGAAGATTTTAAATAGACAAGGGACTGAAATGTATACATATTTATGAACTCTACCGTACTTAAGATTCGGCCCCTTTCCAGTATGTAAATTGGCCACATGAGGGCTCTTTCACACGTCGGTAATATGGAGTGAATCTACTAGCGAGCTTCAGACAAGACCATCATTGCGGAGAAGCGCCGCAGACCTGCTGGAGTTTCTATTACCGACGTGTAAAAGAGCCCTCATGTGGCCAATTTACTGAATATTGGAATCCACGTTAATCTATTTATTTATTTATTTATTTATTGCACTCATAATAATACATAATACACTTACATAGGTGATATTCGTACACTATGAACCCTGTTGGGCGCAGCAATATAAGAGAGAGGAGGACTATCCAATTAATAATTAATCAATATTAAATATTTCCATTTTTTTATTTACCTATATATCTGTTTATTTTCTTAATAATTACTCAGTGTAGTATAGTTTATTATGTTTATACTTTTATTTATTATATTATAATTTATCGCTTAGATACTCTGTTATATTATAGTAAGCTTTTTCATATAGAATATTTTTTAGTTTAGTTTCAGGTAAGTTATTCTACATTTCGACTGACATTACGACGGGACTGGAGGAATGAATTTTTAAGCGAGAGGAGGGCAATAATAATTTGTGTTTATGGCGTATTGGTCGTGTTGTGGGCAGGTCCTCTCGGTTGTTAAAGAATTCGTCGTGTTTGCGTACGAACTTACTTAATCTACCGCGATAAAGGAGACATTATAGTTAAAAAAAATGTGTTTTATTAATATTGTGATTTTATTTACATTTTCTAATTGAATCCTATTACTAACAATATTACAAAGGTACGGAAAACAATATAGTTACAGTCTAATTATCCGGGACTCTATCACTTGGCTAAACCATATTGCCAGAGGTCGGAATTTTCACGGCAAAACATAAGACTGTCGCAATCTTGCTAGTGTTAGAAACTATTTTTTATCGATATCGATAGTTGTGTAATAGAAGAAAAAAACGGTCCAACCAAATACAAAAAAATATTTAATGCAAAATTTTAGGTCAGGTTTTTATAAAATTATATAGAGACAGATGCAATTTCTTCTTCGAAGTCCACGTCAGTACACACAGCAGCAAATGAAATTTTATTTGGTGTGTTGAGTAGATATATAAGAGAATGCCATTGGGCATAGGGAGAGCGGTCCGGACGGTCACCAGAGACAGTTGTATTTTAGTTCGCTCGTGAAGTTTTTATTCCCAAATAAGCAGTCAGAGTACAGTAAATCGTTGCGTGGAGTGAGTGATTTCAACCTGGAGTGCGCTACATAGTTTTATATCAGTGCATATCATCCTGGGACTAATTTAACTCGGAATAAACAACTGATTTATTATTAAAGTTGTAAGGTGTCAGTGAATTAGTGACTCATTATCACTATTGCGCGGTGCCGTGACGCAAGCTTACCTGCGCGCACGCACACATGCAGAAAAGGGTCGCGGCAGCTACATGTATTATGTGCTAGTAGCGCACACATCGCTGTTTTTTTTGCTTCAAGTTATTTGCTTATCGCTTACCGGCTTTGTTTTTGGACTTGTTAAATCTCTCACCTTTATTCTGTTTACTACAAGATAGATCGACTTTACTATGGAAAATATAAAACAGAGTTGCGCCGGATGTTTTAAGAACATAGCGAAGGCGGAATATTTGAAATGTTCTCAGTGCAGCAAACCTTATGACCTTACATGCGCTAATGTGTCGTTGACCGGGTTTAGGAATATTATGGCCAGAGAGGATAGAGATAACTGGGTTTGTCAAGAGTGCAAAAGCAACGAACCCAAAACTGGCAACAGTAACACGCCTGTGCGCAGCGCAAAGGAGGACTCTCTATCACTATCAGTTACCAGCGCTCGGAATAGGAGCGAAGGTTCGAGGGTTGCGGATAGCGGGTGTGATAATGTTACTGTGCGCCGACCGACCAAAAGCACGCCTGTGACGGCTGTGACGACGTCACAAACAGCCACGGGAGAAGAAATAAATGGGTTGGCTGCCGAACTGCGCATGTTTCGTGAGGAACTACAAGCCGTCCGAGTGGAAATGCAGGAGTTTAGGCAGACTGTAGCAGGTCTCAACACGGCAATAAGCTCTTGCAACCAGCGTGTTGACGCCCTGGCGTTGAGAGTGGACGCTGTCGAACGCCAGTACAGTGAATCGACGATGGTCGCTGCGTGCTCGGAACCATTAGAACGGATGATCACTGATCTGAAACTTGATTTAAACGATCGTGATCAAGAACTTCTTGCGAATGACATCGAGGTCTCTTGTTTTCCGGAGCAGGTAAACGAAAATTGCACTCATGTTGCCTTAACGCTGGCGAACAAGCTGGGAATCACCCTCGATGAACGCGACATTGTTAGTGCTGAGCGCGTAGGAGCAGTACGAGGAGCGGGAGCCGGTGCGGGTGGTGGCGAAGCCCGGCCGCGCCCCCTGGTCGTGCGCTTGACGAGGCGAGTGCATCGCGATGAGCTATTGGCAGCGGCGCGTGTTCGCCGCGCTCTTAATTCGGCTGATTTCGGGTTGCCTGCGCGCAACTTTTACATAAATGAAAGGCTGACGCGTACAAACAGACAGCTTTTTTTCAAAGCGAGAGAGACTGGCCGTTTGAACCAATGGAAATACATTTGGTCAAAGGATGGCAAGATATTCGCAAGACGTGAGCACGGAGCTGCTCGTTATCGCCTACGCTCAGAAACAGACTTGGTTAAGGTTTTTGGCGTATAATGTTTTTTGCGGCCGTTCACATTTCGGAGTACGATCATTATGATTTTTACGATTATTACTGTTTGTTAACCCATTTGCATGGTTTTTTTAAGTCCCTGTGTTTTAGTTTGTTATGTCTTTTGTTACTTAATTTGTTTCTTGTGAGTTTTATACCTCATAGCGTTCGAAATGCGCCCCTGTGTTTTTCACGCGGTGGCTCTATTTGTGCTGTTTTATGTTGTAGTTTTGTTCTTGATTCAATCACGACGCCAATGTGGAAATATAGTGCGATGCTGGTCTCATGCATTGTTTTGAAGGTGATAGGGATGGTAATGGCAATAGTGTGGTATTTTTGTAAAGATATTTTTAAAATATTATTACAACTCAGTGATGGCTAGAGATAAATTTTTAAAAGTTGGACTATATAACCCTGGCTCACTAGGAACTAGCCATGAAGAACTTATAATTGCAGTTGCGAACAACTCATTAGATATACTCGCGGTCAATGAAACATGGCTAAAGCCGGGTGAGGAAGCCAAGGCTCCTACAATACCAGGCTATAGGTTGCGGAGTGCTCCCCGTTCTCCCGATGTTTGTCGCGGTCGTGGCGGAGGTGTAGGGTTTTACATTCGGAAAGGTCTACATGTTCGTTTCTGCCAGCACCCTATTTGTAAAGAATTGGAACAATTGTGGCTTAAAATCAAAATAAATAATTTAAAAATTGTGATAGGCACCGCTTACCGGCCACCGTGGCTGAATGTCAATACTTTCTTCGGTGCTTTGACGGAGACAATAAATTCTTTTGCATCTTGTGACCATATAGCTTTATTAGGTGACTTCAACATAAATTTGCATGACCAACAACATACAAATACTTTAAAACTATACGAATTTCTGAAAGTGTTTGATTTGCAACAGAAGGTTACTTCCTCTACACACTTTACGGATCACAGCGATACGCTGATCGACGTAATTTGTACAGATGCTAAAGTACGAAATGTTACGATTACTGTAATGGGCAGCAAATTATCTAGTCATGCTTTTATCACATGTGAATTCAATTTTAAAAAAATAGTTATACCTCCCAAACGTCTAGTCTATAGGCCCCTTAAAGATATTGTTCATAGTCAGTTCAACGATGATATTGGGGCAATGCCTTGGAAAAAGATATTGTGTTTAGACTCCGTAAATGACCTGGTGCAAGTTTTTAATGAGTTTGTCACATCACTTTTTGATCTTCATGCTCCATACAAAACGGTTGTTATTAAGAAATACTCGCATCCATGGATCACCGACAATCTCAAAATGATGATTAAATTGAAAAACGAAGCGCTCTCGAGGTATCATGCAACAAAGGATCATAACCATCGTCAGTATTTTCAGGACTTAAAGAAAAGCGTTAATACCGCAATATTTAATGATAAAAAAGCCTATTTTAAAATCTCCATAAATAATAATATTAAAAATCCTAAACAATTATGGAAAAATCTTAAGGTAAATGTTCTTCCGCCAAAAGTTGATACCGAACTTCCTCTACACCTTAGTGATCCAGAAAAAATAAATTTACATTTCCTAGACGTTCCTGGCTGTCCTACCACTACTATATCTGCTCTTACGTATTTCGAATTCCATAAATTTAGTCAAAACACTTTCTTTAAACTTAAAGTAGTTTCTCAGGATCAAGTACTGAAAGTTATTACGGAACTTAATTCCAACGCACAGGGGGTGGATAATATATCTCTAGACATGATAAAAATGACGCTGCCCCATTCAATTGAATTAATAACTGCAATCGTAAATAAGTCTATCAGCACATCCACCTTCCCGGACCAGTGGAAGGAAGCTATTGTACGACCTCTCCCTAAGATAGCCAATCCGTGCACAATTAAAGATTTAAGACCGATTAGTATTTTACCTTGTTTATCAAAAGTCGTTGAAAAGATAATATACGCACAAATAAGCGATTTTATTGAGACTCAGGGCATCCTACCGGACAAGCAATCTGGTTTTCTCCTTCCTTCTGGATGTAACTAGTAATGTTTTGGAAGCGCAAGACTCTGGAATGGGCTCGGTACTCGTTTTGTTAGATTTCTCTCGAGCTTTCGACTCCATTAATATTTCTTTGTTGCTATCTAAATTATCGTTTTATGGATTTGATTCCACAGCTATAGATTGGGTTAGTAATTATTTAAGCAATCGGTCTCAATATGTAGAAATTAAGGGTGAAGACGGGTCTCTCAATGTTTCATCTGTTCGTGTATTGGACAGAGGCGTGCCACAGGGTTCAATCCTCGGGCCCCTGTTATTCGTAATTTACAGTGCTGACATTGCCAAGTGCATGAAACACTGTAATTATCACATGTACGCAGATGATGTTCAACTGTATTTTTCTTTTAAGCCTGGGGACGTTGAATTAGCTGTAAATAAAATAACTGAAGATCTAGAAAGATTATCAGACTGGGCCCTCCTTAACTCTCTTGTGCTTAATCCTCTAAAATCAAAATATATGGTATTTGGCACGAGGAAACAAATTGCTCTCATAAATTCAAAGCTCCCTAAAATATGTCTTGCAGGAGAAACGATTGAGCAGGTAACGGAAGCACGAAATCTAGGCCTCTTATTTGATGAAAACCTGCGTTTCCATTCTTACGTTGTAGGAGTGGTACGAAATTGTTTTTACCGGCTTAAACTATTGTATAAAATTCGTGATTTTATAAGCGTTAAGCTGCGCATAAATTTAGTTGACACTCTCGTTCTTTCAAAATTAAACTATGCGGATGTGGTGTATGGTCCTCGATTGTTAGCTAAAACAAAGACACTCATACAACGCGTACAAAATGCGTGCGCAAGATATTGTTTTGATATTCCTAGTAGAAGCCATGTTTCGCCCTATCTAGCCAAAGCTAAAGTACTGAACATGGCTAGTAGACGTCATTATCATCTTGCTACGCTTCTATTTGGAGTAGTAAAAAGCCAAATTCCATCATATCTTTACGACAAATTGACCTGGTCTAGTCGGTTGCGTCTGTGTCGTTTACTCGTACCGCCGTATAAGTCTGCCGCTTTTAGGGGAAGTTTTAAGTATGCCGCCACCAAAATTTGGAATAACATTCCGCCACCGTTGCGTGAATGTAAATCGGTTCATAGTTTTAGGCTAAATATAAAAAATCATGTATTTTCGCTTCAGGGTGGCGGCACCCCTGCTCTGTATTAAAACCCGCTCTGCTACACATAATATTTGTTAATGTCACCGTCTGCCTTTGCCTTTTGTTTGTATTTCCATATTGCGTGTAATTGCACACAAAGTTTTCTTATTGTTTGATATCGAATTTCACGTCATCGAATGTTATATAATATGTATGTTAGACACGGGACTGCTCTCCGAGTAAACTCATTGGTCCAGCTGAAAATCAGCGCTGTGACTATAAGTCACAGCATCTTGCTGAGCTGGTCGCCTTTTAAGTGCTTGCATGTGCCTTTTGTTGATGCTATCTTTAAGTATATTATAATAAGTTTTTATTGTCTTGCACTTAATAAACGCTTTTCTTTCTTTCTTTCTTTCTTTCATTAAGTCCGCCTTTTGTACCTACGTTATTGTATTTTGTGCAAATAAGTTTAAATAAATAAATAATCATTAATTGCTCAACATTCTCTGGGTGTAAAAAATGAAGAGTTATTATAATAACGTATAGTTAAGATTCAGATTAATTTAGATGGAATAACACATATAAGACAATCCCGTAACTAACCACTTCTTTTGCATATTTTAAATTAACTGTCACGAATGATTATAAAATAATGTTAATATATCGGCTCTACTTTTTTTTATATACTCAATATCGATAAAAAAAAGTTTCTAACACTAGCAAGATTGCGACAGTCTTATGTTTTGCCTTGAAAATTCCGACCTCTGCATATTGCTATCGATATGTTATCTGTCAATGTCAATTATTTACTTGACAGTAATGGTGGCAGAGTTAAAAATAAAGACTTTCACAGCTTCAATAAAAGCTGATTCATGTAAAAAACAATTCCGTAAAATCATTTTTTTTATAGCTATAAAAATAACCAAAATAGAAGCCAACAAAGATTTGTTCTCCTATCGGTTTATAGCAAAACCGAATTTAACATGGAGTTTATATGGCCGAGCTGTGTCATAAAAAACAAAATAAATTCTACTTTACTATCTTTGCACTAGGTCTTTATTTCATTGGCCGTATTACGTACTGTTTTTAGTACAAGACGCGTGGGTGGTGTAAAGTTTAAACGGTTTGGTTCCAAAATCGTTCTGCAGAACGACTATCCCTAATCGTAACTTTCGTAGTTTTTTCCTGTTTGTGAGTCATCCCGCAGTCTCAAATCGTCCTGATATCGCACTGCTAGATCAAAACAGTAGTAACTCAAAATAGAAGTGTATTTTAAAATCAACTTTAATAACAACTTCTATGAACTTGAAACTAAACTAGCAAAGATTTTGAGTTGATACTGTTTTGATCTAGCAGTGCGATATCAAATATCGTCAATACAAAATGGTACCAAATGCGATCAGAACGGGGCAGTATACGAAAGGGAGATAAAAACAAGATCATTTGCAAGCGGAATGCTTTGCGAATGGGAACGGATGGTCCACGAGAACACGACCAAAACCAGGTAAAGCATTAGCCACTTTAGAGCAATGAGTCACCGAGTGTAACCGCTTTATCAGAGTGCCTTGTCTCCTGCTGGTGGATTGCAGTCGGGAATTATGCTTTCATTTGCCTCCGTTGTATTTTCCTTCACTTTCTCTTTTGAATGTTTCGCATGAACCTTCATATGAGCTTTTAATTGGTACTTTAACAATACTCCTTTACCACATACGCTGCATTTGAACGGCTTATCGTCTGAATGCTGCATCATATGATATTTCCATTTTGCTTTAGACTTGAACTTTATTTTACACGCCTCACATTCAAAGGGAGTCTCAACGCTGTGGCACGTAATGAAATGCTTTCTTAACTGAGTTTTTTTTGCGAACATTGATTCACAATCGGTACAAGGAAACGGCTTTAGTTTATTCGTACTGTGCACCGCACCTTTGTGAGCAGTTAAATCAGACTTAGTGTAAAATGCTTTCGGACAGACGTCGCAGACAAACTTCTTTTCACCTGTGTGAATCCGCATATGTACTTTCAAGTTATAATTTGTAGTAAATCTTTTTCCGCACATGCTACATTCAAATGGCCTGTCTCCTGTGTGTGTACGGACGTGACATTCCAACTTAGTCTGCGAAACGAATAACTTATTGCAATAACTACAAGTAAGGGCTTCACCGGTGTGTAGCTTCATGTGCTCCCTAAGCCTCCATTGCGCCGGGAACCGCATTCCGCACTCTTCACAAGAAAACGGTTTCACATCTGAATGTTTTGCGGTCATGTGGATTTTTAGACTGTATTTTGCTTTTAATTTCTTATTACATATGGTGCACGAGTAACCTTCTGTGTTATGTTCCTCATTGTGCTTTTCTAATTGTTCTGAAGTGAGAAAATTTTCTTGGCAGATGTCGCAGCTGTATACTTGGCTGTTGTGAAGTAGTCTATGCATAACAAGGTCCGTTTCCTGTATAAACTCAAGTTTGCAGTCCGGGCAAGGGATTGTCTTCCGTACATGTTCGTTGAGGTGTTTGGTCACGTGTGACAGATACTGGAATGGCACACCACAAATGTGGCATGGATAGTTGCCTGGAACCTCGCCCTCAACCTTCTTATGGTTCTCAACTGAAATGAAAAATATTTTTGTCTTATTTAAAAGGAAACAGCAACAAATTATAGTAGGCTCGGCTTTTTATTTGGGATGTACAATTATAGGGTAGGGGTCTACTTGCATACATATTTTTATGCATAATAATCATTATGTATAAAAATCAATTGTCATAAAAAGGTTTTTACAATAGAAAGGGTTTTATTTTAATTATTATTAAAAACTTACTTAACCTAATCTACACAATAGACGTTTATTAAATTTTGCAATGTCAGCTTAAAAGGCTGTTATGACAATCGATTTTTGTGCGTAATGATTATTATGCGAAAAGAAATGCGAGTAGATAAGCCCCCACAATTATATACTTAAAATTTCAACAGATATATGTTCTTGACTTAATAAATAAATATACAAATATCAGGGCACAGTCTTATACAAATTTTACTAATACAAAACTTTGCTTTAAACTTGTATTATGGATACTAGAGAGCAATAAACATACTTATATAGAGATATACATAAATACATGGAAAACATCTAAGAAACAAGAACAAATACTTGCACCTTATTAGGAATTAGGTTATTCAAACAATACACACAAAATGACCAGTGATCGGAATAGGTAGAGTATATTTACCTAAAGTTAGCAAAAGGATTAATTTTAATTGAATTCCCGATTTCCGGTATTTTTCTGGTACTAGTAAATGTAGTCGCAAGGAAGTCTCCAGTTTATGTATCTATTCTACAAAGTTTAGGTAAATATACTCCACCTATTACATAATAAGATATAAGGAATGAGTTACAGGCCCCTTTATCACAAACTAACATATAATATCCCATGCCGTGAGTAAATATTATGTATATTTAGCATTAAAAATACTGGAAATCTGGAATTAAATAAAAATAAATTAATATTTCACCCGGTAGTAACCACTCTATATTATATCCTTTTGCGAACTTTAGGTAAATATACTCTACCTATTCCGATCACTGAACATGACAGATAATACTGTCCAAACACAGTTAACCTTTCGTCTGTGTTTGATAAGGATCCTGACCAAATTTTGGTATCACTTTTTGTACTTTTTTTCGACTTCTTTTTGTGGATTATTCCAAAATTAGAAGAGACTCGAATTCAGTATTTTTTTACCCTTCCACAGACAAAGGGTTAAAATACATATGTTTGTGTGTAAACTCTTTATTGCATAATAAACAAATTACACTATAAGTATGTAGTAAATATCTATGCAGATATCACATCAAATATATTGTCAGTGATATAGAGGTGTGAAGATAATTATGTTGTCAAGTAACTTTGACTGCACATTATCTAAAGATTAATGTGTACAATGGCGAACATATCCCTTCAAGGGATCTCTTCCAGTTAACCTGACCATGATTGAGGAAACTACCAGACAAGATGTACACAAAAAGTAAATAAACCAATATTTCTAGTTTTATCCATAGAATATACCCTTAACTTGGCCCCATAACCTAAAATATAACAAACAGCTCCCTTAGATACACCGATAAGCGTTTTACGCGTCAAAAGAAAAGAAAATC
Source organism: Acleris literana (assembly GCA_946894065.1). Lineage (NCBI taxonomy): Eukaryota > Metazoa > Arthropoda > Insecta > Lepidoptera > Tortricidae > Acleris > Acleris literana. Next base: position 10,029,339 of record OX335697.1, on the reverse strand, counting down.
CTCCCAAATTCTTGACCATGAAAATAAACAGCATATTACTCACCATTTCCATCATTTCCACTTTTTAATTCAACTTTGACGACATCAACTGGGTATAAATCCGGAGCTTCTGTCTTGATATTACAATTTGTTACTTCAATTCCTTCGTGGTTCGGCTCAAAACCCGGTTCTACCTTAATAGCATGATCGAAAATCACATTATTTATCCCCATTGATTCTTCATCTTCTATATGCTCTATTTTTACAGTAACCGATTCAAATGACATGTTTTATTATTAAATTGTGTCACGTTATATGATTTATTGCTTTGTAAATTCTCCTTGTATTCATTATTAACATAAAATTAATTAAAAAAATATTTATTTACGTGTACAAGATCGTGGATGTAAACTTTACCACAGACTGCTATAAAAATTTAGACAAACGAAGGAATCAAGGAGTCTAAAATGTAATGTATTATTTCGAGATAAAAGTCAAAGCTACCATCATACGACAGTAGTCTGCCAAAATCACTGACTAGTCGTACGGTCACGAATTTATTGTATGTTGGTTGGGTGGTAACAAATCGCCGATTTCATAGTAATGCTTTAATGCTATAGATAAACCGACCACATGAGTGGAGGCTCTCAAAACGTCTTCTTATATTTTTTTATGCGATCGGGACTCGGTTATATTATGCGCTTTACATTCATGTGCGAACGCGCGAAGGCAATACGCGAAAGCGCGGAAGTGTGAAAGTGGGGGGCGTTCGCGGGTTCGCGCCTTGTTAACGACTTTGTGTTGTTATTATTATTAATCTGTGCTTTGTGTCGGTATTTTGGCCCACGTCAAAGGGCCGTGAACGCGCGAACGCAACAAAGCTCCACATTCACGCGCAACTTTCATAAAATATTAGACAAATACCACTACTACTGGATAAAATGTTACAAACATTATTCTATTACGATGAATACTCGTCATCCACCATTTCTTTTTAATTTGGTTTTTACTTTTAATGTAGACCTAGTTGTCTAGTCCAGCGCGAGAACTATACTGTAAACACAATTGTGAACACTGTGAATGTCGAGCCTTGGAGAGTTCGCACGAAATTCGCGGGTGCGAATTGCGTGTTAATGTAGAACGCGCGGTAGTGAGCAATGGTTCGTTTTATTGGGCGCCCCACATTCACGTGCGAATTGACTGACTAAATTTAGTGTAGTTTGATCAGGAGCTTCCTAACTATCCCCTCCCTTGCAAGCCCGTTAGGACGACTAAATTTAGGATAATGTAATACCCCCCTAAGTCGTGAAACCAAATACCGTTAATTAAAGCACTCGTACAAACGTAACACTATGCAAAAATGTGTAAATTTATTTTGTAATAAATTAATAATTATTAAAGTTATTGATTTTAAATTTACCGTGTCTCATGGTTGGCCTACTTCTTACGTTGAACCAACGTTGAACTGTCATATAACAAAAGGCGGATAAGTAAAGGGTAGTAAGTTCATTTGTAGCGTTTCACTAACGCTTTTAATAATAGTCTCATATCCTCTTGTCTATGGTTTTCCAGGGGAAGATCAGCGGTGCCAGATGGCGCTAGTTTTGCTCGAAAGCGTTTGATGGCGGAGTGGGCGCAGTATATCCAAACACAGTTTCCGTTATAGCTTGTATTTTCTTATCATTTACTTTATTTATAATATACAATAACACATAGGTAGGTAGTAAGTTAATTTCTAGCGTTTCACGAATGCTTTTAATAATAGTCTCATATCTTCTTGTCTGTGGTCTTCCAGGGGAAGGTCAGCGGTGTCAGATGGTGCTAGTTGTGCGCGAATGCGTTTGATGGCAGAATGAGCGCAGGCGAGGTTGGCGCGGTGATGGATGCTGTTTTCATGTTCGGTGCGGAACTGTTTTAGTACGTCACAAATGTTACATATGTGACATCTATAATTTTCAGTCTCCGCTGCAACAAATGAATAAATATCAGGCGACAATCTAATACATTTTTTTCCTATGGTATTCATTATTAAATACATACATACATACATTAAATCACCCGTTCCCCAGAGGGGTAGGCAGAGACCACTTCTTTCCACCTGCTACGATCCTGACAAATCTCTTTCGCTTCTTCCACATTCATACATCGAGTCATGCACGCACGTCGGTTAAGATCCGGCCCTTTTCCAGTATTTCTCCGATTTGATTCGAAAAAGTACGCCTAGGGCGGCCCCTTCCAACCCTCCCACTCACTTTTGCTCTGTATATCTCTTTCGTCAATGTTCTTTCATCCATCCTTTCCAAATGACCGAACCATCGAATATTCAAATTTAAAATTATGAAATTACTTTCCATATTATGCCGGACCATGTGATCGATATTTGCCGCAAACGCCGAGTACAGAACGCCACTATACGTTAGAGTGAGATAGAAATACATCGTTCTCACTCTAACATATAGTAGCGACTTGCAGTGTTTGCACCCGTTGATGAGTATGACACGTATCTCAGCCATCGCCTCCGCCAAATATGTAATGAGAAAGTGGCGACCCGATCAATAAAGCCGCCATCTTCGGTAAGATCGGCCTGTTTTATAAAGCTACAAATTACAATTTACAGGTTACAAGTTACCATTTGACACAACCTCGACCAATGACGACCGGCCATTTGAGCAGTGTTGACAGTTTAGACCTGTAAAATTGTAACTTGTAGTTTTATAAAACGTGCCCCAGCCATTTGAGCAGGGTTGCCAGTTTATAAAACATGCCCCTGGACGGACTCTTTACAACTGCACACTGATTTGATACTTACTGACATATTTCTCCGGTCCATTTTCCTTGGGAGGTATGTCCATTAGCACCAGATCCTCCTCCTCTGCGTATGCGCGCACCAGAACCTCGAGGACCTGTTCGAATTTGGAAGCTGTCACGTGGTGCTCGCTTTTCAAGTGCTTGCTGTCGATGGATGCGAAAGGCCATATGCAGGTGGTGCAAAATACTTGTTTCGCATTTTCATCTACTTCAGGTTCTTCTGGGTCGGAAATATCCTCTAAAACAGGTTTATTTGTATAAAACAATGAAGCAATTACAAATTGCTACGAGTAAACTAAAACTAAATCTAAAAACCAGGCAAGAGCATGTCGGGCCATGTTTAGTTTAGTTAGTTTACTCAAATACTCGTTTAGTTTAGTTTAGTTGTTTATTCAATTAGCAATATCTAATACCTTTAAACGAGCAATACTTGTATATATATATATAAAATCTGAATCTCGGAAACGGCTCCAAAGATTTCGATGAAATTTGAAATATAGGGGTTTACGGGGGCGAAAAATCGATCTGTCAAGTTGTCATCTTCGGGAAATTTCGTTTTCAACCCGAGCGACGCTCGGTCTTCCAGGTACTATATACATTGTGTTCGAAACAAACATGCTCAGTGTAGGGCTCCGAAGCCGTCACAAAAAACAAAAAACTATCACAAAACACAACATAGGTATAAGTTTTAAGGCCGAGCCACAGCGGTTGCGTGATGTGTACGTGCGCGTGCGCGTTCGCTTTCCACTGCGTTGTATAGTATGAATTCTCATTACGACATGTCACTATACAACGCAGTGGAAAGCGAATGCGCACGCGCACGTGCACGTCACGCATCCGGTGTGGCTGGGCCTTTAAAGACACTAAAACCTATCTTCTCTTGTGCATGATGACAATGAATAAATTAATATGAAAAAATAAATGAAAATGTGGACCTTGGACTCCACACTGGTGATTCAGGAGTAGGTGTCGAAATACTGATTGACGTCCAAACAGTGGTTGTTTGTATAAATAAACCGTTTGAAATTTGATATTTGAAATTTGACGTAAATTCCTTATTTAGTTTTGTATACAACTACATGCAAGAGGGGATTTACTTAAGTGGTTTACCCTATACCTACTTTTAGAGGTCTAAAGGCCCAGCCACACCGGGTGCGTGCGCGTAGACGTGACGTGTGCGTTCGCTTTCCACTGCGTTGTATAGTGGCATATCGTACGAGAATTCAGACTATACACCGCGTCCGCACGCATCCGGTGTTAATTTGGCCTGTAAGCTGCCCTTGGCTTAATTCTTAAAGGGTTCAACTGATTTTGATCAAACTAAGCTAAAAACAACCTTAATTAACCTATTTTCTATTAAAATAAAACGAAATTAATATTTGCATGCATTTCAGAGATACATACATAATAAGTTTCTGTCAAAAATTACATTTATGTGACGAGTTTTCTTGCCGACTGTACTTTTTCATTTGCACAGTCGTCATCTACTCGTCAAGACGACTCTAACGAGCCCTAACACGACGGGTTTATCATGTGTGATTTAGGAGTTCCTATGGCCACCCGACGTCTCCATCATCAGACCAGCTCGATGGTACTATATTATTGTATTGTCATCAGAACTAGAGGTGTATACAAATTTTCAGCTTCATTGGAAACCGGGAAGTAGGACAAATTTAACTTGCAAGATTTAATCCGTACATACATACATACATTGCAAGTTAAATAAAAGATTGTAAAATATACACGTTAACGGCCGAGCCACACCGGATGCGTGACGTGCGCGTGCGCGTGCGCGTTCGCTTTCCACAGCGTTGTATAGTATGAATTCTCATTGCGACATGTCACTATACAACGCAGTGGAAAGCGAACGCGCACGCGCACGTGCACGTCACGCATCCGGTGTGACTGGGCCTTTAACTTATCCTCGTAAGTTACAATACCTATTTTAACTACTTTGTAATTGCAACTGTACCTAAATTTCTACCTGGGTTAGACACTGGTGATCCAGGAGTAGGCGTCGAAATACTGGTCGAAGTGGTCGATGTCCAAACAGTGGTTCCTTTCCCAGTGTCAGTAGTGGTTGTTGGAGGCTCCAGGGAAGCCCTCAGCCGGCTCAGGGCTGCTTTGGCCAGTTTTCGCGCCGCCTGGTGCCTGAGGGTGTCGAGGTGATCCGGCCATGATAAAGACAAGGTCACTTTGCACAGGTGGCAGACTTTGCGGTCGGCTGTGAAAATAAAATATCTCCATTCACGCTCTCTAATAAAAAACAGTTTTAAAAAACTCGACTGTTGTTAACCGACTTTAAATCGTACATCCTAAATGATCATTCGCAATTAAATTTTATAAAAGAAACCTAAGGATTTTAAATACCTATTCAATGATATCCCATTTGTCATTAGTTCGTCGACTTTTATTTTCTTTCTGGTTGCCGCCATATTGAATTTTGATTACTGTCATCTTTAGTGACACTCACAAGATTAAGACAAATCGGGACTTGACAGAAGCGCGTGGAGCTAACCCCATGTGCTTCTGTTTAGTCCACCAGAGTAAATCTCTTTAACCGAACAATTGTCCTCGCGTGTGATATCCATGGACTTGTTTCTCTAATAAGTCCATGGTGATTGTCTAAAACTCGATACTGGCGAAATACACCTTGTTAAACACAAGGAGTGAAAGCCATTAATTAAGAAGAGAAAAAAAAAATACATACAGTGGAACGTATAACCTCCTCCTTTTTTGAAGTCGGTTAAAAAGACAAATCGATTGACATAAAAATCATCAAAATCAGTCCACGCGTTTAGTTTCTAGAGCGCCACAAAAGCACACATACACACATATCAAGGGTAACTCCTAAGTCGTGAACGCAAATGTTTTTCTGGCTCTTTACCATTAGTTAAAGCACTCGTACGTAACACTATGCAAAAATCTGTAAATGTAATATTTTGTAATAATTAATAAAAATATTAAATTTAAATTTACCGAATCTCATGGTTATCCTACTTCTTACGTTGAATTGTCAGACTCATACATACATAACTCGTCCTGTATAATATTTATAGAATAGGGTGGTTTGGTAATTTTTACTCTTTAAAGAAATTAAGTTTTAATTAATTGTTGTTTTTTGGAGTTAATGCACTGATTTCGCCTTGAAATGCTGCGTTAGAAACCATAATTTCGGTTCACGACTTATGAGTCATCCTGGATAGGCTGACAAACACATTACCCTCTTCCTTCGGCAGTCGGGTAAAACGATGTAAATTTGAAAACTGCCATTACAGCCAATTATGCTTTGAAAACTTTTCACTCTAGGTACAAAAGAAATGACAGGTGTGGCAACATAACGAAAATCTATCTACATATATAGATATCTTTTACTTTTAAATTTTTGATTAGATTCCGGTAGACCTATACCTAGTACTATTGAGACCTTTTGGCCAACATAAAGCAGTAAATTAATATGAATATGAATATGACTCATTGGGAAGTCGCTCAAGCATCACGCATACCGGTCTCTGGTGATCATCTATAGGTATTCCGACTTACCATTCTTACCACCCTTTGCCACAGCCTTAGGCTTTGCAGAGCACTTCATCTTGACGTGCTTCACAACTGCTTATTTCTGTTTTAACTGAAATAAAATAATAAAAAGCAAGCTATAAAAAACCCGACTGCATTCTTAGATATTGTCGTCTATTACTTAAATTATGTAAAAAAAAACCCCCTCTCATTACTTTCATTAAAATATTTAAGCCTATCTCACTCCCACAATCAAGACGAATCTAAAGGCCCCCATACATGTAGAGACCAATCGGTTCAGGCCGAACTGCGTCAGTTCCGCCTGACCGGATCGAGTGGCCATACATGTAAAGACCGATGTGTTCAGGTCGAACTGCGTCAGTTCCGCCTGACCGGATCGAGTGGCCATACATGTAAAGACCGATGTGTTCAGGCCGAACTGCGTCAGTTCCGCCTGACCGGATCGAGTGGCCATACATGTATTCATATTCATATAATGCACATATGAAGAGAGGTTTGAGAGCTTTATACTTACATATTGCACATATGTAAGTATAAAGCTCTTAAACTAATAACTACAGTTCAACATGAACCCTGTAAGGGCACAGCAATTTAATTAGTAGTATGTATTTTAAATTATGATAGTTACAATTCATATAGGTAGCAAGTACACGGTGATTTTTTTTTGGTGATTAGTAGTTGAAAAATATTAATTACCAACCAAAATTGAATTCAATGGTTGAGGTCTCACGGATTACCTCACTATTATAAGTAATTACAATTAATGATATTCTTAAAACCAATAACTACTGAAGACATGGTCATCCTACATTCATTATTGAAGTGAAGTGGATACGATACGTCAAGTGCCATCACTTTGGCGGGGAATTTGACAGATCTTACGTCAATAAACTTTAACTTTTGAGAGCCAGGTCTACCAACCTGACATGACAACAAAATAACTTCACCCAAAGTCAACCAATTGCAGAGGCCCTACTTTGAAAATCGAAGTTTGAAGTTACGTTAGCTCCATCCCTGTCAATCGTCATTCGAGACTAAATCGAGAGAAAGGGATGAAGCTATCGTAAGGCTCCACTGAGGCGGAGACGAGCGGAGCGGTGCGGAGCTGTGCCAATATTAACCAATAGAATCTAGACTAACGTGCGCAAGGCGAGCTCCACGTGACCGCATGCGCCTTCTATTGGTTAATATTGGCACAGCTCCGCACCGCTCCACTCGTCTCCGCCTAAGTGGAGCCGCAGCCTAACTTCGAACTTCGAATTTCAAAGTAAGGCCTCAGAGGCCCTACTTTGAAAATCGAAGTTCGAAGTTACGTAAGCTTCATCCCTTTCTCTCGATTTAGTCTCGAATGATGAGTAACAGGGATGGAGCTAATGTAACTTCGAACTTCGATATTCAGAGTAGGGCCTCAGGTCTTGAAACCATAACCTAGCGAAGAAATTATGATTGGTAATTTTGACATCGGAAAAACGAAAAACCCACGATTTTATCCGAACGCTGATAGTTGCTACGGCTACGTTTAAACAACGGCTACTATTGGTCATACAACTCCCTTACTCAGCTATCCTTACTGAACATAGTTGTTATTGGTCGTTTTATAGGGTTGCTATGACCACGTTTCAACAAAACTGCCAAAGGACAATGGGCATTTTGGTACCCGCTCCAATAGCAATAATGGTGGTGTCATTGAATAGGTCATACCAATAGGAACAACGTTTACTATGGTTGTTTGTCTCAAATCCCTGTCCATTCGGAGATATTCATATACGAACATGACACCTTATGCGAAATAAAATCTGCTCCCGGCATCATTATTTCCTTAAAAATACAACTTAAGCAAAAGTGAATAGGCTGCTACTGCACCAGAGAGCTCCATCTTCAGCCTCATGGACAGTTAGGTATTTGTAAAAAAAACGAATGTAACAAAAATTACCTCATGTTGTCACTTTTTTAATGAGAAAAAAATCCATTTTATTTATGAAGCGGAAACACTGAAGTATTGTAGGCACCTAATAGTAAGTATTGTAAATATAGTGCCCGGCTGATAAGAAGTTAGATATTTCTCGTTATGTAGTACATGTTTTCTTTTCTTTCATAATGGCATCCCTAAAGGAAATTGATTGATAACAACGTATATTCAAAATAAAATAACTCAGTTCCGACAGGAAATAGAGATAAGCGATATGGTTATCTTTGCCCAATATAAAAATACCTTTCCAATGATATATACATTATGTCCATTGGCGCCGGTACCACGTTCCATACATTTTTGCCCATTGTCCTTTCATTGACGTTGACGTTATACCAGAAAAGTATTTCGTCGGCCTAAATTGCAAACCTGCTAAATCCATAAAATAATGTAAATGAACCTAATTTCTTCAACCTTCATGTTATGCATACCTAAGAATGTGTACTCAGTTAGTAGGGTGACAATTAATTTCGATAAAGTTATTTTCAAAACAAAAATTAGGTATTAGCTGCGTGGTTGCCAGCTTAGAATAGTACCACTCCATGTCTTCCCGTGGATGTCGTAAGAGTCGACTAAGGGAATAAAGGCTTATAGTACTGTTAGGCGATGGGCTTGCAACCTGTCACTAATACACTGGTAAACATCTTAGCCTGATTATGCAAAATGTGGTTACAGAATTATCAACAAGCTTTTAGAGTTGTTGGCAATTCTGTAGCTCTGCCTACCCCAAACTGGGAATAAAGGCGTGAGTTTATGTATGTATGTATGTAATTAGGTATTACAAAAGAAAAAAATGGTTGGTTTCATATAACTGCGACTGTAACGGGATCGACATCATTTACTGAATTAGAAAAATTGGTTACTGATCACCAAAAAAAAATCACCGTGTATTAACATACATTTACATCGAATAAAGATAAAGACAAAGACAAATAACAGCATTGTTCACAATATTTAATTATCTCCACTCCCCACTCATATCATTGAAAAACTCATCTAATAGTAATAAGCTTTCCTTATTATATTAGGTATGTTTTGTTTTTATTGTATTTTTAAATAGTTTATAATCAACAATGTCTTTGATCATTTGTAGATCGTAGAGGCCGATCGGTTCAGACCGAACTGCGTCAGTTCCACTTGACCGGATCGAGTGGCCATACATGTAAAGACCGATCAGTTTTTCCAACGGCCAATCGTTCAGGCGGACGGATGCGATTTGCCTTCAGGGCAAATTACACATACACAATGCTATTTTGCATCCGGTCAGTTAGAACTGAAGGCAAAACCGATCATGTATGGAGGCCTTAACGACACCACATATGTTAAAATCCGTCAAGCCGTTTAGGCTGTAGAGCGTGCCACAGAAATAAACATTAACATACATACACATCAAATAAATATCAGGGGACAATGTCACACCAATTGACCTAGTCCCAAACGAAGGTCTAGGCTTGTACATACTTGTACTATGGGTACTAGACAACGATATAAATACTTATATAGAGAAATATATACTTAAATACATAGAAAACATCCATGACTCGGGAACAAATATTCGCGCTCATCACACAAATGCCCTTCTGCCAATCTGCCCTTACCGGGATTTGAACCCAAGACCACTAGCTTCGTAGGCAGGGTCACTACCAACCAACTAGGCTAGCTAAACATGAAAAACGTAATCCTCCTTCCGACATAATCGTGTAAAAATATGTAAAACATATAGGTACCCATTGAAAATGTCCATGTATAGAAAAATATCCTTACCTATTGTTTATTTGTTACCCACGCCGACGTACAAAATTTGTTGTTATTTCTGTAACTACATTTTGCACAATCAGGCTAATATGTTTTTACCAGTGTATATGTGACAGTTTGCAAACCCATCGCCTTACAATACTACAAGCCTTCATTCCCTTAAATAAATAAAGAATAAATGAAGTATTGATTCTTGAATATCAATTAGTGTCGATGTATTTCAAAAGTGAAATCATCTTTCAATTATTTTCTAGTTATCAATTCTATCGAATAAAGAATGAAATTATCTTTATTTCTTATAAAACAAAACAGTTATATACTCATGAATTCTGAATAAATGGATACTTTTTCAAACTTAACCCTTTCTACGCGGTCGGAACAACCACCCTACTCAACCAAGGGTTGAGAAGTGCCCAGAAGTGGTAACAGTCAACTCCACCTTGCGTTTGAAATCATAAGTAGTTCCATCCATTTCAACCTAGAAAGCGTAATGTTTCTAAAATGGCGGTCAGTTTAGGTATATTTAATTTAAACACTTCACTGTTTTTTTCGAACTGGGTCAAGTTAGTACGCTTATTGTTGTAAATATTCGATAGGTAAATCAAACTCAGCCAAATCCAAATACAAACTCCATTTACTCGAAAAGCATTTGCTTTCATTGAAATCTAATAAGTAAATAAGTTTCCGATTTATCAAATCGTCCGCCATAACATAATCACCCTTCTAAGTATCCAGGTAATAAAATCAGAATCAGAAACGGTTCACATTTATTTCAAAACAAGTTTTATGGAGTTGGCCACGTTATATATCTATGTCAGTAATTAATATAGGTAGCACAATATAGGTACCTAGCACCTATAATAATAATTAGTAAACATGATATGGCTAATATTTTAATTTCTTTTAAATACTTACCGAACTTAATTAACAGATAGCAACGTAAAGTTAGGAGTTTTATGGAGTACTCAATGATAACTTGGTTATTTAAAAGAATAATAAAGACCGACGTTTCGTCGTTTAAAAACATAAATTATTATTCTAAACTTTTACGCATCGGCCGGCCGGTCAGTTCCCTTAATCCTTCATTCAAGGACTTACTATGTTTTTAGCGCGAAATTAGACAATTATATTATTAAATAAACATATCATGTTCCATTTACCTGATTAATAGTGAGCAGACGTAAGTTAAGACTGTATAAATTATATATTTTTTAAATTACGGTGAGCGAAGTTCCGGAAATCCACGCCACAGAGGGTGTCTGGTATGTTGGTGTATTGATTTTTTGCCGCGCGACTTGCGCCCACCCCAAATGACGTTAGGTATTGATTTCATGTTATTTTTTTAACTCGCGCGAATGCTTGGACATTTGCCATTATAAAGTTTTATTTGTTAATTTGTTTGAAAACACGCGTATGTATTTAGCTGAGACGAGAGATAAAACCTGGTATTTCGCTAGTATTTATTCAACACATTACATACCTAATTAATCATAAACTATATAAATACCTACAATAGATAGAGGTAATAAAGTAACGAATAGCGAAGAGTGTGCGAGTCGCTAGTAAAATATAATCTGATGCCGGCACCACACTTCGCTATTCGCTATTCGTTATGCGGCTGCGCCGTATTTGTTATGCCGGCACCACAATTCGCTATTCGTTATGCGGCTGCGCCGTATTTGTTAAAATATTTGCTATCGCGCTTATGCGTTATGCGTGCGAAATAAGAAAACATAGACGAATAAACCCTCCACACTTCGTCGAATGTAGGCGCATAAGCCGAATAACGAATAGCGAATAGCGAAGTGTGGTGCCGGCATGAGGCCCTACTTTAAAAATCGAAGTTCGAAGTTACGTTAGCTCCATTTCTGTCACTCGTCATTCGAGACTAAATCGAGAGAAAGTGATGGAGCTAACGTAACTTCGAACTTCGATTTTCAAAGTAGGGCCTCTGTGATCGAAATTGGACGTTGGCGGAATAAAAAAAAAAAACGTTGATTGATTGATGATTCCCAAAATTGAATTAAATTTATACTGAAAAAAATAAGCAATTTTAAAATAGCTGAATCGTGGGGTTGTTAACAAGGCCCAGACTACGCCTTCAAGGAGTGGAAACAACAGCCGCACATCTTACATTGTCGTCGAATGAATTCGCCTCCGCATCCGACACCGGCTTTTCGAGCGACTAGCGCGGGCCGCCGCCTCCGTCGCCGCGTCGCACGACGCGGGCGATTATCGCTGGCACACTTGGAGCTTGTTGGGCCCTACTTTTTTTAGTTTCGTTAGCTCCATTCCTATCACTCGTGATTCGAGACTAAATCGAGAGAAAGGGATGGAGCTAACGTAACTTCTAATTTCGATTTTCAAAGTAGGGGCTCAGGCCAGTTAGGTTTTTGATGAGTGAGCGAGTCAGTTAGTGATAAAAAGCGGCCAAGTGCGAGTCGGACTCGTCCATGAAGGGTTCCGTGAAAGGTAAATTACGTTTTAAACATAAAACTTCCGTGAGACTCAGACATATTAAGGAGATCACACCGGGTTACTCACGTAAAAATTGTCGAAAAAACAATTGCCACGAGAGTGACTGAACACATACGGAGTATGAAAAAGCGGGACATCCGTTGTTCTGCGGTGGCGGAGCATTCACTGGTTTCGGATTCAACGCATCTCCCTGATCTCAAAAACTACGGAGCCTAAAATTTTGAAAAAAATACAAAACATAGTTCATTGCTTGTAGATTACAGGAAAACCGATAAGAATACCCATTAAAAAAAACGTAGGTATGTACAGAACCCTTTCCACGCGAGTTCGAATCGCACTTGGCCGGTTTTTTTTGTTTCAATTTTACATTTATACAAATATATTTTAATACTAATGTATCGTAATGCCGTGACGGATATTTTTCTAATTTATAAAATTATATACGTGATACATACATATTTGTAAATAAAGGCCGATCTATATTTTGCAGATTGGTTTAATTGTGTTCTCGCCGTGTCATCTCAATCTCGCTGCGGAGTACCTCTGCTAACAATAACAACTTACGACTTGTAAATATAACACCATCTTGAAAAATCAAAGTAGGCTTCTTAAAAAGGGTAATACAATAGTATAATCGCTACTAAAAATCTAATATAAACTGACTACCAAAACACTATGTACATTAAAGTTATCAAATAATATCCCACATGATAAATAATTGTCAATTATCAAACAAATTAAACTTAAATTCTATTTAAAGTTTTTTTTGTAATATTAAAATAATACATGAAATTAAAAGTTTTTCATAACATGGACATATGGAAAAATTACAAAAATTCGTTTAAAATGATCAATATCTCCGAAAATACTAAAAATCACTGAACATACATGGGGGTGATTCGGATGCCCCTTAAGGTGTTCTACCTCTGGACTTTCAATGTACACTTTATCCTGGCACACACTGTATAAAAAAAGCTAGGACTAGGAACTGTCGAACTTAAAACTAGCTATAGGTACAGTACCCCAACGAAAATGTTAAGCACTTTAGTGCTCTGTCATAATAAACTTCAAACTGAACATCAAATGACAAGTATGACAATATCAATGACAGTCACAATCACAAGGTTCTAAGTATGCACAACATTATTATTGTTGAGCCACTTGCCACTGTCCGTATTTTGGGCGTATAATGCAAATCGGGATTAATCGGTAATACTCGTATATCCAGTATGTATTACTCGGCTGAATTAAGAAGAGTAGCAAGTGGCTTAACGTTTCCGTGCTGTGGCTGTACTAAAATGTACAACTACTTCCAACTTCGACTGTACTACGAATCAAAAAGTTTGAACCTAAGTACATTGAACGTAATTTTTCGAAGCAGGACCTCGGTTGCATTTGACAAGGTTATAAGCTCAATAAATATTATATCTACGTGTAAACTGGCCTTAATTTTAGGTATTCTATTTAACATTATTTCAATTTGAACATCACTATAGTCGCAAAGTAAGTATGCTCTACGAGATTTTAATACACATTTTTCACAGATTATATAGCTCATAAGGTCGGCTATATGAGTCAAGCCGATTTCACATTTTAAACGGAATTTGGTAATATGAACCAATTTTTAGTCCAAAACTGCTGCTTTTCGAGCTGGTTGCCTCTTAAGAATATTGTAGTTCCGCCTGGCACCACGCCAAACCCAAGCAATACGAATAAGGTTCATAACTGTGATTAAACTAACTTAGATTGATTCTTGTCAGATTCAGCAGATTGTTCTTGACTGTCATCAATAGCTTTGCAAACACTTTTTTTTCCACGTTTTAACTTTTCACTCAGTTTCTCCGCAACCGCATCGCCTACATAATACTTTTCAGAGTTCTCATTGCTGTGCAACAACGTGTGGGCTCGCATGTTTGATTTCTGAGCGAAATGCTTCCCACAAACTTCACATGAGAACGGTTTGGCCCCCGTGTGAACCAAATGATGGCTAACCAAGTGAGATTTGTGCTTAAACTGTTTTTTACAAATATCGCAAGTATAAGGTTTCTTATCCGAGTGGGTCCGCATATGGACAGTTAGATTATGCTTCTGTACGAATTTTTTCTTACAAACGTCACATTTGTACGGCCTTTGTTTGGTGTGTTGTGAAATGTGCGCGACCAAATGGTTCTTCTGTATGAATTTTTTCTTGCAATGATCACAGGTGAACGGTTTTTCGCTGTTATGTAATCTCTTATGTACGCGGAGTGACGATTTTAATGTAAAATGCTTATGGCACACTTCACATTCGAATGGCTTGCCGTATGGTGAGGTGTGGAGTAAATTGTGCGCTCGCAACGATGACACTCTGGTGAACTTTTTTTGACAGACGTCGCACGATAAGGACTGTATATCTTCGTGTTGCATCATATGCACTTTCATGTATGCTTTATGAGCAAATTTCTTTTTACAAACAGTGCAAGCAAAAGGTTTCTGCCCAGTATGCAAAAACTTGTGGGTGTCTAAATGAGACTTGAAACCGAAATGTCTGTTACACACATCGCAGCCGTAAGGTTTCTGTCCCACATGAACTTGAAGGTGAGCCCTCAAAGCATTTTTGCCTGGTAACTTTTTACTGCAAATGTCACACTCTACCCATTTTGTTTCATGACGCTTTTTATGTTTGTTTAACATGTATTTCGCCGGGAACTGTTTGTTACAAACGTCGCAACAGTAAGGTTTATATCCCGTATGTGTGCGATAATGTGTGGACAGGATAGACTGGTGCTTATATCTTTTATTACATATGTTACACCAATACTCTTTTCCGATCATGTGGGTATTATTGTGGTCCATAAGTTCGTTGACTTTTTGAAACGTGGCTTGGCAGATGTCACAGGGGTATGGTGCGGTTTTAGTTGTTTCGGCGTCCGTGTTAACGGAAGATTGAGGCTTCACCGGGCCAACAGTTGGCTCAGGCTCTTCCTTTACTTCCTGTTTCGTCTCCTGACATTTGCGTGTATCTGTAAATAATCATTGTTTTAATATTCTGACTATACATAACTGTGACCCTAGAAAAGATGCGAGATCGTTATCGTTATTGTATAGGATTAACGTAAGCTTCCAGATGGTCGTGTCAAGCGGTTATGTCAGTTCCATACACTTTTCGATAGCATTAAGGTTTCTGCCCACTACATAGCTGATATGTACCTATTCAATGTAAAATATAATATTATAATATCAAACAAATTAATAAAATTTTAAAACTTGTGTGATATGATACATTTGGGTGTGGTGTTTAAAGTTCACTACTCTACAAACAAATTAGTATGAAGGCGTCGGCAATGGTTTTTTAAATGCTTCCTCCGTGAAAAGTACGAAATGTAGAAACATTTATTAAATACCATTTTGAACCTTATTTAATCAGCTAACGAATTGAATAATAACAACACAATTGGTCAACTAGTTCTTGATTGGTTGGGGGGAGGGGGGGAGAGTAGTGAACTTTAAACACCACACCCAAATGTATCATGTCACTCAAGTTTTAAAACTTTATTAATTTGTTTGTCAAAAAACATAGAATTACTCAATTAACACCGTATCATACCATGACCGTACTATGAACGTATCAGGCCTGGAAGGTAATTAGTATTAAAATGTTGGTCGGCGACGGAACGGTCTAGTGGGCATAGTCTCATACTTTTCAATACAAAGATATTTTTTTTTGTCTGACACGTTCCTATTACCGTCATGGTATGACACGGGCAGAAACCTTTAACCTTTTCAACGCCACAGTCGGCTCTGGCCGTCAACTAAAAGTCGTGCCACTGACGCCACGTCGGCTACAGCCGACAAGAGTTCAAGATTAAAAGAGACTTTGTTTCGTAGCAATAAGGTGTAATTTGCATAGCAATCAGTCTCAAATTGTAAATCCTATCAGTGATTCTTGTAATAAGGTGATTTGGGGTGAGCGAGATTCAAAACAAATAGATAAATATTTGAATTATTGTTCGTACAAGTTGAGGGACATACATTTTCCTACCGAGTTTTCTGTCTGTGCAGACCACATGTGTTCTGATCCTAACCATAAGCAGTTGTTAGGAGATTTATTCCGTAATTTAATAACGGTTCTTAAGTCTGCCGCTATCGAATCGCATAAGCGCGGTGGTGGGAATCATAGACGTGTAGTAGGCTGGAATTTGTACGTCGGGGAGGCTCACCGGGAGGCTCGGCTTTGGTTTCAGTGGTGGGTGTCACATGGTAAACCTACTACTGGCTTTGTTTATGATGAAACTAAAAAGCTTTTTAAATCCAAGCTGAAATTCTGTCAAAATCACGAGCAAAGTATAAAAATTGACATAATTGCTAAAAACCATTCTGTAAAGGACTTTGGCAGGTTTTGGAAGAATACCGGAAAGTTGAATCCTAAGTCAGGTCTCCCGGTGAGCGTGGCCGGCAATCATGAGCCGACTGATATCGCAAATGCTTTCCAGCGGTATTTTAAAGTAGAGTCTCCGCTATCGGCGGCTGGGGTGCTCGATGCTGAGGTTTTCGACAAAAGTCCGTCCGTAAGGTTCTCGGCAAAGCAAATTGCTAGTAAAATTAGTAAAATGCAGAGAGGAAAGTCTCCCGGACATGACGGTCTCAGCATTGAGCATCTCAAGTATGTCGATGTTTTTCAATTTATGTATCAGTCACAGTTATTTGCCCGATGAGCTTATGTACACATTAGTCGTTCCTATTGTGAAAAATAAAACGGGAGATACTTCCGACATTTCCAACTACAGACCAATATCGCTTGCTACTGTTGTAGCGAAGGTGCTGGATAGTCTGCTTGATGATATTTTGGGGCAAAAGATCGATGTGCATGATGCTCAATTCGGATTTAGGCCGGGTTTATCTACTGAAAGCGCTATCCTTTGTCTCAAGCAGACTGTTCATTACTACACATCACGCGAGACGCCTGTATTCGCCTGTTTTTTGGATTTGTCGATGGCTTTCGACACGGTCTCGTATGATGTGTTATGGAGGAAACTCTACAGTGATACAAAGGTACCGCACGAAATCACCTCATTGTTCAGGCACTGGTATGGCAATCAAAAGAATAGTGTCAAATGGGCAGGTGCTTTCTCCAATGATTATGTTATGTCATGCGGGGTTAGACAGGGAGGTATGAGCTCGCCTAAATTATTTAATTTATATATAAATGACCATATTGAGGAGCTCAGCAGCAGCCATGTCGGTTGTCACATAGAAGACGTGTGCGTGAACAATCTAAGCTATGCTGATGATATGGTGCTGCTGAGCCCCTCGATGGGGGGTCTAATAAAAATGATGGGAATTTGTGAAGCATACGCTGAGACCCATGGACTCAGGTACAACGCTTCTAAAAGCGAGCTTTTACAGTTTAAAGCTGGTAGCAAAAGCTACAGTACGCAACCGGTTACGCTTTGTGGGACTCGTTTGAAGAGAGTAGACAAATTTAAGTACCTGGGTCACTGGGTCACTGAAACGTTGTCTGATGTCGTAGACATCGAGCGGGAGCGTCGAGCGCTTTGTGTTCGCTGTAACATGTTGGCCCGCAGATTCGCACGTTGTAGTAAAGAAGTGAAGTTAACTCTATTTAAAGCCTTCTGTCAAACTTTCTACACGTGTGGTCTGTGGACTAACTTTACGCAGCGGGCATATGGCGCGCTGCGCGTCCAGTACAATGACGCGTTCAGGATGCTGTTCGGGCTGCCGCGATATTGCAGTGCCTCAATGATGTTTGCCGAAGCACGATCGGACTGCTTCCACGCCATCATGAGTAAGCGATGCGCGTCGCTGCTCCGCCGCAGTCGCGATAGCACGAACCGCATCCTGAGCACGCTGGCGCGGCGCTGGGACGCGCCGCTGCTGCAGCGACACGTGCGCCTACACGCGCCACCAGCTGCTCCAATGCGCAGGCTTTGATTATTATGTTGTATCATGTATTATACTAACCCATTATATTAATATTATTATTAAGATGCTGTATTTACTAACCCTATGGATGTAAAGTCTGAAAATAAACGTATTATTATTATATTATAGCAAACATGTTTGGCGTGTGGGTGGCACATTTTGTATTCGACATATGGCGTTCAAAAGGTCAAGCATCTTGTCTAGGGCCTCTGTACTTACGTTGCAATTATATAGCACTCATTGCCGTTATAAAATGTATCAGTCATTGATTGATTGGCTAACTATTTACACAGTATTTCAGCAAATAATTGAAAATAAGCTTGATTACGCAAGTGGAATTAGTACTTTCAATCCCGAAAAATCAGACATCTTCTACGCCGACAAAGTCACGGGCAAAAGCTAGTTTAATATTTGGATCCTTTAAATTTATTAAATGTTAGTAACATTAATTATTATTTACAATAGAAAAAGAAAGAATAGAAGTCGTTTATCGCTACTTGCAGTAAAAAGTACTTTCTAGGGTATTGAGCTATCTCCATACCAAATTTCATCGAAATCGGTTCAGCGGTATAGCCGTGAAAGCGTAACAGATGGACAGTTATTTTCTCATATGTATTATTAGTATGAATTAGAGACAATTTATAACATAAATTTTCTGAATTATAACAAAAAAAAACACATTAGATGGATTATGCATAAATAGACTATACTTTTACTGGTTGTACTATGAATATCAGAAACCATCAATGGTAATCGGAAAAGGAGATGAAGGACTCACTGTTGTGAATCTCTGTGGAGACGGTGCCTCTATGCTGCGTAGGGTTGGAAGGTTCTCGTTCAGGGAGTACGCCAGCTGACTGTGGACCTCCGCCTTCACCATCTGTAGTTGTAAAATTCTACATGACTCCAGTGTATGTGGAGCCCTAAGTTTTATACTCCGAAGAGTAATATCAACATAACTTAGTCACCCTCACAGCCCTTCTCTCAAATGTTTATTTTGAATAATTCAATCATAATTTACCATTTTTACTAATGGCCGCTTGAAACTTTGAAAATGGATGATTTAAGGTTTCTGTCCACTAAACCATATCATACCATGACCATAATAGGAATGTGACAGATAAAAAAATATTATTTGTATTGAAAAGTATGAGACTATGCCCACTAGACGGTTCCGTCACCGTCCAACATTTTAATACTAATTACCTTCCGAGCCTGATACATTCTTAGTATGGTCATGGTATCATATGGTGTAGTGGGCAGCAACCTTTAACCCTTAATTCAAAGATCATACAAAAGAAAGAAAGAAAGAAAAATAAATTTATTTGGCAAGCATTTTACACCAGTATACAGATTCATAAGATTAGGGTAATATGAATATAAAACTATAAACAAAGATTACAAAAGCCTACCACAATAGTCTTCACTCAGCTAATGTGCTAAAACGTTGGGAAACGTTTCGTCATGCTGGTTTTTAGTGAAGCCAAAAACAATATAAAACTAAGTAGGATACGTTTATAAATTGATTGTTGTAAAACAAATGAATAACCCTTATCTTCTGTTAAATAACAATCAAGTGTCCATTATGGGTACTTGTCCATTACTGGTTCCACCCTAGGAAAAGCAGTTCAATATTGTTTAGATGGGTATTTTTTTAAAATAACAGTAAAGTTACCTTCTCCATCGTCGTCAGCGGACTCCGGCGGCTCCTCTTTAACGCAGTGCTCCATTGATACGTCAATTTCTATCATCATTATTTCTTTCTTTACTCTCACATTTTCGATTGGAATTGGCTTTATATCGTCCTCAGTGACCTCCTCTAGTTCTACAGGCTCTTCTTTGATCATAACAGAGTCGAACGACATGGTTTTAAGGATGTATTTACGAAAATAGTCTTACTCTTAACGATGTATTATAAATATTATAATATTTTTTACACATTTATTTTAAACATTTAAACACAGTTAACTGAATGGAGACATACGTTAGAACGATTACAACGTATTTTCTTTATATATAGTGTTGGATTTTCGCTGTAAAGCGATAAATTATCAGATTTATCAGAAATAATTAAAATTGTAAATAAATAATGCAGTGTATAGGAAAAGCTGTCAGATGATTTGAGTAATAAGAGCTAGTCTTTAGGTTCCCATCTAATATTTTAGAATATTGATGTGCAAATGTTAAAATATTAAAAAGATATTAAAACAATTATGAATGATATTTTATTAATGTGTAATCATAAACATAGTAAAAAATCATTTTAATTTTGATGCTAAATTGTATTCGACCGACCTGGTGGTAAGCTCTTAGTGTATGAATTAGGTTTTACAGATAAAGTAATGGGATGGAACAAATAACAGGGAGAAAAAAACGAGATCTTAAATTATTAATATATTATTATTTAAAATAATAATTAATAATTTGGTTATATATCTACTCGAAAAGATCCATATCACGATAAGTTAAATGATATGTTTTATTTAGCTCGGCAACATTTGCTACAGATTGAAGAAAATCTTTTTTTCATAGTTGGTAGCACTGTAAACGGGGTGTGCGGGCACGAGAGCGAGCGCGAGCGCGACAAAGCGTGGCTTGGCTTGCCTTGGCTCTCTTTCTTTTTATTTTATCTTCGATTCGATCGCATCGCATTGCACCGGCCGGCCGGCCGTCCGTCCGCACCGCATTGTCAGTTTGTTCTTAGTAAAGTGAAGTCAGCAAGGTTATCTCGTTTCAGAATATGGAATAGTTTTGCAAAACAGTTAAAAATCATTTAGACTCCAGTGTTGATATATTAAAAGCATACGCCGTACTTCGCAAACACTACTATTTTACGCAAATCTTAAATCAGTGAATAGGCTAAATAAAAATTGATGTTACATTAATGTCGTGATCGCGTGTGATAAAAGACCAAGTCAAGTCGCAATCTGAATCCAGAGCAGCTACTAATCATCATTCTATATTCCAAGTAGGTAAGTCGGTAGTGAGTTTGTTTGTTCTATTCAATCTTTTCTTTGCCAGTTTTGTAATATTAAATTGGGTAATAAAATTTGACGTTCTATGATTGTGATACTTCTCAGAAAAAGCATTGGCAAGAAGTTTGGTTCGCCGGCAGTTCCTAAGCGTATCGCAGCCATTTTGCTATGCTTGCAGCGTTTAGCGTTTCATTCATGTTTCATTCATGGGTCGATTGGCCACCCAATTTTTTGTCTGTACCCATTGGGTGCCAACCTAACACAATTTAATACGAAATTGGCCCAAGTTCTGGTCATTGTGCTCTGAAAGGCTTTCTTGTTATTTGGTAGTAGTTCGCCAAAAGGACGCTACAAGGCAATTCGCAAACCGGCCTAACCGGATTTATCTCGTTTGGCGCTTGGAAGGTATAATGTTTAATAGCGTGTGTAGATATATTATTATGAACCTTATGTCGTTGGCCTAAGGGTGATACTTATGATGATGGTCAGTCCAATGGATGGAATCGCATATTTTGTCAAGGTTTTTTTTACCATTTAGTATTTTTTTTATTTCTCAGCTTGAAGTCAAGTAGGCCTTATTATTTTAAAAGACCAAAGTCGCCACGCCGCGGCATAAAGAATAAAAAAAGCCAGGGTAATCCCAGCAGCGATAATAACGCTCACGAATCTATTCCGCACTGAGCGAGCATTTACGAAGAACCTGGGGCCTGTTTCTCAAAAAGTATTAGTCTAATAATATTAGTGTTTTGTCTCAGTTTTTAGTTTTATTTACGAGACAAAACACTAATATTATTAGACTAATACTTTTTGAGAAACGGGCCCCTGGCTAGGAATATGTGTAGAAGATGCGTTAAGGTCGATTTATATCTACAGACAAGCGTGCCAGACACGTGCCGTGGCAGACATAATAATATTCTTCTATACAGTGTCTATTAACGCATTTATAACTATCGCTACACGGCCGCGCAAACGCCGACAGACACGGGCCATATAGAAAAATAATAATTTGTCTGCCAAGGCACGAGTCTGGCACTCTCAATGTCTGTAGATATAAATCGTCCTTTAAACGTTGCGTTGTTGTAGATTTAGTGTGGTCGAGCCTTTAGATTGGTCTTTCTTTGTTTTACCCCTTAAGAGGATTGTGAGGCTGAAAATTTCCGTACAAAATGTGATAACGTTTATCTCCTCTTAAACCTAGTCCGTTTTTTAGGATTTTTGAATATGTCGCAGATATTATGAAAAACTGTGTCCTTCCAAGTTTTCCTTTCCAAGAATATGTTTCTTAAGGGGCTTCTAAACGGGCCATATTTTCACTGCAATATGTGGCCGGCAACTATTGGTGTCTTTCTCTAATATACGAGTAAGAGAGGGACACCAATAGTTGCAGGCCACATATTGCAGTGAAAATATGGCCCGTTTAGAAGCCCCTTTAGTACGAAACAAATTCAAAAAACAGAAACGTACAGACCATAATCACTACAAAATATTCAAAATGGACGGAAGCACGTGGTTCTAAGAACCATGAAGTCGCTATTTCCTCATTCGTACATACACACCACATTGATTTTGACCTTTATTATTGTTATATTTCAAAATAAACTAAAGACATTTTTAGCTTGGTTTGTCCATACCTTCTTTGTCTGTTTGTTTGTTATCTTTTCAAAGCGGAGATATCCTCTATACTAAAATTCATTCAAAGCGGTTCAGCGGTTTAGTTTACCTGGGTCGTCGCCCCAATACAGGTATAGACGCTTTATTATTTCGTTAGCAAAAAAATATACAGGCTTGCCTCCGGGTCGTAAAATCGGACGCTTCGAACGTAGAATAAAGTCCACAAAACGCTAAGGACGTTAAACAAAGGCTACAAAAGGACGCTACGGACTTAAAACTAAAGGCCACAAAAGGGCTCTAATTCATTGTATCCTGTTAAGCCGGAGCCACTCGGTTCTTGGAAAAGACTTTCTTTTTTAATATAAAACGTTTTCGGATTGAGGCAAGGATAAAGGATGGCGTGCAAGGTGTTAATTATACCTGGGGCCTGTTTTATAAAGCTACAAATTACAATTCACAGTTTACAAGTTTCCATTTGCCACAAACTCGACCAATGACGACCAGCCATTTGAGCAGTGTTGCTAGTAAAACGTGCACCTGGGGCCTGTTTTATAAAGCTACAAATTACAATTGACAGGTTACAAGTTTCCATTTGACACAACCTCGACCAATGACGACCGGCTATTTGAGCAGTGTTGGGAACAACTGTAAAATTGTAACTTGTAGCTTTATAAAACGTGCCCCTGGGGTTCTATTAAATTGGGTAAAACCAAACTGCTATTTACATGTTATTGTTTTTATTTCGGCCACCACTGTCAAGTTATAATTGTATAGCAACTATGTACTTACCGCAGTTTTTCACGACAAAAATTACAAATTACTTGTTTTTACCATACATTTAGTACAGTGTTTACTTATGTGACGTCATAGTTCAGTATCAATTTATAGGGCGTTTTCAACGCTTAACTATTAGGAATGTCTGATTTCGACTCCTATTTCTGCCTTTTGAAGTTCTCGGATTGTAGTTAATCCCATACATTTGATCCTTGCAAAAAACTGAATCGAATGGCAGCATTTTCTTTTGTCTAATACTCTATTCCCTTCCATTTTTATTTATCTGCGTTTTTTCCTTACAGGCACAAAAAAGGACACAACTCCGATTCCTTCACGCCAGTGACAGTAAAATGCGGTTAGATCTTGGCTTCGTGCTCCTAGCTTCAGTCGTGAGAGAGATGAAGTCCTCGGTAAACTAAACTGACCAGCAGACACCAATGATCTGGAATCTAGATGGATAATATAATTCAGAGCCTCCAAAAATTCAAATCAAATGAAGTTCAGGCATATAAATGGACAAGCTTTAAAAACCCGACTCTTGCTAACCAACTTTAAATCTTTATAAATCCTAAATGATCATTCAAAATGAGATGAACAAAGAAACTTAAGGATGATTTTTAAATACCTATTCAACGATACCCCACTTGTCATAATTCGTCGACTTTATCTTTGTTACAATATGGCTTCTGGTTGCCGTCATATTGGATTTTGATTACTGTCATATTAGTGACACTCACAAAATTAAGACAAATCGATTAACATAAGAATCATCAAAATCGGTCCACGCGTTTAGTTTCTAGAGCGCCACAAAGGAACAAACATACATACAAACATATATATAGGCTGATAAACATATAACTCTCCTTTGCGTCGCGAAGTCGGGTAAGAAGTAGATCATCTCAGGCCCTTTAGGAGTTTCCGTTACCTATTGCCTCTTGAGCGCTAGGGTTGTCCTCATTTGACATTTACGTGACTACATTTTCTACGTCGATGCGCGTTGTTTTGTTAGTAAACAAACGCGCCGCCGGTGCACCCCTGACTAAACCGGCTTGGTCCGTCCTGGTGAGTATGCACGTATGTTAGTCAGCGATAATGTAGCTTTCAATTAGTGAGAGAGATTTTGAAATCGGTTCTTTAGTTTCTGAATACCCCCAACATTCAAAATAACACACAACCTCTTTATTTTAGCTATGGATTACGCGATGAATGGAATGATTTCATTTTGATTTTGATTTTTCGGGTCGATTCCCGGTTTTAAGTCTTGAACATTTTCTTCTGTGATATAAGTATTTATATATAGTTGTCTAGTACCTACCCATAGTACAAGCCTAGAGCTTAGTTTGGGACTAGGTCAATTTGAGCGAGATTTTTCCCCGATACTTTGTCTAGTCTTTGAGTAAGCTGACTGTGACATAGACAGATGGACATGACGAGTATCAGGGTTCTCTTTGTGCCATTTGGCCACAGAACTGTTTGAAATTATTTCAGAAACGAATTATTATCAGGATGCAGACACTGGGGAAACGCAGTGGACGTCTTTCGGCCGATATGATGATTGTAGAGTTCCAAGGAATCCCAGTCAGATTTCCCTTGATTTCGTGCCCGGCAGTTTCCATCTTGCTGGTCACGAAATCAAGGAGGAGTTGACTCGCGGACATCAACTAAGATCTGCCAGAAGTATCTGAGGATTGTGGTCTCAGGATTGTGGCCTGCTGCGCTGGTGGCCTACTTACTGAATAAACATCTTTTGTCTTTTTTGGCAGTCTTAGTTTTGGATTGTACAGTTAGGGTTGAAGAAATCATTCATCATTTTTGACTTTTACTTGGATAGCGCTCGAAGTTAGGTTTTTATTTGTACGCTGTCATGAATAATTAAGATGTCAGAAGCATAGCCTAGTTCTAATTTACTCCCAAAAACGAATAGTGGGATCTCATTCTGAACGTGCGGCCAGGTTTCCCTTGATTTCGTGCCCGGCGGTTTCCGTCATGCCGGTCAGGAAATCCAGGACAAGCTGGTTTGCAAACCACCAAAGCTGCCAGATTGAAGAAAGAACTGTATTGAACAGTTTTCAAAATATTGCCAATTCAAAAAGACGATGGGCAAAAATGTCCCCACCCACCAAAAGAGATTAAACATGTCTCAGTTTATAGATCTTGGCAACGTGATGTATTTTTACTATGGCTAGGAGCTACGATCGCCATATGTATTAAGATGACAGAAGCATTAGCCTGCCTAGTTCTAATTTACTCACAAAAACGAATAGTGGAATCTCATTCGGAACTTGCGGCCAGGTTTCCCTTGATTTCGTGCCCGGCGGTTTCCGTCATGCCGGTCAGGAAATCCAGGAGAAGCTGGTTTGCAAACCACCAAAGTTACCAGATTGAAGTAAGCATTGAAGAAAGAACTGTATTAGTTGAACAGTTTTCAAGATAGCTTCTGAAAACGGAGGTCAGATTTTGAGCTGTTTATGGTTTACTGCACACTTATTCACATTAAATACACAGTGAACGTACATTGGAACATGCACTCTGCCTTGATGACACTAAATGTATATAAACTCCTTGAATGTATTATTAGTCAAACAAACCTCTATTGCCCGTGGTCCACCTATGTTGTCCTCCTAGGTGGATTACGGAGAGTAGACTGGGCAAAATCAACAGGTAGGTTTAGGCTATGTTAGTGCTTCAGAGGGCCTGAAGGGCCAAAATAACCTAGAAGTAGGAGCTCCGCGTACTTCGGGTCTGCTAATATGCCCAGGTGGACAACATAAGAAATAGTGGGATACACCCGAACATTATGATACTGACTGTATTGTACATGACCCAACCAAAATCTGACCTAGCTGGAAAATGACCTAGGTAGAAAATGACGTACTGGGAATCTGACCTCCATCGCCGCTTCCGTACGCTGTCATGAATAAGTAAGATGACAGAAGCATTAGCCTAGTTCTGCAATGTTCTGTTACACCCAAAAACGAATAGTGGAATCTCATTCGGAACTTGCAGCCAGGTTTCCCTTGATTTCGTGCCCGGCGGTTTCCGTCTTGCCGGTCGGGAAATCCAGGAGAAGCTGGTTTGCAAACCACTAGAGCTGCCAGATTGAAGCAACCAATAAAGAAAGAACTTTATTAGTTGAACAGTTTTCAAAATATTGCTTATTCAAAGTTTGTAACTTTCACCTTTTTGACATTTACTTAGATAGCGCTCAAAGTTGGGTATTTATTTGTATGCTGTCATGAATAAAGATCAAGTGAGGTCTTGTCTTAATACACTAGATCTTTATCACAATAAGTTTAAGATAAAATAACCATCAATTATTATTTATCACCTAAAAACATGCTTGATGAATATTTGAGGTTGTGTCAAGCAGTATAATTTGTTTACATCTTTGTCAATTTCAATTGACACAGTTCTGTAATTTACTCTCAAAAATGAATAGTGGAATCTCATTCGGAACTAGCGGCCAGGTTTCCCTTGATTTCGTGCCCGGCGGTTTCCGTCTTGCCGGTCAGGAAATCCAGGAGAAGCTGGTTTGTAAACCACCAGAGCTGCCAGATTGAAGTAATCATTGAAGAAAGAACTGTATTATCTACGCCTAAAGCACAGTCTGATTTGCATTCACTTCGTGCTCCGCGATGCCAAGACGCGGGGCACGAAGTGTGGGGAGAGTTGGCTAAAAAATACAGACTATACGGAAAACCAGCGGCATTTGGCCTTGCAGAATATTTAACGCGGCAACACTTGCGCAACATTAAGCGGATTTTGGATAATAATTTGGGAATATTTATGACTTTTTTTTACTTGTTTTTTAAGACTAACAAAACCAGCCTAACATGACCTCAATAAAAGTTGAACAGTTTTCAAGATATCCAATTTTTATTTTGTAACTCTTTACCTTTTTGACATTCACTTTGTTAATTTTTTATTTGTACGCTGTCACGAATAGTTGACCGAATCATTAGCCTAGTTCTGTAATTTACTTCCAAAAATGAATAGTGGAATCTCATTCGGAACTTGCAGCCAGGTTTCCCTTGATTTCGTGCCCGGCGGTTTCCGTCATGCCGGTCAGGAAATCCAGGAGAAGCTGGTTTGCAAACCAACAGAGCTACCAGATTGAAGTAATCATTGAAGAAAGAACTGTATAGAACAATTCAAAATATTGCCTATTCGAAATTTGTAACTTTCACCTTTTTGACATATATCTACTTGGATAGCGCTCGAAGTTAGCTTTTTATTTGTACGCTTTCATGAATAATTAAGATGACAGAAGCATTAGCATAGTTCTGTAATTTACTCCCAAAAACGAATAGTGGAATCTCATTCGGAACTAGCGGCCAGGTTTCCCTTGATTTCGTGCCCGGCGGTTTCCGTCTTGCCGGTCAGGAAATCCAGGACAAGCTGGTTTGCAAATCACCAGAGCTGCCATATTGAAGTAAGCATTGAAGAAAGAACTGTATTGTCTACGTGTACAGAAGTCTGGTTTGCCTTCACTTCGTGCTCCGCGATGCCACACGCGGGGAGCGAAGTGTGGGGGGAGTTGGCTGCAAAATACATACAGACTATATGGAAAACTAGCGGCATTTGGCTACGTCTTGCAGAATATTTAACGCAGCAACACTGGCGTAAAGCAGATTTTGGGTAATAATTGGATCATGCTGCCAATTCCGCTGTGGGGACTTTTGTCTGTTTTTGAAAAGATAAGAAATCCGAAAGTGCTTCGAACGACGCGACGCGACATGGCGACACTGTAACTTATTTTTAAGTATTATTGTACTCTTATTTTATGATTGAAAAAATTTACCTTGTGCTGTAGTTTCTTGCGGCGCTTCTCCGTAATGATGGTCTTCTCCGAAGCGCTAGTAGATTCACTCCACTCCGTATTACCGACGTTTAATAATGTTTTATTTTATTTTGTGTGGTGTGATGTTTTGTTTCTTATATTTATAGTTCGATTTTGTAAAAGAACAAGTAGTTTCAATATATTATTACTATAATTAGGTAGGTAGGTACGTTTTTTGCTACAAAATTAAAAAAAAATGAAATTATTATTCTTCCTAAAAATACCTACTTTTTTATTTTGTGGCATACAATCTCGTTTAGCTACAATATTTTTAAGCTACTAAAAAAATCGAAATAGCCGGTTTTTTGCTTTTGCTGTTTATATAAATAGATTTTTAAATAAGTTTATTTTTCTGCATGTATTTATGTAGTAATGTGAGTGTTTTCTTTGTATACATGTGTAACATGAAAATAATACTAACGAAGAACCAAAAAAACTGTTAGTTGGTGCTTTTATGTTTTAAACAAAGTAAACCTGCCTACTCTATGGACCCTTTCACGTTTCTCAATCTCTCAAGGGCTAGTTGGAATAGATCCCTCAAAGGAATAAGTTTTCCTCTGTACCTAATTGCTTTTTTTTAAATTATTTTGTTTTTGTTTTGTAGAATAAAGTGTTTCGTGTTATTATGTTATTTTGTTTCATTTTTTGATTTAGCAACTCCCCCGGGCTATTCCCAGTTGTCCACACTGTGGACAACTTGGGCCTGTTTTATAAATTACAATTTACAGGTTACAAGTTTCCATTTGACACAACCTCGACCAATGACGACCAGCAATTTGAGCAGTGTTGCCAGTTTAGACCTGTAAAATTGTAACTTGTAGCTTTACAAAACGTGGCCCTGGGCTTAGCCCCCTAAACCTTGAAGTGACTGCAATATGCCTCACGTTAAATCCAGCAGTGACTCTAAATTACGAAAAATAGTATTTGTATAAGTAGTGACATTATTGCTGTTAAAAAGAATAAGCTTCAATGTTTTTTTTTTACATAGTTCACTGTTGGATTTGAATTAGGTACTTAGTACCAATCTCACCAAACGATTTTCAATGTTAATGAATGTTAATTGACTGTTAGTTCATAAATTTTTACAGCTGTTAACAGTAATCATTTGTTAAGTTGTTAACATCGTTCGGTGAAATTGATACTTACTGCCGCGCTCAGAGACGTCAAAAATTCAAAATTCAAATTCATTTATTTTGCTAAAACATCACGTAGGTACATTATTGAAGATGGAAGACAGATACATAGTTTCAGTAATGTTTACCTTATTATAGTAGGCATGCAAAATACAAAACAAAATTATTACTTACAATGAATACACAATTAACAATTCAACTAGCCTTCATAAACGTAATTATAATTTTTCATATAACCGAACCATAATAAAATTAAAATATAATAAAATAAAGGATGATAATTTACTTAGCATTAATATGTCAATAATCAACATTAATTTGAGTTTAGTTTTCATTAGTTTAAATATTCTTGCAACGAGTAGAAATTATTATTAGATAGCCACTTTAAGAGGGCACGTTTGAATTTGGGTAGAGGTAGTTCAGATATAGCAGACGGAAGCTTATTATAAATTCTTACCGCCATTCCTACAACATTATTGCGAAAAACAGCTAGGTTACTCCTCGGGACCATTAACTGATGCTTGCGTTTACGCATCGCCCCAGGATTCCTTTGAAAGGCCTTTCTAAAGAAGTGCTGATTTTTTTTGACAAATAAACTAATTTCAGCTATGTAGATGCATGGGAGGGGAAGAATCATCAAGTCTTTGAATATTTGCCTGCAAGATTCTCTATTACTTGTATTAGTGAGAGCACGGATACACTTTTTTTGAGCCTTGAAAGCTCTATCGAAAGCTACGGAATTGCCCCAGATCATAATCCCGTATCGCAGTATGGACGCAACGTAGCCATGATAGGCATTGAGGGCAGTATGTAGGGACGCTATTCTTCTAAGACGACTTAAAGCGAATACAAATCTATTAACCTTTTTGCATACATTGTCAATATGGTTTTTCCAATGAAGATTTTCGTCAGCTACTATACCTAGAAACTTGGCCGTATCTAATATTTCTATAGTTTTATTATCATACTGTAAATCTAGTTGAAGTCTACGACTGCTGTACGTTTTGAATTGTATCGCTTTTGTTTTAGTAACGTTAATCATTAATTTGTTTTTGTCCATCCAATTCATTATATCCTTAAGTGTATTGTTTATGTCATTTTCAAAATTATCTTGGTTATCACATTTAAATAGTATTGTAGTGTCATCGGCGAATAGAATACACTTGTGCTTTGTTATTTTTGGCAAATCGTTGATGTACAAGACAAACAATAGAGGTCCAAGAATGCTACCTTGTGGGACACCTCGTTCGATTGTCTTATAATCGGACAAAAACGAATCCCTTACACCATATGTATTCTGGTGGGAGATTTCAACGCATTGTTTTCGACCTTTTAGATAACTGCCGAACCAGTCGTATGCTTTACCCCTTATACCATAATTATATAATTTTGATAACAGTATTTTGTGGTCAACATAGTCAAAGGCTCTAGACATGTCTAAAAATATGGCAATTACAGGCACTTTCTTATCAATACATTCAGTCACAAATTTGACCAACGAAAAACACGCTAGGGTTGTGGATTTTCCTTGCTGAAACCCAAATTGTTCGGAGTTCAATATGCAATATTTTATGAGAAATTTGTTAACCTTTGCAACCATAGTCTTTTCAAATACCTTTGACACCGTTGGGATCAGTGTAATCGGTCTGTAATTACAAATTTCTGCAGGATCCCCCTTCTTAAGTATAGGCTTGACCACTGAGTATTTAAGCCTGTCTGGATAGATACCCTGCTCCATTGACAGATTTATAATATAAGCTAAGGGTGTCGCTAATTTATAAGAGCACATTTTTAGAATTTTTGTGGTGAGTTGGTCATAACCTACCGATCCTGTGTTTTTTAGGGACATTATAACCCTGTGGATCTCTTCTGGTGATACGGGCGTCAAAAAGATAGAATTAATTAAGTTTATGCTAGGTTTATTTTTAATGTACTTAATATCGTTTTTATTATCACTACTGAGATTTATAAAATATTCATTGAAAGCTTCTGAGATGTCCCTTGGATTTTCTAACATGTTATTATTGTTATTTATCTTATCTATGTGTCTTTGTGAAGATTTGGTATTGATATTGCGATTTATTATTGACCATGAGGCTTTACAAACGTTTTTGCTATTAGTGATAATTTTTTTATTGCTTAGTCTATGTGCTTTGGATATACATTTTTTTAGAAGCCTAGAATAAGTATTGTATTGTGTTTTTCTTATTTCTTTATTTACCGTTGATGACTTTATATAATCTAAGTAAAGCTTCCGTTTCCTTATGCAACTTTTCTTTAAGCCCTTGGTGATCCAGGGAGAATTCAAACTTCTATAACTATTTTTAACCTTAATTATTGGAAAACATAGTTCAAAAAATAATGTCAAAATGTCATGGAATTTATTGAAAGCTTCATTAGTATCATTTATGTCCATAATATCGTTAAACGTAAGGGACTCTATGCAATCGCAAAACTTTTTGGTATTCTCAACGCTATAATCCCTCTTATATTCATACCAAAATTTCAGCGGAGTATAATCTTTAGCGGCGAATGTCAAGATTTGACCAGTGTCGTGATCTGATAGCGCTAATTGTTCGGTGCAGCCTGATGCATTTGGGATGTTGCTAACTATCAAATCGATGCACGTATCAAGTCTCGTCGGAGTATCTATGTGTAGTCTACAGTTGTGGTTTTCTAGGATACTGTTAAGAGTTTGGGTTATCTGGTTTGACTTAAGCATGTTTATATTCCAGTCTCCACATAGAACTAAATCCACGTCAAATTTAATGCTTGATTAAAGTTGCTGCTGTCACTTTCTTTGCTACAGCAATAGAATAAGACGACACGTCACTAAACAGAGTTTTCTTATCTACAGTTAAGTTTAACTTACAGTTAAATGGTTAGAGCGGTTTCAGACTAGTGTTCTTTCTGCGCGTTTTACGCTCGTTTTGACTTTTGACATGCGCGCTTACACGCGCTCATTCCAGCGCGTTCGCTCGAATTATGACTATATGTATTCAAACCGCGGATTTATAGGCTTACTTCGGATTAAAATTTGACACATGTTGTATGGGCAAATGTCAAAATTGAACCCGAAACAAGTAAGCCTTATGTGTCCGCGGTTTGAATGTAGGGTTCGGCCTAACAAGGGCGCCTACGCTCGTACGAGATGCGCGGGTGGCAAATTTGCACATTTACGAGCATACAAAAACGAGCCTATATGCGCTGCAAAAACGCTAGTCTGAAATCGCCCTTACCCTTTTGAACGCTAGTCAGCTCTGGCCACCAACTGTAAAGGCCCAGCCTTCGCTTGCGTGACGACTGACGTGGACGTGCACGTCACGCAACCGGTGTGGCTCGGCCTTAAAGCTACGGCTCCACTGAGGCGGAGACAAGAGGAGACGTGTAGGGATCGACCAATCATTAGTTGAAATCCACATCTCTTCTCGTCTGCAATGGAAACAGTCAAGCGGAGAGGAGACGTGGAGGAATCAACAGTTGAAATCCACATCTCGTCTCCGCTTCGCTTAATAGGAAACAGCCAAGCGGAGCGGAGACGTAACTGCATTACTACATTGTAATCACTTGCCTCTTTTCGCAGCTCTGCTCCACTCAGCTCCAATCGTCTCTGCCTCAGTGGAATCACTTGCCTCTTTTCATAGTTCTGCTCCACTCATCTCCGCTCTTCTCTGCCTCAGTGGAATCACTTACCTCTTTTCACAGCCCTGCTCCACTCAGCTCCGCTCGTCTCCGCCTCAGTGGAGCCGCAGCCTAAGTGGGTCGACACAAGTTGAAAATGAAAATAAACTTTGATTTGTATGAATTAAGTTGTAATTTGCATATCATAGCAAACATGTTTGGCGTGCCAGTGACATGAGTGACACATTTTGTATTTGACTTAGCAATACCTATACAGCCTCGAGGTAGCAAGATTATTAAAAATAAAACTATAAACCTGTAATGAGCCATGCTAAAATCTTTTGCAGGCACTCTTTGGTGAAACTATACTGAATCTTAGGTAATTTTACAAGTTTTACCATCAAGTTTCCCAAAAGAGGGGGAAGGTCACCCTTTATTTCACACTTGAAATATCTTCGCTATCGCTATGCTCGAACGCAAAGACATCGTACTTCTTCCAAACCTTCTCCGTGATAAAAAAAAGAAACTGAACAGCAATGAAGAGTGTTGGAGATGGAACTGAGTGAACATTGAAGAAGTCTCGGCCTGGTTAACGCCTTCTTTGTCATGCGCAGTTCCTATCAGCGGAAGACAAAGGAGGTGTTATAAGTGTGTCGATATACACATCGGACATTAAGGAAGACTACCTATCACAAGAACGACGAAGCCTGGTTCGGGGTAACGCATCGGACATTCGGACTATATTTAAATATAGTCCGAATGTCCGGTGCGTTACCAGAATTGTGTTGCAAATATTACAATAACTATTACATTGTTAGACTAATTTGTTGTGTGTCAAGAAAAACTAATAGGGCCACAGGTGATGGAACCATTAGTGGACAAGGCACCAATAATGGACATTTGATTCTTATTTTACAGAAGATAAGGGTTATTCATTTGTTTTGCAACAATCAATTGTTGTAAAAAAATCACTGTATGAAATTTTAATTAGGAGTGAAGTGTCCATTACTGGTGCCTGTCAGCTAAACGTGTCCATCATTGGTGCCGTCACCCTAACGGGAAACGTCAATGGTCATCATCGCGATAAATATTGCATTAATTATTAATGTTCAGGCCAAGTGCCTGCACAATTTGCACGCGCAATCAATCTTCTTCGATGTAAAGACATTTTTAACCGGGCGCTTACTTCGCCGTGTCAACCATCGCGATATTTAATGTCGTTTCCCGTTAGTATGCCGTATGGCCAGTTGTTATTAAAAAAATATCTTTACTTTGTCTACAAGGCGGTCAGATAATCATTAAAATAGCTTCAAGAGTTTGGAAGAAGTAAGATAATTTTACAGTAAATACAGAACAAATTGATTCCATTTGTTCTAAGAAGCAGAGTTTCATATATTTTTCACAAAGATATCTTACTCCTTGCAAACTTTGCCTTCTCCGCGATAAAAGAAACTGAACAGCTATGAAGAGTGTTGGAGATGGAATTGAGTGTACATCGAAGAAGTCTCGGCCTGGTTAACGCCGTCTTTGTCATGCGCAGTTCCTATCAGCGGAAGACAAAGGAGGTGTTATAAGTGGGTCGATATACACACCGGACATTTAAGAAGACTATTTAAAGAACAACGAAGCCAGGTTCGGGGTAACGCATCGGACATTCGGACTATATTTTGTGTTGCAAATGTTACAATAACTATTACATTGCTAGACTAACTATTATATTATATTTAAATTTTAATTGTATTATTTTTGAATTCTGTAAATAGGTAGAGTCTGTCTAATGAAAGCTGAACCTGACAAAAAGCGGCAAATTCAAAAAACCTTCATATTTTATTAGGTACCGATCAAAACAGGAATAGAATAGAAGTATATAAAGTATCAAAATCGTTTATTCCTACTTTGATCGGTAATAATATATGAAGGTTTTTTGAATTTGTCGCTTTTTGTCAGGTTCAGCTTTCATTAGACAGACTCTACGTTACTGTAATGAAAAAAATTCAAGATCGAAAAAAATAATGCTAGACTATAATAATATAATTTGTTGCGTGTGAAGGAAAACTAACTGTAAACATTATCAATATTCAGAAACTAGAGACTACCTAGCCCAACCAAGTATATGTATGTACTTGTCAACATAGTATATAATCTGCCCGTCTACCTCGACCCTACATTTCGTGCTGTTAGACTTTAAGGTCTGTTCATTCTTACTTGTCTTGTCTTATATAGTAAACAACTTTCTAACCTCTAAATGAACCTTTCTAGGCTAAAACCGCTATTTTAAACAAAATAAAGCAATCACAGACAATACATCGGCCAAATGATGTCCAAAATGTTGATTCAGTTTACTTTATTTACGCTAAAATAGCTGTTTTAGCCAAAAAAAAGGTTCATTTTAAGGTTAGAAAGTTGTTTACTATATAAGACAAGTAAGGATGAACAGACCTTAAACCACTTTGAGTCTTGGTGCGGTTCATTTTAAGTCCAACTTGAAGACTCGCCAGGCTCAGATCTTTGAGCATTAACTGGAGCTCTGCTGTTGATGAGGCGAAGAGAACAATATCGTCGGCGAAGCGAAGGTTTGATAACCTTCTGCCGCCGACAACTATTCCTCTAGCCTTCCAGGAAACCGCCAGCCTCTTGAAAACTTCTTCAAGTGCGCTAGTGAATAGTTTTGGAGATAACGGATCGCCCTGTTTAACCTTTTCAACGCCACAGTCGGCTCTGACCGTCAACTAAAAGTCGTGCCACTGACGCCACATCGGCTACAGCCGACAAGAGTTCAAGATTAAAAGCGACTTTGTTTGGTAGCAATAAGGTGTAATTTGCATAGCATAGCATATGTTTGGCGTGTGGGTGGCACATTTTGTATTCGACGTATGGCGTTCAAAAGGTTAACGCCTCGCTGTAGGTATCTATTTGGAACGACTGGCCGGAAGACTGAAGTTTAAGGCCCAGCCACACCGGATGCGTGCGCGTAGACGTGACGTGCACGTTCGCTTTCCACCGCGGTGTATAGTATGAATTTTCATACGACATGTCACTATACAAAGCAGTGGAAAGCGAATGCGCACGTCACGTCTACGTGCACGCACCCGGTGTGGCTCGGCCTTTAACGTCTGCTGTATTATCGTGTATGGTATTGTGTATGGTTTGATTAAATTGTAAATTTAAAATTTGGATTCTTATTTTTATTGATACCCATTCCGTCAAGGAATAATTCATTTATCACCTCAAGAACTTTCAATTTTTCCGGGATAACAGAGTAATAGAGTTATTTCAAAGGGCATTGGGTAAGTTTTTATGAACATTTTTACTTTTTTTGCACCGGCCTCGGATTATATTCTTTTGACGGTTAAGAAAACCTCTAATTAAACATAAGCATTGCCGTGATATTAAAGATTTAAGTATTTGGTACTAAAAGTACCTACGCCGGTACAAATATTTAAATACGAGTATCTCGGCTCCAATACACTTAAGAGTATTAGGTTACATAGCAAAATATGTACCTATATTTTCAAAAGATCTGTTATAATTTATCACTTTTACGAATGGCCGGCTCACCATAAAAATGTATGACGTTTACAAATGACAACACCCAACCCCCCCACAGACTTTATTTTTATTTTTTTGTGGTCATTAATCTAATCTAACCTAACTTATTTAATAAGCCCATGTAACCTATTTAATATGTAATCGTTTAAGCACAATTACATTTTTGCGAAATGAAAGTTATATAGTTTGTCAAATGATGGATTTGGTAAAAAGTCAGGATACCCATGTCATGACAAATAACTAGACACGGAGGCAAAAGGACCTCGTGCCGGGTCCTACCGGATGGCCACCATCATCTTACCCTTCAACACACCACCGAGCAGCATTCGCATCTATGTGTTCTTGTTTGGGGATAAGACAACCAATGACTAGCATAGAGGCATTTCTAACCTTGAGGGTAAGCAACGCATTAGCAGTCTTAAGGTTGTCATCGTAAGATTGCAATCTTGAGATTTTAAGTCTGGGCTTCAAAGTCCATTTACAAATTTGATTTTATCCTTCTCAATTCCATAAAAAAACCGAGGTCACCGGGGTAAGAAAGAAAGAAAGAAGAGTAGATGTATATGGGTCATAGACCCCACTTACCATGATATGACATGTGCTTTTTTATTTTCTTCATACCACAAAAAAAGTGTTTCAGACTGTATTTTGGAAACCAATGACCCTTTGCCTATTGCAAATTAAAAATCAGCTCCAGTAAAGCCGTTTGCAGATGTCTAGTAGTATTGAAGTAATAAATAAACCTGAAATTGTTTAAAAAAACTTATAACGGTAATAACAACATTAAAACCAGATGATTCCGACAAGTAAATAGACTTTAATGTGCTTCATAAAATTTCTCCAGACTAGTAGATATCAAAGTCTGTACGAGCACAGAGTGAATGAACATACGGCATCGTTTTTGGTCGGAAAACTTCGTATTTATCTTGCTATCTCACCCAACTTTAGTACCCATCGATAAGCTAGTCGAGAAAGCAAGACGAAACAGAACATCGACCAAATACTATGTCTTTTATTATATGTACATTACCTCTGTACTACATTTGGACTGGTTGACAATATTTTGTTTATCTAATAATTTATGTATATCCTTTAAATTTCTTTATTAGCACCTTAAACATTATAACATATTCTATATTAACTAGGTTTTGAATCGATCTTCAAATATCAATTCAGACTATGCGAGCTAAGTTTAACGAAATTCAACCGTCTTTCTTCACGCAAGACTTCAAAAGAACATGAGTCTTCAGTCCAAATCGCCTTTTAAACTTCTTTCCGCACATCTCGCAGGGAAATTGTCGTTCATCTTTGTGCACCTCCTTATGCGCTATCAGATCAGATCGTAATCTAAACAACTCGCCACAAAGTCTACAGTATAACTCATGTGTCTTATCATGTTTCTTCAACTGGGACTTCTTTTCGAAGGGTTTGCCGCAAGTCTCGCAAGGATAAGACTTTGGATTGTGCCGTTTCGAATGTATGTCTAACTTGGCTTGGGTTTGAAATCGTTTTCCACACTCACACGTGAATAATATCTTCTGCGGCCTTGTGTGCATCAAGTTATGTCTGTGCAAATTGCTTTTTCTTCGAAACCCTTTTCCGCATTCAGCACATTTATGCTCCATTACCTCTGTGTGCAACATACCGTGTTCATAAAGATGTCCCCTTTGTTTGAACTGTTTGTTACAAACGTCGCAAGTGTAAGGTTTTTCTCCCGAGTGAATTCGAAAGTGATTATCAAGTATCTGTTTTGAGGTGAAGTTTTTGTCGCATACGTGGCAGGCGTAGCGTCTGTCGCGGGTGTGACAGCGCCGGTGAATGTCGAAAGATTTGGCGCCCGTGAAATGTTTCTGGCAGACGTCGCATTTAAATACACGCGTGGTATTGTGGCGACGGCGGTGCACCTGAAACAGTAAAAATTAAATTAAATACCTAACAATTTTGCATAAATTGAGCTGGTCTACAATCAAGTGGCTTATA
The DNA here is from genome assembly GCA_946894065.1 of Acleris literana. Classification (NCBI taxonomy): domain Eukaryota; kingdom Metazoa; phylum Arthropoda; class Insecta; order Lepidoptera; family Tortricidae; genus Acleris; species Acleris literana. The sequence continues at coordinate 9,990,408 of OX335697.1, read as the reverse complement.
TGGTGGGCCTTATAAGAAGCTCACATTTAGTGCCTTGTCACTTTAACGTCATGTTTGAACTGCTGAACTAATCTGTCAAAGGTGTTAAAGCGACAAGGTACAAAAGTGTACAGCTAATTATATTATAACACCAAATCTATCGTACGTATTTCAGGAAGTAAGAAGATTTGGAACTTGGCTAACTTTTAATGCTTACCCATTTGAAAATGCATTGTATGGTATAAAAATGGTTACTGAGGACTGGCAAAAAACCCTAGGAGCAGGTTGCAAAGAGCATATTAGAAACACAATATATAGCATCTGCCCAAATAAAGGAAAATAAGGAGAGGACTTATCCAATACTAAAAGGTAGTACAGAAAAACATAATAATTTTGACATACATTTATTATCAGAAGACGAAACATGCTCGGTTATGCTTTTCACAAGCATTGAGTTTAAAGATTACATTTAAAAAACTATTTTAAAGATTCATTATTTTTAACAAAAACCGATACTGTTGCAAAATTTACTTTTGCTGTATCAGTGCATAACAATTTATATTTGTACGGAAAACCTCTAAAGAAAATATAAGCTTTCTTTTCACCTGCAATACAGTTGAGTAATTTACATTTTCTGTATCATAAAACAAGAAATTATTGTTTTGTCATATTCGAACAGTTCGATTCCCGGCTAAGAGAATTTTTTCAAAAATACAATTGAAAAAAAACGACCAGTATTTTTTCGTTTTCAAAAATAAAACTAAGTCTCTTTTGCGTAGAACTTGCCATTTCAAATATTTAAGTTAGTTGCCGTCCATGTGGCGTTCGGTTTTTCCACCCTATATGTATAGGGTCCCTAGTGCTTTTCTCAATTACCGCGAGGAAATTTATTTATTAATATTTTAGCCCCTCACGAAAGGTATATTTTCTGGCCCCAAACCAGACCAAAAATGTTCAAATTTCCGAGCAGCGTTGAAAAATATCATGAATGGTTATTTTAAATGAAACTTAATTTTTTATAATAACACATGGTTACTTAAACACTAATCTTCACTTCAATTGCAGGAAAATAAATTTAAAATTAAAAGAATACTTGGGTTCCCTCTATGTGGCATAACATTTATTGTCCGAAACTGTTTTAGCATAACAGACTTGGCATAATCGGTTTTCGCCGAATAGTAATGTGACAGAAACCTTATTTAGCATAATTTGTAACATCCCGAAAACGAGTTAGTCCGAAATTAAGTTCGCATACTATTATTGAGACCGATTACTTTGACGCATAATTCTGTTTAGCATAATTTTATCGGCATATATTCGACAGTCCTAAACTAACTTGGTATACCTTCAAACTTAACTGCTACCAGAAAAGTAGGTTAGATTAGGTTAGAACTGCGACCATAGCAAAAACGAACTGATACAAGAAAAGTAGGATAGGTTTACCCATTGACCGAAACTTACTCGACATACTTACTGGTACCAGAAAAGTAAGTTAGATTAGGTTAGAACTGCGACCATAACAAAACGAACTGCTACCAGAAAAGTAGGTTAAGTTAGGTTAGAATTGTGACCTTATCAAAAATTAACTGCTACATTTGTTTTTGACGCTCGTGGATAATTCAGTGAAATAATGTTATGACAAAACATGTTTCTGCAACGATAGTTTTCGGCAAAGCAATTTTATGCTCATTTAATTTATGCGTAGGCCTGATTAGGAGCATGAAAAATATGACCGAATAATATTCGGACTACCGAAATTCTGTGTAATGAAACTATGCGAATGTAGATTCTGCGACACCTGTTTATGCGTAAAGCCTAATATGGCTATATAGATTATGCCACAAAGAATTATTACTTACAAAATTATGCCACAACAGGGTGAACCCTATATTCTCTCGGTCTTCATCCGTGATTGGGACTTTTTTTCCCTAGGCTTGCTTGATCTGGTAACTGAATTTATTTTATTGCTTAACCTTGCTTTCGCATTTTTAATGATCACTTTAAAAAACTTCTCGCATTCGTTTTCAGTAAAACTACTGTCGGATTTTCGCACAAGATCAAAAAAGCAATTTCTCACTTTGTAGTAATACTTTAACGGTGTTTTCTTCTCTGTGGTATCTCTCGTCGAACCTGTCCAGTTACAACACAAAAAAAAATCTCTCTTAAAAAAATAATCTATTAATTTGTAACATGAGTCAGTCCCTTTCATTATTCCAGAAGTGCCGCAAATCAATGACATTTTAGTGACTATATCGTTGTAAAACGACTCATCTTTTAGTCTCAATTCAAAATCGTCTAGTTCATTTAATGACTGTATTTGTTTAATAGGCATCCTCTGCTCCTCATCCGGTTTGGCCTTTGAACCAACCGAAACCCCATTCGCCATCAAAAAATCAACGGATGATTGTAAGACTGCTAATTGTTGGCGAATGACCTCTTGACTTGCCAGCAACCGCTCTTGACTGGCCAGCAAGTGCTGTTGATTTGACAGTAATTGTATCAAAATGACTCTATCAGTACTTTGTTCATGTTTATCAGTTTCAGACTGCGCAGCACCACTTCCTTCTAGAGTATTTACTGCCGGTTCGGAAGGAATACCTTCATGAGAATTATTTTCACCGCCCATATTGTTTTCTCTTGCAAACTAAAACAAAAATAATCTGCATCAAGTTATTTAGAGGTTGTCGCATTTAGACAAAAATACTTGTCCATGTAGGCATAGTTCAGGAATAGTACATTGTTGCCTAGGCGGGGAAAGTAAGGGATTTCCTGACGAGGTGGTTAGCAGGCGAAGCAATAGCGAGGCCTGCTAAAATACGAGTCAGGAAATCCTCGATTCCGCCGAGGCATACATAATGCTTTTCTCATACAATGCGAGGAAATGATACAAATACATGATTATAAGTATTTTTAAAACAAATTATGACAAATTCGGAGAGAATGTTTTATTTGCAAAATACGAGTATTAGTTAAGATAGTTTAGTTTCACGCACAACGAGCCGCCGCCCGCTGCCGCCAGCACCGCAGAGCCCCGCCGCCGCTCCACATAGATTTAATACGCAACAGAGAGCACTTTTAAAAAACAATATGGACGTGGACGGAAAGTGTTTCCATGTGTTTTTTTTACTCCTAGGAGTAAAATGAGGCCCTTTCCGTCCTTGTGTTTCAATCGGAAAACCCGTCTTTCCGAGCATATTGGAGAAAATATGATTTGGCCGTCTGTTATCTACTTAGCGATTATTTTTTCTGCGTTAAGACGTACCTACCGGAGCTAAACTTAACCTTGACCTTTCAACCATTTGTGCTGTTTGAAGAACGAGGGCAGTTTTACGATTACCTTTTGTTTGATATTAACAAAAAGATCTTAGTGAAGATTGCAGACGGCCAATTCATATTTCTTGAACTTCACTAGAAGACCCACATAGACATAGCCCTCTATGTGGGTCTTCTACTTACCATTATGGGAAAATGTGAGCATGGGGACAAATGTGGAATTTAAGGCTGATTTGGATTCCGCAGTCAAAATAGGATCCAAAATAGTTTTGTCATGTCACACTCAGTCAGAAATAATTAAGTAACATAACTGAAACTTTGTACTACACGGGGCGGCGGCAGCGACCCATAGCAAAGCTTTGATGGTAAATGCCGACACTAGGTACAGTCGGTCTTAAATTGTGGTCTACCACCCTACGGCTGAAGTTCATTTGCACGTCATGATACAACAAGTTCGATTATTCCTTGCAATAATATTATGACAGTGACAAGTGTCAACCTTAGCGATAATTAGATCTCACAGAAACTTTTGTCAAAACTGGCAGACCACTTTCTTGATCGACCCTACCTATGGGCCGCAAAACGCTATTACAATCACAATATTTTTTAATAACTTTGTAGACACTTACCGTAATGTAGGTATGCACTGAGTGGAAATTATGAAACGCAAATTGTTTGTTACACTGATCTATTCACGTTACGTATAGGTAGTCGCTTGTTAATAATTTTATTGGTTTATTGTACAACAACATTACTTCTTACTATACAAGTGGTATCGCGAAAACTGAAGAGTGAGTAAATTTGCTATTATCTTAACTTTGCATACTATAAATCGTTTTAGACTGAGTTAAAGCAAAAATGTCTTAAATAGGAACAAGTTAAGTACAAACAGTATTAATTCGTCCTTAATTTTGGCTTGCTAAGTCAACATTGCATTGCTTAACTTCTATTTATTTGATCCTTAAATTATAAACATTGCTACAGATTATGAAAATAATTTATTTTGTTAAGAAAACCTACAAAATTGTTCCTGTGTTTCAATGTAAGTTATTTGAAGATTTTGATATTATTTCTTAACATTTGGTAAAGCCCGTGTATTTTACAACAATGTCTATAAATTCTACACGACCAACTAATTCGCGTTGAACTTTCGACAGTTTTGGACAAGAAACTGTTGCATATATTTTTCTTAACGTTAACTACATAAATTATGTAGCTTTAAATCAATTCTTCACGATTTTATTCTAACATTCTAAAATTGTTATTCAAGATATCTTGAAGATTTAAGTTTGCCTACAAGATATCTCGAAGGCACAAAGGCATTTATTAATACTCCTGTCTTAAAAAAGATTTAAGTCTTACTTGAAAGAAGTCTAAAGTCCCTCTTAATTAGCACTTAAAAACGGTGCCTATTTTTACTAAACTCTGTCTTCAAGGTTTCCAATAGATATCTTTAAGACAGATTTAACCAAGACAATAGCATGAATTAATATTTTGTCTTCAAGAAATCTACAATACCATGATAAGAGGACTATTGCTATTTGGGTGAGAATATTTTCACTAGTGATTTCAAGATCAGTGAGATTCAAAAATCGAGACCCTGTAAAGTTTATTCAATTGCAATAAAACTTGGTATAGTGTTTATTTGGGACCCTGCCGTTAGGCCATAATATTTTTTATTGTTTATGTTTTATATACGGGATATCAAAACCGCTTACTACGTCTGTTAGATTAAGTTACACTTGTGACTACATAAAAAATAAATCAACTGTGACGGGCACTTTTTGGGAAATTAAAATTTCGGAAATGATACATTTGACCAAAACTATTTTGGCCAAACAAAGGTAGGTAGGTAGGTACATAGGTAGGTGGTAGGTAGGTTTTTTTTTTCATGTATTATGAAAAAAAAAACTTGTGGAGAAACAATATTAAATACTTTTTTTATTTGGTTGGACCACCCTATTTGATACCGAGTAGGGCCTGCAATTTATTTATTTTTTATTTATAGCCCTTTCCATATTTTACATAACATTACATTAGATTTATAATTCATAAAGTTGATTTATATGGCCCCTGCGTGGGTATAGGCCTCCTCCATCTTTCCCCATTTCTTCCTGTCCTGGGCAACACGCATCCAGTCCCAGCCAGCCACCTCCGCAATGTCATCCAACCATCTCTTCCTTTGTCGTCCAACACTCCTTTTGCCTTTGCCATTTAGTTAACCGGTTATTAATTTTTTTTTTTATGAAAATAACTGGTTAAAACCGGTTATAACCGGTTATTTGCATTCCCTAATACCGAGTGGACTCACCTGCAGGTTGTTTTCAAAGGTGAACCGCTCGTGGCACACGTTGCACTCAAAGGGTTTAACTGGCTTCGCTACCTCGGGAGCCTCATGGCTGTCTGCGAACAAGATTGTTGCAATCAAAATACAAATAAAAATTGATATTCCTTTTCATTACACTGGTTTGAGTGCGGCGATATTTTTCCCAAAATCTTTTTTTTCTGGTAGCAATCCTTCTATTCGCAAAATGTACGAGTCCTTTTTTTTCAATAGTATCGTAACTTTGGGAAATGATTCATTTCACCGAAAATATTTTGTCCAAACGAAAAAAACTTTCACAGCAAAACTGCTGAACCGAATTTATTGACATTTGGTATTTTATTAAGCTACCTTTTACCCTGCTAAATTGGACAGTTCACTAGAGAATAGCGATTAACTAATTCTATGCGGACGGAGCCGAAGGCTATAATAAGGCTAATAACTAATAAATAAAAGTTTAATATTATTTTGTTATCTTATTTTATCATAAGTTTTATTTTGGATAAGGGCAGGAGAACGACAACGACGATTTTATCATATCTTACAAATGGTCCCTTTTGTATACACTGTGACCCCTTTAGGATCTTTTGTGCAATTACCCACTCAACTACAGCTGTTTGAATGTGCAGGTTTCCCCACAATGATTTTAAGCTACGTTAAAATAACCCATTGCATGATGGTACGGCGCTATTGAAATGCATATTAATTACACCTACTATTTTATAATAAACTAAGGTATAATAGAAAATTAATGGCCTGTTGTTTGATCAATAGTTAAACTAACTAATTGTTAAAATTCGAAAAAGGAATCGAAAATCTGACACATTTCCTTGAGATTTTAACCATTAGTAACGATTTTTTACTATTAGTTAGTTTAAGTACCGATCAAACAACAGGCCCTAAGATTCCATTGAAATAAACTTAGTTTGGGACTAGTTCAATTTGTGTTATATTGTCCCCCAATATTTATTTAAGTAAAAAATATGAACATCACTACATATTATAAAACAAAGTCGCTTGCCGCTGTCTGTCTGTACTTATGTATGCTTAGATCTTCAAAAGTACGCAACGGATTTTGATGCGGGTTTTTTTAATAGATCGAGTGATTCAAGGGGAAGGTTTATATGTATAATACATGCATAGTATAGTAGAGAAACATTGATAATTTTAGAGGTTTCTAAAGTGATGTCGAAAATAAACACATTTTTTTGCACTTACATTGTAAACGCTGGCTAAACCTTAAGAGATATATCAAAATAATGTACTGAAGAATTGTAGTTCTTCAAAAAACCTAAAAAAAGTCCGCGATGGCATATGTCTATCTCCTAAGGATGACTCACAGTAACCATTTTTATCTTTAAATTTTTATTAAAAAATATTAGGTTACTTGCGAAGCTATTTTCTCCAATTCAGTATTTATTCTTATCCATATAAATACGTTAGTTACCTTGGGCATTTAATGTAGATTAAAATTGTCCTGTGGACTATATTATTTAAATAAATAATTTAGAAGATATGGCAGATTTAAAATTACGCGCAACCTCAACCGGTATTATCGAAACGCTTGGCCAAGCAGCCGCGCTTCGCCCTTTAGTAGGTACAGTGGCCTTCATAAGTGCATGAACACCTGAATGTCTATAATGCTGTGAACACGTGAGCCCGCTTTCGTAAGAAACAACCTAGATGGCGTTGTTAACTGAGGCAGTTCGATTATTGTTTGCTACAACTATTTGACGTTTTAGTATTAGAATCGATAATTTCGCCAGTTAACCCTGAAGGGCCGCTGGCGTAGTTGGTTGATATCCTGCCTTAATCACAGGGTCAGACCGTGGGTCGGGAGGTCGATTCTGACTATTATATTTATGATTAAAAAAAGAATACATTCTTAAATTAAAAAAGAATGTATTCTTTTTTTAATCATTATCGTTTTCAAAAAATGATACTTTTGCTATTCAAAATAAAAAATCTTTATTTCTTATAAGGCTAATATTTAATTCTTAAAAACTTTACTTATTTATATTTATATTAGGTAATAAAGAAATACAAGCTTTTCAAATTATTAAATTAGGGAAATGGGTAGGTAGTTAGATTGAGTTTAGGTTTTGATTCAAAGTTAGTTTTATGTTGTTTTTCCTATTTTTGAATACAAAGTATATTATCTACATCTACATCTTCATCACTAATATTATAAAGATGAAAGATTTGATTTTTTGTTTGTTTGTTTGAATTAAATAGGCTCCGAAACTACTGGACCGATTTGGAAAATTCTTTCACCATTAGAATCCTACATTATCCCTCATGAACATAGGCTATAGAATATTTTCAAAAAGTTAGGGATCCGTATGAAAACTTCGATAATGTGACCAAAGGTGTGAAAAAAATACCAAAAAACGCGTACGCTGCGGAAACTGACAATAGAGCAAAGTGATGTAGTACAGTTTTATAGAAGACATCAATGTCTACAAAAAAGTCCCCGATACTATATGTCTAACTATTAAAGTAATATCACGATAACTACCTTTTCATGTTAAAATATGCAATAGTAACGCCGGTACTAACTAGGCCCCATTACTCGTACCTTGGTATTAATCCTTATCCAAATAAATCACTTCGTTTTCAAGGCTATATCAGTACCTGTAAATTACTTTTTGAATTATTCAAATCGGACATCCCATTCAAAAGTTATCATGAGTGTAAGTAATAATTATCAAAATTAAAACAACAGCCCTCTAAGTTACTTAATTGGTTTTATTTACAACAGAGAATAGATAGACACGTAAAATTTGGCTAATGGTTCCTGTCATCATCATCATCATCATCATCATCATCATCATCATCATCATCATCATCATCATCATCATCATCATCATCATCATCAGCCCGTTGCAGTCCACTGCTGGACATAGGCCTCTCCCAAGGAACGCCACAGAGCCCGGTCTAATGCTTTATGCATCCAGTCACTGCCGGCCCTCTTACGCAAGTCATCCCGCCATCTGGCCAGAGGGCGTCCCACGCTACGTTTGCCAAGACGCAGTCTCCACTCCAGAACACGCTCCTATGGTTCCTGTATATTGTGTAAATGAGTGTAACATGAAGCCTATAGCCCTCAGCAGAGCATCAAAGAGTGTATGTACATACATACATATGTACCTACATTAAATCATGCCTGTTTCACAGATTGGTAGGCAGAGGCCACTTCTTTCTTTTCACTTTCAAGAGTGTATGTGATCACCGTGATCGGAATTAGGTGAGCCAAAATACGTACTCTTCGCAAGAGGACATAATATAGAGTAGTAACAACCGGGTAGATTATTTTTTTCTTGAAAAACGGGTATTCAATATTTATCCGGGTATTAGTTGTAATGTTAAACATACATGTTTTTACTTACAGTACGGGATATTTTATGTTAGTTTGTAGTAAATGGGCTAGACATAAGGTTTTTATGGAAGGAAGGGAAAAGTGTGAGGTATAATTATTATCTTTATTATTTTCACATGGCATCGCTTAGTATCAGACCTGTTGTCGCCAATACTCTATCATAAAAACAACACGCCACCATGGAAAAGGTTTTTGGTGCGGCTATCGTTTTTACATTCCAAAATAGCACAATAAGGCATGCTTCTGGATTTATTTCCTTTTTAGAAATATCGAAATATTGAAATAAGTGATCGCGGCAAAAGTATGGTAGGTTGCGCGGAACTCCGCATAACCATGCCACACGTTACACGCCCACTTGACACTTCTACTGTTTTTTCTGTTCTGTGTATGTGACGGTGAGAAATCTATTACTTAATTATCTAAACATTTAATTAAACTTAACCGAAACCATGCACCTCTTCTCTAAATAGTATAAATTAACCTGTCTGCCTGTTTCTCCGCTAACTCCTTCTAAAACACGCAACGGATTATGATACGGTTTTCACTGTCATTTAGAGAATTTATTCTAGATGGTTTATATATAGTACATTTCATTCAAATCAAGTTTTAATATAATTGAGATGTTTCTCAATGTTTTCCTACCGAGTCGTCAAAAATCGTTTATCGGGCCCTTACATAGCTAATGCTGGCTTTAACCTAAAACCTTAAGAGAAGTGTCAAAATAATGTACTGAAGAATTGTAGTTCTTTAAAAAACCTAGAGAAAAGTCCGCGATGGCATAATGTCTATTTCCTAAGATTGACTCACAGTAACCATTTTTATGTTTATGATTTTATTTTAAAATTAGGGTATTAGCGAATCTATTCTGTCCGATTCAGTATTTAATAACCTTATCCAGATAAATACTTGGTTACCTTGGGCATTTAATGTAGATTAATATTGTCCCGTACAATATATTATTTAATTTAATACTTTAGAAGATATGGTAGATTCAAAATTACGCGTAACATAGATTAGAAATCAAAACAAATATGACAGTTTCGTTGTCTATACGTATGAAAACCGGCTCTTTGCAGAGTTGTTGCTCAAAATAGGAAATGGACAAATGACCTAACATAATAGGAGCATTAATCTTCAAAATGAAAACCTTTGCGTTTTAGTAAAAGAATTAGTCGACAAAAATGGCTTAATTATATCGAAGATCAATGCACCGACACACACATACTACTCTGTAAACACTGTGCTCGACCTGGAAGAGGCTGTCCATTTCCCAACGGAATTTCTCAATTCCTTGCAACCTTCTGGATCGCCCCACATAAATTGGTTTTGAAAAAAGGGTGTCCTAAGTTTTTACTACGGAACCTTAATCCACCCAAATAACATCTTTAAAAACGTTCATAATAGAGTACACAATACTGACGTCCAGATGTGCGGCTGGAAAAGTCTTTTTAATTCCCCGGATTCCATAAATATTCCTTTCCAGTTAAACGACTTCAATGTCCTGTACAATTATCGTTTTCAATAACAAATTACAAGTCACAACAATACATTCAAAGTTGCGGGCTTAGACTTGATCGTTGAGAGTTTTCCCATTTACTTATGTAGCCCTTTCGCGCTTCACTTCCAGGCAAAGTTAGTTTGTATTGTGCAATGAAAAGTCCGCTGTAAACATTGATATAGAGAGATTCTATAATAACTGGCAGTCAAGATTTCTAAAAAAGTCATTAAATAAAACCTCTATACATATGCACCTATCTATAATTTGAAAAGTATGTTATTCCAGATGAACTGGGATTATTTTAACTTATATTAACCGAAGCGAAGCAAGGGCGGGTCGCTAGTATTCTATAAGATAAAATCATTTAAATCAGGTGTCATAACACCATTTTGTTGAAAAATATTTTAAGTTTAGCACCTTTTCCTATAGCTTAATCAGTCAAGGTATAGTTAGTTTGTTCAAATAGATCTCTCATGTGATATGTCTCTACACTTCGACATTGGCGAAATACCTCCTGCTTTGATCAGCAAGAAGTGAAGGCCACAAGGAAAAAAAATATGTAGCGGTACATCAAATCATGCAAACTATTTGAACAAATGAACTGTATAACTATACCTGTTACAAAACCAGCCTTAGGCAGCCATTACACAGCCAATCTAGATCGCAATCCGTGATCGTGATCAGGTGATCCAGATTGACTGTGTAACGTGTTAGATTGACATATCACGACATCGGATTACATATTATCTAGATTTTTTGTTATCTCCTGCGATCCGCGACCTTGGTCGGATCACGATCTGGATTGACCGTGTAATGGCTGCCTTACAGTTTGCCTTCAGGAAAGACTCATAGCTAAGAAAAACAATGTTATTTTACCTTGAACTACGGAGCTCGGCGCCGGTTCCTGAAGCACCTCAGGGCCCACCACCAACTCGTCCTTCACCTCATGGTCCGAATACAGATGTTCATTCTCCACACCGCCAGGAACTTCACAACCACTTTCAGTTCCTAACTCTAATGGCATATTTGGTTCAACCTGATCTGCATTATCAAATAAACACTCCTCAAATGTTACGCATTCTTCTTTAAATTCGTCTACGAGTTTATTAGACGAGTCCTCTATTGACTCGGTTATGACCACATCGTTCGTAGAGACACATGGAGTCTCTTGTTTAATGGACATGTCTTCAAGAGACATATTCGCTGAAGTTCAGGGTCTTTTCTAACTATAATTAGGTATTATTTTGATATGAGCCACATGTACTAACGAAACTAAAATTAACATATCCACAATCAATCCATTAAATTTATTTAACAATTATGACCATAGATTAAAAACCAGTATACTACAGTCTGACATACATGTGTCACAGATTATAACGGTATCTGCAGAGTTCGGGTATGTATCGCATGCCAACGCAACCCGCTTTCAACGTAAAAAAAAACTCACGCAGTTGCACGAATGCATTAAATTAATACAAAGAATAAGATTGCATGCTATTAAAAATAAATCTAGAGTGATATCATATAACGCATTCTTATTGGCCGAGACGGTAAATTTTATTTAATGTGACTATTTTATCGCGGCCTATACCATGTTGGGAACAATGGGAACCCACCTTAAGGAACGATTCCAGCAAAACTAGCCATACCTTTAAAATCGATGTTCGAATATCTCCACCCGTTTTTTCGCGATTTCGTTTACGGCAGATAGGTAGTAACTATCCAGTGTTTCGCAGTAGAAATTTAGGTTGTTTACATATTTCCCCATTTCAATTTATATAGATTGTAAACGGTGACCGATACTTAATGTAAACATTAAGATACAGAGACCCTACTTTGAAAATTGAAGTCACGCTAGCTCCATCCCTGTCACTTGTGATTGGAAACAAAATCGAGAGAAAGAAATGGAGCTACCGTAACTTCGAACTACGATTTTCAAAGTAGGGCTTCAGGTATATATTAGTATACAGGGTATCGCGGCCTCCTACTTTATATAAATGTATCATTGATTGTTATGATTAGATTATGTTCTATAGATCTATAATGGTTTGACTCAATATAATAAGTTAGAGGCCACGAAGGTAAAATGTATTGAGTCTAGAGTCCTACCTTGATTCCGGCCATACTGGTGATGTAGAGTTGAATGTTCTGCTTCGCATAATATACCGTCAGACCTGCGTCCGCCTCCTGTTGGTTTAAAGTACTTATGACACCGACTGTCATCGGAGCCACTATCCAAGTAGTCATACTATCATTACAGTAATGTCCACTTGATAGCGTTTCTCAGTTAGTTCTAGGTTACACACATATACATAGTATGTCAAGTCGTATCATTATTACAATCAGTAAGTGATGGATGGATGTTATGTCAACATCATGTATATGGTCAATAGTGGTAGATCAAGTTAGATATACATCAGGTCAGTCGGTGTGGTGATGGCCATGGATATCACATCCCTTACAGCACCATCACCACGGTCACCCCCATGGAGGGATGGGGCCGGAGGCGTAGCCCTATACGGTCCCATCCGACGCCCCATGGGCCTATAATGGTCCGGAGGCAGCTCGCAACTGCCCTGTACGGCACCTCATATAGGTCCGGAGGCAGAGCGCCATTGCCCTGTACGGCACCATCCCACGTTAGATCCGCTGGCCAGCCTAGGATACTCATGACTCCACACACAGTGCCAATAACATAGTGGGTCAAACACCCCAATTCACATATGTGTCATATCTTAGTCATACTCTCGAGTCATAAGTATCAACGTCAAGGTTTAGTCAATATGATAACTCTTCACGACTAATAGATCAGGATTTATGAACGATCATCAAATACTTGCAATATGGTTAGGACCATTAATAGTTAGATAAATATGTGGAAAACTGTATCGATAGTGAAATCACTCGTTTGTCTACTTAGATATCCACTTAGCTTTATATCCTGGAGCTCCAAATCAGGAACCTGGCACTTAGTAACATTAACCACCATTTTACATTACATTGCTTCCCGCCTTTACGGAATGAAACTTAGTGACAGATACAAATTTACTTACCATAGATGAATTATCCATTATCAATGTTGCCAGTATAATCATCATACATAAAGGTATCGCGACACGATTCGTCGCGACACTCCCGGCGGGACTTAAAGAAGTGAAGTCAGGCACCGCGTCCATCGCCTAATCTTCTCCATGGCTCTGACGGCGGCGTCTCGTCGTTGTCGTTGTCCAGTAGAATCGCCACTAGAATCGTCTGGCGTATTGTCAATAGTAGTACCATTCGTGTCAGTATCATTAGGTGAATTGTCATCATTCGGAGCGCTCTCATCTTGAACATTATCTATGTCAAGTAGAGTCTCCTGTTCCCCTGTGTTATGAATAAATGCATTGTCTTCAACCTCAACGCTATCAGCGTCAATTTCTTTTTCATTTGAATCCTTAGTGACTCCCGTTTCGATGGCTTCAATCATTGGTGATGAGCTAATTTCAATACCTGGTGTATCTTCAACTTCTAGTGGATATAACTGTGCTATAGACCTAGTGAATTCTTTATCTCCGACCTTAACCTTCGCCACTCGGCACATGTCGTCAGCTCCTTTGATTAGAGATATGATTTTCCCTACTTTCCATTCTTCCCTATTTTTATTGTCTCCCTTGATTTGTACAACCTGACCCTCTGCTGGTATTAATTTTGATGTACATCTAGGTTGTTTATGTGAGTGTGAGTACCTTTCTCTTAAGCTCAGGAGATATCGGTTGGTAAACATATCTTTAAATTCGTTGAGAACAATAATACCCCTTTTCCAACTGTTTATAAGGTCGATTTTAGCTTGTGATCCTTGAGGTGAAGGTCCGTCACTCTGTGTTCTTACAACTATAGTTCGTCCCATAGCGAGAAAGTCAGAAGGTTTAAGAATGTGCGTCAGTTCAGCATCGACGTAAGTAAGTGGGCGAGAGTTGATAACAGCTTCTATTTCTTTAATGACAGTGTTCAACTGGTTGTCAGTCAACAAATGTTTTTGTAAAGTTCTCCTCAAGCAGTTCTTAACGATAGCCATTAGTCTTTCGTAGAACCCTCCGAACCATGGTGCGAGTTGAGGAATAAATCTCCATTTAATTTTTCTGTCAACGCAGTAAGGCTTGGTCAACACTTCAGACATGAGCTTAAAGTTAGTAGCGTTATCTGATGTAATTACTGCTGGCACATTTCTTGTCGACATGAACCTTCTCAAGGCAAGTAGTCCTTCTTCAGCGGTTAAATCTCGTACCACTTCCAAGTGTACTGCTCTTACCGCTAAACAAGTGAAAAGACATATCCAACGTTTTTCTTTCCCAGTATTGGTTTTTACTAAGATCGGTCCTAAATAGTCTACACCAGTGAATGTGTATGGTTCGGTATAGTTAACTCTCTCTGGTGGCAATGCTGGTGTGGGAGGTAACTTGAAAGGTCCTCCTCCGTGCTTTACACATTGAGCACATTTCTTGATTACCTTAAGCACCTGTCTCTTTCCCTGAGGAATCCAAAATGTTTGACGAATAATGCTAAGTGTGTGAGTAGCTCCCACATGATAGTTATCAATATGTGTTTTCATAATTATATTATCCGTATATTCACTATCTTTAGGTATCAGAATTGGATATCGCTTATCATATGTCCAATCTGTATTCATAAGTCGGCCCTTACACCTTAATATTCCATCTTCGTCCATAAATAAATCCAAATTCTTTTTCATACCGGTTTCTTTTCCAGCTAATTCGTCAGGAAAGTGCTTTGCCTGTACCTTTTTAATCTCTGTTACTGTTGTATGAATTATTCCTAGACTGTCATCAAATACATTCCTATTTCCAGTACTTGGACTATTTGTTCCTTCGAGATCTTCACAAGTCATATCTATATCCGTAAGGTTTGTTTCTGGTAGCTTCTGTGTATTAGCCAGAACCTCCCCGGCCAAAAGAGAAGTGTTACTTATTGGACTGGCAGGCCATTCTGAGGCTTCTCTTGACAAGAAATCAGGTCCTGCCAGCCATCTCTCCTTTTCCTCTCCTGACTGGTTAGGTCTGGTAGCCACATCTGCTGGATTTAAGTCGGATGGAACATACCGAATTGACAATCTTTTATTTCCTTTGATTTCTTCGATCCTTCTTGCTACGAAAGGTGTCAACAGTTTGTTCGAGTAATACTAACTGATCACTATCTGACTGTCTGTCCACAGTATTTGTTGTGTTATATTTCCTTGAAGAAATTTCATGACGTATTGAATAAGACGACTTCCTATAAGGACTCCAAGTAGTTCTAGACGGGGTATCTTCAAGTCGGCTTGATCTTTAATAGGGACCAAACGTGCTTTACCTATCACGAAGCTTCTCTTGTCTCCTTGAGTAATGTAGACTACAGCTGCATAAGCCTTCATAGACGCGTCTGTGAAGCAATGAAGTTGATAATCCTTATTCTTAGAATTTTTTATGTAGCACCTTGGCATAAATATTTCTCTGAGTTCCTTAAGTTCTTCTTGAATAAGTTTCCATCTCTCCGTTATTTCATTAGACAGAGGCGAGTCCCATTTAACTTTTAACTTCCACAGATCCTGTAAAAGCAACTTAGCAGGTAACATCGAAGGTATGGTATATCCACAAGGATCATATACCGAGGCGATACTTCTTAAGATACCTCTCTTTGTGTTCGCGTAATTGACATCTTTCAGTCTGAGATGAAGTGTGTCGCTTCTTAGCTCCCAGTCCAGGCCTAGTACTTTCACGACTTTGTCTGGGCAAGCATCTGGAACGTAACGTAAGAAGTCGCTTGAATTTGAACTCCATTCTCTAAGGTTCATTGAAATCTGTTGGAATACTTGTTTCGAATCTTTGTATAAACTAATAGCTTCTCTTACGGTGTTCGCACCAGTTACTACATTATCTACGTATATATCTTGTGCTAATTTTCTTACATTTTCTAAATTCGATTGCGACAAGTGATGTTTAATAGTAGCGTTAAGTAGAAAAGGGCTTGATATGATTCCAAATGGGATTCTACAAAATCTCATGTGTAGTAAATTGTTTTCATTAACTGGTTGATTAATATTCTTGATCCATAAAAATCTTGTGACGTCACGATCCTCAACTTGTAAGCCAATTTGTAAGAAAGCTTTTTCCACGTCTGCACAAACACCTATAGCGTGTGACCTAAACTTCAGTAGAAGTCCTGTTAGATCTTCTAGCATCATCGGTCCACAGTATAGACATTGGTTAAGACTCTTGTTATCCTTTGTTTTCGATGAAGCGTCATATACTATTCTTATAGGCTTATTTGCTTGCTTGACTCCATGGTGTGGAAGGTAATGTATAGGATGTCTTGATTCATCTATCTCCGTTTCAGGTACGACTTCTATGATCCCCATGTTTTCTTGTTCCTTGATCAATTGATCATATAATGTTAATGTATCAGTGTCTAGTCGTTTCATTAGACTCACTAAACGACCAAGAGCTAGACCTAAGTTAGGATCTAAATCTGGTGGATATTCTATCCACGGCCAAGAAACATAATACCTATTATCCACAAATTGGGTAGTTTCGTTGAAATGACGTATAGCATCCTCTTCTCGACTCTCCTTCGGAGAGTCGGAGATACCTATAGCTTCCAGTTCCCATAATTCCTTTAAGCTGGTTTCATTCAAGGGTAAGTCTGGTTGGTTCAACCTTACTTCCAGGTTAGTTTGAAAGTAAGTTACTACTGCCAATTCATCAACAGGTCTTGAGTCTGTCCTTCCACTAAGGATCCATCCTAGTTTTGATTTTACCATATACAAGTTTTCTTGAATTTTAATCTTCTCAGTCAACATCAGTGAAAAATAGTAGTCGTTACCGATCAGTAAATCCACCTGATCTGAAAGTGATCCATCATCAGCTAAGTTAGATTTATCCTTCCAATGTTCTAAATCTTGTCCAGGATATGGTACGCTCTGAGTGATCATTGGAACCACATTTGCATTCATCAGTATCGCTTTGCCAAATCGAGTCATAATTTGAAACTTCACTCTGCGGCTATCAATTTCTTGAGGCGTTTTAGACCCGAAGGTAAATATTGTAAGTCTGCTTTCTTCTATAGTCTTAAGATTGAGTTCCTTTGCTAATTTCTGAGTGACATATGTTCTCTGACTTCCAGAGTCAAGTAAAGCTCTATACTTCTTTTGGGTAGTATCATCTCCTTCTCTAGCAACTCCAACAATGGCTGTTTGAAGAACAGTAGATCCAGTATTGTTTATGTGGAATTGTTTAGTGACTTCTTTCCTTAAGAGTACTTTTGGACATAAAGCTCGGTTATGTTGCTGTTTACAGTGAGAGCATGTTATCTTCTTCATACATTGTATGGCCCTATGTCCTTTTCCAAAACATGTGTAGCAGTGATCTTTCAGTCTTGCCTTCCTTTCTTTCATTGTTTTAAATCTTTGACATTTGTCATTGAAGTGATCATCTTTACAAAAGATGCAAGATATTTTAAATCTTTTCTCAGGTACCTTTGTAGAGGGTCCTTCTTTGTTGCCTGTACTATTGACAGCATTAAATTTCCTTTTAAGTTTGTAACTAACATGCGGACGATGAGGCGAAGTTCTACGAGCCTCTTTCCGTTTGTTATCAAACCGATAGCTGTTACTATCTCCCTTCCTGAAGTTTTGTCTTCTAAATGTCTCAGTGACATGTAACGTTCCAGTTGTATAATCTTGTTCTTTTTGTTCTCTTCTATAGGTAAGTCTGTTAGCATCTTCTTTGGCAGATATCAACTTTTCCAACTCCGTTCGGATTTCTAATACCGAATCTTCCTTAGTTATCTTCTTTAACTCGTAAACTAAATCCTCTGGGAACTTCTCCAATATTAGAAATCGAAGGTAGCCATGGGAAGTGCTCTCACCAAGAGAGCTAAGCACCCTAAGATGTCTTTCTATATCATTCAAGACTCTGCGACAGTCAGCAATAGAACCTTGTGCAGGTGATATTTTATTTAAGGCAGAATAATGTGCATCCTTCACTTGTTCTATTTTGCCATATCTGGATTTAAGAATGGTGACAGCAATACTGTAGTTCTTATTTGTTGTTTCCAACCCTTCAATCAATCTTCTAGCTTCTCCCTTCAAGGCTGAAGTCAAATATAAGAGCTTGTCTACATCGCTCAAGCTTCGATTGTGCACTTGAGATGCGAATTGATCCCAAAATTGGTGCCATTGTAGCATATCTCCATCAAATTCCGGTAGGGTCAGCTTAGGCAATTTTCCGGTGACCCATACTGCACTGTCTCTTGATGTAGAAGGCTTGGCTCGCTTAATCTTGACTTGAAGTTCACACAAACTTTCCTCCGCTTCTAATTGGCATGTTGCTATTTGAGAAATCTCATCGACTTGTGGTTCATTTACAAACCGAAAATAATTATTTAAATCGTTTCTCAATTTATTTAAACCGCTTTCTAATTTAGAGGCATGCACTTCCGCTTCTAATAATAATGCATCATCCGGGGAATCAGGATTAAGAGTGTCATTCAACCCTTTCACCTTGAATGTAAGTTCTTTAATTCGAATGGTACTAATATCTAAAATCCTCATCAAGCTTTCTTCCATCTTGATAGGATAATACTATTAACCTGTAATTAGACACGCATACTTTCTAACTAAATGTTCAAAATAACCTTCACCTAACAGTATTATATGTACAGTTAATAACAGGAACTATTTTAAATTTATTTAAATTATATGTTTTATTAAATTTATTTAATTTTAATTATTGTCAAATTCTTGTGCAACTATAGTGTCATTTTACCATCTTAAACTCATTGCTTTTCTTGTACTATGACCTATTTAAGTAAATAATTAAGCTGGATAAAACATAAGTGTAAATAATTAAGCTGGATAAAACATAAGTGTAAATACACCATTATGTTTACACCTCATACAATAGTAAAGTATCAAATATATGAATAAATTTAATTTCATGTATTCATTTACTTTAATTATTTAAGCACATTTCCCTAACTTTTAAAAAATTATGATAATCATTGCACACAAGAATTAATTAAAACGAATCAAATATTACTAAATTACACAATAAATAAATTAATATAGCATGTAGTTGTATCTACATTAAAATAATATAACTATCTTTACTTGTCCTCAATTAATGATAAAAGCACAGTATAGAGAAACCATTAAATAGTAATCATAAACAATTGCACAAAAAATATAAAAATTCTTGTCAATAGTGACAGTTTTCAAGTTAAAGGTATATAAATTGTTAACTGTATTCATAAACATTTATAATAAATTTATCCATAATATGATGGATACAATGTCTATGGTTATGAACAAACGTTAGGATTATTTCCCTATAATCATTTATCTACCACGAGTCCACATATAAAACATAACTATTTATATGTACACGCGGTTGCAGTTCATATAAATTGCAATGCTCGCTCCATCACATTATACCTATTCATTTTCTCATCTAAAACATACGCATTATAATTAGTAGGTTGTTGATCGGAAATACCGCGTGGCGTCTCATGGTCTTATAGTAGTTAGGAACCTACCGCTACCACCTACATATAATAACTCATACCTACAAGTATTATTCTCCGTTTGTTTATTTAGTCAGGTATCCTAACAAGAATTCACTCAGATAAATAAACAGTGCAAACACTCACGTTAGTTTCCTTGGAAAAATTCGTCGGATTCTAGCGGGATTAATGGAACCCGTCCGGACTGCTGGCAACTGGCTGGATGGTCAACGCAGGTCTAAAGAACAATAAATGCAAAACCAAATTACTACCACAGTAATTAATAACACCTTTACGGTTGCACCGTGTTCTTTTCACAACAATTAGCACTTATAACTTTCAAAAAGAGAACACGCGAAGTAGGCGTCCATTACCTACTGTAGTACATATGAATTTTTAAGAAACACACATATCTTGCCTTTCCACGGCAAATTCTACACTTTAATTCGATGCACCTGTGGATAATATACACTTTTATTGTAATTAACATGCTTACCTCACGGTATATCACTCCACTCGTAACTTAACTCTCAGTCTTACACTCGGCGCTTGTTCGAAAGAAAAATGGCCGGTTAGAATCTTACAAGACTATTTACCGGAAACACGGTAATACTGGTTCACAAATTTGTTTTAGCTGTTGTCCTTTTCAATTTGATCCTTACGCCGCTGTAAATAAGAGTTCACCCGCATTGCTTACGAACTAATTCTTACGAAAACCATCAGCCAATGACGAAGCGTTACTTGTACAAATATGTCTTCTTTACTATGTTTTCGCACTTATTTTACCCAAATCTGATGAATATAACTTAGAATAATTATCTTATCAATTAATCGCAGTGAATTCACCCTGGAAATAAACTTAAACCTTTTAAATAAGTATACGAATAACTTAAAACAAATGATCTTCCGGTTTTCTGTGCTCGATGCTCGCGATCTATTGACAAACCATAATCGTAAATCATAAGGCGTACGTACGAATATATATTTCTAAAATCTCTTGTAATTAATATGTTGAAAAACTGTGAATAAGAATATCGTAAATACCGATCCAAATATCAATAATTATCTTTCTATAAATATTCTGAAAGTGATTGACAGCGCCATCTCTATACAACGACAACCAACTTCTATTGCACTGACCAAATTAATCCATCAACTTTGATGTTTCCAAACTAAATATTAAATTTTGTAATAGGTAAACAATTAAAAATAGTATTAATATATAATTAAATATGTAAGTAAATATGCAAGGAGGTTATGACAAACCTTATGTCCCTTTAACACCTAATATTATTATATAAATCTCTGAATTGGAGCAGTAACCTAGACAAATTCTCAGCATATTTTACTAAATGAACTCAGTATGGACTCTGAATAATCCCAGCACACTACACCATGTCGCGGCCTCCTACTTTATATAAATGTATCATTGATTGTTATGATTAGATTATGTTCTATAGATCTATAATGGTTTGACTCAATATAATAAGTTAGAGGCCACGAAGGTAAAATGTATTGAGTCTAGAGTCCTACCTTGATTCCGGCCATACTGGTGATGTAGAGTTGAATGTTCTGCTTCGCATAATATACCGTCAGACCTGCGTCCGCCTCCTGTTGGTTTAAAGTACTTATGACACCGACTGTCATCGGAGCCACTATCCAAGTAGTCATACTATCATTACAGTAATGTCCACTTGATAGCGTTTCTCAGTTAGTTCTAGGTTACACACATATACATAGTATGTCAAGTCGTATCATTATTACAATCAGTAAGTGATGGATGGATGTTATGTCAACATCATGTATATGGTCAATAGTGGTAGATCAAGTTAGATATACATCAGGTCAGTCGGTGTGGTGATGGCCATGGATATCACATCCCTTACAGCACCATCACCACGGTCACCCCCATGGAGGGATGGGGCCGGAGGCGTAGCCCTATACGGTCCCATCCGACGCCCCATGGGCCTATAATGGTCCGGAGGCAGCTCGCAACTGCCCTGTACGGCACCTCATATAGGTCCGGAGGCAGAGCGCCATTGCCCTGTACGGCACCATCCCACGTTAGATCCGCTGGCCAGCCTAGGATACTCATGACTCCACACACAGTGCCAATAACATAGTGGGTCAAACACCCCAATTCACATATGTGTCATATCTTAGTCATACTCTCGAGTCATAAGTATCAACGTCAAGGTTTAGTCAATATGATAACTCTTCACGACTAATAGATCAGGATTTATGAACGATCATCAAATACTTGCAATATGGTTAGGACCATTAATAGTTAGATAAATATGTGGAAAACTGTATCGATAGTGAAATCACTCGTTTGTCTACTTAGATATCCACTTAGCTTTATATCCTGGAGCTCCAAATCAGGAACCTGGCACTTAGTAACATTAACCACCATTTTACATTACATTGCTTCCCGCCTTTACGGAATGAAACTTAGTGACAGATACAAATTTACTTACCATAGATGAATTATCCATTATCAATGTTGCCAGTATAATCATCATACATAAAGGTATCGCGACACGATTCGTCGCGACACAGGGCAACCACAGATGTACAGGTTTCTCACATCACATATTGTAGAAAACTTATGATATGCATGTAGATAAAGATATGTATGCGAACAGCACCAGTTAAACAAATAACTATTAGTGCTGTTATTGTAAGTGGTGTTCAATCAATAATATTTCTATTGTAACATTTGTACAGTTGACTACAAAAAGGTGTATCCACTTTTGGACCTTATTACAATGCAAACAATGCTTATTGTAATGCACCTAACGCTCTAGGGCACGTTTTATAAAGCTACAAGTAACAATTTTACAGGTCTAAACTGGCAACACTGCTCAAATGGCTGAGGCCCGTTTCACGAAGCAACAAGTTACAAATTACAAGCGGAATCTCTTTCTAACTCCTTTTGCTAGAAAAGGAGTAATTTGCAACTTGTTGCTTCGTGAAACGGGCCTCTGGTCGTCAATGTTGTCATTGGTCGAGGTTGTGTCAAATGGAAACTTGTAACCTGTAAATTTTAATTTGTAGTTTCATAAAACAGGCCCCTAGTCTCTACCCCATTGGGGGCAGGCGTGAAGATATGTATGTGTGCGTGTATGTACACTCACCGGCAAAAATAACCGCCCACCCGTCTATTATTCATACAACTGTTTACAAATATAACTTTTTAAACCGGAGATTAACTTCAAAACTACTTAAACAATTTTAATGTAAATTGTAGTGTTTTATTGTTAATTAACTTAGGTCCAAAATGGCTACCAAATATTATTTTTATAGGTCGTTCCTTTCTCCAAAAGAAACCCAAAACATCCAAAAATCACCTGTTCGTAGTAAATTATTGTGTTTTGCACGACTTTAAAATTGATGGATGATGATGATGATTGGAAAGACACACTTTTTTTTTTGTCAGGGTGGAAAATGTTTTATGTATTCTCTCACCATGGCAGTGGCGAGGGGATATGTGGGACTCACCCCGTCACTCCCCCTCCGAATGAGGGGGGGCAACGGAGCGCAACCCACTAAAAACCACCCTGGCGTACCCCCCTGCCGGATTGGCAAGACGCCGTGGAACCCGCCGAAGCTTTCTCCACGACGTCTACCGGCCGCCCCAGCCGTCTGCTGAGGCTTCCCGCGCCGAAGGAGAGAGAGGCCGAGTACGCGTGGCCCCTTTCCCAGACCGCCAAGTGACTAGCCTACGGCAGGTGACTAGCCTACGGCAGGCGGGGGACTCCCATCCCCCACCTGCAGACACTAAGGGTAGAGGCGGGCGGCAAAACGCCGCCGCCTCAACCCCCGCCGTCTACGCCGGAGCGGATGCGCGTGAGGAGACTCCTCGCGCTCCCGCTCCGAGGATGCCGCTGCGAGATGTCACACTCGCAGAAGGAGGCCACAGCCCTCCAGGACCTATCGCTGCACAGCATTGCTGACAACGCTGTGCAGGGAGAGGTCCTGCTGCCCTATGGCCAGTGCCATAGTGCGGCACCTCGAGGGTGTGCTGAGCCGTGTCGTCCGGGGTCAATGTTGAACCTAGGTTAACTAGCAACAAAACACTATAAGCTGCATCGAACTTCGTTCAGTATATTTGAAGGTACTCTCTGATTTACGAAGTTATACTTGTTAATATTTTTATGAACAAAAGACAGGTGGGCGGGTACTTTTGCCGGTGAGTGTAGGTCACAATGCAATAAAGTGAAGTGGATACATCTGTTTGTACTCGACTGTATAAAAAGGGCCAACATCGAGGCAAATTTTATGAGATCGACAAGTATTATTAAAATAAGGAAACAACAAAAAAGAACATACAAGTTTATTGTTGAAACAGCATAAAAATGTAAATAAAATACATTTAAAAATGTCTTAAAACGACACTTATTGGCGAAATAACATGTACACTAACCGAACGTCTTAAAAATCGCCTAGTTTTTTTTTTCCAATTAAATGGCAACTGTCTGAAAGGCGATTAATAAAAAAGGCGACACTATAAAAATATTTCGACCACAAAAATCAGACATCACTGGCTGACTACTTATATTTCATAGGTATTGCATGGCATTCTGACTCCATATGATACAAAACTTTACACACGACTTTAAGCCGGGTCCGCTGCGCCATCGCCATGTTATTCGTGTTTTCCAAACATGTTCGCCGCGGGGGATGGACCTAACATGTTAGGTGTTATTAAAACACGATAACATGGCTCAGCGGACCCGGCTTTAATTTACGGTTTTCTGTGCGTAACCCGAAATATAGTACATTACAAGTAATATTCAAATCAAAACTTTGACTATAAAAATATTAATTTTTGCCAGGTTGGTCGAGTTTGACAGTTGTCAAATTGACTATAATAAAGCCGCTACCGCACAGACAGCGGAGGCGGTGCGTTCGTGTTAAAAACGCCTCCACGAACGCGCTACGACGCGTCCACTCTGAGCGCTAACGGTGTAATAGTGGATATACTGGCGTATTGGAATGACAGCTGTCATTAAACATTTTGAACAGGGGCCGTACTTTGAAAATCGAAGTTCGAAGTTACGTTAGCTCTATCTCTGTCACTCGTTATTCGAGACTAAATCGAAAGATAAGGATGAAGTTAACGTAGGGCCTCAGTTAGGCCCGCTCGCACGAAAATGTTAACCCTAAGTTAACCCCGGGTTAATAGGTTAGTTTGTTACGATTGCAATTGACAGTTCTTATATGAATCAGGTATTCTAGAATAATTTAACCTGGGGTTAACCTAGGGTTAAATTTACGTGCAAGCGGGCCTAAAAAAATAATGTAAAAGGTAACGCAATAAAAAATCTAATAGGCTATTTAAATTGGTAACGTTTTACATAAGGAAGTCATTAGAAATAGACCATTACGCAGAATTTAATTTCATAACTCGTAGGTAACGAAATCTTAGTCCTACTTACATCTAGGTACAGTCAAGGATTTTAATTGTTATGCCACTATGGAACCCTGTCGCATAAATTAATGATTCATTTAGGCGTAATTTCTGTCATGTGGTTTGACGCTGTCATTATGACAGGGTTCCATAGTGGCATAACAATTAAAGTCCTTGACTGTACCAATGATAGTTTATAATAACCTCGTAATGTCCACCATACTATAAACAGGGAGTTTTTTGTAAATGGGATTTTGAATCTACCGTCAAGGCAATAAAGTTCAATTACGTTTGTTCGATAAAGCCATTTTCAGTTTATGAAGAAAGGAAAATAAACCTTATTCTTATTGCAACACAGTTCCAATTAAATTGCCTTGATTATTTACATCCTATTGCACACTGGGCCTTACGAGGTATACGTTATGCTCATACTAAACGAATTAAAAACGCGTCGTCGATCACTGACAGTTCATACGATACCATACTTCTACAGACAAAGACGGCAATCCGTAGCGAACGCTGTTGTTAGAAAGAGATAAATTGTTGTTTCAAATTTCATTATTGTTGATGCGTGCGTGTCAGCGTCCGCTGCGCAACTGGGGCACGTTTTATAAAGCTACAAGTTACAATTTAATTATAACTTTATAAAACAGGCCCCTGGTAGTAAGAGAATAGTTTGAAATTTTGCCTTCCAATAGGAACGCTTTTACGTGCAGATAACGTATATAAATATAAAATATAATTGCTAGGTACACAATGGTATCATCAATTTATCACAATGTAAAAATTAAATAAAACTTTTTAAATGGCGCGTTCAACACAAGTCTTCTCAGTCTAGCCCAGAGACCCTACTGAAGAGAAGAGTGAAGAGTGACAGGGACTCGGCACCCGAAGATCGCTATCACGCTTGCACTCGCAACTGACAGTATATTTGTCACTTGTGTGTCATAGAAAAACGAAGATTGCCGAGCGGTATTAAGAAAATGGTAGCACTGTACTTTATTTGTAAGTATCAACATGAAACAACCTCTAAGATAGTGGTAACTACAGGGATTTTCTTCCCAATTGTTACCAGTTGTAACAAATGGATACAAATTCCTAGCACGAAAATAAATTGGTAACAAGCAGGAAATAATCCCAGTTGTTACCAGTGGTATTAAAGTAGTTAAGTGGTAACTGGTGGCAACATAGCCTGTATTGTAAAAGAAACACATTTACATAATAGTCCTAATGCAGATTTGAAATATTATGTAAAACACCATAAGTAGACCTTCAGGTACCACTAATATACTTTTCTCAAAAATGTCCGGAAATGTTGACATTACTATATACATATTGAGACGCGAAGTACATAGTTTACTGACAGTTCTCAAATTAAAAAAAAAACATTGCGTGCTCGCTACACAAGCCCGCAATGTTGCATACAAATTCCATTACTATCTAGCTTGTAACTTTTTAAAAAGTGAAAAAGTCCATAATAACATCAGGACACAATAACAATAACACAAGTCTTATACATCCAAATTTTATTCGAAACATAACTTTTTTATCTGTGTCTGGAATAGCTTATGTTTTTTTAAAAACAAAAATTGCGTTTCTCCTTGTCATAAACAAAAAGGCGGTAAAGAGTGATCGTTTTTTCACATGAAGTTTGTTCGTATGCAATTCAAAAAATGAGTTCAAGTGATGAAGATTTTACTCCAACACAAAAAAAAACTTGCTATTTTTGAGAAAAGCACTATATTTGACTCGGCAGGAACAGCAGTTGCGGGCTTAGTATTTTTAAACGGTCTCGCAAGCTCGTCCGTTTAAACCAATACTCGGCCCGCAATTGCCTACTTCCATGCCTAGGCAATAATGTACTATTAAAATCATCACTTAAATACATACAATAACTTATAATCATTGTACAAATTTAGTCGGCACGGTACTTGTATTTTTAGAAGTTTTACGTTTTAAATTTCAGTACAAATGGTTTAACAATATGAGTATCTATTTTTTTGGAAAAATATGGACTTGTTGCTATTTCATCATGTTCCGAATGAAATTTACTTAAGTGTTGCGTTAAATTACTTATTTGCGTAAACTTTTCTGAGCAGTTTGGACAAGAATAAGGTTTAATCCCTTTATGTAAAAGCTTGTGATTGTTCAAAGAAGTTTGCTGCGTAAACTCTCTATTACATATTTTGCAACAGTAAGGCTTATAACCCGTGTGCATTCGTTCATGGGTGATCATTGTACCTTTACGTTTAAAACTTTTATTGCAATACCTGCATGAGAATGGTCTCTGTGAAACATGGACCCACTTGTGACTCGTTAGAGATGATTGGCATTTAAACTGCTTCTTGCAAACGGGGCATTTGAAATGTCCTTCCCAATCTGTGCATTTGTGTTGTCTCAATTGATCTTGGTGCTCAAAATATTTATTACAAATCTCGCAGATATACTTCTTGAGGCCAGGGTCACGAGTGGCGCCTCGCATGTTAAATTTCTTTTTCATTTTCCTTGGTACTTTAATGTATTTTTTAGTTGCTGTAAGGTAAAAGAAAGGGTTTAATTTTATGTTCATTTTAAGCTTAAACTTCGGAAAGGAGCTGATTCATATTGAAAAATACACCTTTTTGTGTTTTTTTAATAAATATATACTGTATCTGTTTATTTGACAACAGACATCCCACCTATTTCTAGACATTTCTATAATAATAAATCATATAAACATTTGGAAAACGGCATATTAATAGTATTTTCAAAATGGGTATCATTTAATTGATCAGCAAAATATTCTTATTTTGGTGAACAGAAATACAGTGGTGGTCACATAATTAGGGACACTTGTTTTTTCTCCATACAATTGCCTACAAATATGACTTTTCAATTTTGACCACTAATCAAAAAGTTCTCGTCCAATTTTATTGCTAAATACATTTTACTTTTCATAATTAACTAAGTTTTAAACTGATGTACAGTGAACTAATATTAAAAACGGACCTTATATTTTATAAGGATTTAAAAACTAATTGCTGACGCGTCGATACAAAATTCTACAACTTTGTATGATCGCCGAATATTTATTTTTTCATATCCTTATAAAATTAAAGATCCGATCTCAACAGAGCTAAATTGTACATACATTTAAACTTTACTTTATTAGTTAACGATAAGTGTAACTAAAAATATAATTGGTTAAGAAGTTTTTGATTGGTTGTCAAAATTGAAAAGCCTTATTTGTAGGCAACTGTATGAGAAAAAAACAAGTGTCCCTAATTATGTGACCACCACTGTATGTATTTGGTCAGCCAAAATAGCTAGTTGGTAAGCAACTTATGGTTAGCAAACATTTATAAATCTGTCTGCAATTAATGATATACTGAACTGCTCTAAATTATTTTGGTCAGCAAATTAAATATTTGAGCTGCATTGAGCAACCCACAGTTAATAAAATTTCGGTAAGCAATCAGTAGGTAGGCCTCCAACAAGATGGAGTGACGACCTTGTAAAGATCGCAGGAACGCGGTGGATGCCAAAAGCACAAGACCGGTCTGAGTGGAGAGCCTTGGGGGAGGCCTATGTCCAGCAGTGGACGTCTTTCGGCTGACATGATGATGATGATGATGAATCAGTGGGTAAGCAAAATATTTCATTTTGTCCATGAAAAAAAAGGGGGCAAATTTACTGCCGTGCCGGCAACGCGCATATGCCAAACCCACCATCAAATTTATAAATTTTACAGAGTCTACGGAGCTACGCTTACGCGGTGCTCCTATTTCTGGGTTGTTCTAGCACACCGTGTAATATGCACACATCTCAATTAAACTGCTTACAGACATGTTTTCTCTGCTGACCAATTGTAAAATCTTGCTGCCCAAGTAATTATTTTGCATCTCGACTGTTTATTAGGCAGACAAATGATAAAAAAAGCAGATTGATATTGGTTAAAATGTTAACCTTTTGTAAATTGTTCGCTCAATTTTAATAACGGCTGACCATTTAATTACTTCCCTTTCAAAATATAGTCAAATAAATAATTCAACTATGTGAGAAGTTGGAATGTTAATAAATTGGCAAATTCAGAAACTGAACAATTATGAAATTGTCAACTAGACAAATTGTCCTAAGTTAGGTTCCAGACAAGTTAGGAATGAGGACGAGTGTGGGAATGTGGACTGATTGGGAATACGGACGAGTGGGAAATGAGGACAAATTGGGAATATGCATAAGACAGGAAGTGGACAATTTGGGAGTGGACATTGTGACCAAAAAAAATAACGGAAACAAGAGGCCCCCACTTATTTCTTTAACAAGTTCATAGTGATGGTCTAAAACTCGACATTGATAATACAACTTACTCAAACAAGGACTGAAAGCCATAAATTGAGAAAATAAACGTAAGGCTCAAATAATAGAAATGCTTACCTGTGGGCTGTAAAATATCGGGCGGCTGAATGGTCTCTGGTCCCAATACCAACTCCTGTTTGATCTCGTGCTCTAAGTACAATTCCGCCTGTGACGCTTCGCTCACAACCTCGCTATAATCCACCCACAGCGGTTCTTCTTTCACTCGTACATCCATTTGCAAAAATAGCACACAATGATCGTATATCCAGGTAAACTTTAAAATACAGGACGAAGTTCGGAGTCGAGTGCCAGCCGACACTGGTCAACAGACGCTACCCAGTTTTTCCGTATAAAAAATGCAGCAGAGTTCTCAATACTTCCGAGGATACGCAGGCGCAGCGGTTATGAACGTGAAATGAAAATGAAGTGGTCTTACGAGAAGACAAAAGCTAATAAACAAATAAAAAGGCGCGTTTGCGGTGGAACCTCGGTGTACACAAAAACACCACGAAAAAATCAAAAAACAAGCAAGGTCGTTCGGGCGATAAAAGCGCTGCAAAGCTGGCTAACTTCGCTTGACGTATAAACTATACGTATAATTTTCGTATTTTGCGTGCCAATCAAGATGACGCTATATTTAAAATTAAACGTTTTCGATCTCTTGATTATGCATTTTTACTCCATTTGTCTGAAATTCTTGCACAGCTCTATTGCATTGGGAGCCGTTAAGCGCTGTCATCCATCGCTCAGCGCTAACGAACAATAACAGCTTAGCTAAGATCGCTTTTATCGGCTAACAATACTCTAGTCATGTCGTCTGGATTTTTTTCGTCGTTTAATGTAAATAGACCAACTAGAGTTTGATCATTCTGCCACATCTGTCACGTCGATTTCTTTTTCGTCAGGCGTTTTAGACCACTTGCTGCTTAGACCAGCCTTAGACGAGATATAATAAATATCAGGGGGACAAATCTCACACAAACTTAGTCCCAAACTAAGTTCTAGGCTTGTACTATGAGTACTAGAAAACGATTTAAAAAATCAAAATCAAAATCAAAATTCTTTATTTGCGATAAATATGGTTGGTACAGATCTTAAATTATTATACATAGGTCAACATATTTAGCCATCGGTGACAGCATGCAAAACTTGAATACTTATATTTAACATGTCATTTAAATAACATTAGTTTACTTATGGGCAGAATAGGAAGTTCTTAGCTCTAAGTATTCCTTCACTGAGTAGAATCATTTTTCCAGCAACCAGTTTGTCAGCGTTTTTCTTAAACTCCTTGAGTGGGAGGTTTATAAATCGCTTCGGCAATTTATTATATGACTTAATGGCCATTGGATAGCAGCTACTTTTAAATAGTTTAGTTTTAATTGCAGGTAGGGTTAGCTTATCCGGGTATCGAGTAGTAATCGCACATGTATCACTGGTTTTCTTGAATAGATCTGGATGAGACTTGACAAAGATACATGTTTCCAGAATGTATATGAAAGGTAATGTTAATAATTTCAGTTTTGTGAATAATGGCTTACAGGACGTGTACCGAGGGACATAACAGATTCCCCGGATACATTGTTTTTGTGCAATAAAAGCTCTATTAATCTGTATCGAATTTCCCCATATCAGGATGCCATATCTAAGTATAGAGCACACATAACCGTGATATGCCTGGATTGCGGTTTTTTTGTTTGATATTTTACACAGACGCCAAAGAGCATATGAAAACCGGTTTATTCTGCTGCATACACTATTAACATGCGGTTTCCATGAAAGATGTTCGTCTACTTGTAGTCCAAGAAAAGAATAACCTTTAGCTTCGGATATAACAGTGTTGTCATATTTTATAATCAAATCTTGTTTTTTGCCTCTTTTGTTACGAAATTGCATGAATGTCGTTTTGTTTATATTTAGTTTTAAATTATTATTCCTTAGCCATACGTATACATACGTATACATACTTAATCATACGTATACAGAGAAATACATAGAGAACATCCAAGACTCAGGAACAAATACTTGCGTTCATCACACAAATATCTGCCCTTACTGGGATTTGAACCCAGGACCGCTAGCTTTGTAGGCAAGGTCACTACCATCTAGGCTAGGCTAACGTGTCGTCTTACATCGTGTCGTGATGATACTAACCCTTTATTTACGTGTCTATGTTAAAACTATTATTATTTTATTTTAGATTTATTTTCTCGCAATCGAGTTGAACTCTTGCCTAAACTGCCTAGATAACGAATTATTTGCTTGGGTGGCTAAATGTCTCCTGTCCCCTTCGATCAACAACCTGTCCCTTAATAAACAAACTACCTACTAGTTAATATTTTTTCTTGCAATTGAAGTGAAAAGTAGTGTTTAACTCGAGACTAAAAAGCCATAATGACACTCGAACCACTCGGGTGGATAAATATTTCGTGTCATGATGGATTTCTTAAGTCCCTTGTTAATTATAGGGTGAATATTCGGGCGTTTCAACCGCCGTCATTGTTGTCTTCAATATATTGACGAAAATCGTGGTAAGTACCAGCGACTTTTGATGTCAAAATCAGCGGACCGTGGGGTAGTATCCATTCCATTTAAAAAAACAAAAAAAATATTGAGTTTATCCTAAATAATATGCGAAAATAATAATGACGGCGGTTGAAACGCCGAATATTCACCCTATAATTACTCAATACAATTGAGTAATAAAAAAAAAGTGAAATTTGATAAATGGGTTACTTTTTATCTAATACAATCTGAATCTCGGAAACGGCTCCAATGATTTCGATGAAATTTGAAATATAGGGGTGTACGGGGGCGAAAAATCGATCTGTCATGTTGTCATCTTCGGGGAATTTCGTTTTCAACCCGAGCGACGCTCGGTCTTCCGTACTAGAGTCTGGCCAGTATAGATTGGCAATGGAAAATAACCTCAAACTTTAAAAAAAATGGATTGGCCACCCATTTTTTAGCAAAACAAAAACCTTTTTTTATTCCATTCATTCACAAGGTAACCAGTGCAAAACGTGATTGTGACAGGTTTTCGTTGTGCTAAAAAATTGGTTGCCAATCCTAGTTTTTTTAAATTTGCCGATATTTTCCATTGCCAATTTATACTGGCCAGACTCTATTATAGTCCGTTCGCTTAGATAGTGTCGCTACACTCGCACGTACTTGTGGTTGTAATAAAATACGAATATAATTCGACATAAACTGCCAAATTCACTTGCGCCGTAACACCCGCTACTGAATTTGGCAGTTTACTTCGAATTATATTCGTATTTTATTACAATAACCACAAGTACGTGCGAGTGTAGCGACACTAACTAAGCGAATGGACAATAATGTCGTCTAAGTAAATGCCAGCGCCATCTGCCGTGGAGTAGCACTTCTAATGTCGAGATTTTTGAAATTGCTTGTAAACAAGTGGTCGTATAAATACACCGTCTCCAATGATATTTTATATTAAGATACGTCATCTGCGCGCAAAAGCGTTCCTCGAAAAGGAAGGTAATTACCTTACTATCGTTCAGTCGCGCCGTGGCCGCTGACAGGCACGCATCAAAAACAGTAAAGTTTTATTACCGAAATGCGACAAATATAAGTCATAAAAAATGCCGTCTTGTGTTATTAGATGCTGCCGAAATTATACTGTAATTATAAAAGGACGAAAGGATGTCTCATTTCATTCGTAACTACCGTAAATATTTTTTTCATTTTTTGTTTACGTCGCCGTATTTTGTGGCAGCCATCACGCGGCCATCGCGGGCATGCCACGTCATTCGGGTAAGCAATTTGAAACAACTATTTATCTCTTTCTAACAATAGCGTTCGCTACGGATTGCCGTCTTTGTCTGTAGAAATCTGGCAACGTAGCCACTGTCAGTAATTGGCGACGGATTTTATGTGCGTTTTGTATGAGCATAACGTATCTAAATATAAAATATCATTGACCGTCTCCATATTATCTATATACGAGGGGCGGCTGAAAAGTAATCTACCTAACAATGAAACAAAAGACTGTCGTGGCTAATTTTTTTTTATTTTTCTATATAGTCCCCTGCTAGTAAAATGCACTTATTAAATTTTTCAAATATTGAATTTAAACCATTAAAAAAAAAATCTTTCGGTTTGTCGTCAAAAAAGTCAGTAACCGCAGCCTTCATTTCGTCATCGGTCATAAACCTTCGTCCCCTGAGGTCTTTCTTGAGAAGTCTAAACAGAAAATAGTCACAGGGGGCTAAATCTGGACTATAAGGGGGGTGGTCAATGGTTTCGAAGCCATTGTCTTTAATTGCTAGCTTCGTTGTGCGGGCGGTATGCACTGGTGCGTTATCGTGCAAAATCAGAATACCTTTGTTTAGTTTACCTCGCCGTTTTTCTTTTATTGTCTCTCTTAGTTGGTATAGTAAGTTTGAGTAATAATCAGCATTCATTGTAGTTTTCTTCGGTAAATAATCTATGAGCAAAATCCCTTCTGTGTCCCAAAAGATTGTAGCCATAAGTTTACCTGCCGATGGACAGACCTTGAATTTCCGAGGCGGCTTCTCATCCTTAAATTTCCACTGTAACGACTCTTGCTTACTTTCCGGGTCCCATTGTCGAATCCAAGTCTCATCACATGTTACAATTCTAGAAATTATTTCTTCCTCTTTCCCTCGACTCATCTCCAAAAACTCTTCGCAACATTTGACACGCCTCTCCATGTCAAATGCAGTCAACATTCTGGGGACCCAACGTGCACTAACCTTGGACATGTTCAAATGCTCATGAATTATTTCATTGACTCGCTCTTTACTGACGCCAACATCTCTAGCTATCTCCCACTGCTTCACTCGTCGGTCCTCTAATATAATTTTTTTCACCCTGGCTACATTTTCATCGGTGACGGCCGAAACTGGTCTTCCGCTACGAGGATCATCTTCCAGACTCTCACGACCTAACTTAAACTGCTTTGACCAAAACTTTATAACAAATTCGGAAGAACACAAACTGCCAAACACACGTAACATACGCTGTCTGATCTCCGAAGGCGTATTCCCTTCTTTAGTCAAAAACTTAATCACCGCACGCTGCTCGATTTTATCCATTTTCACTTTTTCTACCGACATGTTTGAAACAATTGTAGGAGACAAATAAACGTGATGCAATAAACAAATGAATGTAATACATTTTGAAAATAGAATAACAAACGAATATAAATCCATACCAGCCAGCATTATTTTTGTATATATTTGTGACCAAGGAGATTACTTATCAGCCGCCCCTCGTAGATCAACCCAACATACGTGGAAATTTGTTGCGCCATAAAGAAACAAAAAACCGGCCAAGTGCGAGCCGGACTCGCGCGCGAAGGGTTCCGTACGATTATCTATAAAAAATCACGCGTGGGGGTGTTTATTTTATATTAATTAAATTATTTACTTTTAAAGCGTATATATAACTAAGTAGTCTGTGAATATTTGAAGCTTATTCTACCTGTTGCCGTTATTAATATCGAGAAATGTAAAAAAAAACACGTTTTGTTGTTATAGCGGCAACAGACACATCATCTGTGAATTTTTAACTGCCTAGCTATCAAGGTTCATGAGAGAGCTTGGTGTCAGATAGACAGACGGACGGACAGTGGAGTCTTAGTAATAGGGTCCCGTTTTTACTCCTTGGGTACGTAACCCTAAAAACCAAAAACACTCGCAGGGATATGGAAGTAAAAATACCCCAAAAGCAAACTAAAGCTAATTACTATACTGCAGTATGTTTGACGCAACTTCCATACACTTGAAAATAAAACCACACTGATAATAGTAATGATAAAATATTTATAACAATAAAACGTATGCTAAATGTACAGGTTTAAAAACAAAACTGATACACTTTGCTTGCTTGTTTTCTGCATACATAAAAACTTGTGTCCGACCGAAATTTCGGTTTCCGTTTCGGCATAAAAAAACATTAAAGAAGACAAATAAATAAAAGAAGGACGATGAATTATGGTCATTAAGTTATGAGTAATATTTTGAGGTTGGTTGATTGTCATTTGTTAAAATAGAAATTCGGAATACATCGTTTTTCATTTTTTAAGTGGGCTTGATTCATTTTATATCACCTACAGGACTTACAACTGGTTTATTGTTGATATGTCTAGAAATAATGGTCCACTGATATCTTTATTTATAATATTCAACGATTTTAACACATCTATAAAAGTTTCGGTTTCGGCCGAAACTAGAACCAAATCCGAACCTTGGTTTCGGCAAAAACAACATGCTTTGGTCGGACACTAATAAAAAGTATCATTAATATCATTACACAATAAAATAATTAGTAATTTAAATATTGCCTTCGAAAGGACCTCTCTCGACCGATGAGATGATAAAGTCGATAAGGTGAGACGGCACCTTTATAGATTGTACTCACCATATCACCTTATGAACGCGTTTATGCTTTTCCAATCGCGAGCGTCCTTTAAACGACTTTTCACAAACTTCGCATGCATATTTTTTTTTACTCATATGGATAGCCATATGCCTTTTCCTGTGAGAACTTCTCGCGAACCTCATATTACAAATTTCGCAAGGAAAAGGTCGCTCTCCCGTGTGTACTAAGATGTGTCTCTCCAGGTGAAAGAGTTGACAGAACTGTTTATCACATATTTTGCATTGGTGAGGTCTCGCTGCTAAATGGTAAAGGGAATGCTTACTTAAACTAGTTTTCCTACTGAATTTTTTATCACAAATAATACAATTATACGGTTTATCAGAGGAGTGCATTTGCTGATGCGACAGCAAATTTGACTTTGTTCTGAACATTTTGTTACAAACATCGCAAGCATAAGGTTTTATATCCGAGTGACATATTAAATGTTTAATCAGAGATTCTTTATCGGAGCATTTTTTACCGCAGTGATCGCACCAAAAATTCTTAGGCCCGTGTTCTTTTCGTTCGTGAATTTTTATATACCTTGGTTGGTAGTATTTCCCGCAAATCTTGCAAGGGACAGTTGGCATTATTATGGGGGTTCTGACATGTTGAAAAACGTGTTGGACAAAATGAGATTTTAAGTAGAATTGCTGCCTGCAAACGGCACAAGTTAAAAGCTTTAAGCGGTTTAGTTTAACATAACAAGGCCTTAGAATAGCTTCTAATTGGGAAGTTGGAATAGAATTGATGAATCGTATAGGTTTTAGAGTGGATTTAGCTTCTATAGGCTCCGGTAGCCTGGAGTTGATATACCTAAGTATTTCTCTGATTTTGGTGTTCACAGATGTTGGATTGCATTTCGTTGTTTTTGGAGGTATTGGCCTGATGTTGGCAACAGGCGACTTCCTATGATTGGTTCCAGCCGAGACGCGTGTGACTTTCTTGAATGCCTCGGCACGTTTCGACGCCTTAATTGTTTCTAATATGTTGAGGAGTTTTCGCGGTTGTTTTGTAAGTGTCGGTTCGTTTGCTTGCGTACTGTCGCTGCTCCTTTCCAAAGGTGAAGTATTGCAGCTGCTACTTACCAAAGGTGAAGTATTGCAGCTGCTCCTTACCAAAGGTGAAGTATTGTTGACTACGGGGAGGTTTGAGCATTCATTTGTGACTAGCGGTGTGAATTTCTTGGTCATAAATAAGGGCGTCTTGAAGTTTTTAGCAACAGAGTTGTCTAATATTCGGTTAATAGTCACAGAACGTGGTATGACATTATTCATGGCTGGTTTTAAGTTAGTTTTGGTGATGTCAGACGTCTTTTTTTTGGTCTTTGGTTGAAAAATACAATCAGGAATACTGTGGTACCGTTTAACAATGTAGCTTCCAGTCTTTTGAGGTGACTGTATGTGTTTAGGTTGCAGACACGGTTTTGCGTTACTGCAGACTTTAGACACCGGTTTGGTGTTTGAAATGCCCAACACTGGTTTCAGAATAGAGGTTGTAAAATTTCCCGCTGCTGGAGGTTGTGCTATGCTGTATGAGAGATTTGATTTGATTTTAGTGTTCTCATCTTCAAGAACTTTCATAATCATTTTAGCAATCGAAGGAAGTTGTGAGCGCGCTTGTTCTTTGTGTGTGTTTGTCGCTGCAGCTAAGACATCTCTAGTGCTACGGGGGACCAAAACGAACTTCCGACTACCCACAGCCACAGGTATGGTGACGGTATTATAAGCGACGGCGGTATCTTCATCTTTATCATATTCCTCTGAAAAAAAAAACATGTTACTGATATTTTGAAATGCACAAATAGTAGATTGTGCCACAAGGGTCACAAGTCACAACATTGTGTAAATTGTATAATCCCGTGCGTAGCGAGGGATTCTAAAATGAAGAGAATCCTGAGCGTAGTGAGAAAAGTATTTTTTCAATAGCCTTTAAATCAAGGCTAGTAATATGTTAACTTAATTATACTGTTTTAGCAGTCTTGAGACTGAATTATTGAGATTTGAATTCTAATCTTCCACCAATTTTCAAGATTTGAACTATGTGGTATCCTATACTAGGTAGGTAGGTATTGAAAAGTGGACTGTATTATTTACTCGTTTAATTCTAGGTTTTAGGTTATAATAATATTAATAATATACGTGCGGACGCGGCGGTGTCGCGGAGAGAGAGGCGCGCGCGCGCGGCGCGCTCGTCGCTAATATAGGCGGGCCTGCCACCGCAGCGGGGGGGAGCGGGGTGCGTAGGATAAACTAAACAAACTTTCCAAGTAGGACAATCAAAAGCATCAAATGTAATACCTTTCACATCATGTTGTAGGGACTCATCTTGGTCTGCATGCGCTCTGGCCAAGCGTTGCAACCACACATCATTCTCTTTCACCGCTGCTTCTGTGACAGAGTCTTCTTCTTTTACTATGGTTGTATCACAAACAATTTCACTGCATAGTTCGGAGTTCTCTTGAAAAGAGACGGCTTCTTCAAAGCTGTCTGTTGGTTCTTGCTTGATCGTGGGACTGTCGGTAAATAAAGCTGAAATATGTAAGTTTTTTTTTTTAGGACGGACTATATTACCATAGCAAGCACCCGAGGCGTGCGTTCCGGACGCTGCGTATTAAACGCTTAAAAGAGCAGAGGACGCCGTATCCTGCGCTTGCCCTTCTTCTGCATGGCTAGGGCGCCTGATCCACTTGCTATGTTTCATGAAATAGAATCGTATACAAACTTGCTCACTAGCACCTCGGGCGCAAAAGGACCTTGCACCTTGCTTGACTTGCTATGTTTCGTTATGCACAAGTTCAGACAAAAAAATCTGCACTGTCCCGGTACGCACACCTTGGCTGCTTGCTATGGTTGTACCATACATTTAGTATACTGATTTGTAACGTCATAGTTCTGTATCAATTTGTATGGAGCGTTTTTAACTTTTAGTAGGAATATTAGACTTTGACCCCCATTTCTGACTTTTGCATTGCTCGGATTGCAGTTGGTCCTATATACATTTGATCCTTACAAAAAACTGAATCGAATGGCAGTATATATTTATTTGTTACAAAGCTGGTTACATACTGGTTGGAAAGTTGGAAAGTAACAGATGTTATATCGAAGTTTATCTATATCCATAAACACAACCATAATAAGCCCGCCCACAATGTCCTTATTACACCAAATCGTTTTATCAAGTTAAAATAAATAAATATCAAGAGATTATCTCATGCGAATTGACCTAGTCCGAAACTAAGCTCTAGGCTTGTACTAGACAACAATATAAATACTTATATAGAGAAATAAATACTTAAATACGTAGAAAACATCCAAGACTCAGAAACAAATACTCGCGTTGTCGTAGAGTTATAGGTTAACATTTAGTTGTTTATTCTAGAGTAACATTAATGAAACCTACTTGGTATAGTTGACTCGCAAGCAGACTGAAGGTCCACATCTTGGTCCAACTCTGTCTTGACCTCGAATTCAGCCTCTGTTCCGTCAAAATTATATGTCCAATCTTCTTCTTCCTGCTTTACTATTACAGTCTCCATTTTAACTTTAGCTCACTGTATCGATCTAGTTTTAAATTCTGTCTCTAGAGCTTATTAAGCTCGGAAATTCCATGGCAATCACTTTAAATCACAAAGCAACGAAACACAAAAAGACTTGGAATACATTTCGCTGGGAAAGTTGGTACCTATGGTAATTGTGATATAGATCGATCGAATTTAATCAATAGGTGCCACAAATTACAATGTTACACACTATGATAACATTTTAAAACGCTTGGTGTTTCGCACTTGTTGATATTATTTTTGTACCATTATAAATCAAATTCAATCGTAATATTGACCACAGATTGTAAGGGTATGCGGACCACAGTATATAAAAAACGGATGTGCTTTGATTGACATAAGGTAAGAATGTTGCCAATTTCACTTGGATCAGCGTCCTCATTTCTTTTTAGGGTTCCGTGGCCGAAGAAAGCCCAACGGGACCCTATTAATATGTTTACACTGCCCATACGTCCGACCGTCTCTCCTAACTTTAAAGAGATGTATCTTTTGAACCATTTTTTTTCCAGAATATGTTATTACGGCAGATTTGCTAAATTTTTTTTATAGGAAGTGTCATAATACTCATAATAAATAGGAGATACTTGCTGAGCTTGTCCTTCTCGGCCTTCACGAGGTTCTCGTCATGCGGGATGGTGACATCGCCGAGCACTGCCCGGTGTTGAGATCGATCTGTCAACAAGATATCAGGCTTATTGGCGACAATAGTCCTGCCCGTGATGACAGATCGATCCCAATAGAGCGAATTATCAGTAAAAATCGCGGAACATACATAGGCGCCAAATTGATGGCTTTTTAGCTGCTCTATCAGCCCTAGGCGGGTTGACGTCTGTTTCTGGGACACCTTGTATATACGCCTGCCGTGATCTTTCCGCGTCCCGAACGTATACAGCAGGGGTCGGCAAGTAGTTTTAGGTGGGGTCCGGATACTGTGGGAAAATTTCAACGAGGTCCAGATAAAAACAAAAGTATTAGGTTAGATTCTATGTGGCTTCAAAATAGTATTTCAATTAATAAAGGTATAGTATACCTTATCTATGTATTAATTTATACTTGGTATGCAATACATTACAATATTTGGCGGTCCAAGGTTCGACCTTTCGCGGTCCGCAAACGGACCGCGGTCCGCCTGTTGCTGACCGTTGGTATACAGTATTCCCAGCTTCTTAATTGCTTTCGGATGGCCATCGCTATCACGCTTGCACTCGCAACTGACAGTATATTTGTCACTCGTGTGTCGTAGAAAAACGAAGATTACCGATCGCTATTAAGAAAATCGTTGCACTGTAAATACTCGATACTCGTTGGCGCAAGGATCGCGTAATTGGATGTTAATGCAAATACCTATTCCAGCTATTTACCTCTAGTTCCACGCAGCCGCACACTGACCAAGCCATCTTTACTAATCGATAAAGTTTCGTCTCGCGCGGGTGACGCGTCGAACGGATCTCCGCGTATTCTTATTTCAAAAAACGAATTTCAATTTTTTAAATTATTTAAATGCTTAGTTTCTCGGTGTTGCATTACGTTTTATAAATTTTCATCTGTTTATTTTTTAATTTTCTCGATGTTACAACGCAACTGCTAAGTAAGTAAACAGTTGAAAATTTGTAAAATGCAAACGACTGTTAATACTTAATTATAATAATGCTTGTTTAACTCTATTTATTATTTTTAGATCTTTTTGATGTGCAAATATGTACATCGGGCCTCAGATGCATCATTGATTGATTAGTTCCATCTGTGTAACTCATCATTCGAGACTAAGAGAGCCTATATCAAGAGAGCTAACGTAACTTCGAATATCGATTTTCAAAGTACGGCTAGGGCCATGCTTTCGCTATTAAACAAAAAACTGGCTAAAATAAACCCGCTGAGATTTCATGAAAACCGATTATCTCTAAAATTAGGCGTTGCAACAACTTATCTGTGGTTATCTGTTTGATGACATTTTTATTTAGGTAGGTATCTTTTTTAAGTAATCACCTAAAGTTGTTTTTTCCATACAAAAGTGAAAAGCAAACACTGGGACACCTAGTATGGAGAAACAAACTTTACGTGACTGATTACTTAAAAAAATGACTGGAGGAAAAAATGGACAAAATAGGTTAAAAATCTTTGCTGATTCGTAATTATTCTAATTATGTAAGATACCATTGAAAAACTTATGAAATAAAACATGAAATTAATGATTTTTCGTGACATGGACATAAGGTAAAATTACAAAAAATCAGATTTAAATGCTCAATGTACCCGATTCTACAGTGTCCTCTAAACTTCCTAATTTTATTTAGGTGTCACTAAAACACTTTGCTATTCTATGAGCAGCTGTCATAATCAAATGACAGCGCTAATTTGAATCTGACGCTTCTTATTTTAGGCGGTCTTATTCAATAATATACTGGAATAGCACTTGTTAAATCTGCGGTCTAAACTATGTCTCAAAATTAGACAATTCAGTAGGTATTAGGCTATTTAAGCGATGTGCACGTAGAATCGGGTCCATTATCTCCGAAACTAGTAAAAATCGCTGAACATACATAGGGGTTAAATCGATAGCTTTTTAGCTGCTCTATCAGCCCTAGGCAGGTTAAGATCCATTTACGGGACACCGTGTATAAACACATGGCATGGCGGCACAGGACTTTAGCATTATGAAGATCTTCAAGTCTCCAGCAACGGCAGCCAGGTCCCGTAGGATTTATTCCCTCGCAGTTCTAGTCTTGCTGGTCAATAAATCCGACAGGATCTGGCTCGCCCCATCATCTGTCATCGTCATCACACGCCGGCTGGAGGGCCGCCGCTCTGCGCGGTTTAGGCTTGATTTCCTCCTACGTTGACATCGGTCGCTGACGTTGGTCGAGCGTACGAATGTACACCATGTTCTATGGGACACCGCACAGCGTCCGCGGCAGATTTGCCATATATTCGTACGCTCGACCGACGTCAGCGACCGATGTCAGCTTAGGAGGAAATCACAAGCCTTAGACGCGAAGTTACAACGGGTCCAGACTTCATAGTTTAGTATAATGACTAGTAGTTGTACTTACGCCTTCTACTGATTAAAGGAAGTAAACTTCGGGGGTGATTCAGACTCGAGCGAGATGTAACTTTCAGCTTGAATCTGTTTCAGTTTCTCCGAGGTTCTTTCATGTGTCTGCGTGTTATGAAAAGATAATTGATGGCTAAATGGTCTTTGTTTTATGTTTTAGGTGCTGTTATTTGTATTTTATTCAGTGTAACATACTTATTTTTGCATTTGAACTGAAGGGATCAATTCAAAAGGCTTTTTCCTCGGAATATTTTATAATTTTTCATACGTGGTTAAAAATAGGAGTATATACCAAATAAAATAGTTGTGAGTTGTAACTTTCAGCTCAAGCCAGATATTAAGGCTTGATTTCCTCCTACGCTGACATCGGTCGCTGACGTCGGATGGCAAATCTGCCGCGGACGTCAGCGTCGCTGTGCGGTGTCCCATAGAACATGGTGTTTATTTGTTCGCTCGGCCGACGTCAGCGACCGATGTCAGCGTGGGAGGAAATTAAGCCTAAAGCTACGAGGTTCTTTCAGTACCCTGTATAAGATTCCATGATATTTAAACACATGGCATGGCGGCACAGGACTTTTGTTTTATGAAGATCGACAAGTCTCCAGCAACTGCGGCCAGGTTTTGTAGGATTTATGCGCCCGCAGTTACAGTCTTGCTGGTCAATAAATCTAACAGGATCTGGCTCGCCCCATCATCAGTCATCACACGTTGGCTGGAGGCCCGGCGCTCTGTGCGCTTTAGGCACGAAGTTACAACGGGTCGACTTCATAGTTTAATATAATGACTAGTAGTGGTACTTAAGCCATTTATCGCCTAAAGGAAGTAAATAGGGTAGTGTCCTAAAAAATATAATTAGT
Source organism: Acleris literana (assembly GCA_946894065.1). Taxonomy (NCBI): domain Eukaryota; kingdom Metazoa; phylum Arthropoda; class Insecta; order Lepidoptera; family Tortricidae; genus Acleris; species Acleris literana. The sequence goes on along the minus strand of OX335697.1, from coordinate 9,946,783 downwards.
CCGTCTTTTACGTTATCAAAAAATATTGAACATGTATTTTTTATTTTGTCAATTAAACAAAAAATTACTAAGATAAAGTGCGTTGAAATTTCGCGTGACGTCACGCCGTGGTACACTTTATACCACGTTGTGACGTCACGAGCCCCCACTCCCGAAGTTTGATGCGCGTTATATTTGTCAATTTTGATTGATTTGAAAAAGCAAAAAAATACGTGTTCTATTTTTTTTGATAATGTTACTGACGGCCTAATTAGAATTATTACTTTTTTACCCAGGACACACCCCTATTTCGGGGGTGATTCAGACTCTACCGAGTTGTAACTTTCAGCTCGAATCTGTTAGGCTAACATAACGTAACAATATAATACATATTGACGACACGTTGGCCTAGTGGTTAGTGACCCTGCCTACGAAGCTAGAGGTCCCGGGTTCGATTCCCAGTATGGGCAAATATTTGTGTGATGAAATGAAATGAAATGAAATGAAATGAAATGAAATGAAAAATGAAATGAAATGAAATAGTTTATTTGAAAAAACATGAGTCTAAATAAGTTCTTATGGTACAGAAGTTTGTTGCATACATGTTTTGCCATAATTACAGCATTCAAATATTCAGTATTATTAAGAATTTAGTATTATCATAGCATGCCACAGTAAACCTATAAACATCATTAAGAGCAAAAAAAATAAAATAAAAATTATAATTGAATCGAATGTCACAGTAATTAAAAACAATATTATAAGTGTCACAGCAATAATAAATAATAACTTAAGAGCTAAACGGCGTTTATTTTACAATATCTTGTGAAATCATTTATGTCATAGAAGCATTCTTGCAACAATATCCCTAGCAGCTTTTTTCGAAAGTCATTTTCTGGAAGTGATCGTAAATTTACAGGAAGTGTATTATATAATTTAATAGCCATGCAATAACAATTGTTTTGGTAAAATTTCAATCTTTGGTACGGGACTTCCAGATCATGTCTCCTACGTTTATTGTGATCAATTCTTTTAAACAGGGATATATTTTTCTTAACATAATTACAAATTTCAAAGATATATAGAGATAAGCACGAGTATTTGTTTCTGAATCATGAATGTTTTCTATGTATTTAAGTATATATATTTCTCTATATAAGTATTTATATCGTTCTCTATTACCTATAGTAGAAGCCTAGAGCTTAGTTTGGGACTAGGTCAATTTGTGTGAAATTGTCCTCTAATATTTATTTATTTAAATTTAAGGCGTTATAATTTCAGATATTGTAGCAGTAGTGGTTATACTTACGCCATCTATCGCCAAGAGGAAGTAAACTCCGGGGGTGATTCAGAGCCCCTACTTTGAAATTCGAAGTTCGAAGTTACGATAGCTTCATCCCTTTCTCTCGATTTAGTCTCGAATGACGAGTGACAGGGATGGAGCTAACGTAACTTCGAACTTCGATTTTCAAAGTAGGGCCTCAGACTCGAGCGAGATGTAACTTTCAGTTTGAATCTGTTTCAGTTTCCCCGAGGTTCTTTCATGTGTCTGCGTGTTAATGTTTTTTTTTTAATGGCTTATTGGTCTTTGTTTTTTCTTCAAGTGTAACATATTTTTTACATTTGAACTGCAGGGATAAATTCGAAAAGCCTATTTCTAAAAATAGTTAAAAAAAAATCATACTTAGGTACATTGTTTAAAACAGGTGTTTCCGAAGTAGATTCATTTTACTGTGGCTTAAGTATATTGTATTCTGGGTCTTGTAACACTGGGTATCCATTTTTTTTTTGACGGAGAGGAAATTTCGTAACGCATCGTGCCCCCCGGCCGGGTAGCCATATGGGGGGGTATGACGGACTCTCGACCACCCCAGTCTCCTGCGAGAGCTGAGGTGGAAGCATACCCTCTAAAACCTCTCCGGTGTTAACCTCCAAGGGCTGTTAGCGGGGGCACCGTGGGCTGATGACTATTCACCACTGGGTGCCTCCCAGCCTCCCCAGCCTATCGCTGGGGCACCTGCGCCAAAGGAGGGAGGTTTCGGTTAACACCCCGAACCCTCCCCCAGACGTGAAGGACCATAGTGTGGGACCATAGTGTGGGACCCTATCCCCACGGTCCTACTGGGGGTTCACCCCTACTGGGGGGGCAAACTGCCTCCGCCTTCGCCCCACACGTCTACGCCGGTGCGGGTGCGCCTCCACCGCCTCCTCGCGCTCCCGCTCCGCCGCCTCCTGCGAGATAACGCTCTCGTAGAAGGAGACGACCGCCAACCACGATCTCTCACTGCTCAGCATGGCCGACACCACGCTGTGCAGTGAGAGATAGGAGAGCCCAGTGTCCGCAACCAGAGTGCGGCGCTCCGGATCCCCCTTCGAGCACACCTCTAGGGTGTGCTGGGCCATGTCGTCCGGATCGCCGCACTCATGGCAAACCGGACTGGGCTCTCTCCTAATCTTGTGCAGGTAATGACCGAAGTATCCATGCCCGGTCATCACCTGCACAAGACGGTACGTGACGGTACCGTACCTCTGACTCAACCAGTGGTCCAGCGACGGGAGGAGCGCCCCTATGGTGCGGAGTCCATAGGGGGAGTCCCCCAGGTCGCTTTTCCACCGGTCCCTCAGGCGCCGCTCCGTCATTCGGCGGGCTCCCTCCGCCGTCTCCGAATCCGGACGCTCTCTCCTCGCCCGGAACCTCGCAACACAGGGTATCCTAGCTCAGGATCCAGCGAGTACTAATGCTTTGTTTTTTTTGTACTTCGATCGAAGTCATAACCTTTTTAATTTTAATTTATTTCAAACTAAACTACGAGTACATAAGGGCTCGTTTCGAAATCGACGAGTAAATCTATCTGCCATTTAAACTTGGCTCTCTCCTTGTGTACGTTTGTTTAAGGTTCACTTTTGATAGGTTGCGTTTTGGAGTTTATTAAAATACGGAAGACGTGTGCTTTGAAGCAATTTTATTTTGCGACTAACTTAATAACTAATAAAGAATTGAATGGTGGGAGTATGTACGCAAGTACAGACATAAGCTAAATCTATTGTAAACACCTTGTCTATTTTCAAGTGTAAGAAATACAGGTAAAGGGCTAAATTTATTTGTCAAATATGCTTTACTTGTCGATTGTGAAAGAGGCGGTAAGACATTAAGAATTAATCTAAGAATGATCTCAATATGGCTCCTACGGCATTGTACCAAAGATGCTGGCATGCCAGCTTTCCTCGTTGAATGGCTAAACCAATTCGTTGAGCGAGGAAACTGCCAGGGGGTTATTTTATAAAGCTACAAATTACAATTTACAGGTTACAAGTTTCCATTTGACACAATCTCGACCAATGACAACCAGCCATTTGAGCAATATTGCCAGTTTAGACCTGTAAAATTGTAACTTGTAGCTTTATAAAACGTGCCCCAGCTCTTAGGTCTCCAGTGACGTCAATGCGTCAAATTGACATTTCCTTAAATAATACTTACTTTTAATGTTTTTTTGCCTTTTGAGCCACTGGACCAACAATTTTGAATGTCCGGTGAAGATGTGACGGGGCTAGCGTGTCGACGCTCTTCACGCTTTCAAGGACCTGAGGCCCTACTTTAAAAATCGAAGTTCGAAGTTACGATAGCTCCATCCCTTTCTCTCGATTTAGTCTCGAATGATGAGTGAGAGGGATGAAGATAACGTAACTTCGGGTCTCTGATCGTCACGGGTACTTGCTCTATTAGTTTTTTTAGTTATCTCTCGAGGTAGAAACCTCGTCGTGTTGTTCTCGTAATAAATACTTTTAATTCAATGTTATTGACCTTATATTTGTAACCATTTTGTTTGTTCTAGTTTTAATAATTAATAATTTATTACGTAAGTACCTTTTAATGTAACCTACTTTTAAATATTATTGCAATATATGATTGAGAAAATTATCCTCAGGCTGGAGTTTCTTGCGGCGCTTCTCCGCAATGATGGTCGTGTCCGAAGCGCTAGTAGATTCACTCCATATTACCCAATGATATTTTATATAAAGATACGTCATCGCAAAATCGTTCCGCAAAAAGGAAGGCAAATTGCCTTACTTTTTATCTATTTATCTCTTTCTAACAATAGCGTTCGCTATGTATTGCGGTGTTTGTCTTTGTAGTAATTGGTCACGGGTTTTGAATGCGTTTAGTATGAGTATAACGTATCTTAGTATAAAATATCATTGATATTACCGACGTGTAAAAGAGCCCTCATGTGGCCATTTTACTGATCAATATTATGAATTTAAAATTTAAAATATAGTAAGTGGTCGTATAAATTACTCGTACATAATATGAATGTAGAACAAACGATTTTATTTATAATTAGCTCAATAATTTCATTCTTATGTATTGTTATGACACGGTGACTACAATTTTAGTTAAGATTATAGATTAAGTAATTAGAATGTTGAGTTAATGTTTTTTTTTGGAAATAAACATTATTTTGGAACTGCTGGTTTAAATGAATAATTTCTACAATCGTAGGACTGCCTCTCCGCTAGTAATGTCCCCGGTTGTGTTATCCCCACACCGGAACACAATGCGAATGCTGCTGGCGGTGGGTTAATGGACAAGGCTGCGGCTCCACTGAGGCGGAGACGAGCGGAGCTGTGCCAATATTAACCAATAGAATCTAAACTAAAGTGCGCAAGGCGCACTCGACGTGACCGCATGCGCCTTCTATTGGTTAATATTGGCACAGCTCCGCTCCGCTCCGCTCCGCCTCAGTGGAGCCGCACCCTTAGATGGTAGTATCCGGACGGACCCTGCACACTTTATGCTACTTGGTTATCCTATTTTAATGTCGTCCAGGTGAACTGGCTTTCTGCTGACTGCTCATTCTACTTTTTATTAGACGACGCGTTAGCCTAGTTGCTAGTTACCCTGCCTACGAAGCTAGCTGTCCCGGGTTCGATTCACGGTATGGTATGAGCAAATGTTTGTGTGGTTTATTAGCTCTGAATCTTGGGTGTATTCTGCATGGTATCCCTTCATTATTCATAATTTCATTTGCACTAATTTCATTTGCCATAATGGTCACTGGCCTGGCACTGGTCACCTTCATTTTCCATAATATCACATAATATAATTTCATTTGACATAAAGACATTTTTTCTGAAATCGTAAAACTTTCAGGTAATTTTTACATTCCATCGTATAGAGGCCAAAAGGTTAGGTTGGTTTTGTTTTATTACAATTCTGAATAGTTCACGGTATAAGAAAAAATGCCTTTATGGCAAATGAATATTATGGCACATGATCGTTAAGGCATATAAAATTATGTCATATGAAATTGGGGAAATAAATTATTGCATATGAATTTCGGTCAAACGATAGAGAACCATTCTGCATGTATTTCTTTATAATAGTACAATATGTGAAGTTATCTATGAAAAGGGGCCTTATTGTCGATGGCGCTTCCGCCATTATTAAAGATGCTCCGATATAAATACAACGTCGCGTGACGCAGTGCGGCGTAAGCGCCGCCGACAATGATCGTTTTAATTTGATTTGTGCTTTTTATTCAATACATTTTTTGACATTTCCGACTGTAGCTTATTTGCTATATTTTTATTTTGAATACTTTAATTCTTATTTTTACATTTTGACTGCGTTTGTTTATTTTATTTCATTATTATTTTTACTTTATTTTTTTACATTTTGACGATCTTATTGTGAATTCATTATGATTATGTGACATAGAATAATGTAATTTTCAGTATGAAATAAATGCCTACCTACTTACCAATAAGGTCCCTTCACTTAGATAATGCCACATATGTTCATCGTTGTTTAGAACCTATAGTACAAGCCTAGGACTTTTAGGGTGCGGCTCCACTGAGGCGGAGACGAGCGGAGCGGGGCGGAACTGTGCCAATATTAACCAGTAGAATCTAAACTAACGTGCGCAAGGCGCGCTTGACGTGACCGCATGCGCCTTCTATTGGTTAATATTGGCACAGCTCCGCTCCGCTCCTCTCGTCTCCGCCTCAGTGGAGCCGCACCCTAAAAGTCCTAGGCTTGTACTATAGGTTCTAAACAACGATGAACATATGTGGCATTATCTAAGTGAAGGGACCTTATTGGTAAGTAGGGTGAAGGCGCATGCGGTCACGTCGAGCGCGCCTTGCGCACGTTAGTTTATATTCTATTGGTTAGGGTGCGGCTCCACTGAGGCGGAGACGAGAGGAGCGGAGCGGAGCTGTGCCAATATTAACCAATAGAAGGCGCATGCGGTCACGCCGAGCGCGCCTTGTGCAAGTTAGTTTATATTCTATTGGTTAGGGTGCGGCTCCACTGAGGCGGAGACGAGAGGAGCGGAGCGGAGCTGTGCCAATACTAACCAATAGAAGGCGCATGCGGTCACGTCGAGCGCGCCTTGCGCACGTTAGTATATATTCTATTGGTTAATATTAGCACAGCTCCGCCCCGCTCCGCTCGTCTCCGCCTCAGTGGAGCCGCAGCCTTAGTTTGGGACTAGGTCAAGGTGGGATATGGTTAGGGTTGCCACGTTTTTTTTAACAAAATAAAGTATTACTCACCAAAAGAGGAATAAAAATAAAGTACGCAGCATAAATGTAAAGTATTTTTTTTTTTTTTTTTAAGTACATTTTATCAAGTTTAGTTATCACTCATCAGACCTTGCTTATTCTAACAGCGTATTTGGCAACAATTAAAGTATCAATCGCGTTCAAACACGGCAAAACAAAGTTTTTGTCGAGGGTTTTTGACGGTTGCGTTCAGGTACAAGTTCGTTTAAATTTATTGATTATTAGAAAAAAAATACCATTAAAAACCGAATGTCATAAATAAAGTACTTTGCCGTACTTTATGCGTTGCGTAAAATATAACGTACGGGAAGTTAAAATAGAGTACAATACTTTATAATAAAGTACGGGTGGCAACCCTAGACATGGTCCCTTGATGAAAAAGGGTCATTCTGGTAGAGACAGAAAAAAACCACGAAGTTGTTGAATAATAATTTTAATATCATATTCATTAATATAACATTAGTCTTTTCCGCAAATGGCATTACAATTTTGAACATTAAATAAAAAAAACTACTCAAGCCGCTCCATTGTAAAACAAGTAATCTTAAAACTTGACTCCGAAAGGCATTAACTAACTAAATTACATCTCGTCTAGTTAATACACAAATAAAAAGCCACGCAAAATATCCGTAATAATTAAAAACGGTAAACAATACAAAGTTTCCGCCTGAATTAATTTATCCAAAAGCATTGATCACGTAAAAAGACCGCTGGCGATGTACCTGAGCTGTCAAGCATTTGTGAGCCAAATTGGTGGTATGAAGGGCCCCGCCCCCTAGAGACAGAGGGGGACACTCCACCGGAATGCTTGCGCGCACGCTATTGGTCGGCGACTGTGCCCATGCGCAAACACATCCCCTCCATTGTCGCCCAGCGGCCTTTTTACGCGACGGGGCCTAAGGTCGGATTTTTATTCCCATAGAAAAAATGTAAACAAAGTTACGTCACTGTCAAAGTGACATTTCAGGGGCTCTCAAAGTTTGGGTTGTGATATAAAAATAATTTTGAGAAATAATTGAAATTTAAATGTGTGAAGCGATGCGAGTGAAGTGACGTCTCATATTAATCAAGCGGCTGTCAACTTGTTGACACAGGTGTATCGAGTCAATGATACCAGTGCAATAAATAAATTATGCATACAAAAACAGTGATCTAGTTTTAAATTAATACAACAAAGGTTTTATATCAAAATAAAGTTTGCCATCATTAAATTAAATTCTTTAATCTTGATTATAATACCATTTAAATGTGGAAAGTAAAAATATTTTGAAATCTGCAAATGTTTTTCGTTAACAGCAACACCTTTGTGTATATTTATTCTGTGGCAATAAAATTCCGATTATATAGCAATTGTAGCATTAAGTAAGAACAAGATACACAACGTTTATGCAAACTAAAAGAACGCCTTTCGGTTTCAAATTTTAACATCACTCAAAACTTTCACACACACATTCATTCCTAATGCTTACTCTAATAATTGTGACGAAACTTGCAAAAAAACACTTAGTTACTACGATAACATTGACCTGACGGACGTTCATGTTAACTTAAACGTTAATTAATGGTTAATTATTATTTAAAGTTATAATTGAAGTGTGCATTGTAGGCTAACCAACTCACAGCCAACCTTGGTCGCGGTGTGAAACAATCTGTTTAGAGCGCCATCTATCGCAAAGTACCAGCAACTAGTGAGAAATATCGTTCTAAAACTTGTATGAGTACGCTGAGCGTCCAGTGGCGCCCTCATTACTACTACTGTGTTTTCTAATACAATACACTTTAGTTAATTAGAAAACATAATCATAGTAATGAGGGCGCCACTGGACGCTCAGCGTAGTCTTACGCTCTAACGGCATTGCGAGCAGATTCAACCGTAAAAGAATAAAATACAATCAATAAAATAGGTAATAAAACAATGATATAATAAATGCACAATGTCAAATGATACACAAAGACTAAACAATACTAAATGTCAAAAAAACGGGCTTGGACGCCATCTAGTGAAAAAAATAATTCGCACAAGTTCCGTCATTCGTCGATAGATGGCTCTGATTAACAAAGGTGGCGTTAATAAAATATACATAAACCAGACGTGTTTCACAGCGCGACAGCTACTTTAGTACTAACACACATGCATTAAAATTACGTTCGAACGCTCGGAACACAAAGGCACTAAGCGCGTAAAACACAAAGTCGCAAATGCTTTAAAAATTCTATAGCAATTAGTACCTTTCTATTCTAAGGGCTACAAATACGGACGCAAAACGCTTATAAGTTCGTAATTATTGGAAAGTGAACTTTGTTGATACGATAATATTTACAAGTCATTTGGAGTGCCTAGATTAAAACTTACAAGGAGGATCTGTGCTGCTATTACTCGACAAATTGTCCCTAATCTATCAATGTTAGAACAGCCAAAAGTCGCTAGATGACGGTAAAATTGAATTTGGCGCCACAGATCGTTTTAAAATTATACTTGAAGTTAGTATAAATAAAGATTCTTAATTTATACTAAATTTTGAAATTTAAAAATAATAAACAGTGTCATTGAGTTATTTTTCTTCTCTACTAGTGATATCCAACTTGTTATATTGCTACTAAAATCAGTATATTATTAAGAACATATTTGATATTAAATCGTTGATTATTATCTAATACCAAAATTGTTCTATTCCACATTAAAATGACAAGTTATTTAAAAATAGCTTTTGATTTCGTCGATTTAAGATAATAACAATATGAAGATTATTCACAATTCCTAACGACGGACTTTTTAAAACGTTTTTTTAATTAATTTAAATGACTGATTTGCATCTATGTGTATACAGGTGGACACACGTAAAAAGAGCTCCGAGCGGCTAGTAGAGGGGATATGTTTGCGCATGGTGTCTACTAACAAACCAATCATAGATAAGAGTGTATTACTGGGAACCAATAGCGTGGCAGCAATCGAAGCGGTTTACGCTCCCCCCGCCGCTCCCACCAATTTGGTCCGCAATTTGCTCACTGCGTAGGTAGGTCGCTCAGGGCTCTTTTTACGTGTGTCGACCTGTACAGTCACGAACTTTAATTTGGGACCCACCTTAGGTCCAAAGTCATTCTGACATTCTACAACAATAAGGTTGAGTCTCCTATAAGTTACAAATGATTTGGCATCTCTAATGACATTGACGACTTCAAGCCTATTTTTCTTGAAATGGGTCACAAATTAACGATCGCGATAGTACGTGGGTCAGATCCATTTTGGATTGTTGACCACCGTATCAGGAGGGCCTGCCAAGATGCATTACGCTAACTAGCGTTTCTATTCGTTTCGTTTTTAAACCAATCGCGTCACTGGTAGATCACGTCATCTACCAGTGATGCGATTGGATTAAAAACGAAGCGAATAGAAACGCTAGTTAGCGAAGTGCATCATGGCAGGGTTTCAAGACACAGATGTAAGTGAGCCATAAGAAATATTCCTTTTGATATCTAACATGATTTATGAATAGGCAGCTATCTTATAGTGACTTTTTTTAAGACGCTATTTTATCAAAATAGAATCCTTTTTTCATAATTCAAGCTTTTTAAAAATATAAATAACAGTCCTGCCATTATGCCACTGTCTAATCATAGAATATTCATTTGTGTGTTTTCTTTTTTTGTGCAATTTCGTAAAAATAAACCTTAATAAAAAAAATGGAATGAAAACTTTTTAAATGCAACGAATACTCGCTAAAATGGCCTTTTTCAACTGATCAGTTGTTAGATTTTAGAATAAAAACAATAAATAACATTTTAAAAAGGTTAATTTATCATAACGTCTAAAATTTAATTAGGAAAATGTCTTTTAATTTGATTACTTTAAGGGATAAAATTGTTAAAATCTCAAATAGGGAATATGCATAATCTGTAACCTTTATCTTTATATAGTATAAAATGAAGTCGCTTGCGCTGTCTGTTCGCTTAGATCTTTTAAACTACTCAACGGATTTCGTTCGGGAATCTTCGCAGCACCTTTTCGTCCAAATTACCGCAGTGTTTGAAGTCAAAAGTCTTTGACCAGTGTGTGTTGCCAGTGATGACTTACGGATCTGAGACGTGGGCGCTAACAATGGGCCTTATAAGGAAGCTCAAAGTCACCCAGAGGGCTATGGAGAGGGCTATGCTCGGGGTTTCTCTGCGTGATAGAATCAGAAATGATGATATCCGCAGTAGAACTAAGGTTACCGACATAGTCCGAAGAATAGCCAAACTTAAGTGGCAGTGGGCGGGGCACATTGCTCGCAGGACTGACGGCCGATGGGGCCAGAAGGTTCTTGAGTGGCGTCCGCGGACCGGGAGACGAGCTGTAGGTAGGCCTCCAACAAGATGGAGTGACGACCTTGTAAAGATCGCGGGAACGCGGTGGATGCGAAAAGCACAAGACCGGTCTGAGTGGAGAGCCTTGGGGGAGGCCTATGTCCAGCAGTGGACGTCTTTCGGCTGACATGATGATGATGACGCAACGAATTTTGATGCAGTTTTCAGCAATAGATAGAGTGATTCAAGAGGAAGGTTTTTATGTGTTATAAATTCTGGTTCATGTACGGGTGTGAAAACTCACATAAACCGAAGCGAAGCGAGGGCGGGTCGCTAGTAGCCTGACTATATCGGTTACCACAACGCCGGGCGATCTCATACGTCGCACTGCTAGATCAAAACAGTAACAACTCAAAATGCTTGCTAGTTTTGTTTGAACTTCATAGAAGTTGTATTAAAGTTGATTTTAAAATACAGTTGTATTTTGAGTTACTACTGTTTTGATCTAGTAGTGCGACATGTTCTATACCTCGGCAGTCAAAAAATTACTAATCATGTGTAGGGCTAGGAAAAGTTTCTACGTTTAACCTTTAAGACCCAATTTGCAATAGAATGTACATAATCAAGACAATCTAATTTGAACTGTGTCGCAATGGGAATAAGGTTTAATTTCCAATCTTCATAAAATGAAAATGGTATTATCGAAGAAATGTAAATGAACTTTATTGCCTTGACGGTAGATTCAAAGTCCCACTCACAAAAAAAAAACCCTGTTTGTAGTATAGTGGGCCTTACTAGAGGACGCCCGCGACTTCGTACGCGTAGAATTAGTTCCCTTTTTATTTTAACCCCTTAGGGGATGAATTTCCAAAAATCCCTTCTTAGTACAACCCTAGGACATCCAAGGAATATTTCCTCCAAATTTCAAGTACCTAGGTCCAGCGGTGTCTGTGCGTTGATCGATCAGACAGCCAGTCTCTTTTTTTACATATCGTCATTGCTTTGAAAAAACCTCAATCTCACATTTCGTGACGTACGATTTTAAACTTAAAAGAGAAGAGAATTTAGCTCAAACTCACACATCTCGAAATATCATATACGAGTTTTTTCCACAATAGTAACGATATATACAGGGTGTCCCGGAAACCGACGTCAACCCGCCTAGGGCTGATCGAGCAGTTAAAAAGCTATCGATTTATCCCCTACCACTGAAAATCTTATGAAATAAAACATGAAATTAATGATTTCTCGTGACATGGACACAAGGGAAATTTACAAAAATTCAGATTAAAATGAAGACTCTCCGAAACTAGCAAAAATGGCTGAACATATATACAGAGCTTTTTAGCTGCTCTATCAGCCCAAGGCTTTGATTGAGTTTTGGGACACTGTAGATTTAGTTAATAAATAATTCACATACGATAAAGATACCTATTAATACATATTCCCTATAACCCTTTGATCACGAGCCTGGCAAGTTCACGCGCGACTCTCCTACGGGGAGGGGAGGGGCAGCGGAGAAGCGTGTTGTACGCGTCTCACCTCGGCTGATACGACATTTTGCAGCGATGAAAACGTGCGATTGCATTGCGACAAGCGCCAGAAATGCAGTCGATCCTATAAATCAATAGATCATGCGGTTGCATCGATTTATTCGCACTTTTCTGCATCAATTTCTATCGACACAAACGCTAAAGGGGTTTGGGTAAAAGTGTTGTCATTTGTAAAATTCATAAATTTTTAAGGTGGCGGCCATTCGTAAAAGAGGTAAATTATGATAGCATTATTAAAAATAAACATATTTTGTTATGTAATGCAATACTCTTAAGTGTATCGGAACCGAGATACTTAAATATCCATACTGGGGCGTACTTTTGTACTAAAAACTGAACACTTAAATCTTTAAAATCTCCGCTCCGATAATATTTAACGCCATAAATTATATATATCTATGTGTATTTAGAGGTCCTCTAAATAACTAAAGAAAAATCATCCGTGGCCGCTGAAAAAAAAAGACATTCTTCAAACAAATTTACCCAATGCCCTTTAGAATCTTTCACTCCGCGGCTGTATCGTGTTTGCATTTCAACTGTATCAATTCAGTTGCCGTGTCTAGGCGATAACCGACTGTATTACAACTACATCACGACTGATTCTCCTGTCACCCCGCAGTCGGGTCGCGCATAAACTATACCTAAATTGCACTCTTGTAAAACGTAAAATTTTACTAAAATAATAAAATCAGTGTTTTACATGTCTCTTACAACTTCACGTGACTAAATACCTTTTATATTGGTCACGTGAATGAAAACAATCACACAAAACAATATAACGGCGTCCATAAAAAAAAAGAGTAAGTCATATTAAGATTAACTACCATGAATGGAATTTAATTCTCTTTGGTCAGTAAAACTGTTCATTAAAACTCTTTGAGCAAACATTAAAAAGTTAAAATGTAAACAAAAAATTAAAAAAGATAAAATACGATTAAACCAAGTAGAGTTTAATTGAATACTGCCAAATATTTTAAAATTAAAACGAGAAACAGACGCCGCTAATTATGTTTTTTAACAAACAAAACATTGTCAACGAATTACAAAATGATCAAATCATTTTTATTAACTTGGACGATTTAGTTCCACTTTTTAACACTAGATGGCGTTACAATACATAATGGTCGGATAAGAAGCGTTTTTACATAAAATACAATTTCAAGCTTAAAAAAAATCTATAAAACTGTACAATTCCCGTATCACTTCTGTATCAGTTTTCCAATCAACAGATAGCTTCAACTCCTTTTATAATTTATTTCTTCTCATACATGACTTACATTTCTCTTCCATCTTGTTCCAGTCTGGTTCGAGCTAACTTGACTTCATGTTAGTTCCACTATTCACCGTAAGATGTCGCTAAAACTACCCACAGACTTACTCAATTTTATTTATACTGTTAATGTTACCTTGAGCTTAAGCTATCAAACAGGATGTACAAAATCCATCCCCCTTTTGAGTTCTAATTTATAATTCCCCTCTTTTTGGGCACGTTTCGTTCCTCAATTCACCACGAGATGGCACTCACCGTAACACGTTCACTATTCAAAACTAGATTTTCTACACACAACGCGAAATAGCTTCAAACTTACATACGTCCGTTCTATTATATCGATTCCACTGTTTCCCAAAAGGTGGCGCTTATAAAGTGACCTAGGTTTCATCATTCGCCGACAGATGGCGCTATCTACTACGTGTACTAGCTACTCGCCCCGGGTTCTCTCGGGGGGAGCGACTGCGGCTGCGCGAACTGATTCACCATCTTACTCTGCATCATGTTGAGGAGGATATCGCTGTACTGCTCTATTAGAGACATATTGTTGGATTCTGTGGACAAGTTACGTTTGAATTAGTTTCAATAAAGTGTTTTTAACAAAAGTATATAAAATTTCAGGTGGATCGCAAACAGGACAAGCATGAAAACATACATTTTATTTATTACGAAATGCTCGAAAAACTTTAACTTTGCTACGTTAAGCCAGCTTTTAAATATAACCTTTGACGACGAGGATAAAAATTAAATAATTAGGTATAAGTATAAATAAATATAAATATCATCAAACAATATCGCACGAATTAAAAATGAATATAGGGTGTGCGTGGTACGGAGTCCTCGGTGCGCGAGTCCGACTCGCAGCCGGTATTTTATAATTAATATCAGCGCCATCTATCGGAGCCCACCGTAACCACTACTAACCTTTGGCGACGAGGTGCTCCAGCTTCTGCCGGGCGCTGTCCACGTTGATCCCGCGGTACTCGTCGGAGGACAGGCTGCTCGGCGCCGAGCCGTTGTGCGCGACCGCGCCGCGCAGCACCTTCTGCGTCTCTAAGATGGCCGCCTCTAAACCTGTTGACATTGGTATGAGTAACACGCATGTTCAATTAAATACGTCCATTAAATAGGGTAGTGTCCTAAAATAATTTAATTAGTCCGTGATTCACATTATCAAAAAATATTGAACACATATTTTTTCTTTTATCAATTAACCAAAAAATGACGAAGATAAAATGCGTTGAAGTTTCGCGTGACGTCACGCCGTGGCACACTTTATACCACGTTGTGACGTCACGAGCCTCCACTCCTTCCAACTTTGATGCGCGTTATATTTGTCAATTTTGATTGATTTGATAAAGCAACAAATACGCGTTCGATATTTCTTTTAAAATCTTACTGACAGACTAATTCGATTTTTGACCCAAGACAGACCCCTATTGTATATCGCTTTGTACTGTAGCTGATTTGTCGAATTAGAAAGTGATAGAAGTTGTCCTAAGAATACATTTAAAGGGGCATTAGTGCAAAGGAATGATTGTAAAGTCTTTAGATATTGCACTTAAACAATTACAAAACATATTTGCATCACTAGTTATAATGTAACGAATGATTACAAATTGAATTATTTGTCATATTAATTGATAAGATTCAAGTGACGTTAGTATTTTGACCTGTATGTAACATACAAAAAAAAACTGATAACTTATTTTTTTAAGTCGGTTAAAATACCAAAACCTTCTCCTAAGTGTAACAAATACTTTTCTGAAAACCGAATCAAAATCAGTGCAGCCAAACGCGAGATAATCGCGGACAAACATACATACAGGTCAAACTGAGAACCTCCTGTTTTTTGAAGTTGGGTAAAAACGGGCGTAGTCGCGAGATATATTCTTAAGGGTTTTCTATAATTTCGAAATCGTTACAGAAGTAACTAGTCTGTATTTCCGTGTATTTCGGGGTTTTCATTTTGTACTCTACATACCGCTAATATCGGCGGCGGATTGCGGCTCCTGCCGCAGACTGCGGTACAGCTGGACCACTTTCCCCGCGGTGCGTGTCAGCTGTTCTGTTAGCGCCGAACATAGTTGCGACGATGACACTGGAAACAACAAAAACTATGTTAAATATCAGGGGAAAAGCAGTACTCGAACGACAAAGATAATCTTTGATATATTTTAGTATATAGGCTATACGTATAGCTTTTGCGGTAACGTATAGTTTAAACAGTAAAAACGTACATTTACAAAATGTAGTCAAAAATTAATGTTAACTCTGAAGACCAAAATGGAAAAATATGCTATCATTTAAGGTATAACACACATACATACATATTTTCACACCGGAAAATTTCGGAAACTTCTCACAATTTTGTACGGGGATTGAAACTTTCCGCTTCTTAAATTTAAATTTCCTATATTTCTAGTAAAAGTTTCCTGAAATTTCTTAGAACTTTTCCAACTTTTTGGAAACTTTCCGCAACTTGCACATCAGTAGGTACACCAGTCTAAACATACAACTTTCGCTTCCTCTACATTCATCAACCTCGTCATGCACGTACGTCGGTTTCGGGTGCTTTTGATTTGGCCCTTATCAGTACATCTTGAATCTGATCAATGTATGTCCGTCTAGGGCGTCCCCTACCGACATCTCCGCTCTCGCTTTGTATACCTCTTTCGTAACTCTTCTTTCATCCATACTTTCTAAATGACCAAACCATCTTATCATACACTTTTAGATCTTTGTCACTACACTCACTGCATCTTTCAGGTGGGAGTCCCTCGGAAATCGCATCGTTTGTACGAATTATCATATCGTTTTTCAAAAATACCTGCAGGAAGGGTAAGGTTGTATTTATAACGACATAAAAAAAAAACTGGCGAAAATTACTTTAGGATAAACAAAAACTCGGACAAACGATGTATTAGGACAAATGACGATCAGGGATTCCAAAACAGGCCCCTTTCAGGTATATTCCATTATAAAAAATAGCGTCAAACATAATGTACTCACTGGCTGGGTCTTGCGGCTCGTCCGGCTTGTGCCGCGGGCGCTGCGCGGGCGCCAGGCGCGCCGTCACCTCGCGCGCCTTCGCCGACAGCTCGCGCTCCGAGCCGCTGCGGCCTGCACACGCCGGTCGACATTACACAACGGTGAGACTAGACAAGATGCTTAAAGTTTCCGTAACAGTTTTCGAAAACTTACAAAATGTATGGCATCAGGGTGTGTTATAATTTGCATAAATACGATGTACTAATTTTAATAATGTTTACAGTTTAAAAATAGATATTTCTAACGTCTTTGAATACTACTAATAAGGCTTAGAATATATTGACTCAAAATAATATTTTTGCGACAAACAATTATATTGATGTTACTGTAAAGATCAAGATTGAATAACTTCAACGTAAATAAATTTATTTTCTAAACATTTTCAAATAAAAACACCTCAATCAATGATTCTAATACAACTAGCGCCATCTACCGATACCTTATGTTCAACGTCCTATAAAACCTTCACCGACCGGTTCGCGCTATCTGACATCAAATATCAATTTACAGCACCAAAATCCACTTTAATAACTACTAGCGCCATCTGTTGTACCTTAATAACTGACTCCAATACTACTAGCGCCATCTACCGACACCTTCCGTCGAAAGTCCCACTCACCGATCCGCCGCCCGTCGACGCTGCCGGCGCGCGGCCGGCCCGGCTTGTCCTCGGCCTCCGAAGAAGACTCCTCTTGCGCCGCCGTCGCGAGGCTCACTGTTAGTCAAGCGTGATCACTACTTAGCCGTGGGTTATCTCGGTGCGTGTCATTAAACGCCGCACTCAGAGTCAGTTAATGACTAGTCGTTCCTTAATTACGATTTTTCGGTATACTATAATTTTATCGACAATTAATTGGCAAATTTTCGTTTCACAACCAACGATCGGCAAAAGTATGATGAATACATTATGCAACTACAGGTTTAACATATGATTCATAATATAAATGATTTATTTGACATATTTTTCAGTAAATCAAAATTGGCTGTGATATGGAGGCTCAAATAGGTTAGGTTAGTTTTTATATACGCCCAAAGGACAAACAGCCCAGAAATAGGGGCCCCGCGTAGCGGGGACCCGTCGATTCAAATGCAAAAAGTAGGTAGATGTAATATATGTTACTTTGTGTAATAACAGTATGTAAAGTAAGCCGTTTGCTTAACGATGAGTTTTTAAAAGCCATGCTTTTAACCAAAACGTTTTTAAAGTGTACTATTTGATTAGTTGTTAAACGGCGTATATTAATCTGATACATTTGTGAAACAATATATTTATGAAATGAACAGTATATGAAACGTTGGTAGTGAAATTAACATTTGTGAAACAATTATCGGTAAAACATTAGTGAACCCGATTTTTTATGTCCAAGTTTGAAAACGAACGAGTTGATGGTCTTTATATGGCTCTGAGTACGGCGGTAAGACTTTCAAATGTATTTCCAATTCGAGGTAGTAATCTGACACTGTCAAATGCATATTGAGTTATAATACTCTTGAGTGTGTAAGTAGAAGTACTATTTCGAATTAAAAATATAACATATGACTCTTAGCAGGGTTTTTTCTAACAGTGGAGGGACTACATTGTTTATGTGGTGACGACCGTCAGAGTGTCGTCTAAAAACCACTGACAACTCCGCACCGTGCTGGCAAGGTTCGCGAGTGTGGCGATGACTTTCCGAAAATCGAATTTTGCTGCAAGCGATATTTCCATTCGCAAAATTTACCAGTCTTTATTTTTTTCAGTAGCTTATTTTGCCAAATATTTTTATCTCAGTAGAAATAATTCCATTATCATAGTTTTCCCATCTGTATTTATCTGAAAAGTTATATCATTTTCACAGAGTCGACGGAGATCCGCTAGCGCGGAGCTCCTACTTGGGGATGAGTTGCCCCTCCGGGCCTGCTGCAAAACTAACATAACCTAACCTAAACCTACCTACCTAGTTCGGCATAATTACAATGGTGAAATTTACGACTGGAAAATAACCAGAATGATAAAAATGCGACCAGGAAAAATTAAGAATGGGAAAAAAAGACATTCGGAAAAATCACGAATCGGAAAAAACGCGACTGGAAAAATTGCTACCAGAAAAAAAAGATTTTTGGAAAAATATCGCCACCCTCTCATTTGCTTGTGCGTGATAATTTAAAAATGAGATCCGGGTCCGAAGAATAGTGGTCACGTCTAAAAACCATAAACGAAAACGATTCATTTCAAATTAAATCAGTATATCGGATTTCATTTATAAAGTTCATGTTTTTATAAAATTAGATTCTAAAGCAACTTGAATCTTATCATAGCATAGGATAATTTTATCAATGAGTTTATTAAACAGTAAGTATACTTGGTTGGTTGGTTGGTTAAAAATCAACATATTAAACACTCTTGTTGTATTATGTCATTTGTATTAGAGTCCTCTAATGCCAAGTGTAGGTGGATATACTTTAGCTTTGATCATAACGCATACGATTTATTATAACATCGTTTAAAATTATATATCTTTATTACAAAATATAAACAATCATATTTCAAGTGCACGTTGGGCAAGCTCTTTGATGAACTATTAAAAGCTTGGAGTACTGTAACTATTTATTTTGTTATAAACGGTTCAAGTACACTGCCCTCCTAAATAAAAAGGACGCAAGCGCAATTTGATGGTCGAAGTAAATTTAACCCAATTTATTAAGAAATGAGGTCCCTAATACATACGCGGTTTTATGAGACATACGCCCTTTTTCCAAGGAGGGCAGTATTGGTTGAGACTTGTCTTACCGGAGCTGTAGGCGCTCGCGAGCGGGCGGCGACGCGCCTGCGCCTGCTTGTTCATGGAGCTGATGGTGGGCCGCATGAGCCCCGCTCCACGCCGTGCTGGCGCCGGGTCCGACTCCGAATCACTCTAAACACAAACAATATCTGTATCCCATTTCAATGAACTTCTTGACCGTAAGGCTAGCCAGTTTGGAGCAGTTCCTAACAGTTTCTGAACTCCTGGTAGGGTGACTGGATGATACAAGCTTTGATCCACGTCATAATCGTGAACGGGTGCCGTTTGTGAGGACCGGTCTGCTCACGTCTGCAAGGACTTGTTGTTCAGTAAATTATTCCAGTTATGGCTTTTGACGAAGAGACCTCGTCGTGCTGTTCTCCTAGTCATTATTTTTAGATTAATGTATTTGACCTTAGTACATTTTTGGCTAAAAAAGTGCCTTTCCATGGCTACGAAGAAAAGGGGAAGAGGAAGACCTCCGACCACCTGGATGACGAATGTCCAGAGAGACATGAGGGAGCTGGGCCTTGAGGAACAGTCACCATCAGATATATTGTAGCGGGCGAGGTACTCAAATATTTCGGAGCAGCATTACTTTTCAATAAATTCGTTACACTAGTTATGGTCAATAACACCAGAACATGCAATTTGTTATAAATATAAGAGCAGCGACCTTTCAATAAATTCGGAACATATAACGAGGTAAAAATATCAGAAAGCACAGAACGTCAAAGGTATCTACGCACTCAGGGTGATCATAAAGATCGGAACATTTATGGAAAATATACCTTAAGTCTGTATCACACAGTTTAAATTCGTTACTATAATTATTATGCATGTCGATCTTTGGCATGACGTATTTATGTTTTGTTTGGAATTCGAATCTACTCGTGACGTGTACACGTCACGAGTAGATTCGACATGCATAATAATTATAGTAACGAATTTAAACTGTGTGATACAGACTTAAGGTATATTTTCCATAAATGTTCCGATTTTTATGATCACCCTGAGTGCGTAGATACCTTTGACGTTCTGTGCTTTCTGATATTTTTACCTCGTTATATGTTCCGAATTTATTGAAAGGTCGCTGCTCTTATATTTATGACAAACTGCATGTTCTGGTGTTATTGACCATAACTAGTGTAACGAATTTATTGAAAAGTAATGCTGCTCCGAAATATTTGAGTACCTCGCCCGCTACAATATATCTGATGGCGACTGAACATGACGCACAGGAAAGAACCAAATGGTGCCGCATGATTGGGAAAGCCGACCCCGTGTAACGGGATAAGGCGAGGCCAAAGAAGAAGACCTTAGTACATTTTTTATTTGTGCTAGTTCTAATATTTGTTACTTTATTACCTTGCAATGTAACTTACTTTTAAGTATTATTGTATGTTATGTTTGAAAAAAATGACCTTCTGCTGGAGTTTCTTGCGGTGCTTCTTCTCCGCAATGATGGTCTTGTCCGAAGCGCTAGTACACTCTATATTACCGACGTGTAAAAGAGCCCGTACGTGACCAATTTACTGAATAAATATTTTGATTTTGATTTTTCATTTTGTAAACCTTTTTTTATAGTGAGCATTCTATGTTTATTGACAAACAAATTAATAAAGTTTTAAAACTTGTGTGAAATGATACATTTGGGTGCGGTGTTTAAAGTTCACTGGTCTCCCCCCCCTCCCCTGGCCGCTTCACCGCCCCTGCCGTGAAATGTGTCCCCGTTAACGGTTTTTTAACATTCTTGGGACAACTATAATAGATACGAAAAAAGTGTCAAGGACAAAAATGTTCCAAATTAAATTCTAAACAGAAAAGATAATATGTATTTTTTTTGTAGGATCGACGGTTTTCAAGCTATAGCTTCAGGTACCGGCCTGCAAATTTTTGCACACAACTTTTTTACTTTATGCAAATAAATAATTTAATTCATAATAGGGCATTTGCCTGATATTTAATTTCACATATTAATTTGGATAATATACGTAGTATGATAAAATAATTGAAAATCAAATTTGAAAACGGTAATAAAATAAAAAAGTTATATATAGCCTTTTAAAGTTTTTTGTCTATCTCTTTCTCACGAAACGATGTTTTGCGTGTAATTCATATGGCGGTTGAGTAATATGACGTCATATTACTGTATTTTCCTCTCTGTCTAAAAGCAAGTTTTAAACATTTATATCTATCTTATTATTAAAGATATTAAAAAAACTATTTATACTAGGCTATTAAGAAGGTAAAAAAGGTACAATTTAAATACTAATAAAAAATTAGGCAAATACCCTATTGGTATGTACATATATCAACGCGTCATCACAAACTCGTCCAGATAGGGGTAGGCAGGTTCACTACCATCTAGGCTAACGTGTCGTAATTCTTGTCTGTTTTTAAGATGAAAACGTGTGTATAAGTTAGTAGGGACCCGCTCTCGCTTCGCTTCGGTTTATATGAATTTTCTTCAACACTCTTCTATAATCCAAAATTAATTATACATATAAACCTCCCTTTTGAATAAGTCTCTATCTCCCTCTATCTATCGCTGAAAACTGCATCAAAATCCGTTGAGTAGTTTAAAAGATCTAAGCGAACAGACAGCGGAAGCGACTTCATTTTATACTATATAAAGAAAGATATCTAAGGGCCGTATTAATAAACTAATCTCAACTCAAATGCTCGTCTCGAGATGCGTCAAAAATGACAGTGTTCTATGGTTTGACGTTTTTACTTTGACGTATCTTGTGACGGGCATCTCGGCCAAGATGTGTTTATTAAATACGGCCCTAAAACTAACCTGGTTCAGAACTCCGACGCTGCTGCTCCTCGTCATATTAGACTTGGTGTGTCGCGGCGCCGGACGCACGAACCCGCTCGGAGACTTCCCAGCGCTGGGCGAAACTGTGGGCTTACTTGGAGAGGCTAAGGACGTAAAAAAAATGTCTCACGCACTAGCAAACATTTGTTATGGCTGTGGATACTATTTATGCAGCAAACTAAACGTATTATTTATTGTAACTACACGGTGTAATCGTTAAGTGTAGCCAGGCGATTATTCCGTAAATATATCATTTCAGAAAACTTTAAACTGATATCGAAAGTACGTTACCCAATGAGTAACATCACATCAATAACTTTTTTTTAAAATAAAAGTAATAATATTAAAAATATTAAGTTTAAACGCTCCCATACTCATATAGTGCGACGTTCCTTGAGGCCGTAATTTCCCTACCGTAAGAGATAAAACTGTTTAAGATTCATAATTTACACGAATAATCTGTAATAAATAAAACACACACAAACAATTTGCCTCGTGTGGTTGCCGAGTTAGAATAGTGCCACTCCATGTCTTCCCGTGGATGTCGTAAGAGACGACTAAGGGAATAAAGGCTTGTAGTACTGTTAGGCGATGGGCTTGCAACCTGTCACTAATACGCTGGTAAACATCTTAGCCTAATTGTGCAAATTGTGGTTATAGAATTTTTAACAAGTTTTAAGAGATGTTTGTAATTCTGTAGCTCTGCCTACCCCACTCTGGGAACGAAGGCGTGAGATTATGTATGTATGTAAATAAAACAATTCATGAATCATATGATAATGGTGAAGTGACCAAGCCATTTAAACGAAAGCCTCTCAAGTCTCTCAACGAACGGCGTACTAAATGTATGGGAGGGTTTGAAGTAAATATTTGGGATATTTCTGGTTCAATTAAAAAACAGTTATTGATCTGATTTTGCTAATTGGGTAACGTACTTTCGATACCAGTTTAAAGTTGTCTGATATCTGTTATATTTACGGAATCATCGCTTGGCTACACTTAACGATTACACTCTGTATAAATGTATATCACAACTTGCTCACGCAGACTCTGTTGCGTAGCGCAATGAAATACGCCACGAGCAAGTCTGATATAAACTGTAAATTCTAAACCGATCCATTGTAAAAGTCTAACCGTATTAATAAGATTTTAATATCATGTTCTCATTAATGAATATTTAGCAAAATAATTCGTAACGCCATCTATTGTTGAGCGACCGTGATCTATTTTAATATGTTGACAGTGATAGCACATTCCAAAAGATGGCGCGGTGAGTCAGATAATAAGAACTTACAAATACAGCGCCATCTATTGTGGAATAACTTACATTGAAAGGTTCGAAGAATAATAAAACCGGTTTCTATTTAAAAATGCATTAAGATCCCGAGCTAGTGTTAATAATCGATTCATTCAAGGTATATTTTAAATGTAAAGTATATTTATTTACCTTTCAACTACTCTTACAGTCTATAAATACTACCCTAATAAGTTGTAACATACTTAAATTAAATAAACAATAGTGCTAATTATACTTTTAAAGCAGCGTGGTAGCAAAATGACAGCGTAAAAGTAACACCAGGCAATGGTACAAGCTAGCCATAACCCATTTCTAATATAACATGCAGCAACGATAAATACACAATATAAAGCCCAAATCGTCGGTGATATTACAATACCGCGTAATAAACAAATTCTATAAGTTGCAAAATGTACCTTACTGACTTACTTAATAAGATGTATTTTCCAACTTATTTAATTTGTTTGTAACGGCAATTGTCAATTAACCAATACTCCATTGGTTTTGTAACTAAAGTGAATGTAAACAAAACAAACCTCGTGGCTATGTTGGATATAAATAATAAATAACAAGGGACAATCTCACATGAAATGAACTAGTCCCAAACTAACCTCTAGGCTTGTACTATGGGTACTAAACAACGATCGTCGCTGTCACCTTTTCTCTCTAATGTGTGAAAGTGACAGCCATACTGAACGCGCGACTGCATCGCTACAAAAAGTTGCCGTGTGCTGCCTCCCTAAATGGAGAAATGTATAGTAAAATACGCAGAAAAAGTCACTCTGGCACAACTTTGCTCATCGCAAAAATATTTTCCCATATCGGGATTCGAAGCCGGAAACGCTAGCTTCATAGGCAGGGTCACTACCAACTAGGCTAAACGCATCGTTAAAAGTGTCAAATAGCCAAATCAAAACTGTTTTGTCATCCTTTGTCGTAGTGTTCTGCTATTGGCTAACGAACTAAATCACGTGTTTTTGTTTGTTTACATTCAGTTAAACATATAAATTAAATGGAGTATAGTTGTATCCTTCAAGTTTAGGTACGTGCGCTACATTTATAAAATCTTTGAGGCGTTGTTGAGTCATTATTTGAAATTTGTACATATTGAATATCTTTTACTTGAATAACATATAAAAACAAAAAAATATATGTGATTATTCCTTCGAATGAAACAATTTGAAAATTGTTAAAGTTAAGAATTAGTAATATCTTCTCCTCCACCAAATTAGTAGCAATTACTCCCGTAATACCATTTTTATGACGACATTTCTCATTTGCTAACTTATCTGTGGCGTGTGAAGGAATAGTAATAGGGCGTTGTCCAAAAAAAGTACTCGTAATTAAGGACAAAAATTAACCACAGTAACTTTTCCACTACGTCACGATAATTAGTCATACAGGTATAGTCCATTCGCTTAGTTAGTGTCGCTACACGCGCACGTACTTGTGGTTATTGTAATAAAATACGAATATAATTCGAAGTAAACTGCTATATTTACTTACGGCGTAACACACGCAAGTGAATTTGCTAGTTTACATCGAAATATATTCATATTTTATTACAATACAGTACTTTTGTTTCGCTCGCTCTCATATGAGGACGCTCTGATGCTAGTTCAACCTACTTTACCCAAACCCAAAAGACTTTGTAAGACCCCTTGCTCTTTACTTTAGTAAAGGTTCAGTGAGGCTAGACAAATCACCAAAATCACCTTTAAACCCACAGATATAAATACACATAGATAACGTAAACACCTCAATCTGTATGAAATCCAACCGTGTCACTTTTTGCTACCAACTGGGATACACCAAGAGAACAAAATTTTCCGTTTTCCGCACAAAATTTATTCAAAGTCGTCGTTTTTTGTGCTATTGCAGTTTTTTATCACGCAACGATGCATTTTCTTTATTTTCGCCGACCGGCTGCAACAACAGGCGCGCGGAACGTCAGTAGCGACGGCCAACCCCGACGCCTGGTCGAGGTTTAAGTCCGGATTCGGACACGCGAAGTAGATGCTTTTGCGTTATCTATGTGTATATCTGTGTTTAAACCGCTTCTCAAATTGTACAAAACTGTACAATAATACCTCGCCCACCAACTAGTAAGTGCCAAACCACCACCAAACCAAACATACAGTTATAAACCATGGATTTCGTTTGCATAAGTATTCAGCATTTCATTTTTTTATCAGGTAGATATAGGTATGTACCATTACAGCCTGTTTTTGTAAACGCCGGGAAATATTCGGAAAGTTGCAGTAAGCATGAACTTAATAAGAGCCATTTAATTCACGCACTTATTAAAATTAAATCAATGTTACAAACAATCCACAAGCCCCCTTTTAAAAAAGAACTAGCCCCCATTACAAAAACCTGTATCCCCCTAAGCCCCATCACCAAGCATCTCCTCCATAAGCTCTCAAACCTTGCGTTCGTGGCGCTGGCATCGGCTTCGCGGCCAGGTCCGAGAGCGAGATGGCGCGGCGCATGCCGGACTCTTCTTCCGGGGCGTACGGGGAAAGGTGCGTGCGATTCGCTGATCAAACATGCTGACTTAAGTCTTACCACAGAATATATAATAGTAAAGAAAGCGCTCGTTTAAGAAAACAGCGTCTAGGCACATTATGAACCGTAGTTTATCTCTAAATAAAGATATACCGCGCGGTTTGCTTGTGTGTATGCTTAGACTGTACGCGCCGTGAGCACACCACAAGCAAACTCAACTGGACGGACCGAGCCGTCCGTGGAAGCAGTGTTAGATTGCTTGCGTACGCAAAAAACGTCATCACGTAAATGTCATATATGGACAACCCTAGCGCCCGAGCGGCAATAGGTAATAGAAACTCCTAAAGGGCCTAATACAGGGATGGCCAACTTGGTTAGACTCAAGATCTACTGTTCACTGACGACACACCGTGCGGTCTACCAATTACATACTTCTTGAAATCTTAAATGTGCAGTCTGTTCTACGTATTTATATTTTTTGCCTTGCCACTATCGACTGCACTAATAGTCGCGATCGACCGGTTGGCCACCCCTGGTCTAATACTATAGTTTACGTAGTTATAACGTGTGTACTCTGTGCTTCGCTTTTTATCTAGTTTTTTTTATTTATCCGCACGCAGCCTAGCCAGAGCTACCTAGACATTCAAATAATATTTTTTTATGCTATAGGAGGCAAACGAGCTAGCGGGTCACCTGATGTGATGTGATCACCGCCACCCATGGACACCTGCAACACCAGGCGCCCGTTTATCAAACGCTTGTAACTTGTATTACAAGCGGAAATCTCTTTCTATCAATATGTATTAAAAATATACTTTCACTTGTATTACAGGTTACAAGCTTTTGATAATCAGGAGGAGAGGAGTCGTAGATGCGTTGTGACCTATACAAAAGAGTATACTCGTCTCTTGGATACCCCAAAGTCGTAGCGGTCCGGAAACACTGTCGCAATAAGCTGTCCATAACACTGTCGTGCGCGGCCAAAAATTTTGTCTAAGATGCACAGACTTTGTACATAGACGATGTTATAGTTTCGCGCCAAAACAGCGTAGGGTGGAGTAATGAGGATTTAAGTATCTTGTTTAACGCATTGAGAATAAGTACTTCTAGTACAAAATATAGTTAAATGTGATGATGCTCGCCTATTTCAACGCGCGTTTCAACACGAACTACTGTAATCAACAGGTTCTCGAAATCATGCTACGTTTACTCACATAACTTATTTAACCTTGAACTTGCTACTAAATTAAACTATTTGTAACTCTAAATTATTTGTTTACGCTAAAAAGTCTACATAAAACTAAGTAATTCCTAATTTTTTGCTCTTAATGCGGACAAAAAGCAAAAAAAGACATCCAGACCAACGTACGTGTCCAACTTTTAACAGTATACTCACGTACGGCTGGCGTGGACGCTTATATTATACCAATAATAAACATGCAAAAATAAAAACGCTTGCATACCGTCTAACAATGTCTCTTTCATAAGAATAAAAGAAACAAATGATAAACGTACACCTCGTTTGATAATAAAAAAACAAGATAAAAACACCTTCGATTTAAAACAATATGCAAAAAATCAAAAACATGCTGCAGAAATGGTAGAAACCATGCGTTCCCAACCTTGGGGGACAAAATGCGACGGCAAAATGGGAGTATGGAAAGGAACCCTCTTAGCTAGGGCTGATAACCTCATGCCACCCCCAGAATGCAAGACTGGCCTGAACTTGGCACATGGCATTCTGTTCTCCATACACAATCGAGGAGTCGGAACTCTAATCATCTTTCTAAAAGGAGGTTTAGGTTTATTAAAATACAGCGATAGCCTTTTTGGTGAGTTTGTGCAACTCGAACTCGTCGTAGATGATTCGTAATTCTCACTGTCCAAATGTACATCTGTCTTTGGTATCACCATTTCGTTGTACACGCGTTGTTTTAGCGTTTTTGGCGCCGCATCAGTTTCAATAGTGTTATTTAGTTTTATTTCTGGGTTCCCTGATTCGCAGCTTGTTTCTATAGCTTCTGTGACTAGACCTCCTATTTGATCAGAATCTAGAATGTCCGGTAGACTTAGATTACGCTTGATTTCTTTTCCATCTGAATTGTTTTCAGTATCCGTGTCGACTTCTTCAAGCGTGAGCGAAGCGAAGTTAGGCACAGTCTGCTTAGTAGCTAGGTTTTCGAACTTTCTAGAAAGAACCTTAACAACGCCTTTACCATCATTGATATTAGCTTTTAAAGGTTTCATACGATACTCTTTCAATATTTTCTCCTGTAATATCTTCCGTTCTTCCATTTCAACCAGTTTATTAATGATTTCAATTTTCCTCTCGATGTATTTAAATTTCTTTATTTCCTCTGTCAATTCTTTCGGGTCTATATTTTCTTTCGTTCCTCGTCTGTTTGATGACGAAGCATCACTTTTGGAAGTCATTTGGTTGTGTTGATCTTTGATAAACTTTCCGTAAGAGAGCTTATTATTTTGTTCAGAGTAATAATCAAGTGAATCTTTCGCAAAGTCACTACTATCTTCTATTACATCTAACGAGTCCATGCTTACTTGCTTCATTCGCTCCATCCTCTGCATCGCGAACACTTCTAAGCTATCCATTTGTATTTCAGATTTATTTTCATTAACGTCTTTCTCTTTGACATAAACATCAAATGTTTTCTCATTGGTGTCTCCCGGGTCTTCTATAGGGTTAGAATTATTATCTTCCAGCGGCTTTTTGTTCGATATAAAGTTCTTATTCTGTAACCCATCTAATTTAGCTTTATATTGCGATGAAATAGACGAACTTTGACCAGATTTTTCTAAGCCAGCTTTAAGTCTATTATTTAATTTGACGGAAGACGTCCTTTTCATAGGTTTCGGAGGTTTATGCGGCACGAATTCCATAGTTATCTTGGCATTATTCTTTTGGCCAGAACCTCTCTCTAGACTCTTAGTGACATTGTTGAACTTAGTTCCATTAGCTTTCTCTTTATTAATCTGATTCTTATTCGTTTTCGTTTGTGAACTCTTTCGTATCTGCTCCTCGAATTTCTCCAAATTCTTTTGTACATGGGAATTCCGCTTTTCCATTAAATTTTTCAAAGGATTCGGCTTCGACGCCGGCTCTAGCACAACTTCAAAGCTGCAGCTTTTAGACTTGACCATAGCTTTAGATTCACATCCTTCCATTTCACTCTTATACTTTAGATTTTCAGCAAATTTCGGTTGCAGAGACTTACTGGTACTAGCCATATAGTCCTGCTTATGCAATCTAGGTATTTCATCTGTAGGTTTCTTCTCTTTAGTATACTGCTGTACGTTATTTCCATCGAAATAATACGCAATATTCTTAGCTGGAGGAGGAGCTGCGTGTTTTGCTGAGTCATAAAGACTTTTTGATCTTGTAACTGTCTTATGCCCCGAAAACTCTGACACAGGGATTTCAAATCCGTAAACTTTCTTTTCAGGAGGTTTAGGCGCAGGCTTAGACTGTACTTCTTTATATTTAGGACTGGCTTCTCCTAAATAATTATTGTACATATAACCACCGAAATATGGCACGTTATTCGGAGAAGATCCATAACTTTTGGATGTATTGTCAAACTCGTAGCAGCTTTTACTGTTTCTAGGTATACCTTGGTTACTTGTTAGTCTTTTAGGCTTAGTCCCTTCGAAAAGCATCTCTAGTGGAGCACTTTTGGTATATTCTGAATCGTCAGACAAAACGCTCTCTAAAGAGTTACAGTTAGTACGAGACAGATGGTCGTTTTCTAACAACATTTCATCTGACAACACCGATTCTTGACTGCAACTGTTCTTCATGTGTTTCCTCTGATTCAAGAAAAAACTAGCACTACTATGTCTGTGGTTATCTAAGTTCAGGTCATCATTATCGTTAAGGTTTTCAAATGAACAGTTCTGCGAATCATTAAGATTATATTTAGAGTCGCTCCTTTTAGCTTGGAACGCGACTTCGTTGCCGTATTTGAGGAAAATTTCATTAGACACACTGGAACCATTGGAATTATCGCTTAGAACTGATTCATTGGATCTCGTGATGCATCGTTTGGTTAATACACTTTGACATCTATACATATTTGTATAGTTAGAGTCCAGAGCTTCCTCATCCATAATATCATCTAGATTTGAGGGCATATTTCTTGGCAAAGTGGAGCTCTTTTGTCCAGCTATAAAGGAAGGTTTTGCTGGCACTACAGGCTTATCCATAGATCCACCATATATCTGATAATCAGATACTGCGCGACGAGGCATCTTCGCTTTCATGTGTTTCTTGCAAATCTTCTTCGAATACAGCTTATTTTTGCAGCTAGCGTCTTGGCTCAAACTGCAGTCTTCTAAAGAATCTGACGAGAAATTACCATCATCTCTTTCTTCTTTAGTTGGTTGTAAATCCAAATCGTCACGATTAGGCTCATATTCATTTAAATCTCCGTATTTCCTTGTTATTTCTGCTATCATCTTCTCTGTATCACTCTTTATAGTATCTACTATACTTTTCCCACTATCTATCACACTTTTCTCAAGCCCTACGAAGAAACTCAAAGAATTTCTCTTCTTGGGATCTAAAGAATTAACATTATGACTTTGCTGCGCTACTTTGTCCGTCCACTTACATTCCTCGGACACCGGTGAAACCGGACACGACTTATAATTCTTAAAAATACTCCTAGCATTCGGCTTAAGCAGCTTCTTATCTTCCGTATTCTTATTTAAGTTCAGCTGAAAATTCCTTGGTGGAATTTTCGGCGGTTCTTTATCTGTCGACGGGAAGAGTCTACTGAATACCTTTGACAATGGTTTCTTGGACATGTCCACAGTAAACGCTAGAGGTTTCTGCTCTTTGAACACCATAGGTCTCTGGCTATAAGGTGTATAGTTTTTACGCCTTTGTTCTTCTGTAGTTGGGTTATTGTCAGGGTATTCTGGTATATATTTGTTGACGTTAGCGGGGATGGCATAGGGGTTCTTCTGCCGATAGTCTAACGGGCAA
Organism: Acleris literana; assembly: GCA_946894065.1. Taxonomy (NCBI): domain Eukaryota; kingdom Metazoa; phylum Arthropoda; class Insecta; order Lepidoptera; family Tortricidae; genus Acleris; species Acleris literana. Next base: position 9,915,683 of record OX335697.1, on the reverse strand, counting down.
GGGTTTAGGCTATCGAAGAATGTGAGGCTGTCCGGTTCCTCGGGGCATGTCGCAATTCCTGGCAGCGTGTGGGCATATGCAGATGACATGTTAGTGACGCGGAGCTTGGTTGATTTTAGAGTAATAAGTAATTTTAGCAGAATCATCTCTTGTTAAATTTACATTACTTTTTAACACTAGTAGAAGTGCCGACGAGAAAAATGTTATGAAGTGAAAAGTGTTTTTGTAAGGAGTTTTTCCAACGTTATTTACTTAGAACTAACAAATTCTCGGATTAAATAAAACCTACTTTCAACAAGTTAAGTTTACAACATTTTTTTTAAAAGTTATGCCATCTCTAGTTTTTGACACAATAAATCGACAAACATTTAATTAAATAAAATTACTTATTACTCAATTCATTCGTGTCGTCATCACACTTTCAAATAACAGTGTTTTAATATTAGTAATTTAAATATTTATGTTTTTTATCTTTTATGGATGAAAGCTGATAAAAAATGTGTAGTAGATAACGGCATTTACATTTTAATTTCATCATTTTAAAAATTAACAAATTTTTAAAATAAGTTAATAAAAACCATAAACATTAAACGATTTAAGTATATAAAATCAATCGTATCACAATGTCAAAACTTTTGATTCCAACGCCATCTATCGAGTAACCCTCGAACTAACAACTGTTCACCTATAAACTGTGACATTCTTACCGTATGGGCGGGCGTTGTTTGGCACGGCGACGGACACGGGCCGCGGGTTGCGACGCGAGCTGTCTTTCTCGGGGATATAAGACAGGTCGGTCGTCGACTGGCTGGACTTGAGGTTGGAGCGAAACGCCACCTAGTGGAGAACAGTTAAAAGTGAATATATATTGATTCCGTGTAAACTTTTCGCGAGCGTCATTGAGCAAGTTGCACAGTTGTTGAGATATTTTCAAGTTGACAACTGTTTTTTCTATTTTCGTTTTGACGCCATTTGGAATAAAGCGACCGTTTATTCAGTTCGATTACAATTGCGAACGTACGAAAGGAATTCAACTGAAAGTCGACCGTCTAAATTTATTAATAATAAAACCGGGCAAGAGTATGTCGGACCATGCTCAGTGTAGGGTTCCGAAGCCGGTACTACAAACACAAAGTCTATCTAAAAAAATACGATGTGGAAAACTGCACCAGCAAAAGAGGGTAACTCCATGGCACTTACGATCTTTTGATGAAAAGCGCAATAACTAAAAACAGTATTTCGGATCATGTTGAAAATAATTTTGATTGAAAGTATTTATTAAGCGCTACGTTTGTAATTGCGCGACTTACGGTTTCAAAGATGGGTCTATATTGACTGGCATAATAGAGAATGTCAGCCAGTTAAGATTTTTGGCTTACCGTATTATTCATTAAAAACTAAAAATAGCTGTAAAAAAATAATTTCGGTACGTCAAATAGTTTTCGAGATATTAAATTTTAAACTTCGTATGCGGCGCTCGAAACCCGGCGGCTAGCGCTCACGGATGATGACGTCATCGCTTAACAGCGGTACGCGCCCTTATATGAAAATGTAAGTTTACAGGGCTATAACTTTTTAACCGTTATAAGTAGCCAGTTGAATTTTTCACAGAATACGTGTTATTATAAAATCTATCGTTTGAAATTGTACAATAAACAATAAATCAAATCCCAAGACGGGTCCCCATACAAGAAACATGAAAATAAACCATTTTTTTAGCATTTTTATACGGATTGTATTTTATAATGGCTTCTTATTTTGATGCTATTTTAAGCTTAAATTGTAGTCTAATTTTCATAGTTTCCGACTAAATAGCAATCTCAAGTAAAACTGCTACAAATATGTGACAAAACTGATTTTATCAACACGATGTTTTAAGCGGTCACCCATCCTGTTATAGACTACGCTTGAACTTGCTTAACTTTGTAAGTCGTAATATTTTTACGAATTCGTTTTGATGTTACTATGGCAGCTATGTTTATCTATTATTTTGTATTACATAACTAACTGTCTGTCAATGACCGGCTTTTCTATTTGTAATGTTAGTCGAATAAGTTGGTTAAATAAAATTAGAATAATAATCAAGCACTTTAAATTTTGGGATAGTGGCAATAATGCCTAGACCTAGCAAAGCGAGAGTGTTTTAGGTATGTAGGTAGGTACGTCTATCGACTTGGTAGCGCCCGCGCGCAAAATTTGACATAGATGAAATGAATACACGATGTATCAGAACTACTGCTAGGTCAATCAAAAATTCATGTTTTATAGTTCACTCTTTTGTACAGTAGCTATATTAATTCTAAATTAACATAAAATTTGTAAAGAAAGGCTAACCACCAAAGTTAAGCAACCACCGCTTACCTAAACATCGATCGTGTTGATTTAAACTAGGCACTTTCTAACATATTTGTAAGAGTTTTACTACAGTTTACTGCTTGTTCGTAAACTATATATGTTTGTATGGAGTTTTGATTATTATCTAAACTTAATGTGACACCGAAATAAAAAGCTATTATACAAATACAACCCGTACAAAGTTAAGCAACTACACGCGTAGTCTAAAACAGGATGGGTGACCGCTTAAAATATCGTGTTGATAAAATCAGTTTTGTCACATTTTTGTAGCAGTTTTACTTGACATTGCTATTTAGTCGTAAACTTCAAAAATTTGACTACAATTTAAGCTCAAAATAGCATCAAAATAAGAAGCCATTATAAAAATAGAATCCGTATAATAATGCTAAAAAAATTGATTTATTTTCATGTTTCTTGTATGGGGACCCCTCTTGGGATTTGATTTATTGTTAATTGTATAATTTTAAACGATAGATTTTATAATAACACGTATTCTGTGAAAAAATCAACTGGCTATTTATAACGGTTAAAAAGTTATAGCCCTGTAAACTTACTTTTTCATATAAGGGTGCGTACCGCTGTTAAGCGATGACGTCACCCCAGCAAGATGGCCCCCGCGTGCTTTAATATTATTGACCCAAATTTTAAACGTTCATAGAATCAAAACTACCGAGTCTTTTTGAATAAAATAAAAAGTAGTATGTTTGTTTATTTATAAACTTTACTTCTACAAAGTTTCAAGCGATTTGGCGTACCTACTGACATTCTTCATTATTTTTAGTCATAATGTGCTTTAGGTCATAATTAGACCCCGGTATCGGAGGTGCAAAATGGTAGCTGTCAAGTTCTTAGGGATGGGTAATCATATTTTTGATGTTGATATCGATACACGATTTTTCTATACATTAGGTTGTACACAGTTATTTTTTTTTGATCTATGATAATCATTGATAAGATATTATAATTGTTGTGTATATTTATTGTAACTACACTAGTTTACTGCAAAGAATCTGATCATTCATCAAGAACATGGTATGACCTTTGGTGAATATAAAAGAGTTTATATTTTGTTTTAAATTTATTTATGAATGCTTTATGCTAAGAAGATAACTAAAACTTCTTAATGATGAAAGATTTTTTTTTGTAAATAATAAAAATGTTCAATACATGTTGGTTTTGTAATTATATAGTCCTACTTTATAGAATAAACGCTATCATTATGATATAATAAAATATCGACATATAACTATGTTTATCGACATGAAGTTAATATTTCAAAACAATGTTTACCCTTCCCTAGTAATGGCTCGAAATTGACAGCTACCATTTTGCACCTCCGATACCGGGGTCTAGTCATAATCATCGCAAGTCATAACGTGTTTTTTTAAAGAAACTGTTACTTTTTCAGGATTTTTATAAATCAAACCTAACTTAACCTAGCCTTGTCTACACGTTAGATATTTCAGAACTTCTGAAAAGTTTACAGTTTCAGCGATATAAAAAATTATGACTATCAAAAATTATGTCCAATTATGTACATTATGACCAATAAAATTATGGGAAACAAAGGGCTCCCTTCAAAGATAAAGGGGGGAGGGGGCACACAATTTACACTACTGTCGGAGCGATTATTTTCGAAAATATTCATTTGATCCAAAAAATGCTTGGAAACCTAAAATAGTTTTTATAAGAACTGTCGAAACATGTGCCCATTCGTTGAAGTTAGCTAGAAAAAAAAAACTTTTGTTCCATGTATTGTGTGCCCCCAAAATATATTTATTTTATACAAGACAATACTTAAAATTTCATCAATCATCTTGTAGTTTTTGAATAAAACGTCGGAACGGAACCCTAAAAAGGCCGCCGTAGTACCAGGCTCACATGAGATGACCGAAGTACTCACGCTCTCCAGCTGGCGCCTGGTCTCCAGTATCCGGCGGTTGAGCTCCTCGCGGCGCCGCGCGGCCTCGGGGTCGAGCGGCTTGGCGGGCGGGCCCGGCGCGCGCGGCGCCGGCGTGGGCGCCGCGCGCGGCGTGCGGGACAGGTGTTGCGACGATAGCGAGTTGTGGCCTACAATACAAATATTATTACATAGTCGGTGTCAATTGAAATTGCCAAACATGTAAACAAATTAATACTGTTAGACTCAAATATTCATCCATCAAGCGTGTTTAAATTTGAAGTAACGTATAAATACCAGTTATTTAATCTTAAACTTAATGTGAAAGTAAAGTTCGACCCCCTTACTAATAACGGTAACCCCTTAGTAACGGTGGTATAGCTATACAATTTTTTGTCCTTATCTGTCAAATTCAAATGTCGCAATGACAGTAATGGTGGTATAGCTATACAATGTTTTGTCCTTATCTGTCAACTTCAAATGTCACAATGACAGATAAGTACAAAACATTGTATAGCTATACTACCGTTACTCAACGTTTATTAGTAAGGGCACAAAACAGATAGGTACAGAAGTAAATCACATGTATGTACTTCACTTTTCATACCTACGCTCGGCGGTCGCTCTAGGGTTGTCAACTATGGCTTATGCACAAAACACTATCGTGGTAGTGGCACTCGTATCTAGTTGTGACAAAACAATAAACCTACCAACTATTACAATACAAAAAGTTTACAGAGCAGAAACGTACAAAATTTTACGCTTGTCAATGTCCACTATGGAAATTCCCTAATAACTTCTAAAGGATTACCCTAGTTACACAATTTCCATTGCCCCATCCGTTTTAGACCTAATTTTGTTCCATAATTGCACAAAAAAGTTCACAGACGCGTGTCTCAAGCGGATGTCACTCGCGCTCGCACTGGTCCCAGCCGGTCCGAGATATCGTGTCCGTGAGCAGTGTCTATGTGTGCGTTGCTCAAGCGCAGTTTGTATGTAGATTGACTTCTGTACCTATCTATTTTGTGGTAAGGGGGTTGAACTTTACTTTCACATTAAGTTTAAGATTAAATAACTGGTAAGTGTATAAGTCCATGCTAAGACCTCACTTGATCTTTAAAAGCACGTGATTATCGAGTTATAATGGTGAATTGGTTCATTTGGTTGTGTTTACATATTTGTCAATTTCAATTGGCACAGACCATAGTTTGATTTATCTTTACATGTTGTTTACAATTTTAATTTTGCGATTATTTTCATGAGCCTGAAATATGTTTTCAGTCCGATTAAGGCTCAGATTACGCTATCCTAAAAAAAAAAACAGTCAATTTAGTTAGTTAGGCAAAGTTATACAGATCCTGGTGTTAGCGACGGCAGACCTGAGGACGAAGTTTGAAAATTGAAGTTCGAAGTTACGTTAGCTCTATCCATGTCATTCGAGACTAAATCGAAAGAAAGGGATGAAGCTACGTAACTTCGAACATCGATTTTCGTAGTAGGGCTTTGGTAGTTGTCGTCGGTGGACTCACCCGCGGCGCCGGGGTCGGGCTCGCCGAGGCTGTCGAAGGCGGACTTGAGCAGCAGCTCGCGCCGCCCCGCCGCGTCCATGCTCTCGCACGAGCCCGACAGCGGGTGGCGCGCGCCGCCCTCGCCTACGGGCGTCGACACCTAAGACAAACAATGTGTGCAAATATAATAAAAAGTAGCTTTAAACGCGTTATTTTTTCCATTTTCATCCCTTGTAGTTTCAGTTTAGCTACAGGAATCGGGGGGGACCAATGATATTTTATATTAAGATACGTCATCTGCGCGCAAAAGCGTTCCTCAGAAAGGAAGGCAAATTGCCTTACTATCGTTCAGTCGCGCCGCGGCCGCTGACACGCACGCATCGAAGACAATGAAGTTTAATTAGCGAAAAGTAAAAGATATATTTCATAAAAAATGCCGTCTTGTGTTTTTCGAACCTGCCGAAATTATACTGTAACTATAAAAGGATGAAAGGATGTCTCATTTCATTTGTAAGTACCGTAAATATTTTTTATGTTTTTAGTTTACATCGCCATTCTTTATTTAATTTGCACTAGCGGCGTCACTGTCAAACTTGAGATACATAATTAGAAATCGCATGAGGGCGATAAAGACGGGTATAGCGGCCGGCACCGGTATCCAGGCACGCCGCGTCATTCGGGTACGCAATTTGAAACAACTATTTATCTCTTTCTAAAAATAGCGTTCGCTGCGGATTGCCGTCCTTGTCTGTAGAAATATGGTAACGTAGCAACTGTCAGTAATTGGCGACGGGTTTTTAATGCGTTTAGTATGAGCATAACGTATCTAAATATAAAATATCATCGGGGGGGACACGCAACTCTAGCGTTTTACTTTCCTAGTTCAATATTTCCTACACGGTCCCCCAAATCTAAGAAATCATAATAACATGTACATAATGATTTCTAAGAACTATGATACCTCAATCGTTGTCAAAATGTATATTTTGCATTACCCGAAAAAAGACATGATTTCATTTTACAATATTATAGGCGTTATTTTAATTGATATCTATGCCAAAATGCATCTTTGTAGTGGGTGCCCTTCGACTGACCTAAAATTTCATGTGCTAAATTTTTTTGATCGAAATTGTTTCCTATAATATTCAACGGCATACTTCTTTTTTAGCATACAGATTTTTTGCATACATATTTTTTGTTCTAAAGCACTTTTGGTCTAAAATTGTTTTGTCTAAAATTTTAATAACTAAAAGGCTAAATCCATAACATTGTTTGGTCGAAGCCCCTTCCAGTATAAAACATCTAGGTCTCAACTAACCTATAGGTTGGGTTAGGTTAGAATTGTGTCAAGGCGCGAAGCGACACAACTACGCCTCACGGTCAACGCTATACCAAAAAATCGTACGACAAAAAAAAGTTATTCCAAACAAATGTTATACTAAACAATTGACCGAACAATATTATGCAAAACAACTTCGATCAAACAGCTTTCGACATTTAAATCATTAGACGAAACGTGGGTATGCAAAAAAATATGATGCGAAACAAAAATAGGCCAAAATTTTTTAGATCAACCGATATAGACCTCTTTGTAGTATATCCCAAGAGTCTCCTAGCTAGACCGCGGACAGACAGAAAAACGAACATGGCGAAACTATAAAACTTGTTTACAAAAGTAATTTGGCTACATACGGGTTCTTTTACACGTCGATAATATATAGTGAATCTACTAGCGCTTCGGACAAGATTATCATTGCGGAGAAAAAGCGCCGCAAGAAATGAACGTTTGAGTTCGGAACCATAGAAAAAAGGCTACTGGTCCACGTGACAGTCGATGTGTTACCTCGTCGTCGTCCTCCTCGTGGCCCGAGCCGCTGAGCGAGGCCGCGGGCAGCGCGAGCCGCGAGCCCCACGCCTGCTTGGAGCGCCGCACCGACTGCCGGAGCTCCTCCGCGTCCATGGCGTTCACCATGAACTCTCTAACGTAACGATACAACATTTACAACTATTAGATAGATAATAACCCCCGATGTAATGACCCCTTCTTTCAGAGCTGATATCTCTTAAACGGCTGAACCGATTTTCATGAAACCTAGCTAAGAAAAGCAAAAAAATAAACGATTTGAATTCGTGAATTTCATTTCGTATCGAATCTGTGCAAACCCAAATAGCCTTGGCTTGTTTTTTGTATGTTTTGTTTTTCTTTAGGGTATAAACTACATATAATCATACCAAATTTGACGCTTGTATGTTTTACTATGGTTTTACCGTTTTTAAGAGATCACAAAAAAAAAATGTTACTTATATGGGGACCACCTGTATTATTTCACTTTCTTTTAAAATACGGTTTCTCTTTTAAGTTAGAACGGACGGACGGACGGCGTAGGCATATAAATAGGGACCCCTTGGGCTACTCTTCTGGCACGGAACCCTAAAATGTATACTCACCCAGGTGTTTCGTCTTCGTTGTTCCCCGGGTAGTAAGTCGGTCGATTCCTCTCTGAGGATGACGTTCGTTCCCCGTCGGAAATATCTTCGATATCTCCGTCGTGTTCTGTCGATTCTTGTTCCTGCAAAGAAGATAATGAATGAAAACAACTTATGCCAAGAGTCGTAGATTGAGTTCCGGTTTAGCTCAGGGCGATGTTTCTCACCCTCTAATTCACGTCAGATTTCCACGGTGTTTGAATATGTTGAAATTATTATAAAAAACTAAGTTTGTACGTTTCCGTCTTTTTAATTTCTTATTTTTTTGTAAAGGAAAACGTACGTTGGGTTGGCAACGCATTTGCAGTTTTGAGGTTGCCATCGTAAGACTACAATCTTGAGATTGATGGTGTCTATGGGCTTTAGAGTTCACTTTCCTTGCGGTGGCCTGTTGGCATTGATTTATATTTACCTGTTGGTTCATTTGCTTTCTATGTACTATCGCGATCGTTAATTTGTGACCCATTTAAAAAAAAATGGCTTGAAGTCGTCAATGTCATTAGAGATGCCAAATCATTTGTAACTTATAGGAGACTCAACCTTATTGTTGTAGAATGTCAGAATGACTTTGGACATAAGATGGGTCCTAAATTTAAGTTCGTGACTGTAAATAGCAAGTGCGTTGTCAACCCTAGGGACTACGATGGAAGGCCTCAATGCTAGTTATTCACTGGCGGTTGTCTTACCCCATATCGGAACATAAAAAAACACCGATGTCCTAGTCAAGATGCATTCCGCTAACTAAGGTTTCTATTCGATACGTTTTTAAACCAATCGCGTCACTGGTAGATGACGTGATACGAAAAGTTACGTGATCTACCAGTGTCGCGATTTGTTTAAAAACAAAATGAATAGAAACGCTAGTTAGCGTAATGCAACTTTAGTTAGAGGGTCTGGAACTTTTCGGCAAAATGTGACAGTAAACCTGTTTGACAAGTGTGACAGTAAACCTGTTTGCTTTGAATTGATCGCTAGCTTTATAGGTAACAATGAAACTACTTTGGAAAAGTATAATAATACAACTAAAAACGAAACTACAAATGTTGGTAAAACAAAACAAAAACAAAAATAAACCTCATATTTGAAACTGCCGAGCGACGAATCGTCTGTGTGGTGACGCGTGCGCACGGCCGGCATCGCTAACGCCACCTAGCGGCAGAAGCGGGAACTTAAATAAACATAGGCTAACCAAAAATGGCGTGCAAACTTTGAAGTTGATGAACTTCAAAAAGCAAAATACATTTAATGTTAAGTTTTGTGTTGATGTGGTATTAGCGACATCTAGTGAAACACAAAGGCACTAGCAACTGTATTTGTTTATTGATAACCAGAGGTCGGAATAGGTAGTGCTTATTAACCTAAACTTGACTCATGTTCATTCATGCGCGAGTGAGATGGGAATACGTTATTGAATGAAGATGCAACAAGTTTAGGTTAATAAGCACTACCTATTCCGACCTCTGTTGATAACAGACTAGCCTCTGCCTGCGGATTTGTACGAGAAGGATTTGAGTATCTCTACACTTACAAAATATCAGTCTTTCTAGGATGAAGAGTATTCTTTGTAGCAAATCCGTCAGACTATCTAAACATGACTTTATATTAAACATGACGAATTAATAAATCCATCATAATCCTATTTATTAACTAAATATCAACAATAACAAAATACAAAACTATAAAGTAATAAAAAACAAGTAAAATTATCTTATTTCAATAAAATACAAACCTCAATTTTTTTAATAAATTCATGCATAAAATATAGGCGCATCTATTGTGGAATAAAATAAACACGTGCTTTATTTTACTAACAACAGAAGGCGTCATCGACTATCAAGCTAAAAATAAATTTAAAACCAATGCATGAGAGTACATTTTTCAATGAAATGGAGTACAGCCAACAAAATAACAAGCTTCAAGCGACAAAGAGACAATGATATGATAATCCACATACATCCCGTTGCACAAAGGTTCATTAGCACTAATGTCCAATTAGGACACTTTCTGCCACTTTCTGCTTTTCTGAAGGCGATATTAAATTTTACGAACGTTTCTGCACTTGGGCAAGAATGACGTCTTATACGTCGATTCACGATTTCACAAAAGCTGCCACGAATGGAATGAACGATATTTATGTCACGTATGATTAAGTGAGTGTTGTCTTTTATTTCCCGTTCACCCATTCATTGTATTGGCGGCAGATATTGTTGAAATTTGTCGAGGTCCACCATAGATCGCGTCGATTTTAATAAAAATGGTAAAAACATATATTTAACCCTTGGTGTGTGTAAGCACTGATGAGTGCGACCTCCATTGTCTGCTTAAGCACTGACCAGTGCAAGGTCACGTGATCAACATATTATTCGATTTTGAACTCAAAAATGAGTCTAATAGAGTCTAAAATGTATTAATTTCTCCAAGCCCAATGAACTAATAAACCATAGACATTCATCATTCGTTGAATGAAACGTTTATAAGGTATAAAACAGTTCTAAATTTGAATTTGACGCGCCATTTTGCAACAGACGACGTGTGCAGGTGTGCGACCCCGTCCTACACACGAAGGGTTAATTATTCGAATGCGTTTATGTCTGTGCGTTCATCCTTCTGTGCGTGTATACATCTGGCTGTCCATACGTCCATCAGTCAGTTTGTCTGTCCTTTCACACGTCGTACAAAATTGGTAACTTTCAGAACTAAACTAACATTCTTGACAGTGTGGCCAACCTTAAAATAATCAAGCATGAACAAAAGCCATAGACAACACAATGCTGCAAATAAAAAGGAACCTTTTCTCCCCGCGGGCTAATAGTCAGAATGTCGTATGTTTTCTGCATGGTGCTGTCGAAGTTACGAAATAGGGCCTTCACCTGGGGCAGCTGCGAGAGGTTCAGCGATTTCGGCCTCTATTCCAATAGGGATAATGACCATAATCGTGTGAAAAACAAATAAAAATAAGGCAGTGCGCGGTTTTTGTCTCAATTGTGGTATTAGGGACCATAATCTTGCACGTAATTTAATTATTGATTCAATTCGAAAGTGTATCTTAACTAAGACATAATATATCGTCGATGATACTGCAATACTGCGTAAGTAACAAGTTAAATAAGTTGCAAAATATACCTTAGCAAGTAAGACAGTAAGGTATATTTTGCAACTTAGAATAAGTTCGTTACGCGGTATTGGATTGTAACCGACGATATCTAAATGTAAAACTTAGAAACTTCAGTACGTTCCAGTGAGATAGAACTCGAATTTGGCGTTTGTAAACATATCTTTAGACATATCTAAATTAAAAAGATACTTGGTCGAAATTTAATCAATAATTAAGTACGTAATGTACAATTTTGTACCCAATACAGTGAATAAAATAGACCATAACCGTGTATTCCATATGTTTAAAAGTGGATTCCAAAAGGAAACACCAAAACCAAAAATAAATAATAAACCTTGACCAAGAACTCTAGGCATTAATTTATTGAACATGTTCTAAGTGAAAGCAAAAGCCAAAGAACAATAATATCACTTTAATTATGCTACAGAGAAGACAATGAAGTACACCTCTTCTCCTGAATAATAATAATAACAATAAATTGTGCTCTAGGCTTGTACTATGGGTATTAGACAGCGAAAAACATACTTATAAAGAACAATACATACTTAAATACATATAAAACATCCAAGTTCCTGGAACAAATACTCGCGCTCATCACAAAAATATTTCCCCATAGCGGAAATCAAACCGTGGGGTGTGATTCTCTCAAAAACGTTCATTCACTCGTTCGTTCGTCCGACCGCGTTTTTGATAGAATCACACCCCAGGACCACTAGCTTCGTAGGCAGGGTATGCTAGTCATTAAATTTTTTTTAGACAGTAAATAACGCTAAAATTCCTGGCCGAGGTTTACACAAAAGAACACAGACCTGTCAACATAGTCTGTTGATTTAGAATAGTAGTGTAAAACAAAATAAGCAGGTTTAATTAATGTCGAACTTATTACTCAGTTTAATGTTAAAAAAGTTGACACGAGTCTTGTCTTCTTTTACAAAACCTTTTTTGTATAACTATTGACTTAATCTTAAAAATAAACAATTAGTTTGCAAATAACAATACCATCACCAGACAAAGAAAATTGTGTTTAAAAATACTAACTTTTACTGCAGTGCAAATATAAAATAGAGTAGGGTGTTAATTAGAAAAAGTTAATAAACGCTAGTTTGTCACTGTCAAGGGGGCTGATCATGACACTTACTTGTTTGCTGGCGAGCTGCCTCTTATCGTTGTAGCGCGTGTCTGTCCCGCTGTCTAGCGAACTGTCTTTGGAGCCGTCCGAGTCGCCTCGTTTATCTACAAAGTGTAAACTTAAAATTTAATTTCACAGAACTTATATGATAAAATTTATTAGATAAATAAACAGTACAATACAGCAGTCATAATATATATTGTTTCATAAGTATGTACAACTACACCTGTTTGTAGAAAGTTTAATAGCAGACAAGTTTTTATAGCAAGAAATATGGATTTTTTGTAGTTTTTGAGTTACCGATAACTGCTTTCTAGTAAAAAAGTGTTGAAAAAATGTGTATGCCGTTCGGTAAACGGTAACTTTAAGAGTATTGTAGTTTTATCTGACAATGCGGTAGAACTAGTATTTGTTTTATTTATATTACAGCTTACAGTTTTAATAACCTCAAAATGCGTCTTTGGCTAAAACAGTTGTCTTCTGGTAAATAAACTAACTAGGGGATGCTAGGGGCCACATTTTGCACATCATTTTCCCGATTCTACATCATGGATTGTTTTTTTTATGAGGAAATCGTTGATTTAGACGAAAAAGGAGTAATGTTGTTATAAAAGTGTTTACTAAATAAGACAAGTCAGATGGGACGGACCGGACTATACGTCAGAGTAGGAGTCGTTTACTGTGATTCCCGCGAGATTGTGTGTCGTGGATTGAATACTGGGTAGGGGATGGAAACGGAAGGCACCGACCGTTGGGCAGGCGGCGCGCCCACTTGCCGCGCGCGGGCGGCGCCGGGGTGGCGGGGGGCGCGGCGGGCGCGGCGTCGCCCAGGCTCTTCTTGGCCCACGACGGCAGCCGCCCGATGCGGAGCCTGCACACACACATATCTCATACACCTATACCAGAGGCGGCCAACCGGTCGACCGCAGCTATTCATCCAGTCGATCGAGGCGAAGCAAAAAATACTTACTTTTAATATAATAATAATAGTTCTGTAAAAATACATAGGACGGACGGATCGGTCGATCGAACAGAGTCTAGTCGATAAACAGTAGATGTTGTGTCTAACAGATCTATACAATATAGTTTTGTTACTATCAGTCAAACAAGTTGACATTTCTTATAATGTCAAATTCGGACACCGAGCCGAATGTTTTTTTTATTAACGTTTTTTTCTTCATTACGAAACCTGTCTTGAGAAACAGCTTTGCAAATTATTTTTAGCACATTCCCTGATGATGGCATACACCTTTTGCCCTAGTTATGTACTCTTATCATCGACTAATATAAGTAGTTTTTCTCAAAAATGTTCAGAAATGTTGACATTACTATCTACATAATGAGACGCGAAGTACATAGTTTACTGACAGTCCTCAAATTAAAAAAAAAAACATGGCGTGCTCGCTTCACAAGCCCGCAATGTTGCATACAAATTCCATTACTATACAGCTTGTAACTTTTTAAAAAGTGAAATAGCCCATAATAAAATGATGGCACAAGTCTTATACATCCAAATTTTATTCGAAACATAACTTTTTTATCTGTGTCTGGAATAGCTTATGTTTTTTTAAAAACAAAGCTTGCGTTTCTCCTTGTCATAAATAAACAAAAAGGCGGTAAAGAGTGATGATTTTTTCACATGAAGTTTCTGTTTGTATGCAATTAAAAAAATGAGTTCAAGCGAAACTCGCAAGCTCGTCCGTTTAAACTAATACTTGGCCCGCAATTGCCTACTTCCATGCCTAGGCAATAATGTACTATTAGTCTACGACTACATTTTGTTGTAAAACTCACGTATAGTCAGGCACAACAGGGGTAGTAAACTTGTCGTCTAATAGCTCCCGCGGCGGCGAGCCAAGATGCGAGTCAGTCTCGCTCTCCACACCGCTCACTCCATTGGGCGCCACTCGCCTGTAAACAAACCCATCATCAGCGCCATCCAGTGAGATGATATATGTGATAAACAAACTTGCTGTCAGCGCCATCTAGTGAACCACAACTAAAAAAAATCAAGATGCCAGCGCCATCTAGCGAGCTACGACTACACAACATGTCAGCACCATCTAGTGAACCAAAACAGAACTACGGCAGCGCAAGGCCAGCGCCAGCATGACTCGTCTATAAACAAACATGTTATTAGCATCATCTAAAAAGCAGCAGTGTAGTTATTTATAAACACACATGATGCCGCCAGTACCATCCATTAAGCCACGAAAAAACTGCAGTTCTTGCTTTATATTTAACACGTTGTCAACGCCATCTCCTGAGCTATAAAGAAATGACAGAGACCTCGGCAACTGTGCTCAAACCGAACATAGCTTTCAATAAAGATTTCGAAGCAACTTAAAAGTTCATAACACCCTGGTACTCACTTGCCCTGCCGGATGGCCTGCTGCGCTAGCCGGGCGCGCATGGTGACCACCATGTCGTGCGGCACGCGCCACACGAATATGCAGCCATCGCCGGACGCCGAGATTAAATGCTGGCAGTCTGGGGTGAACCTAAAGATATAACATACATATTATTAAATATTAAATTCAAGTCAATGTTCGTAATCATTGTCGTCAAAGACAGCTCTTTACCACTGCCTAATATACGTTTTGATGATAGTTAGATGTTTTTTTTAAAGAATAGCAAGCCTTCACGCCTTGCGTCTCTTGAAGAATGCCTTACTCTTTATAGTTTGTGGTAATTGAAAAATCGATTGCTACAACGTGTCCAGTCTGATTGTTTTTAGATTTTATAAGTGGTTTGTGCGAAGTACTTTATTGAAAAATATTTTATTTTATATGTTAAAAATATTAGACAATCCATACCTCAATCCAGTGACGATCTCCGAATGCCCATACATCGTAGCCATGCATTCTCCCGAATAGTAGTCGTACACGCTCAGTACTTTGTCAGTACACGACGTGGCAAGATAGATGCCGCTACTGTCGAGCGCCACCTGAGCATCGGGCGAGTTAGTTCCGCTATTCTACGGTAGATGGCGCTAATATCAATTGAAAAACTGAACAACGCAAGGGGCCAGAGCAACATTTTCATACGAGTAGCATTAATGTGGAAGGGAATTATAGGCGCCTTGCTCTAACATACGAAGTAAGAGTAAGACAGTTATAGTTTCTAGACAGAGAGGGATAGCAGTTACATATCTCTGTCACTTTCACTTGCAACTTGGGAGGTATCTGAGCAATATGTCATTTCGTCATGTCCGTCTGTTTGTATGTATGACTGTCTATATGTTACCTTAATAAGAGTTCCGTCGTCGGCCGTTGTTCCTCTAAAAGTTTTTGTGTGTCGACCGTTGGAAGCGCTGTATACACGAACATTGCGGTCCTGATAAACAAAATATACATATAAGTTAAAAGTAAATATTAGCAGAGATGGGCAAAATTTATTCGAATGACGAATAATGAATAAGAATAACCAAATTATTCGCGAATAACGAATGAAATTCCTGAATGATTATTCTTATTCGAATAAATTATTCGTCGAATAATTTATTTGCGAATAATTTATTCGTTGAATGAATTGCCACGAATAATTATTAGGTAGGTACTACTTATTATACCTGCTCCATTTTTCTCTAATAATTTAATAAATTATTCGTTATTCGAAAAGTAGTCGAATGATTCATTCGTGGATAAATTATTCGCAAATAAATCATTCGCAAATAAATTATCCGACGAATAATTTATTCGCTAATAAAAATATTACGAATTATTTTTTATTCGAATGATTATTCGAATAATGCCCATCTCTGAATATTAGTAAGTTTCTGTCAAGAAGATCATTTTATGGACAAGATTTTGTTCACGGCTGTATTTTTTTTGCATAGTTATTATCAGTTTATCAAGAACACAGGAACGACCTGGTAGAATATGACTATAAACTAATAGATGCACAAGATAGGGTGGAGCAGTTGCAGACCCTCGTAGATAATTTTAACCAGTGCGCTTCTACTCATGAAGTTGCATTGAATCGTATAATTAACCTCGAAGAAGAACTCGGTGCTGCTAATGAAGAGTTAAATTATCTACGGAGAGAACGTGAGTGTTATGACAGTTCAATTACACAAAATTTGTATCAGGAGATGGTAGGTGATAAGGATAATAAGGACAGTAATATTAAGAACTTAATCTTTTTCAATAGTAACAATAAATTAAAAAAATATGTTAACATAAACAAATACATAAGGCGTACTCAGAAGCTAATAAAAAGTCAGAGGTGTCTCAAAAACTATTCTAAAATGAAATTAGAGTTATCGGTTATGAAAAATAGGGTGCAAAAATGCAATAATAAATTAGATTTAGATAGGACTGAACATGATTTAAATGTTCACAAATTAAATGCAGAGATTAGTAGATTAAGAAAAAAACTTGAGGACATGTCAATAAAATACGTAACGGCTCAAAGTGAAATCAAGGAGCACATGCTGGCATTCACACAATTGCTGGAGAGTAGTAAATATAATGAAGACCGTTTTAATTCTTTAATTAATAATGGCATTGGTGATTGTAATTGTATAGGAACTGTACCAACAGCTGTGGTTCAGCCAGATGTGGCTCTTGATTCTTCTAAGCTAAGTGCCCCAAAAATAGTTTTAGATGAGTCCCCTAGACAAATTAGCAATAATAAAACTATTATTTATTCGGATCAGATAGGGTCTGGAATGGGTTCCATGTTAAGAAACAAATTGACACAAAATGTAACAAATTTTTGTTATCATAATGCAAATCTTATGCAATTATGTCATTTAATATCAAAGGGAAGTTATGACAGTTCTACTACTCTAGTGATTCTAGTAGGAAACAGTCTTGGTATAGATAAGTCTAGTGTAGGTAGATTATTGTCAACATTAAACCTTATTGAAGAGGCAGGCATAGGTAAAATTATACTTTGTGCATTACCATATTCACAAAATATGCCATACAATTATAATAATAAAATAGCATACTTAAATTCTTTAATGTATAATGCTATATGTCATAATAGTAAATATCATTTCTTCGACTTAAATAAATTTATTAAGCACCTCACGCTAACATCTGAAAAAATTCATTTGCCAAAGAAATATATTTTGACTTTGGTAGAACTTTTGGCTTTTAATATAGAACCAAATAGATATAACAGTGGTACAAATTCCATTCCTAATCATTTAAACTAAAGTATAGGACAGCGGAAACACCTTTGAGTATAAATATAGTTCATCAAAATATTCAAGGGTTTTCCAGCAAAGAATTAGAAGTAGGATTATTTTTAGATACTGAGAATGTACACATTATGTGTATTACTGAACATTGGCTTAGACCAGATCAATTAATTTTTGATTTCGTTAATTTTAAATTAGTTAGTTTTTTTGCCAGAAAATCCGCCATTCATGGTGGTTCGTTAATAATTGTTAAAAGTACCATTAAATCCAAAGAAAGGAAAGATATTGTTAGGCTATCCATAGAGAGGCTTGTAGAAATCTCATGCATAGAATTAGAAAATTACATAATTATCTGTGTTTACAGACCACCGTCAGCTGATTTTAGCACATTTGAATCCAGTATGGAAAATGTGTTAAAATTAGTATGTAAAACCCAAAAGCATGTTATTGTCTGTGGAGATTTTAATGTTAATTTACTGGAATCTTCAAATAATACTATTAGGATCTTAAGTTTATTTAAATCTTTTAACTTAGGTAATTTGTTCTTTGAACCTACACGGATAGGAGTTTCAAGTGCTACCTGTTTAGACAATATTTATTGTAATTGCGAGTGTTTGGATAAGGAAATATTTAATTGCTTTAATTCTGATCATAGTGGCCAGAAGGCTTCTTTTTTAAATGATTTTCATCAAGAACCGCAGGCAATAACATACAGACCCATAACTAGCAATCGTTTAGAATTATTCAAAAATAAAGTTGAGAGCAATCTCTGTGGGTTATCCTTTTCAAATAATGATTCAAATAGTATTTATAAAGATTTGTTTGATGTAATTCTTCATCAATTTAACAACAATTTTAAGATGAAAACTGTTTCTGGGTCAAAAACTAAGTTTAGTGAATGGGCTACTGTAGGCATCCATAGAAGTAGAAATAGGCTTTATGAACTATATAGAGAGAGGGAGGAGAACAAGAATGCTGACTTCTTAGTTTACGTTAAGAATTATTCGAGGACCTTCAAGCGAGTTTGCTTAACTGCTAAGTCAAACTTTTTAAGTCTTAAACTCAAAGCTTCTGATAATAAGGTAAAAACGGTGTGGAAAATTATAAATAGAGAAACGGGTAAATCTAAAACTCGTGATAATCAAGTCACCCTAAACAAGGGTGACAAACAAATCACGTCAAACAAAGACGTGGCCTTAGCGTTCGAAGATTATTTCTCCACTATAGCTATTAATACAACGAAATGTCTTCAATCATCTGCGATTGTAGCTCAAAAACTACTTTGTGCTAATGTTACTAAATGTAATGTAACCTTTGATTTTAGCCATGTAGATTCAATTTCTATTGTTAAGGTATTTAAATCGCTCAGTTTAAAAAAAACTGAGGATTTATGGGGAGCGTCAGTTAAAGTGATCCATCATGTCATAGATATAATTGCACCTCACTTAGCTTTAATCTACAATAATTGCATTTCAGAGGGGGTTTTTCCAAATCTTATGAAATATAGTAAAGTCATACCACTTTTTAAATCGGGCGACATGTGTGATTTAACGAATTTCCGTCCCATTTCTATTCTACCGGTTTTAAGTAAAGTTTTTGAGAAGTTAATGTTAAAAGATATGTTAGGTCACTTCAATAGAAATAAACTGCTTAACAGTAATCAGTTCGGCTTCACCAGAGGACGATCCACAACTGATGCAGCATCTGTACTCATTAAATATATATACAATATTTGGGAGAAATCCTGTGATGCAATAGGAATTTTTTGTGACCTTTCCAAAGCTTTCGATTGCGTAGATCATGCGACTCTTATATTAAAATTAGAACATTATGGTCTGTCAAATAATTCTCTAAATCTTATGTCTTCATATCTTAGCGATAGAACACAAACGGTTGTTGTAAACCAAACACAGTCCATTGGAGCAACTGTTAAATTAGGTGTGCCTCAGGGCTCTATATTAGGTCCTTTCTTATTTCTGGTCTATATAAATGACTTACCACCCACGGTAGATAACCTTTGTAATATTGTGCTATTTGCTGATGATACTTCATTAATTTTCAAGGTGGACCGAAAATCCGTCGATTACAGTAGGATAAACGCCACGCTGGTTAAAGTACTTAATTGGTTTACTATTAACAATTTGCTACTTAACGCTAAGAAAACTAAATGTGTTAGGTTCGTTTTGCCTAATGTTAGACCGGTAAAATCTAGTATATTTCTAAATGATGAGTGTTTGGAGATGGTGGACAAGGCGCTTTTCTTAGGGATAACTATAGACAAAAACTTGCAATGGAGTCCCCATATAGCAGTACTAGCAGGTAAATTAAGTTCGGCAGCTTATGCTGTTAGGAAAATCAGGCAACTTACCAATGTTGAGACAGCTCGCTTAGTTTATTATAGTTATTTTCATAGTGTTATGTCGTACGGTATTCTGGTTTGGGGAAAAGCTGCTGACATACAGACTATATTCGTGTTACAAAAAAGAGCCATTCGTTCATATATAACCTAAACTCCCGTGATTCCTTAAGATTACTATTTAAAGAAATTAGTATTTTGACAGTAGCGTCACAATTTATTTATGAGAATATTATTTATGTCATTAAAAATCAAGACTCTTTTGTTAAGAATTGTGATATACATAATTTGAATACAAGAAATAAAAATAAAATTGCTATTAAAAAATTTCGTGTCCGTAAGGTATATAAATCATTTGTTGGTCAATGCATTCATTTCTATAATAAATTACCTGACGAAGTTTTAAAGTTATCATTTCCAGCACTTAAAAATTACTTGAAAAAGTCGTTGATGTCGAAAGCTTATTATAGGGTCGAGGACTATCTAACAGATAAAAATGCTTGGCCTAAATTAAACACCTAAATAACTTAGTAATAGCTTAGTCAGGAAAATATCTAAACATTGTAGGTATAATTATTGTCTAGGGGACACGGTTTCTGTAGGAGAATGTATCAAAACTATGTGGTTGTTTTGCACCGTCATGGGTAAGTATGTGTATACTATTATTATTACAATTTAAGAGTTCATCTGAACATACTGAGTTTTGACACATTTTCCTGCTCAACTACGCATGATATATATATTTTAATGTTAAATTCATTGTTTTATATAATGCTAGGTTAAGTTCTATAATTGTATAAGTAATTTTTAAAAAAAACGACTGACTGTTGAGTTTCTTGCGGCGTTTCTTCTCAGCAGTGGTCTCTTGCGAAGCGCTGGTAGATTTTTGACGTGTAAAAGTGCCCGTGCGGCCTACTTACTGAATAAACATCTTTTATCTTTTATCTTATCTTTTAACAAACTGATGAGTACGTTAAGTATAGCGGAGATACTGTCGCCACCTTCCGACTCCATCATCAGATCACCTCTTAGATATCATAATATTGGATCGTCATCTGGTTTACATTTGTGCTCCAAAGGGGTTTGGGTAAAAGGGTTGTCATATGTAAAAGTCATACATTTTCAAGGTGAGCGGCCATTCGTAAAAGTGGTAAATTATGATAGATTTATTAAAAATAAACATATTTTGTGATGTAATGTAATACCTACTCTAAAGTGCATCGGAGCCGAGATATTTAAATATTTATACTTGGGCGTACTTTTGTACTAAAAACTGAATACTTAAATCTTTAAAATGTCCGCTCCGATATTCTGCCCTACTAAGCATAATGGCGTTATCTCAAACAAAACATCTGTAGAAATTGCAACCTAGTTACAAACAGAAGAGAGTTGAATCTGCTTTGGCTATTGAATTTAGTTATTGCATTTTTGCTTAGGAGGGCAGTATTATTTAACGCCATAAATTATATATATCTATGTGTATTTAGAGGTCCTCTAAATAACTATGTAAAAATCATCTGTGGCCGCTGAAAAAAAAATGACAATATTCTTCAAACAAATTTACCCAATGCCCTTTCAGCCGATTCCATTAACGGGAACTGGATGTCAATTCTCTGGTCATTCGAGATGAATGTCTATCGTGGAATGACCGCGTCCCTTCGATGGAATCTCGAATTGGAATTAATCTCGACCGCGACCGAGAATATCACTGGTTCAAAATTGATTTGCAAGATGTGACCTAAACCGACACATACATACAAACATTGCAAGTTAATAAAGAGCCAGGCGGACTTTTATATGCCTTTATTCAACTTGCAATGTATGTATGTATGGGTCAAATCTTGCAAGTTAAATTTGACCCACTTCCAGGTTTCCGATGAAGCTGAAAATTCGCTGACATCTTTAGTTCTTATGACAATACAATAATAGCCCCATCGAGCTGGTCTGATGCTGGAGAAGTAGGGTGGCCATAGGAACTCCTAAATTAAACATGATAAACCCGTCGTGTTAGGGCTCGTTAGAATCGTCTTGACGAGTAGATGACGACTGTGCAAAAAAGTACAGTCGGCAACATAAGATTGTCGCAAAAATTAAGTTTTTGACAGAAACATATCGTTTTTTTTTCTCAACATTGGTTTCCTTTTGGGAGGCGCTCTTTATAAATATAAGGAGGTTAATAGCAAGTAAATAAGTGAGTAAATGAATTACCTGGCAGGCGGTGAGCACGTGCCTCCCCCCAGCGTCCACCTCCATATCGTACAGTGTGGAGCGACCCGAAACGTTCTGACCGCGCTCGAACCGGTACCCGCCGTCCGCCGTCTGAAACAACGGAGCTATTAGATCTATTCTTTTGTTTGGATAACAATAGGAAACGCCCCTTCAGTCAAATTGACGCTGAGCAGTTGAGTCAAAAAAAGTAGTGACTCAATACAGGAGCTCTGTTTTACTCGACAAAACCGTATGGCTTTTGACATGCTATCGTATTGTCAACGTTGTCATTGCTTTTATTTACTGCTTCTGATATTGGTTTAATTGCTTTCATATCTCAATTAAATAAGCTCTTACAGCCAAGTGAATAAGGACTACCATTAATTTTATAAAAGCAAAAGTACTAGGATCCCAGAAGTGAGCAACTGGAAAAGAATCAATCAGCTGACCTGTTATAGTATTGTCAACGTTTTGATAGCTCTTATTTCCTTGACAGTAATGGCGGCTGACGTCAAACAATACCGTAACAGGTCAAATACGATATGGTTTTTACCGCCGGGAATAGAAGCCCCGTGCTGTAGGGGGCCGGTCGCCCGACGCCACCTGTTGGCCGTCCGGGCTGATAGTACCAGGGTCCCAGAAGTGAGCAACTAGTAAAGAATCAATCAGCTGACCTGTGCTGCTGGGGGCCGGTCGCCCGACGCCACGTGTTGACCGTCCGGGCTGATAGTACCAGGATTCCAGAAGTGGGCAACTAGTAAATAATCAATCAGCTGACTTGTGCTGCAGGGGCCAGTCGCCCGACGCCACGTGTTGGCCGTCCGCGGACTGATAGTACCAGGATCCCAGAAGTGAGCAAGTAGTGAATCAAATCTGGTTGTACTCACGGGCATCAGCGGGCGGAACAGGACGGTCTTGTCAGCTCCACACGACACCAGCTGTAACGCGGCGGGCGGCGCGCACGGGATCAGCCGCACCGCCGTGATGGACGACGAGTGCTCGTCCAGCGTCTGCAGGATCTGGTAGCCCTGCGGAAACGTTTGTTGGTGGGTTACTTTAGTGATTAATACAGCAGATAAGAAGTCATCATGACACATTGCTCTACCTGAGGCCTGTTTTATAAAGCTACAAATTACAATTTACAGGTTACAAGTTTCCATTTGACATAGCCTCGACCAATGACGACCAGCCATTTGAACAGTGTTGCCAGTTTAGACCTGTAAAATTGTAACTTGTAGCTTTATAAAACGTGCCCCTGGGGCTTAGTAGGGTAATTTGAAAGCTTCAGTAAAAAAATAAGTAAATAACCCATTAACCGCATAGTGACATGACAGCCCTTGAGTGAATTAACAAGTAGAAATGCTTAAGTAAAAAATTGAGTAAGAGAGTGCTTTGGTGTATACTTCAATGTCTGACTGAATGAATAACTGATGAATAAATAAGTGAGTGAATGAATGTTTCATACCCGGTCGACGTTGAAAACGTGTATGAGCCGGTCTCGGGAAGCCGACGCCAGCAACCGCGGTTTGGCCGAGTACTCCAAGCAGAGGACCTCCGCGTCGTGGGCCTCCAACCTGTAAACAATGTGATGAGGTTTAAACAAAAAACAATAATTCGACAAATCATTTTGACAGATAGTAGTGCCATCTATAAGGCTTAAGGCTCTATTAGGCTTAAACCAATCATGCTTCTACATCCCAATTAAATAATAGCACTTACTGCCAAGTGAATAAGGGCTACATTTTTTTTTTATAAAGGTGCAGGTACCAGGCTCCCAGAAATTAGCAACTTGTAAAGAAAGCTGACCAGCAGAGCAGCAGGGAGCCGGCGCGGTCACCCGACGCCACGTGTCGGCTGTCCGGGCTGATAGTACCAGGATCCCAGAAGTGAGCAAGTAGTAAACAATGAATCAGCTGACCTGTGCAGCAGGGAGCCAGCGGCGGAGTGTATCCACACGTTGCCGGCGCGGTCGCCCGACGCCACGTGTTGGCCGTCCGGGCTGATCCGTACGCAGCTGGAATAAGACAAAAGAAGCTTAAATTTTGGAACAAATCTGTACTTTATTGCATACTCATCATCTCCTCGTCAAGACAAAAGTAACGAGTCTCAACACAGTGGGTCTACGTTAGGTATGGCGGAGACCCTGTCGCCATCTTCCAACTCTATCATCAGATCAGCTCTTAGATAATATTGCATTGTCATTGGGTATATATTTGGGCAAATATTTGTATCATGAGCGCGAGTATTTGTTTGTCTTAATATAGCGTAGTCACCTTCCGTGTCTGCACCGAGCGGTCCTAACGGAAGACCAGGGTCGGCTTCACAATCAGTACATGCTGAGTTGGGACTGTTTCGCAACAATTACCACTGTGTCTGTCGTCGCTTTAATGTATGTAGATGATATTATTATTTTATCTCAGTGTGTTTATTATTGTGAATCATAATATTCATAATAAATATTATTTCTTTCTTTCTTTCATCATTGTCTAGTACCAGCAGAGGAAAGACTAAATTGGAATGTTGTAAGGAGACGGCCAAGGCGAACCTTCCATGATCGGGGACGTATTAAGAAAGGGCCAGGTCAGGAGAACATGTATGAAGAGACTTATGAGTGTGGAGGAAGCGAGGGAAGTTTATCTGGATCGCAGCAAGTGGAAGGAAGTAGTCTCTGCCTACCCCTACATGAAAGAAGCGCGATTGTGTGTATGTATGTATGTATTTCTAGAATCTAAGCCTAGAGCTTTGGACTAAGGTCAATTTGTGTGAGATTTTCCCTGATATTTATTTAATTATAAAGAGGGAGACTCACCGCACGCCCGTTTTGTCGTCATACGACTTCGTCTTGTCCTTGTCCGCGCTGAGGTCTGCGTCCTTGAGGAACTTCAGGTCGGGGTCGATGTACACTATTTTACTCAGCTCCTGTAAAAAAACGTTAGAACCCAATTTAAGATTGCCTTGATTTAATTTGTCAGTCATTCCTTATGTTTCCTTTACACGGAAAGCTTGCACTTTCTTAAATGCGATCAGCTGTTAAATTTTATTTGACATCGTACTTCAGTCGCTTAACTTCAAACTCGGATAAGTCAATGCAAAAGGTCAACGGAATTTGCGTCTTTTTTCAAACAATTTAAGTTTTAAATTAGTATAACAAATTTCAAGGAAATATCTGAGTTTGAAGTAAAGCGACTCGCTTATACTTAATTTTTAGGGTTCCGTACCCGAAGGGAGTCCAACGGGACCCTATTAATATGCTTACGTTGTCCGTCTGTCCGTCCTAACTTTAAACAGCTGTATTTCTTGAACTGTAATAGACAGAGGGTTGATTTTTCTTTGTGAATGTGTTATTAAGGCGGATTTAAGGCCCAGCCACACCGCTTGCGTGACGAGTACGTGCACATGAGTGTTTGCTTTCCACTGCGTTGTATAGTATGAATTCTCATTACGACATGTCACTATACAACGCAGTGGAAAGCGAACGCGCACGTGCACGTGCACGTCACGCAGGCGGTGTGGCTGGGCCTTTAATAACAACTAGAAAAAAATAGGAAAGTGAAATAATAAAGGGGTCAATACACAAGAAAGGTATTTTGAACATATTTATATTTTTGTTGCATCGTAAAAACGGTAAAATATACAAGCGTCAAATTTGATATTAGCACAGTAATAGCTCTGAAGAAAATACAAGACAAGACAAAAGGCACGAGACAGAGAGAGGAAGAGAGAGAGAGAGAGAGAGGGAGAGACAGTTTGTATACTCACGTTGCTGTATATGTTGTTCGGCGCGCGCAGGTCCCAGAGCCGCACGGTGTCGTCGCTGGAGCAGGACAGGAAGGTGCCCGGGGGCAGCGCGCCGCCGCCCGCCATGTCCACGCCCCAGATGCACGCCGAGTGGTACAGCGCCGAGTGGGACTTGCCCACCTGTGGAGAAATGGACACCAGGTTCTTGAATTGGATTATGGGGTTTAGAGCTCACTATTGATCAGGCGACATGTGTATTTGTATGTCTTCTCATAGGCCACAGGCCACCTAATGATATTTGGGCCAAGGCTATACCAAACTTAAACCGATAGTTCAAGCGACCAGGGCCTCTATTCTCGGCAAAAACCATATTGTTATTAACCTGTTATCGTATTGTCAAAGTTTTGATAGCTCTTATTTACTTGACAGTAATGGCATGGCAGCCGAGTTAAAAGCCATAACACGTCAAAGACACTATGGTTTTTCCCGCCTAAAATAGAGGACCAGTTCGAAAATGTACAAATGTTACCACAGTGCAGACATTTTTGTTCGTATCAATATGACAAAAGTTTACGGCTTAAATTACCAAATGATATCGAGTAGATAAATGAATTAACTACATTTCATTTCTTTCAAAGGGCCTCGATCTCATAAAAGATACCTGTTTATTTTTTTATAATCTTGTTTACCACAAAACAAATAAGAATGATCAGAATGAGACTTACCCGTTTGATATCCCGTACGTCCCATACATACAAGCTGTGGTCGTTGTACACGACGGTAAGCTTGTGGTTTCTATCGTCGTACGTGAGCGCTACGGCGTCCGGATACCGCGCGTTTGGTGGTTGCGTGAACATGTGGCTGAAAATATTATAATCTGATTAGTTTTATATATTTTTGGTTCCCTAAGTCGATCTATGTATAGGAGGAACAAAGCCAGCCCGAGCATAGTGCCTTGTGGAACACCACATATTAGTATCGTGCAATAACTGTTAGATATAACTTTAACTATTCCTTTGGCTTGTTTTAGTATGTTATAAAACAAAAACGAATAAAAAACTACACTTGTAGGCTATAAATCCATTTGTAATTACGAATATGTGTTACTTAACACAGTCAAACGCTTTGGACACATCTAAAAGTAAGAGGCATCTATATTTTTCAACATAACTCACTTGATATTGACTCCCTGCGACACGTCAACTCCTAGGTAGTGCGTCCGCGGCAGGGTGGTCACGTATCGGAGCGAGTCGGGAGCGAAGCAGCGGACCAGACCTTCCGCGCAGCCGACGAAGATATAGCCAGCGCCGATGGACATGCAGTTGGCTGAGGTCGTCTGAAAATGAAACAAGGATAATGGTTAAGGAATGTAATGTTATATTTGTTAACTTGTAATCTCTATTCCAATGGTTTAAAAGCAATCCATTTTAAAATCAAATTATGTTACAATCATTTAACAAATCCATATTTATTTCATTCTTGTATTATAAACTTAGTTTTATGCCAACGGTGCATTCCTACATTTTGTCATTTCAAGCTCTCTCCAAAGGATATAACGATGATTAGTACATGTAATATCAATTGAATTTATGGTCGGGAAGCTCAGCCAGCCAGGTTTTTTTTAAAATTGCTATATTTAAAAAAAAAACTTGGCTGGCGCAAAATATTTTATTATACTTCAACGATTTTCAAACAATTGGATACAAAAAATTCGAAACAAAAAATCTACAAATTTTTGACATGCTTCATGTGACTATTATACTATTTGTTTATTATGCAACCACTGATTATGGCTACTGATCATTATGTTTAAATAAATTATGTATTTTGCTCTTATGCATTTTGCTAAATGCAAAATGAAAGTGCATTTGTTGTTATGAAAACCCTATTTTACGATTAACTGCAGGTAATACCGAAGATTTACTTGAAAAAATAAACCTAACCCCATTTCACGATACCAGGGTATCATATCTTACCCGAAGCTCCACCCACTTGTCCAAGAGCCTCCGGCTGTTGAACTCGCAGAGCAGCCCGCTCCGGGTGATGGCGTACGTGCTGTCCGCCGCCTCCCCGCGGCCGCACACCACGTCGCAGAATTCGTTGTCTTTCTGCTCGCCTAGTATCGCGGAGCGGCCCATGAGCGGGACGGGCTCTTTAAACTGGAAAAAAAAGAAAAAATAAGCATAGACAGTGTGTTTTCACTTTTGTATCCTACTAATATTATAAATGCAGGTTGTGTTTTAGTTTGTTACTCCTTCTCGCTGCAACGGATCGACGGATTTTGAAGAAATTTGGAATAGAGATAGATTTACACATTTCATCCAGGAAAATTTAAAAGTTTTTATTGGAATAACGATAATCGAAATCTACGCGAAGTCGCGGGCAGAAGCTAGTGGAAAATAAATGTATTTATTTGTACAACATTGAACCATCCTATTTCAAGACAATACTTTCGTTTATTAAAAAACACAATAATAGTAAGGTCTGTTCATTCTTACTTGTCTTATATAGTAAACAACTTTCTAACCTCAAAATGAACCTTTTTTAGCTCAAACAGCTCTTTTATCGTAAACTAATACTATAAAGCGGTTAAGTTTGTGACGTTGTAAGTGGTAATCTCTGGATCTACTGAACCGATTTTGAAAATTCTTTTACCAATGTCATGGGCTATTAACCCAAAAAAAAATGTTAATTTCCCAACGAAGTGGGCACGGGAACAGCTAGTCGCAAGTAAAGTAAACTGGGTAAACATTTTGGACATCACTTAGCCAATGTATGTCTGCGATTGCTTTATTTTGTTTAAAATAGCTGTTATAGCCAATAAAGGTTAATTTTGAGGT
This sequence comes from Acleris literana, assembly GCA_946894065.1. Taxonomy (NCBI): domain Eukaryota; kingdom Metazoa; phylum Arthropoda; class Insecta; order Lepidoptera; family Tortricidae; genus Acleris; species Acleris literana. The sequence goes on along the minus strand of OX335697.1, from coordinate 9,886,895 downwards.
TAGAAAGTTGTTTACTATATAAGACACGTAAGAATGAACAGACAATAATTAGGGCGCACATACCTTAGCGTTCCTCGAATACTCGAGGTACCAAAACTTGACATGTCTGAACCCGACCGTCACGAAGTAGTTGCCGTTCTCGGCGAAACTGACCGCCTTCACGCGAGACGACACCTGCAAGGAGAGAGATAGAGTATTTAAGTACATTTTTAGCATAAGAGTATTGCGAAGCTAGACATTTACATACAAAATGAACTCGAAAAGAGCAATTTTCGCTAGAGTTGTATTGTCATGTAACGAATTTCAAAGGAAAACTATCACGACTAAGTAGACTATTGGTTCGCGAGATATTTACAGGCGACTAAAGTGTGTATACCTACTTAAAATCATCTAAGACAACCCAAATAACTTTAAATAGAAAATTCATACACGCCTCGCCTGTTTCCCAGAGACCACTTCTTTCCACTTGCTACGATCCTGACAAATCTCTTTCGCTTCTTCCAAATTCATACATCGAGTCTGCATGCACGTCGGTTTCGGTTACTTAAGAGTCGACCCTTTTCCAGTATTTCTCCGATTTGATTTGAAAAAGTACGCCTAGGGCGGCCCCTTCCGACCCTCCCATTCACTTTCACTCTATATATCTCTTGCGTCAATCTTCTTTCATCCACCCTTTCCAAATGACCGAACCATTGAAGCATGCCCTTTTCATCTTAGTCACTACATCTTCTTTTAGTCCACATAACATTAAGTATTTAGTACTTACCTATGGAGCGGAAACCTAGGTCCTCACAAGAGAGAGTATCAACAAAATACAAGTCGCTCAGAGGAAAGTAGAGAGGAAGTTCGTGGGAACTACGCTCAGAGACCTTGAGACCAACACCTGGCTAAGAGAACAAAGCAAGGTCACCGACGCCGTTCAACGAATAGCAACTTTGAAGTGGCAGTGGGCGGGACACATAGCTCGTAAACATGGCTCATGGGGCGGTCTTAGAATGGAGGCCCTGGGGAGAAAAGAGGCCTAGAGGAAGACCACAGATGCGATGGAAAGACGACGTCAAGAAAACTGCAGGGACGAACTGGATGGAAGTGGCGCAAGACAGAGTAAGATGGCGCAATCTGTAGGAGGCCTACACCAATATGGTAGAGAACGGCTAAGAAGAGAGAAAAAGATACATTAAGTATGAACGAATTTTCCATAAACACTTCAAGGTAATTCCATGTAATTCTTTGTGTTTGTAGAACCCTACACTGAGCATGGTCCGACATGCTCTTCCCCGGTTTTACTTTTAAACGGCATGTTACCGCAATTAAAATGGCCGCCTCACCTTATTGCTGGCCAGTTTGAGGTTGGCGCGCCACTCCCACACATTGACGATCATGTCGTGCTGGGAGCCCACGGATACCAGGTATTTGGAAGATGTGGAGAACGCCTGGAACAGAGAAATACATGTTAAACTAGGGGAGTCTGTTTACTTTATTACATTGGATTACATTGACAGCAAATGTTTGGAACTTTGCTAAAAGTTTTGTGTAAGCGAAGTTTTCCGTACCTACTTTAAATTTACGTTTTCTTTTTCTTTACATTTTTTGAATCAAGTAAACTAATCGATAGGTGGGGTCAAGCCTGGTAAACAAAACGCTTTGAAAAGAAAATTCAAACCGCAACGCCAGTGCTGCCAACCTATTTTCATATTCATTATCTTCTAACTGTCACGAACCACCACGAACCAGCTGGCATCTTGCTTGAGCATGTCGCGAAACACAATTTCCAATTAAGTCACAAAATAGACCAGCGAAAACGAGACAGTTACGAGAATACCGGATAATAGGACCTGTGGAGTACGAAGACGCGGGGCCCTAGGCGTCAAGGAGGTCCCACCACTTTTACCAGGTACGCCTGGTTCTCTATCGTTTGAACGAATTTCATATGCGATCATTTCATTTGCCCGAATTTCATATGACATAATTTTATATGCCATAACGATCATGTGCCATAATATTCATTTGCCATAACGGCATTTTTTCTGAAACCGTGAACTATTCAGAATTGTTATAAAACAAACCTAACCTAACCTATTGGGCTCTATACGATGGCATGTAAAAATTACCTGAAACGTTTACGATTTCAGAATTTTTTTTTTAATGTCAAATGAAATTATGTTATGTGATGTTATGGAAAATGAAGGTTTAGCCGGTGACCATTATGGCAAATGAAATAAGTGCACATGAAATTATGAATAATGAAGGGATACCGGTACGCCTGACTATCGAAATAGGTATAATTCCTTAGCGCGAAGTTAACATGTTTTTGATTTGAACTTCTATTTTAGCTACTAGGTATATCGATACACTTACGACACAGTTGACGCCATGCGTGTGACCCGGAAATTCAGCTATCTGCACTGCTCCCGAGGCGGTTGGGTCCTGGGAAAGACAAATGCAACAATTAAAAATCTAAAAATAACGTAAATAACGATGATGCTTAATATCATGCTCAAAGATATACAGGGTGACTGTATATTGGATACAATCCTTTTATGGAGGCATAGTAGAGCTCATTTGGAGCAAATTATGTATATATATATATATATATATATATATATATATATATATATATATATATATATATATATAGGTAGTTAAATGACCCTGGCCCATTGACTTATATATAAATCAATGCCCTGGCCGAAAACTATTAGTGCCTGAGATATTCATAATTTTAATCTGAATTTTGGTGATTTTCCCTTTTGGTGATTTTCCCTGTTTTATTTCAGAAGTTTTTTAGTGGTATTGTACATTATAAGAATCATTACAAATCAGTGAAGTTTTTAAACGCATTTGCCCGTTTTTTTATAATCGAGTTTTTCCAAAATATCCTACGACTACATAAGAGGAAGTTTCAAAGTCACACCCATAGTTGACAAAATAAAAGAAAAACGCCTTCAATGGTATCGGCACACGTACATACAGAGACGCCCTGAAGATCACATGATAAAGCTTGCCCTTAACTTGCCTATGACGAAGCGTGGACGCGGAAGACCGCCCTCCACCTGGTTAACGACGGTCGAAAAAGGCCTAAAAGAAGCTCAACTCGGCACTAACACCGCACAAAATCGTGCGCAGTGGAGAAAAAGGACAAGGAAGGCCGGCCCCAAGTAGATGGGATAAACGGTCGAGGGAATATATATCCTACACCCACCGTAGGGCGAGAACGTGACGCATATGACGCACACATGACACATTAAGTACTGGTAGAAAGCACAAATGGAAATAACTCCACCGACGAGAGCAAAGCTCTTAAATTAAGAGAGAGAGAGAAAGCACAAGCTATATATAGTTACCAGCAGTTCCATTAGGTAATCACCGTTGCGACGCATGACGTTGAAAACGGACGAATGTGTCGCACATATGACGCACTGCGTCGCTATTATATAATTACCTGTAGATCCCACACTCTGACGGCAGGCGCGTGGCCGCACTCCCCCGTGGCCAGATACCGGCCGTCCGGCGAGAATGTGACGCACGTGACACTCTTCCGTGACGCATTGAGCACGTGGGACTGCCGGTTCTTGCGCACATTGTACAGGACTACGGCGCATCTGGAATTGAATTAATAAATATTTATTGAGTATACTCCATTTTGTCTAGTTACTTAATTAAACATAAACAAAGCAAATCACTTGACTCCGTTAAGCAGCCAATTGAAAATCGAAGGATTGTCACAATTGATAAAAGGTTTTTTTGAAAAGGTGTTCTGGTAAAAAAATGCTTATAGAGGTTTGTCTCAAAAGTTTTTTTTTTCTTTGAAAAAAGCGTGCGTACCGCTTTGGACTACACTCTGTTTCATCAAAGATGATTCCTGTGACAGCTCATATAAACACCTATTACACTTGTTTCTTTATTTTTAAATACCTACTAAATTGGTACACACCTAGCGACGCCGTTCAGGGACTTAAATAATTAATCGCCTATTTTTAAAGTCTCGAACAGACTGCCACCGGGACGGTAGCGGGGCGTGATGTTTGAGTGATGCGGGCGGGACGCCCGGTCACACAGAGCAAGCGCGCATCGCGCTGGCCTCGCGCCGTCAACCTGCCAGGAAACGCCATCAACCCGCCAGCATCGCGCGCGCGTCCCGCCCGCATCGCGCTCTCCCGCTCGCTCTCTGTGGTTTGGTCTTTCGTTTTGCGCTGCGCTGTCTGACGTCACACTGACTGGTCTGCGACGGGCTGCGCTGGCGGGTCGCGACAGAAGCGAGGCGCGATGCCGACGGGGCGCGGCCTGTTTGACCACGCTAGCGGTTTGTATGGAAATATCGCACGGCGCGCCCGTCGCGCGCAGGCCGCGCGCCCGCGACGGTGCTGTCTGGCCGAGCCTTAAATACCTCGCATGTGAGTATAATAAGTGATTGAAATTTCGAAATACGGCTGTCACAGGACTCATTCTAGATGAAACAGACTATAGTGGTCCGAATGACGTCATTTTGTTTGTAACTGAGTTACGTAGCACTATGACGTAGCAGAGACCATGTCACTTAAGCTCTATAACCATTCGCAGATTTTTTTTTAGGGGAAAGAGGGTTACAGGAAAAAATGTATGGCTAAATGATTATTCATTGAAATTCAATTACGATATGGGTATCTAATCTGCAAAGAAAAATGCATGTATTGGCGAATGTTACATAAACTTTCAAGATATAGCCACTTTAAAAAAAAGGGAAATTATCCACTGTGACCCAAGACTGGGGCACACTGAATCTATAGAAAAAATACGGTAAAAGACAACAATTTTCATAGTATTACTTATTTATTTGTACTATTAGACAGTCTTTTATTATATAATCGAAACTAATAAATATTTAGCAAATATCACTGTTCACGTAAGTTAAAAAAAAAACTTAAAAAAAAAAACAATTCTCCAGTGCGAAGTTCAATGTTGTTTTTCCTAACACGATTGCGAGGCATTTTTAGCTGCAAAAAGTACGAATGAATTTTAGCTTCACGGATCACACAGGATCATCAGTCCACTGTGACTCAAAACGAAATTATCCACTGTGTCCTATAGACCGTTATGAAACAAAAAATATAACTAAAAATAAACTACCTATCCCAAAGATAAATCAACATAGTTTACAAAAGATTTAAGAAATAACAAAGGTAAAACAAGAATCTAGTATTTACATTTCTTATTCACTTAGAAAAAAAAAAAAAATTTAATCGCGTAAAAATAATTCGGACAAATGAATATTCAGGAAAAATATCGATATTTCAAAGTGTATCCGTAAACAACGCGAAATTTCAACGCGATCTTAGACTATTTCTTGCCTAGTAATACTACCTACAGCTTAAACCGTTTACGAGCTCATCTCGGCCCAATTTCACGTAATATACGAAATCCCCGGTCGCCGAGGGCCCTATTTCACGGTCGGTTGCCCCAAGCCGCGAGCGATGGATAAGCTGGCATCATCCGGCACTCCGCAGAATTCTATATCTAGATTAAAAAAATGCAGTCAGGGCGTATTGCTTTTTACCTCGCCTAGGCTATAAAGTATGAGATCATTTTCTAAATTGGAACGTACCGTTTTTAGGGTTCCGTATCAAAATGTTAAAAAAAGGAATTACGGTGAGATTTCGGTGTCTGTCTGTCTGTATGTCACAGCAGTTTTTCTCTGGAACTACAAAAGCAATCAACTTGAAATTTGGCATAAGTAGTTGTATAACATAACAAAATATTTTATTTTATTTTTCAAGACGTATTTTTCGAATTCAAGCCCAAAATGTACAAAAAACTACCCCCTCCTAGTCTCTGGAGTTAATAGACCAAAAAGTCTGAAAAATGCTGACTTAAAATTGTATATTTTACTTGTAAAGGAGTTAGAGTTGCGCCCGCTCGGTCTTTAAAGGGAGCGGTCCGATCTCGGTCAATCGGTCAAAGGAACGGAACTAGTTCGGTCTTTTAGTTCCTTTAGGTCCTTTAGCTCCGGAGCTAATTCTGAGATCTGAGCAGGACACGCTTTGAAATAGGTACTATTGGTCTCGTTCACACCGAGCGCCGTGCCGTGCGCTCTTTACTCGTTCGCTCTGTTTCGCTCATACGTACAACAATTGCTACTGACCTAAGGGACCGAAGACCGATTAAGATCGTTTACGAAGAACTAGTTCGTTTCGGTCCGTGACGGGAATTCATTCCTTTTAGTTCTTAGTTCCTCACCGACACAAGCCTAAAAGAAGTCGCAAAAGCAAAAACTAAAAACAAAAACACTAAACAAGGCGTCGTTGACTCTGGAATAACGTCGAGTGACGACGTCGTCGTCGTCGAGAGCGTCGTACACGCAATATGAATAACGTATGATTTGCATGCACGTCATCTACGCGTCCAACCCATTCTCTGCCATATATGGAAGTTGGTTATGTTACGTGAATGCAGTTTGAGTTTTGCTAAGCCTTATGAGAAAATTATGTTAATGCAATTTTGAGGGCCAAGGGAAGAGTCCCTATGTGGTAAAAGAAAAGAAAGAAAGAAGGAAAATTATTAATACTTGAAGTACATAAGTCTACATAACAAAGAACAGATTAATAAGCACAAGAAGAGAAGCCAAGAAAAAAATATGTTTAGGTTAAACAAATGCGCGGAAAGGCGGTTTTTTGCAAGCATTTTATTTTATTTTATACTTTTTAGTGATCATAATATTCTGTTACGTATTCCCACTTCTCAATTAATACGAAACTATAGGACATTTCAAGGTCGCCCCAAGCAACGCCGCGTGAAAGCCATAGCCATATATTTAAACCATAAAGGCCTGTTGTTTGATCAGTAGTTAAACTAAATTTTAAAAACCGTAACTAATGATTAAATCTCAAGGAAATGTGTCAAATTTTCGATTACTTTTTCGAATTTTAACAATTAGTTGATTTAACTACTGATCAAACAACAGGCCCTAACATGTGCTTATCTTATCTCCTTCCTTGAAATAGGTACCGTTGAGGAGTTCCGATGGCCATCTGTGGTCTTTATCATCAGTTCCACTTCACCAAATTATATTCTGAATGCAAATACTTGACTTGTTACAGAAAATACTTTAAAAAACCTATATGTATGTTTGCGTATAATATTTGCGGAATTCCCTCAATTCCTGACGGATTCTCTCATCATCATTCATTTCGTTAATTAACTTAACTCAATTTAGTGCGAATGTCAGAAAAACCCAACTGTAATATAATTAATGCTGTATTTTACTTTCTTTTGCCTTAATATCCTTTCCCCCTTCGAGGGAGCGCCCGCAAGGCGTCTCAAGGCTACCTATCGTAATTTTAAATGGAATGTATTTGCTAGTGTTGGTAGTGAGTCACTACTAGTCTACTAGCAACCCTGTCTACGAAGCTACGACGATTTCTTTTTACCCGACTGCGGCGGAGCCCAAAACGAGGGTTATGTTTTTCAACGTCATGTATGTATGTATATCCGTTCTATGTCCCGCTACAGCAAAAACGGCTTGGACGATTTTGACAAATGAGGTATCATTGGATTTGTCTTCGCAGCGAGAGTTTCATAGGATACTTAAACTGTTAAAATTGAAATAACAACAATGGCCAAATGACAATTATTAACATTCGTAGGTATATCGACGACCGTATAAAAAATGCAGTCGGGTTTTTAAAGCTTGCTTTTCATTATTAACCTCCGACGCAAAAGTGTTATAAATCGTCTTTGATCTGTTACGGTATTGTTAGTAACTCGGCCGCCATTACTGTTAAGTAAATAAGAGCTATCAAAACGTTGACAATACGATAACAGGGGCCTGTTTTATAAAGCTACAAATTACAATTTGCAGGCTACAAGTTTCCATTTGACACAACCTCGACCAATGACAACCAGCCATTTGAGCAGTGTTGCCAGTTTAAACCTGTAAAATTGTTACTTGTAGTAAAACGTGTCCGTTATATAAAGCTACACGTAACAATTTTACAGGTCTAAACTGGCAACACTGCTCAAATGGCTGGTCGTCATTGGTCGAGGCTGTGTCAAATGGAAACTTGTAACCTGTAAATTGTAATTTGTAACTAAAAACAGGCCCCAGGGCTTGGGAACGGTTCGAAAAATACTGGTTAGTTATGGTTCTTAACGGGGTTTTTCGATCGCTGGGATTAACCTGGTATGTTTGGTTTTTGATTCTTCGTGCAGTTGGATGGCGTCGCGACTAAATTGATAAGGCCGACTTCAAGCTGAGCAAGTGAATATGTAACTAAAGAGCTAGCTAATAGGGTAGGAAATACGAGAAAGCAATGGCGGTGCGAACAAATTAGCGAGCGAAATCAACCTTCGAGCAACAACACTTTTTTTTTTCTCTTTGATTAGAACCGAAATAATATTGATACTGCCCGAGCGGAATCGAAATCAAAATGCTTTATTTGAACTGTATCGCGTTTCTTACGAGGTGGTTAAAAAAAAAACAGATTTCCGAGCCCTGGATAAAACCAATTAGTTGAAATTTTACAATAGTTCACCCCTCCTATCGATCTAAAGGCGCGGCCACACCGCGCCCAACGCTGCACCCACAGTTCAACGAACTCATTGCATGACATTACGTATTCATTCCTTTGATTAATGTATCCCCGAGTCCCTGACAGTGAGACGTTATTCCTCACTGATAATAATATGCGAAAGTGTTGGTTTGTGATGCTTTCACGGTCAAACAGCGGTATACACGGTGGAGAAAACGAACGCCACATGGACGGCAACTACGTTAAATATTGGAAATAGCAAGTTCTATGCAAATGGGGACTTAATTTTATTTTTGAAAACAAATAAATACTGCATTGTTGGATTTATTGGATACAAACTGGTCAAATATGACAAAATAAAGACGTGTTATATGATACAGATCGAAAGGGTCATTGACAGTGATCATTTATAATAAAATATCAAGGGACGATCTCACACAAACTTCTCTAGGCTTGTACTATGGGTACTAGACAACGATATAAATACTTATATAGAGAAATATATACTTAAATACATAGAAAACATCCACGACTCGGGAACAAATACTCGTGCTCATCACACAAATATCTGCCCTTACCGGGATTTGAACCCAGGACCGCTAGCTTCGTAGGCAGGGTCACTACCAACTAGGCTAGCACGAGTAGCACGTGTCGTTATGATTAAATAAAGACCGTAACAAAACCCTTCTTTATTATTTTCTCATATTCGACCAGCGGCTCTATTCAAGACGGTAAAAACAATATCGTATTTGATCTGTTATCGAATTGTCAACGTTTTGATAGCACTTATTTTCTTGACAGTAATGGCGGCTGACGTCATAACAATACCATAACAGGCAAACTACGATATCGTTTATACCGCCTAGAATAGAGGCGCAGTTCGATTACCGGTTAAGGCAGGCATATTTTAAAAAATCCATAAATGCAGTAATAATTGTTTTAAAAAGTAAAAGTTAGTCTCGTTTGCGTAGAACTTGCTATTTCCAATATTTAAGGTAGTTGCCGTCCATGTGGCGTTCGTTTTTTCCACCCTGTCAAGATTTTTAATCAGGGTGTTAGGACTGTTAGGCGCATCGCTGGACATAGCTTCACTACTGTTTTCTTCGAAGCATGTTAGGACCAAGGCCTAAGAATTCTGTCAAGTAAGTGTCCAGCTAAACTAGCAAATAACTCCAGGGGCCTGTTTTATAAAGCTACAAATAACAATTTACAGGTTACAAGTTTCCATTCGACACAACCTCGACCAATGACGACCAGCCATTTGAGCAGTGTTGCTAGTTTAGACCTGTAAAATTGTAACTTGTCGTTTTAAAAAAACAAAAACCCGTCTTCTAAAATGCAAAAATAACTTCATTTAAAATGGTAAGTCAGTCCAACTGCATTCGGCTTTTGGTTTAAAATATTGTGGGACGCCGACTTCAGTTGGACTGACCTACCATTTTAAATGAAGTTATTTTTTGCATTTTTGAAGGCGGGTTTTTGTTTTTTTAAACATTTATTTTATTTTATACTTTTTAGTGATCTTATTTATGCTGTTACGTAGCTCCACTTCTAAATATTAATGAGAAACTATAGAACATTTTAAGCTCGCCACAGACAACGCCGCGGGAATGTCATAGTCATATTTAAACCTAAATGTGCTTCGTCATAGTCGCTCAACTACCTTAATCGAAATATCGCCACCCTTGAAATAGGTACCGTTAAGGAGTTCCGGTGGCCATCTGTGGCCTTCATCATAAGTTCCACTTCACCATATAGTACTTTTCAAAAGCAAATGCACGAGTTACAGTGAAAAATACCAAAATCGCTATAGGTGTACCTATAATATTTGAGCTTGATTTCTCCAAGATTCCATCATCAGATCCTGACGTGTTGACAATGAGACCAACTAGAAAGTATATCCATTCAAACAACGAAAAATTTTTTCAAATCGGTCCAGTCGTCTTCGAGTAATCGGGGAACATACATAAAAAAAAAAAACCCGTCGAATTGAGAACCTCCTCCTTTTTTTGAAGTCGGTTAAAAATAAAAAACGCATATTAAAGTTCATGAGATACAGCGCGCTGACAGACAGACGGATAGCGGAGGCTTAGCAATAGGGTCCAATTAGTACCCTATGGGTTCGGAATCCTAAAACCTGCATCCGACCACCCAAATATAGTCAAAAGCAATGAAAACGGGTCACTTTGTATTGAATTATCATAGAGAGTGACCCATTTTCATTGCTCCTGAGTGTTATAATAATATGAAGTACGGTCACGGAAGTTAATTTGATACCCATTTCAAAGAAAATCTGCTTGAAGATGTCATTGTCAATAGAGATGCCAAGTCATTTGTAATTGATAGGAAACTCAACCTTATTGCTGTAGAATGTCAGATTGACTTTGGACCTAAGGTGGGTCACAAATTAAATTCTTTGACTGTACCATAGAGTTCTCCATTCTAACGCCATCGACTGACATATAAGTGTTAAACATGTCTGTTTATCTGTGACCGTGAGAGAGGACGCGGCGTCCGTCATACTTATGGGGTTAGGGTGCGCGTGAGTTGATAAGCGGAGCGGTTTAGGGCCGGTTCAGACGGACAGCATTTGAACTGCAAAATGGCAGAAGGCGGTTCTGATGCAGTTGACGTAACTGCATCAAAACTGCTTTGGGATGGAGATTGCTTATACTATCACACACATAGGCTACTTTTCATCTCGAATAATGTAAAAGTTCCCGAGGGAATAACGATTATCGAAATCTATGCGGATGAAGTCGCGGGCAGAAGCTAGTGAAATTAAATAAAGGACAGTGCCAGGCCGCCATAGAAGCTTTGGCCTAAGAAAAAATTGTGACGGATAATAATACAGAATTTTAGAAGTTTTTCTGAAGAACTTGTCGAAAAAAAAAATTTTGAAATAATCTTAACAACACGTTACTCGCAAGACGTCTTATTTACAAAGTATCTTAATAGATGACTCTATTTTTCGTATAAGTTCCCTAAATGTGTAAGTAATAAAATACTGAATTTAAATCTCATACAAAACAGGTCATATCAACATCTTTCGTATCCGCGAGCTTGTTTTTTTTTTAAAAGTGTTTTTTCCAAGATCTGGCATTGTCCTTTAAGTTTCAAATTAAATGTGATTAATTGAGTATTTTGGAATAAGGGATTTAAAAAAACATATAATATATCGCACCGCCTCCGCACAGCTGCACCGCGAAGTCGCGGAGCGGTTTCACCCCGCTCCGCCTATCACCGTGTCCGCGGCATGCGCGTACGCAGCGCAATTCGTATTCCCGCCGCCGCCGCCGATGGGAACCAATGGACAGGAATTCGACACCGCTAGTGGCTTACTGATTTAACAGTTAGCGCGGTAAACGATAAGCTGTTCATTTGGCACAAGCTGTTGCCTGCGACTGCGTCCGCGCAGAAAAATAAAACATAGCCTAAGTTCATTAGGGATAATGTAGTATCCTAAAGGTGAAAGAATTTTTCAAATCGGTCCAGTAAGTTAGGAGCCTATTCAATGCAAACAATCAAATCTATCCTTTTGTCCGGGTCTGCCTAAAACGTAGTCTGACTAATTCGCGTTATGCCTAGACCAGTTCATAGGTAGCCGCATTAATACTTAAGCCTCTTGCGTTTTTGTCCAAAAGCGAATTCAGCTGAGTGAGACTTGAACTTAATGCGATTTTGTCCAAAGCGAATTTCCCCTTCTTCCCCAAAATTAAATTTAACAGAGTCGACGGAGCTCCGCTTGCGCGGAGCTCCTATTTCTGGTTAGATTTAGCCCTCCGGGCCTGCTGCAAAACTAACATAACCTAAACCTACCTAATTTGTGATACTTTTGTTTATAGGCGTAACGTGTTTTAGCCTAACTGCTAATTAGGCGTATCGCGAAATGGACAAACAGCTACTTAGGCTTACTGCGTTTGGGTCATATAAGTAATAGGTCAATAGCGACTTAGACGAATAGCTAAATTCAAATGAAGTTTTGTCATAACGCGAATTAGTCAGACTACGTTTTAGGCAGACCCGGATCCAAGCTTTTATAATATTAGTGTAGATAACAAACGTAGCATCAGTAAAATAAATAAATATCAGGGGACACATTGACCTAGTCCCAAACTAAGCTCCATTCTTGTATTATGGATACGATATAAATACATACAAATATATAAAACAACTTTATACGGTTTTCAATTCACTACTTAATTTTTCATACATTGACACTACTGTCAACTCGACAAATTATACGATATTTAGGATTCCGCACGACTCGAAAGGAGTCAAACGGAACCCTTAGTGATTTTTCAAGGGTCGTCGTAGGTAAAATATAAGTTTAAAACCAAAACAACTCTTATTCTACCTATCAGCTATCAATCTCCAATTTTTCATTATTTAAGTAATTATTAATTCCTGTAAAGTTAAAAAAACTCACAAATGAAAGCGATAATACAAAAAATACTGACCCTGCCGGGTACGCGACGAGCTCTGTGTGTGGGTCGCATGCTAGCGCCGCGTTGGAGCCAACCGTCAGGCCTAGCACGCTCTCCAACTTGATCTGTAACAAGACATGGTTTAGGTTAATATCACATTATTATCATCAAGTACAACGTTCAATATGATTCTATAGTCGTCAATTTGTAATCGTCTAGTACTTCGGACGACTATACTTCGGATGACTAATCCCCATTTGTCCAACACCTTCGTACGACTAGTCCCCATGCATCCAATATCTCTGATGACTATCCCCATACGTTCAATGCTTCAGACGATGTATCCCCATACGTCCAATACCCTGGACTACTGATCCCAATATGCCCAATATCTCGGACGACTAATCCCAGAAGTCCAATACCTCGGACGACTAATCCCCAGATGTCCCATACCTCGGACGACTAATCCCCAATTCCTCATACGTCCAATACCTCGGACGACTAATCCTCATACGTCCAATACCTCGGACGACTAATCCCCAATTGCCCATACGTCCAATACCTCGGACGACTAATCCTCATACGTCCAATACGTCAAACGACTAAATCCCATAAGTCCAATGCCCCTGATGACGAATCCTTAAACGTCTATTACCCCTGACGACTAATCGCCATACGTCCAATACCCCGAACGACTAATCCCTTTCGTCCATTACCCCTGATAATTCACATGCGTCCAAGCAGTCAATCAAAACTGTTTTATCGAACTTTGACGTATTAGTGTTCTGTTTCTATTGGCTTTTTTATTATTATTATTTTTATGTGAAAAAAGAAGAAGACGAGCAAGCGGGTCACCTCATGATGAGTGATCACCGTGACCCATAAAAACCCGCAACACCAGGGGCCCGTTTCTCAAAAAGTATTAGTCTAATAATGTTAGTGTTTTGTCTCAGTTTTTAGTTTTATTTACGAGACAAAACACTAATATTATTAGACTAATACGTTTTGTGAAACGGGCTCCAGAAGAATCGCAAGTGCGCTTTCGACGTTTGAGAAAAAAGTAGGCTGGCTGACAAACTAAACTAGTTTTGTTTGTTTACATGTTATTAATACCATAGCCAATGGAGTATAGGTATGATATTTTCTAACCTTCATTCTGAATTACCATAAACTGTAGAACCTTGAACACCTAAACTTATCATTCATTTACAACAAAGTCAACATTTAAATAGAGAGGCCTTGCTGCTATCTATAGTGGTGTTTGCGAAGTAGTTTCGTTAGGTATTATTAAAATGTGATTATAAAGAAAGGCCTCATCATACAGTCAAAGACTTAAACTTAAAGTGACCCACCTTAGGTCCAAAGTCAATCTGACAATCAGCAACATTAAGGTTGAGTTTCCTATAAGTTATATGTGACTTGGCATCTCTAATGACATTGACGACTACAAACGTATATTTTTTTAAATTGGTCACAAATTATCGTTCGTGACCATACAAGACGCGGGATACTTGTAGTAAAGGAGAATGGGCAGAAATGTATGAACGCTGGCCTAGAAACCGATAACAATAAGCACTATATCATCGGATATCTTTTTTAATTCTAGAAAGTTGTAGTGTAGCGGGAAACCTCAAATAACTGTGAGTTTGTTTTTAAATCTGGAACATCGGGACGCCTACATAGACGATTTTAGCATAATTACTTTTTTTTTAATATACTAAGCCGTGCATCGAACAAGCATTTGCATGTTTATCTAAAGTACTAGGAGAACAAAGGTTATTAGGGGTGCGTAGCGCAACTTAGAGCGCAGGCGGGCGGTGCGCTGCGGGGCACCGGCGGGCGGGCGGGCGCACACGACACAGCGCGGATGACTGAGCACTGTAGGTTCCTTTTAATGTTTATGCACTCCTAGTAATTTGACTTTGTAATCTTTGTTTTAATTTTTTAATGAATTATTATTATGTTTGATGTTTGAGAAAAGCACTATACATACCTCGGCGGGAAATTAGGGTTGCCCGCCTCAGACCTATCCGTCTATATGTCTTCGGCCGGCAACCCCTTTTGTCCCGGCCTCTGTAGTAATGTACTATGAAATACCGCCGTCTTTGCATGGCAATAACTTATTTCAAACAAAGATTTCGAACTACCTGCCATAGTAATAGTTTTACAACTTATCCGGTGACATATCTCTTGTCCTTATTGGTCATATAGGCCAATTTGCCCACCCTACTTTAGTGGTCCGTCCAGGAGGTTCCGTAGCTGGTGAGCGGGACGAGTATGACGGACGACGCCTGACACAATGTGTGCTCTGGATAATCTGGATAATGTTGACAGCTGGTAAACAATGCTGATATTTTAATTGCTATAATATATTCCTTCACACGCAAGTTTAGCATTATTTTTCTGCTGTCAACAATGTCAATAGTCAGAAACTTCAAGGTCGTGCAATGTGTCAGGATGGACTTCTTATTTGCATAGTACTATAGGTCGGCGATACCACCTTGGGTCCCCCGGACCCCGGTGGTATCCGTAAATACATTTTAACACCGTAAAAACAAAGGTCGCTAGCACCATCTTACCCTAATCTGCCGACACAGTGTTTGCTTGTGTTAAGGTGCGGGGTAAGACAACCGGTGAAATTACTAGCATTCCATCTTAGTCCTCAGGGTTGGCAACGCATTTGGAGTCTTGAGATTGCGAAAAAGTAATTGACCATACAATAAAACCGTCATACAAAATCGTCACAGACAAACGTAAAAACAAAAATGGCGTTCTCATTCTGATTACTCGATATTTCGATCACTCGATCATTCCAGTGAAAGCGACTTTAATTCAACGATACGGTATCGATTAATAATTTCAATAGCGTTAGAAAGTGATTTTTTATCACCAGAAACTTTTTCAACGTGTCTTATCTAATATCAGATTAAAATTCATAAGTAAATCACGTTTGCCAACATAATGATATAAATAACGGACCTGGTTAAAATTAATTGCTGCAATAAAAATCGCTTCTAAAATGCATTTATTTTAAGCAAATGGCAAGGTTTTTTCTTGAGATGGAATATATTTACTTTAAATTTAAGACTCTAGCGATACCCTGTAAAGCATTTAAAAATAAGTAGGACTTCTTTTGAAAATTCATAGTTAAATATTTATTTAGTAAAGTGGCCACACTGGCCATATGAAAACTCTTTTACACGTTGGTGTTCAGTCTAGAGAGGTTACAATCGCTCCATATAGTTAGGCAAACAAAAGTTCGACTACAATATTCAAGTGATGTGATGCCACGACAGTTTTTGGGAACAAATTGGATCATATGGCCAATTCCACTCCAAACAGCATCATCTTTTTTCCAAACTCTCTTTGCCAAGCTATACATTTCTTAACCACTCAAATCAAAATCCGTATTTTATAACTGAATAGTAATTCTAACGACACCATAAGATGTTATCTTAAGCACGTACTTATATTCCATACTCCATTGACGTTAGGATCAGCTGACGAGACAAGATGGCGCGTGGGCGGACCACTTGGCGGGAAACGTTGCGACATCTACATGTTAAGTTCGTAGTTACTAGGCGTGATTTTAAGATGTTAGTGGTTTAGCGGGATGTCCAACAAGGAGAGTAATATTTTTAGAAGAAAGAAAGAAAAACATTTTTCTCCCACATGCTCGGAAATGTTAACCTTACTGTTGTAAAATCAGTCCGCGAAGTTCTGAGTTCCAGGTCCAGGCAAAAAAAAAAAACAAAGTTATTATTTACGAACGGCAGCGGCCGCGAAAATGTATGAAATTTTATTACGTACCTGGTGTTTTACTTTTTAAAACCATGTTTGGACTAGGATAACTAACTCCAGACAGCCAAAGACTCGTACCATCAAAATTCTTCCTTGTATATTTTACTATTTAAACGTCATAGACTAAAAAAGTTAAATATTTCAAACAGCGTTTACAGCGTATTTAAAAGTGTACCAAACAGTTTGAGGTTTTTTTTTAAAAAAAATGCGTTCGTAAACAAAATAAATTGCCGAAATAACATAAACGCGTGATAAATGTTATAATTTATACTATATTTTATTCAAATTGAATTTATTACGTTTAAATGTGTGATCTTATTTAATGCTTTATTTCAGTGTCATACTAAATCGTACGTTTCTGATCTTTTTTTCAAGGAAATGTTGGGACTGTGTTTAATATTATTAACAATTGTGTTAAATTTCGTCAAATTGTTGGAGAAAAGCACTATAAAAGCCTCGACCGGGAAGGGCGGTTGCTGGACTCGTATATAACTCTACTCGTCCCGCAACGACCTATTTCCCGGTCTGTGCAGTAATGTACTATTATTGATAACACACATCTCCACCAACATAATAACATGATAAAAAATAAAGCTAAACCGAAAATGATATTGGTGGAATCTGAGTAATCTGACACCAATAAGGGTCCATGGGTAGCATGTGTTCCAGCACTTGGTGCTACAACGCTGGTTTTCTGTGGATCCCTTTGTGATTCACACGAACGACTAGTATACTGGTATGCTAGTATACGAGCACCTAATACTAACTTTTACCAGTCTTCGTTCGCGTGATTATAGCGTTTATAAAAGATTTTTTAACAGCGACATCTGTTGGAAAGTAGATTAAAATATAGCGCCATCTATTGTCGAGTAGCATTTCTCATACAGGTAACCGATGTTTATAATATTTCAAGATACCTATGTATAGGAATAAAACTATCCTACTCTTTGGGTATCGGGTATTATTTTATGAACTCGTGTAGACTTAAAGTCCATACAAACTGACTTGTCCTATTTAATAAACACCTTTATAACCTCAAAATACATCGTTTTCGGCTAACACGGCCGTTTTCTGGTGAATAAAGCAACTAGAGACCACAATTTGCACACCATTTCCCTGATTTTACATCATGGATGGTTTATTTATGACAAAGTTGTAGTTTTAGGCGAAAAGGGGAGCATTTTGAGGTTATAAAAGTATTTACTAAATAAGACAAGTTAGATGGTATGCAGTATAGAGCAGTGGCGGTACTGCCATATAAGCCCAAAAGCCGGGCTTGCCTTACAAATATAACAACGATCAAAAATCAAAGGTCACGATCACGAACTATTTCAATTCGCGCTCTCATTAAAATTTTCAAATAATGCAACAGCAGCGTAGTACCGAATTTGATCGCGCTCCGCCGACGCACGGCGGGCAGCACTGCTGCGCGCTGAGACGACCCGAACTCGCTTGAGACACGGCTAGTCATCCCGCTCGCACGCGGTGGCTTGCAGGGGGGCTTCTATCTTAACCGGTATATCTCTTTCTTACGCATTAGAACAGCCTTATAATGAGATATAACTATTCATAGGTTCATATAGCCCATAGTACGAGATTTTAAGCCCTGCTTGCGTCTGAAGTTGTACCCGAGTCGAGTAAAATGCGAAATTCGCGCATGCGCGTGTTGAGCCGCGTTGACGGCCGACTTCACTTCTATTTATTTGCTTGCTTACTTACTTCAATAATTTTACTTGTTGTGTTTGTTGTGAATTGTGAATTGTTTTGTTTGAGTCAACTGCGGTCACTAAGTATTTTGTTTGTTGTGTTGTTCAATTGGATTGGCAATGGAGGAAGTATTCCCTTGTGAATCTAGTGATTGTGATTATTTTAACTGTGCAAAAATTTTGCTTGGCGAGTGAAATGTATAAACTCTTTAAACTTTGCTGATAAAACATCAGATTTTCAGTAACTATTTCTCATTTCGCGCATAAGTAAAAGACGGTTTAATGTTTAATACCTAGATCAGTGTAAAAAACACAATATTGCTGCTGTTGTAGTGTAGGTATATTATTATCGAACGACAAAAAGTTTGGAATATACTATCTGATTATGAAAAATCAAATAACTTCGCTGACACGATTAAAAGGCATATGAATTTTATTTGCAATAAGACACGAACGATTTTAGTAATTTTGGTAAAAAGCGAATTGAGACATTTATCCACAATAACTTTAAAAACTACAAAATCATATCTCTCGGCTTGCCCTATCCTGAAACCCTAGGCACGCCACTGGTATAGAGAGAAACGACTTCTGAGTCGCGGGCAACAGCCAGTTGTGATATAAATCTAGTTTTTCACCTTGTTTTTAATACCTAGGTTTACATAAACACTAGATCATACGAGGAAGCGGAGCCGTAACAATCATTAATTAATTATGGTCTTGTTCAACAATGGAGTAATGACATGGTTGTCATAATAATGCAAACGTGATGCGAAGTAAGGTTACAGAAGCGAACCAGAAAACCAGACAGGGGGGGGTTACTAATGCAGTTCAGTTTTTTTATATGGCAAGCAGAAGACACGCGAGCACTCAGGCCACCTGATGGTAAGTGGGATCTGAGTCTGAGGGCGTTACCAAACCATTCGATCGATCCTCGATCGACGGCATCGATCGATGGTAGAATGGATTAGTCGACGTCGATCGATAGTTCCTACCAGACCAATCGATCGATCGTCGATAGGCGGCCGGCATCGATCGATGGTAGAATGTATTAGTCGACGTTGATCGATAGTTCCTACCAGACCAATCGATCGATCGTCGATAGGCGGCCGGCATCGATCGATGGTAGAATGTATTAGTCGACGTTGATCGATAGTTCCTACCAGACCAATCGATCGATCGTCGATAGGCGGCCGGCATCGATCGATGGTAGAATGTATTAGTCGACGTCGATCGATAGTTCCTACCAGACCAATCGATCGATCGTCGATAGGCGGCCGGCATCGATCGATGGTAGAATGTATTAGTCGACGTTGATCGATAGTTCTTACCAGACCAATCGATCGATGGTAGAATGTTCCTACCATCAATTAAAGCTATCAGACCAGTCGATCAACTTCGATCGACACCGACCGGCAATCGATCGATTGGTTAGTCGAACGGTATCCATCGATCGATAGTTCCTACCAGACCAATCGATCGACGATCGATCGATTGGTCTGGTAACACCCTGAGACCCATAGACATATGAAATCACAAGAATACAATCACAAAACTGCAATCCTAAGACTTCAAATGCGTTGCCAACCCTGAGCACTAAGATGGAATGCCGCTATGCTAGTAATGTCACCGGTTGTCTTATCCCCACACCGGAACACAACGATGCGAACACTGCTGCTTGGCGGCGGGTTAATGGATAAGATGGTGGTAGCGATCCGGACGGACCCTGCACAAGGTCCTACCACCACTAAAACTAATACCACTACTGCATTAGTACGACATGGTTTCCCAGGGGACCACACCTTCATAACATAACGTTATGAAAAATAACGTTATCATAACGCTATAATTATTTCGTTACTTTAGAGCGGTTCCGCACTACGTCCGATCCGAATCCGATCCGAACCCGTGAAAATACGTATCTATAGAGAAATCGGATGACGGAAGCCATCCGTCATCCAATTAGAGCAGTTCCGCACTACGTCCGATCCGAATCCGATCCGAACCCTGAAAATATGGTCCGTAGTCACCGTAGAACTATTTCTATGGTAATTTACGCACTAGATCCGATCTTCGTCATCCGATGTCTTTATATATCCGGTCTAGATCCGTATTTTCACGGGTTCGGATCGGATTCGGACCGGACGTAGTGCGGAACCGCTCTTAAGAAGTAATATGTTTAAGGTATCGATATTTTTTAATAGTCATGCTACATCACTACGAAATAAACATCGTAACCAAACCAGAATAACGTTATGAATATGGAATATTCATTACTTTTTTCACATCTTTAATACAAGGTGATTCATGTAACAAACAGTTGGTTTTTGGAATAGCTATTAAAATAACCCGTGTGGTTGCCGGGTTAGAATAGTGCCACTCCATGTCTTCCCGTGGATGTCGTAAGAGGCGACTAAGGGAATAAAGGCGTGTAGTACTGTTAGGCGATGGGCTTGCAACCTGTCACTAATACACTGGTAAACATCTTAGCCTGATTGTGAAAAATGTGGTAACAGAATTTATCAACAAGTTTTTAGAGTTGTTGGTAATTCTGTAGCTCTGCCTACCCCACTCTGGGAATGAAGGCGTGAGTTTATGTATAAAAATAACCAAGATATAGGTAAGCCAACGACGATTTGTTCCTATCTCTCTTTAGCAAATTAGAAATTAACGTGGAGTTTATATGGCCGACTTGTTCCGTGACGTCACAGTGCATCTCGGATCCCTCTGTCTAATCGCTGTCTAATTAGCAGTTTAAAATGCTTGTATCGTCCGTATTTCTTGGCCGATTTTAACATTAATTTCACTTTTGGTGAGCTGTTTTATTTTCATATCTAGTTGAGGAATGCGATTTTTAAAAAAACTACTATACTAGGTACTTTTATTACCCTAAATAAAGTAGTAATAATGAGAGATGGGCATTATTCGAATAAAAAATAATTCGTAATATTTTTATTAGCAAATAATAATTTATTCGCGAATTAATTATCCACGAATGAATCATTCGACTACTTTTTAAAAAACTAATAATTTATTAATTTATTACAGAAAAATTAAGCAGGTATTCCAGTACATAAATAATTATCCGCGGCAATTCATTCAACGAATGAATTATTCGCAAATAAATTATTCGACGAATAATTTATTCGAATAAGAATAATTATTCGAGAATTTCATTCGATATTCGCGAATAATTTGGTTATTCTTATTCGTTATTCGAATAAATTTTGCACCTCTCTGGTTATAATAGACTATACCTACTTTTTTACTAACTCTATAACTACGCAGAAAGCTAGTTCTGTTATATATTCTGTGGTACAACACCGTCATCGCCCTCGTTGTTCCTTATCCGGTTTTTTGCCCTTATGTTTCGAGCCGTCAGACGGGTTGGCGTCCTTGCCTCGGCCTTGCGTCCACCAAGGCCGAAGTCATGTGTCTGTATACTAGATATATAATACACAGTGAGCAGAAACAACGGGTCATGTTGTTAAGAATTCCAGTACAACTTGACCACGTTATTCCACCACCGAAGCTGCTATAAAACTCTGATACAATGGCAAACCCTTTCAAAGGTGACATCTCTTAAACGCCCCGATCGATTTTTATGAAACCTAGTTAAGAAGAATCCCAATTAAACTAAGTTTCTTTTAGGTCAATCCGTTTGGGAGCTAAGATGCCACAGACACACATACATACCAGTCGCGAGGCGTTCATACAAGCCGATTATTTACGGCTTTACCAAAAATTCCTATGCATAGAGTAGGTATACATACAAACAAAACGTAAAACCGAAAATAACCCGGTATACTATAGCTTTACCTTGCCTTCATAATACGATGCATAACCAAAACGCAATTTATTTACTACTAAGCCGAAATCTATCGCAGTACTCGCTCGCACGTATTCACTTACCTACAAGAAATAAACAATAACAATATATTCGTACACACGCGCAGTTACATTTCACTGCGCGCGAACTTATTACAATCACAAAATAATTCAGGTCCTGCGGTCGCTTTTCGCCGGACTCGAACTTAACACATTGAAACATTTTGCTAGCGCTTCGAACCCACACACAGACACGGCGGCCCGTATAACGTATTAAAAATCAGAGCGAGATGGTGCATTAGTCCGCGCTCACCGAGCGGCTTATTTCATCCAATTTTAAACTTTAAGTGTATAGCACGCGTTCACTTTCTTTTCCCGAGGACGCCGCCACCGCCACCTACGACCTTCAAACTTTAATCATAAATTTTGTATCCTTTTTTCATTACGCAATTACGCAATACGCGACGCCATTACTTTCTTTAGTTAGCGTCTTGTCGCGCAAAGACACACAGTGAAATTCTTGTGATAGTTTTTTTGAATTACCTATTTATTTAGTGTTTTATGATTCAAATAACTAGTAAAATTTAGCTCGCTAAGTGTTCGGTTCGTTCGGTGTTCATGTGCTGTGATGATTTGTTTGTAGTTACCTACTGTTTGGATTATTTGTTATTGTTCACGACGACGGAGGTTGGTGTTTCTATTCTATTTTACGTACGTTAGGTACCTATAGGTTTTACCCAAATCTTATTTAGGTTATATTCGTGGTTTTTAAATATTTTTGTCTGTAGGTACTCAAAGAACTAAATATGGCCGCATTGGTTCAAATTGAGTGTTGTCTTACAGATTACCTACTTAATGAGCTAACATGTTTTTCAAGGTTATCCTTTGAAAATAAAAAACATGTCATTAAGTTAGGACGCGCTCGCCCGGACCTAAAAATTGATTATAAGCGTAGAGATGGATTCTTCAAACACTTCCATAGTGAATTATATGATAAATACAATTGGCTGACTGGCAGCTGCAAATTAAACAAATTGTTTTGCTATTCGTGTTTGCTGTTTTCCGATTCTAGCAGTGTTTGGAATCGAACCGGTTTTGCAGATATCAACAATATATATAATTCAGCTAAGAAACATGTTCAAAGCGAGAAACATATACGGAGTTGTACGAGGGGCGGCTGATAAGTAATCTCCTTGGTC
This sequence comes from Acleris literana, assembly GCA_946894065.1. Lineage (NCBI taxonomy): Eukaryota > Metazoa > Arthropoda > Insecta > Lepidoptera > Tortricidae > Acleris > Acleris literana. The sequence goes on along the minus strand of OX335697.1, from coordinate 9,863,433 downwards.
AGAAATATATACAAAAATAATGCTGGCTGGTATGGATTTATATTCGTTTGTTATTCTATTTTCAAAATGTATTACATTCATTTGTTTATTGCATCACTTTTATTTGTCTCCTACAATTGTTTCAAACATGTCGGTAGAAAAAGTGAAAATGGATAAAATCGAGCAGCGTGCGGTGATTAAGTTTTTGACTAAAGAAGGGAATACGCCTTCGGAGATCAGACAGCGTATGTTACGTGTGTTTGGCAGTTTGTGTTCTTCCGAATTTGTTATAAAGTTTTGGTCAAAGCAGTTTAAGTTAGGTCGTGAGAGTCTGGAAGATGATCCTCGTAGCGGAAGACCAGTTTCGGCCGTCACCGATGAAAATGTAGCCAGGGTGAAAAAAATTATATTAGAGGACCGACGAGTGAAGCAGTGGGAGATAGCTAGAGATGTGGGCGTCAGTAAAGAGCGAGTCAATGAAATAATTCATGAGCATTTGAACATGTCCAAGGTTAGTGCACGTTGGGTCCCCAGAATGTTGACTGCATTTGACATGGAGAGGCGTGTCAAATGTTGCGAAGAGTTTTTGGAGATGAGTCGAGGGAAAGAGGAAGAAATAATTTCTAGAATTGTAACATGTGATGAGACTTGGATTCGACAATGGGACCCGGAAAGTAAGCAAGAGTCGTTACAGTGGAAATTTAAGGATGAGAAGCCGCCTCGGAAATTCAAGGTCTGTCCATCGGCAGGTAAACTTATGGCTACAATCTTTTGGGACACAGAAGGGATTTTGCTCATAGATTATTTACCGAAGAAAACTACAATGAATGCTGATTATTACTCAAACTTACTATACCAACTAAGAGAGACAATAAAAGAAAAACGGCGAGGTAAACTAAACAAAGGTATTCTGATTTTGCACGATAACGCACCAGTGCATACCGCCCGCACAACGAAGCTAGCAATTAAAGACAATGGCTTCGAAACCATTGACCACCCCCCTTATAGTCCAGATTTAGCCCTCTGTGACTATTTTCTGTTTAGACTTCTCAAGAAAGACCTCAGGGGACGAAGGTTTATGACCGATGACGAAATGAAGGCTGCGGTTACTGACTTTTTTGACGACAAACCGAAAGATTTTTTTTTTAATGGTTTAAATTCAATATTTGAAAAATGTAATAAGTGCATTTTACTAGCAGGGGACTATATAGAAAAATAAAAAAAAATTAGCCACGACAGTCTTTTGTTTCATTGTTAGGTAGATTACTTTTCAGCCGCCCCTCGTATATTATTACATGAGTTCGGTAACAGTAGAATAGAAACTTTTTTTGGTAATAATTTTGAGGCCCACAATCGTAAAGTTGAACGTAACCGAAATTTAATGAAACGTTTTATTGATACGGTCGTACTACTTGGAAAGCAAGAATTGCCTTTCCGCGGCCATGATGAGAAACACGATTCGGATAATCGTGGTAATTATATTGAGACATTGTTGTATTTGAGTAAATACGACTCCGTCATGGAATCTCATTTTGAACAGAGTTCATCTACTTCGCATCCAGTTTTTTCTGGTCTATCAAGTGACATTCAAAACGATCTCATAAACTGCGTTGCGTCGGTGGTTTTAGATGAGATTAAGAGTGAGATCAACAAGGCGAAATTCGTGTCCGTCATGATTGACGAAACTCCCGATGTTAGTCGCAGAGAGCAGTTGAGTGTTATATTTCGATATTTGACAGAGTCAGGGCTCGAGGAGAGATTTATTGGATTTTTCGACGTTAGCGAGAGGCGTACCGCGAACGTTTTAGCTTCAAAATTGCTAGATATTCTTGACCAATATCGGTGCAAAGATAAACTTATAGGTCAATCATATGACGGTGCTGCAGTCATGTCGGGCGAGCACGGCGGGGTTCAGGCGCTCGTTCGTAATGAGTGCCCCCGGGCGCATTTCGTTCCGTGTTATGCACATGTTCTCAATTTGGTTTTAAGCAGATCGTTAGAGCATGTTTCTGAATTAAAATCGTTTTTCGGCCATATTAATGGGCTTGTTCGATTTTTTAACAAGTCATCAAAGCGATCAAATTTATTAAAACAGATTTCCGATCGTCGCATGCCCGGAGTGGCAGAAACGCGGTGGCATTATCACTCGCGTATTATTAATGTGATATTTAATTGCAGGTTAGAAATGATTGAGACATTCAATCATATTTTAGAGGATCCGCAATCATGGGATGTCGATTCAATTTCATTATCCGAATCCTTTGTGAGTAAGTTAGAAGACATGCAGTTTTGTTTTCTCTTGCATGTTTTTTCCGATATTTTTGCCAGGACTGATATTCTTTTTGCTTTATTGCAAAGCAAACAAGTCGACTTAGAAGTCGCAATCAGGGAAATCGATTCATTTCGATCTTGGCTTTCTGAAGAGTTTTTGAATCAATTTGATTCTATTTACGACAGTATTCAGGAGTATTGCGAGCCACCGCGACGTCGCCGGCGACTAAATACGGACATCGACTTGAAAACTCAACATAGACGTGTGTTTGTTGAAATAATTGATAACGTTATTAGTCAAATTAATTCTCGCTATGCATCATTTAGCAACTTAACTTTCTTGGATTTGATAAATAAATCGAAATACGCTCAGTACATGACATGTTTCCCCGAGGCCAAAATAACCGCCTTAATGACGGAATTTCCAAATTTGTTTGATCCAACTGCTTTGAAAAACGAATTAAAAGTTTTGTACAGTTCTTCTAGTATTAACACTTTGGACGCATACGATCTTTACTTATATTTAAGTAATTCTGCTTTGAATGGGACTTTCCCTCAGATTTTGACTTTAAGTCAGATCTTTTTGACTCTGCCTGTGTCCGTAGCTTCCGCTGAAAGGTCGTTTTCGGCCTTGAAGCGAATTCATACGTACACACGGAATAGTCAAAATGAAACAAGACTGTCTAATCTGGGGGTAATTTCCATTGAAAAACATTTACTTCTTAAAATTCAAAAGAAAAGCAATTTCCATGATAACGTTTTAGCTCATTTTGTTAAAAAACCCCGCAGAATTATTCTTGAATATAAATAAGTATCGAACTGTACCTAGCGTATTTCAATTGTATATAATTATATATTGAGTTTTCAATCGGTTTCTATATTTATTTGCATGAACTTAGTTTAGGTTTAGTTGGATTGTTTGGCGCTATATGCGTGTCATGGTTTTCTTAACAGGTACAGAAGGCGGGTACGGACGGCGCATGCCGCGGGCTGTGGGTTTTCTTTATTCGGTTGATTTTGTTGCACGAATTTGTAAATAATTTGTAATTAATTGGTTTCTGTGTGCAGACCTGCAGTGCATGTACTTAATTTGGTTTATTTTTGTTTTGTTTTTAACAAAGGACAACTTTTTATTTTGCATGATAGGTATAAGGCAAGCTAATTTTTACTGTGTTTTGATTTCTAACGTAAATTAACTATATATATTGTCTGTGTGTTTAACGTGTGCGTACGCAACTAACGGCTTTTTTCAAAGCCACTTTTGTCATACTTGACATACACTGTTCATGTAATACCAGTGATGTCATGTATGGCGAAGGTGGTGAACACTAACTGCAAGGATCGCACGTAGAAACAGTTACCGCACTTACTTCAGCACTGCTTTTTGGGAACTAAAAGATTTATTAAGGTAGGTATGTTTTTTTAATTAATGGAAGGGGCAAACACGTACTCACGCCATACACCTTTTTTTGCTCCGGCTTGTCTAATTATTTACGTGACGCTTCGCCACTGATACATACACGTTAAACTTATATACAGCCTTGGCCAAAAGTATTGAGCACCCCACTTTTTCCTTTGTAACTTATAACTAAAGTTTCTAATTCCAACGTAAAATGTAAAAAACCGCCTTCAAAAAGCAAAAAATAACTTCTTTAAAATGGTAGGTAAATAGGTCAGTCCAACTGAAGTCTGCTTTTGGTTAAAATATTGTTGGACGCCGACTTCAGTTGGACTGACCTATTTACCTACCATTTTAAAGAAGTTATTTTTTGCTTTTTGAAGGCGGTTTTTTGTTTTTTTAAACATTTATTTTATTTTATACTTTTTAGTGATCCTATTTATGCTGTTACGTAGCTCCACTTCTAAATATTAATAAGAAACTATAGAACATTTCAAGCTCGCCGCAGACAACGCCGCGGGAATGTCATAGTCATATTTAAACCTAAATGTGCTTCGTCATAGTCGCTCAACTTCCTTTATCGAAATATCTTATCGCCACCCTTGAAATAGGTACCGTTAAGGAGTTCCGGTGGCCATCTGTGGTCTTCATCATCAGTTCCACTTCACCATATAGTATTTTTCAAAAGCAAATGCATGAGTTACAGTGAAAAATACCAAAATCGCTATAGGTGTGCCTATAATATTTGAGGAGTTCTCTTGATTTCTCCATGATCCCATCATCAGATCCTGACGTGGTGACAATGGGACCAACTAGAAAGTATACCCATTCGAACAACGAAAAAATTTTTCAAATCGGTCCAGTGGTCTTCGAGTAATCGGGGAACATACATAAAAACAAAAAAAAAACAAAAACCCGACGAATTGAGAACCTCCTCCTTTTTTTGAAGTCGGTTAAAAATTTGTGAACATGTGCAAATCATTTCGAACTAACTATTTGCGTGTGAAAGCCTGAAGAAGATACACAACTTTCTATAATTTTTCCAGGCTCATAGACTCCTCCGGAGATCCTAGAGCTGGAGCTTACCTCTCCCAAAGGATTGGGCTAGCTATCCAGAGAGGTAATGCAGCCAGTGTCATGGGGACCATGCAGCGAGCGGACCTGCTAGAGGGGGTGTTCTTTTTATAGTGGTGATTATTATTTCTATCTTTAATATTTGAGTAGCTAAGTTTAATTTTAATTTAAATACGTTTAGTTCTAATTTTAAATTGTTTTAATGTTGAAATCTGTAAATATTATGTTCATTTAATGAATAAATAAATCTACTTTATATAATAAAATATATGAATGCGCCTTTTAAATTTTTCTTTTCTATGAAATAGGCATGGCTGCTCAAGACTTTTGGCCAAGGCTGTATTAGGACGCGGTTTTTTAGAAGAAACATGTCATGTCATGTGAATGAAAATGCAGGGGTGGATGTGCGGCGTCACCAGAGGCCCTACTTTGAAATTCGAAGTTCGAAGTTACGATAGCTTCATCCCTTTCTCTCGAGTCTCGAATGACGAGTGACAGGGATGGAGCTAACGTAACTTCGAACTTCGAATTTCAAGGTTTCGGGCCTCAGGCTCGATAAAATCCGCAACGAGTACGTGCGAGGAAGCTTGGGTGTACTATCGTTAATTTGTGACCTATTTCAAGAAAAATTGGCTTGAAGTCGTCAATGTCATTAGAGATGTCAAGGCATTTGTAACTTATAGGAGACTCAACCTTATTGTTGTAGAATGTCAGTATGACTTTGGACCTAAGGTCCTCAAATTTAACTTCGTGACTGTACGCGATATCGTCGATAAGATGCAGGAGAGTAGGCTGCGTTCTGACGCCTGACAACGTTGGGAACTTGGCATTATATCTTTCCATCTCTGTTGGTAGATCCAGGGGAAGACCCAAAACAAGGTGGAAAGATGTAGTGCTGAAGGACACGCAGGAGTGTCAGACCACTCCCAGCCAGGAGACGGCCAGACGGAAGATGAGGAAAACTGACCTAACTAGGAAGAGAGAGAGATGCCACAGGCAGTATAGTTTTAACCAGTTGAATAGAAGCCCTGGACGGTTCTTGGCTAGGTTTACCGACGCGCAAGAGTACCAAGGAATCATAAGATTGAAGTATTTATTGCCACAAGCAATTCTAGAAACGAATCAGTATTCACATCATGGAAGTCCTACGCAAATACCATCGCCATATCGGACGGCGATCGAATGATTACATTTAAATATGACATAAGGCATAATCACATAATATATAACATAATACAAGCAGTTGGTCGCTGCGTCCACGCAATTTGATTATATTCACGACGTGTTAGCCTAGGTGACCCTGCCTACGAAGCTAGCGGGCTCGAGTTCGATTCCCGTTGTGGGCGAATATTTGTGTGATACGCACGATTATTTGTTTCTGAATCTTGGATGTTTTCTATGTATTTAAGTATATATTTATCTATAAAAGTACGTATTTATATCGTTGCTAGTACCCATAGTACAAGCCTAGAGCTTAGTTTGGGACTAGGTCAATTAGTGTGACGTTGTATATGATATTTATTTATTTATTTTATTTATTGATTACGCGGGTTTTTTTTACTAATTGTCCTAGTCTGTGGGGACAACGATAACCTTATTTAAATAGAGAAATAGGTACATACTTAAACACAAACCCACAAATCATCCAAGACTTCGAAACAAATACTAAATAAGTAAAAACTGCTGTCTGAATTTTTGTCCCGCATAGGCTTTGAAACCGCTCATTGGATTTCAATAAAAAGTATCAGGAGTTAAAACGGGAGTTTTTACCAACGGATGTTGATGCGATTTTCATTATAATTTAGACAATTTCTTGTAGAATGTTATTATATATAAAACATACTGGTTTATGTATGTGTGTTACAGAAAAACTCATATAAACCAGCAAAGCGAGGATCGCTAGTCTGCATAAACCAGAATAAACTGTCTGGCTGATCGGTCTTGAAATTTGGAGGAAATATTCCTTGAGTAACCTAGGGGTGCACTAAGAAGATTATTGGAAATTAATACCTTAAGGGTTCCTATTGATAGGGTTGACGACGCGTTGGCCTAGTTGATAGTGACCCTGCCTACGAAGCTAGCGGTCCTGGGTTCAAATCCCGGTAAGGGCAGATATTTGTGTGATGAGCGCGAATATTTGTTCCTGAGTCATGGATGTTTTCTATGTATTTAAGTTTGTATTCTCTATGTAAGTATTTTTATCGTTGTCTAGTGCCCATAGTACAAGCCTAGAGCTTAGTTTGGGACTAGGGCAATTGGTGTGACATTGTCCACTGATATTTATTTATATTTATTTATCTATTTTAACCCATCGGTCGGTTGGTTTCGGAAATCATTTTGGCCGGTTTATAGATATCATATCAGCTCTGCTCAGCTAGCACAAGTTGCCCGCGACTTGTTGGTCGCTTGGACCTCCCTTTCTATCTAGTCAGTAATGATAGAGACGCACTGAGCGACAAGGGAGAAAATACAGCTATTGCTACCCGTGAACCAAGGGGGCGGCCCAGCGTTGCCAGTTTGTTTTTTTGCCAAGTCGGGATTTTGAAACTTTTCGAGTTAAAAAAGCGGGACATAGTAAAAAACGTACATAATCACAAGATTTTAAATATTTATCTTTTTATTTGAGTTCTAAATTACGTTTACGTGATAATAGATAGCAAAAATAGCCATAGAAAATGTATTTTAATAAAAATATGATATTGCGCTGCACGCACGGTCGAGTTAAGGCCCAGCCACACCGGATGCGTGACGTGCAGGTGCGCGTGCGCGTTGGCTTTCCACTGCGTTGTATAGTGACATGTCGTAATGAGAATTCATACTATACAACGTAGTGGAAAGCGAACGCGCACGCGCACGCGCACGTCACGCATCCGGTGTGGCTCGGCCTTTAGCCCCGAAAAGCGCGGGACATTTAATTTTGATTTTAAAATCGGGACGTCCCGCCAAAATCGGGACGTCTGGCAACGCTGGGGTGGCCATTATATGGGCGTTTCTCTGTAAACTTGGAACTCATTGTCTTGGTTACATTTTGGCAAAATTACTGAAAGTAATTAATAATCAAAACTATTTTTTAAATAACACAAAAGTGATGTTCATGGCCCGGTTAGTTTTTTTTACAAATATTAACTCATTTATTTATTACATATTTTTTAACACCTTCAAAAACAGTACCCTGGCGTGTCCCAAACCCAGAATTCTTATTATAGGGCAAATTATTGGCTATTTGTTGCAATTTGGCAAGACCTTATTATGAAACTTTAAAAGTGCTGATATGCTGGATATTAATTGTTTATTATTTTCATTCTAATGTATTTAGATTTTATTCTAACCTGATTTAAAATCTGTCCCTTGGCTTAAAAAACCTGTAGCAAATTTAACAATAATATAGACATATTTGTAAAAGTCTATTGCATTATAGATATTGCAATGGGCAAAAACAATACTAATATAATAAAGCAAAATTCATAACTTCTTTTTATTCGTGTTAATTTATAGATAAACTTGACAGGGGACTGTTCAAAATTACGAGTTTACAGAGAAACACCCATATACAGGGGTTTATCTCTTGAATAGTAATCGCTGGACCTGTTTAGTTATGTATATTAGCTACTTAAACGTTACTTCACCGTTACGCAAACATTTGAATGGCGAGTATGCTAATGTATTCGGACGCAATACTTATTTAATAGGCCGCCCACGACTTAGCGCGTAGAATTAGCTTCCCACTATTCCCCTTATTTTTACCCCCTAGGGGACGACTTTCCATGCCTTCTTAGAGCACCCCTAGACCTCATAAAGTCTGTCCAAAGAATAAAGACTAAAGGCATAGAAACCGTACTAAATAAGCAGAAAATACCTTATGGTTCACTTCTTTTTACTTATGGTTTTCATAGTGAGTTGGAAAGAGATGAATCTATAGCTGTTCTTTCGTTATTTGGTACATCGTCACAAGTAAGGCGTGATTTAGACCTATAAGCACCTTTTATATTTGGACCTAGAGACAAGGCAAGACAAAACCTTCCAAAAAAGGAAGGACAAAGAAGTCCCTGTGTAAAACCTTGTGACAATGACAGTTAAAGAAGAAAAAACAACCTACTTTTTGTTTCATTTTTTCTCATGGAATACTTAATCTAAAAATTAGAGAAAGATAGCTGACGCAAAGTACGTCTTATAGTCCGGTTTCTATGCTATATGTTTTTATTCTGTGCCCCTAGATCTCATAAAGTCTGTTCCTATTCAGACTGCCAATGACAATAACAAGTATACCTGACTGTAATTGTGTTTAGATAGAGGATGAAATAGTAATGAGAATAATGTTACCTCTAATTAGTTTATGAAAAAGGTTGAATATATATTCATCATCATCACCGTATTATTATGCTGGGTGCGACAGAGACGAAAACCTCACTTAACAATCAATCTATCAAACCTCTCTACATTTTCAATGCCAGAAACAGTTCGAAAAAAAATATCTTTATGACAAGACTCGTCAGTGTAATGGTGTTTTCAGCGAATGTACTTTCATCTAAAAATACAATATTAAATGGAGATTACTACCTTAAAATGGACATGAAGACAATGATAAAGTGCATAAATAAATAATATGACTAGGCTCAACCTTCAAAAGTACGCCAATATGGAGTTATAATGGTAAATTGATTTGTTTATAAGAGTGACGGAACGAATAGGAACAGACTTTAAATCATTCCTAACTTGGCAAATATGGAATCTGTAGACCCAGTTTGGGCTGTGCGTTGATATGTCAGTCATTCAGTCCATTTCTTCTTTTATACAGGGTGGCAATAACGAACACGACATGGACGGCAACTACCGTAAATATTGTCGACCATACCTTAGGTACCGTAAATTCGTCTGTCTTAACTGGGAATCAAACTGGTCGAATAAGAGAAAATAATAAAGTACTTAGGGTTTTTTACGGTGTTTATTTAATTTAAAGGTGTATGTGTTGTAGATATAAATGATCACTATCAATGACGCTTTCGATCTGTATCACACGACTTTATTGTTTTGTCACATTCGACCAGCTCGATTCCCGGTTAAGGAAGAGGATTTTTTCATAACATAATAATCTCACGCCTTCGTTCCCAGAGTGGGGTAGGCAGAGCTAAAGAATTACAAACATCTCTAAAAACTTGTTGATAATTCTATAACCACAATTTGCACAAATAGGCTAAGATGTTTACCAGCGTATTAGTGACAGGTCAGGTGTCAAGGTTTTCAAAAATCCAATAATGCAGTATTTATTATTTTTAAGAATAAAATTTAGTCTCCATTTTAAAGGATAGTGGGGAAAATACACCCAGCTCCGCCAGCTATGTATTGAATATGACTCGAAACACCTAACAAAAAAAAGAATTTTTAATTATGACGCATTACAAAATACCCCCGGGGTCTCATTACATAAAACTGTGTAGGTATCTCTGATAGTGTATTGTATAAGGGGATAGATATCGCACTAGCGTGCAGAAAGTGATGCTCTCAAAATCAGTCTTCTTCTTCTTTTTTCTTTATGGCGTTCCGCAGTGATTTCGCCAATGTCAAGTTTGGTAAGGGAGACTCTGCTTAACCTCGTCAGGCCCAGTGTGCAATAGAATGTACATGATCAAGGCAATTTAAACTGTGTTCCAATGGTAATAAGGTTTATTTTCCTATCTTGATAAACTGAAAATGTCATTATCGAACAAACGTAATTGAACTTTATTGCCTTGATGGTAGATTCAAAGTGCCACTCACAAAAACTCCCTGTTTGTAGTATGGTGGGCCTTACGAGGTTAAGGAACGGGTTTCGTGGAAGAGCAAGTGTAAAGGAGAAATGGAATAAAACGGAAAGGACAGGAAAATTAAGAAAAGGATGCTGATGAATCACCTGAGACAAAACATACAATTATTATATTTTATATATATAAATATTACTTAAAAACTTAATACTACAGTTTAATGTTATTATACTTAATATATTCACAAAGAGTATATACAGAGGGGGAATAAACAAGAGCCAGGAGGGATTTGAAGTTTATAGGGCGGGGATTTCAGAGGGGAGAGTATCATAGAGGGAATTGGGAATCAAAATCAGTCAATTGTTTTATTTAGTGGGAAGACAGCCGTTTGTCAGTCAGCTGTCAGTGAAGCGCGTGTTTCACTAATGCTCAGTAAGTTAAACCCCTTCGACTTAAAATAAATAGAGAACCCATGGACAGAATTTGATGCACATTGGTACGGAAGTACATAGCTTTGATACCTTCCAAACAAAAGTAGTCTAAGCTGTGGCGGACTTGTGTGTGCCGTCCAAACATTTTTGCCCACTATCCTTTGCTATCGGTAGTTGCCGTCCATGTGGCATTCGCTTTTTCCACCTTGTATATTATTTAGATTGAGTTCGTTAGTAGAAATAAAACGTTGTTTTTCAAGCATACCCTCGCTTCCTTTGCAAATATGAATCATTTAATATAATCGTATCACCGGCGGGTCGGCCCACGGCTCTGGCTCAATTGCATGACCTCATGCGACAAAAACAAGACGTTATTGTCTCTGGTCCGATTGCTTGTCAGTTTTGATGGAAGAAATGGCGGGGAAAATATTGTTTGCCACTCGTAGATTCTTTCTCTTATAGACCACTTATAGGTAGTTTCTAGCAAGAAATTATACAATACAATACAATTAGACACATACACAGACAAACAAATACATAGATGCAATGATACACAGACAAACAAATACATAGATGCACAGATACACAGACAAACAAATACATAGATGCACAGATACACAGACAAACAAATACATAGATGCACAGATACACAGACAAACAAATACATAGATGCACAGATACGTAAACTTTAAACTTGTAACACTCCTCTTTTTGAAGGGAGATAAAAATAAGACTACGGTTGTCTATGGTCTGGTTGGTTGTCAGTTTTGATAAAAGTAATGGCGGGAAAAATATTGGTTGTTTCTCGTAGCTACTATCTTTGATTTGCTTGTTCTATTTCTAATTTCTTGAGTGGCGTCCGCAGACCGGGAGACGAGCTGTAGGTAGGCCTCCAACAAGATGGAGTGACGACCTTGTAAAGATCACGGGAACGCGGTGGATGCGAAAAGCACAAGACCGGTCTGAGTGGAGAGCCTTGGGGGAGGCCTATGTCCAGCAGTGGACGTCTTTCGGCTGACATGATGATGATGATGATTTCTAATTTCTAACTTGTTATCAATCTATCCTTTGTTGCTTGCTATATCACGAATGAATCTTTTTCTTTCTTTCTTTATAATAATAATTAATTTTCTGATACCTATGGATGGCACTAATATTTTAGTTTCAGTGGTTGTGCAGGGTCCGTCCGGGTCGCTACCACCATCTTATCCATTAACCCACCGCCAAACAGTATCCGCATTTAGGGTTGCTTCGCCTTAGAAACTTTTTTCTTTTGATAAAAAGACACCAAATCAAGTATGTAATTAACTAATTATTGTAACAACACACGCAATTCGTACATCAGATCTCATCATCAAATAATTATTCAATAACTTATCAATAATTACGACACAAGTCCAAATTCACGCTAACCTCATTACAATCGTACACCGTTTTGATAAGGTTTAAAACGCAATAAAATTCCATTTCGACTTGTAACAATTAACTAAATGATCAGACATTAAGTCATAGGCTAAGCTATTACGTGTTTTCAATGTCAAAGAATATAAAACCTTATGGTATGAAGTTAGAGTTGAACATTGCGTATTAAAGTTTTATAAGTTAAATATAAAGTGACCTTAATTATATGATGAGATTGACAGAAGTGCAAATCACGATTGTAATTATTATGTATGTAATTGAAAATATATAAGTATTATATAATATGGCCGACACGTTAGCCTGGTTTGTATTGTAGTAAGCTACGGTCCCGGGCTCAATTCCCGGTAAAGGCAGATATTTGTGTTATGAGCGTGAGTATTTGTTCCCGAGTCATGGATGTTTTCTATGTATTTAAGTATATATTTCTCTATATACGTATTTATATCGTTGTCTAGTACCCATAGTACAAGCCTAGAGCTTAGTTTTGGACTAGGGCAACTAGACAGGTACTTAAACACAGAAACTTCAAGATGGGAACACTGGGATTTGAACGCGGGACCGTAAGCCAAGGCTGTCCAATATCCGTTCCTTTGTAGGTCACACAATATGCAGACTAATATATAAGTAAAAATATTACACAATTTTTTTCTTTAAGCACACTGTAAAGAGTAAACACCCACAGCTTTTTTAATAATCGTAATGCATCGGTTATCGTAATTAAAAACGGTTAACATCGTCATAGTAATTGTAATGGCCGAATTGTTGCATCCATAAATAACCGCACAGATTCGTAATGTTGGTCAACCTGATTGCTCTCAGCAATTATTCCGTTTGCAATTATCATACCGATACCGGCCCAGATGCCAAATGGGGCGGCTTAGTGAAATAAGATTATCTGTGCAAACAATGCAAGCAGAGCCAGAGAGCGAGACGGAAAATAAAGAACGATGCAATATTCGACTAACTACTTATGACTGAGTTGCTTTTCGCGGTCCAGATGGACTTGTTCCAATCGTAGTCAGTCAAATGGAAGGACATTAGGCCAATGGCTTTTATATCTCGGTCGATGACTCCGCTAATTAATGTGGGTTTGTCCGAAGGACGATGGTCAGAAATGTCCAAAACTTACTGAAGATTTGACACGATCAAATTTAAAACGGCGCTGCGCCAACTCGTGCGATGGACTGACAGTGAATGTCCACCTTTAGTCAAAAGACCTTTAAAATCGACGTTAGTTTTATCCACGTCTCTTTCTTATAATTCAGACTTAAGGAGAGTGAGCGAGACATCTTACCTCATACGCAGGCGCGAGCCGGCTGTCTGGCACAACTGGCATGCTGTTCCGGGGTCCGATAAACGCCATTTTAGCATTTTACATTGACACTGCAATCCTGTTTGGCACTTTTGACACTTCGGCACTATTCGACACTTCAGCAGTTTTTGACACTTCGCCACTTTTTGACACTATGGTTTCGTTTCAAATTGTAAAGCCCGTGCGACACATTCAAAGTGAAGCGAAAACTCTACGATCATTCATCGACACTATTATACAATTTTTACCTGAACTTATAGTCTTGACTATAATCGTTAGAACCTTGAATAAAAAAACGTTATAAGTTTATGGTTATCAAAGTTAAAGCGACGTCAATTAAGAGGCTGAAATGATCTTATTATGAGAGACTTGATTAAAAACATTCAAAAAACCTTGTGCGATATAAAAATCGAGCAGAAAAATCGCGGAAAGACCACGAGTCCTGAGGGCTCAGACAAGATGCACTACGCTAATGTTTCTATTCGATTCGTTTTTAAACCAATCGCGTCACTGGTAGACCACGTGACTTTTCGTATCACGTCATCTTCCAGTGACGTGATTGGTTTAAAAACGAATCGAATAGAAACGTTAGTTAGCGTAGTGCATCTTGTCTGAGCCCTCTGTTTTTAATTTATTTTAATAATTCCCTATTAACACAGTCTTTGCAAATGTACCCTGTGAAAGAGGGACGGTCAGCGGACCCTTATGTTGGCACCCTTTGGGTGCTTAAAATACAATAAGCCTCTATGGCCATTTACCGTTGCCCATGCGTTCTCTAATTTAAAAGTGCTATTTGACTCTGACACATTCCATTTTTGAATTTCGCGCCGCCGCGTCACTTTCTACCAATGCGTTCGAGATACGAATTCCCACGTTTTTGTCGCTAGATTCTAATCTCTGCCAACTTAACTCTACACACGGACAATATTGGAACTAATATGATTTCATAGAATTGTGTATGGAAAATGTTAAAACAGCGTCAAAGCGGACTGCATGTGTAACTTTGTTTTGTATAATTTTGACAGTTACTAATTTAGGTTGTTTAATGAACACAATACGCTAGTTTTCACGTTGCATGTGGGAAATAGTTAGGATGTTTTTGACAAGTTTTAGCTGATCTTTCAGCTTTGTAATTAAAAATTATTTGTTTGGAATGGAAGAGCAATTGGAATAAAATATACCGGCCATTATCGGGCAAAATTCCACAAACCGAACATTGCGTAGCAATTTGGATAAGTACTTACCCCCTTACTAATAAACGTTGAGTAACGGTGGTATAGCTATACAATATTTTGTCCTTATCTGTCATTGTGACATTTGAATTTGACAGATAAGGACAAAACATTGTATAGCTATACCACCGTTACTCAACGTTTATTAGTAAGGGGGTTAAAGTATATTTATTACTTTTTAACCACCATGGTCTCAATTAATATTTATTTATACAGGGTGACTGGAAATTCGCCGTATTCCATGAAAGGGGTTATTCTACAGCTCATTTGTAATGATTTAAGTCCAGTCAACCAGGGGTCAAAACTCATTGGTTTTCGAGTTATTCACGTTTTTAGTTTTTTTTTTAAACCCCCGCCTTTCCACCTAATACTAGTAATTGTGTAAAAACTTCGTCATTTAGAAATAAAAAAAGTTTTTTCAAATAGCCAATGAAGCAATGATTACGAAAAATAAAAATAAATGCCTAAAAAAATTTTTTAAAAAATTTTGCAAATAAAAGGATTTGAAGTTAGAAGTTCTGGTAATTATTTTCCAAATTTTGTAACAATTTAAAGCATACCTAAAAATAATAGTTTGCTCAATTCATAAGCTTTCTAAAAAGGTACAATTTATGACATTTTAATAAAAAAAAAACAATTAATTATAATAGCAGAACAGGTAGAAGACTTGACTTAGCGTACTTGAATCTAAATGGCTTTGTTTGTGTCGTTTTAGGTTCTCCGAGGGCTTACTTTGTCTTCAGTTTCTTATCTTAACTTATCTTCTTGAGGTAGAAGGCACAGCAGATTTGCCTTTGGTGACACAAACAAACTAATGAAGGGTCGTTAGGTTAATTAATTTAATTAGTTTCAGTCTTCAGTTTCTTATCTTCTTAGACTTAAAGTTGTCTTAGGTGATACTTTGATAAGTAATTAAGCAAGGTTAGGAGAAAATGAGGAAAAACTTAAATCAGTTGAATCACAAATTTTTCTCGAACTGTTTGCCCTGGTTTCGAATGCAAGCACTAAGCCTTTTTCGGTGATTGTTACTCGAGAAGATAAGAAACTGAAGTCAAAGTAAGGCCCAGAAGGCAAAAAACCCAAACACAAATGACACAAACAAACTAATTAAATTAATTAACCTAATGACCCTTCATTAGTTTGTTTGTGTCACCAAAGGCAATCTGCTGTGCCTTCTACCTCAAGAAGATAAGTTAAGATAAGAAACTGAAAACAAGATAAGGCCCAGAAGGCAAAAAACCCCACGTAGAATAAAGCGACACAAACAAACTAATTAAATTAATGAAGCTAATGACGCTTCATTCGTTTGTTTGTGTCACCAAAGGCAAACTGCTGTGCCTTTTACCTCAAGAAGATAAGTTAAGATAAGAAACTGAAGACAAACTAAGCCCTCGGAGAATATAAAACGACACAAACAAACTCATTTAGAGTCAGGTACGCTAAGTCAAGTCTTCTACCTGTTCTACAATAATATAATCAGAGCTATCAGCGACGTAATGCATCACGAAATGTATGCGGACTCGCGCAATGAAACCGAGCTTTAAAGTGAATAACCTAAAAATAGCTAAATTCTAGATCTAGTCTAAGATCATTAACACGCAGGACTGTGATGCGGAACCAAGGCCGAGTTATATTAACGTTAATTAGATTGACGCGTTTTATTGTTTACTAGAGGACGCCCGCGACTTCGTACGCGTAGAATTAGTTCCCCGCTACTCCCCCTATTTTAACCCCTTAGGGGATGAATTTTCAAAAATCCTTTCTTAGTGCCCACTTACATCATGAAAGGAACCCCTGTACCAAATTTCAAGTTTCTAGGTACAGTAGTTTCGGCTGTGCGTTGATATCTAAGTCAGTCAGTCAGGTTTGCCTTTTATATATATAGATAGATTAAGTGTATTATGGCCAATTTTTGGTCTTAAAAATAATTTTGCTTTACATAAACTATACTCGAAAATTTAATTAAAGACCAAAATCCTAACCTCAATCGGCGCACATTCGCTGTGATTACTGCATTTTGGTTTAAGTGTAGGTATTTTTATTAGAGATGCAACGAATATTCGGCAACTATTCGGTATTCGGCCTATTCGGCCACTTTTTTCAGTATTCGGTATTCGGCCGAATACTTCCTACTATTCGGCCAAATACCAAATATCTGAAAAAATAAAATAAAAACGCAATTTTATCAAAAAAATTTAATAAGAATCATCATCATTAGTCTTTATTTCGAGGATGGTAGAGATTTTACGCAACATAATAATTGAAAAACTGTGTATTTATTTTAAATAAATACAATACATATATTCTTAATCATCGATGGTAGAGATTTTAATATTTATAATTAATCAAAGGCAGGTTATGGTGAATAAAAACAAGTTTTTCAGCATTTGTTGGTAACAGACGGTTGCGCTTTTCGTCGTATACAAATATATGCCGAATATTCGGTATTCGGCTGAGAGCGCGGCCGAATATTCGGTATTCGGCCAAATCATTATTCGTTGCATCTCTAATTTTTATCAATAAGACTTGCCCTAATATTACTGGTTACACGAGTTCTCATTCATGTTTTTAGCAAATAATCTTAACATAACGAAATAATCCAGCTGTCAGATGAAATAATCCAGATGGGAGCTGTCAGATTTTGGTCCTTAATTAGATTTTCGAGTATAAGAAATACAACGTGATTTTTAAATCCTTTTTAAAAATCTTTTAAAAGTATTTTAGTCAGACTGAATATCGTGACTCTCCTAAAGTCCAAAGTCAAGCTGACATTCTACAACAATAAGGTTGAGTTTCCTATAAGCTACAAATGACTTAGCATCTCTAATGACATTGACGAATTCAAGCACTTTTTTTGTTAAATTGTCCTAAAATTACGTGAACGTACGCTACGTAACCCCTAGGGCCTCAAGAACCCAAGCCCTGTGCCTTTCTTTGGTCATAATACATCATTGTTTACATAATTATTGTAAGTCATATTTTTTGCAGAATGATGGTTGAGGGACGAAGTTAGTTACTGTATGGTGGCCAAGGAATGGTGGACGACATCCGTAAAACGGCGGGGATACCATTGATGCGACTAGCGCGGGACCGAGGAGGCGTGATAAGGAGAGGCATATATGGATGGATCATTATTATATCGTTGGAACTGTGAAAAAAATAATATCCTGCTACACACAGTAGGGTGAAAAACAATCATATTTTATATTTAGATACGGCATGCTCATACTAAACGCATTCGAAAACCGTCGCCAATTCCTGACAGTTGCTACGTTGCCATATTTCTACAGACAAAGTAGGCAATTCGTAGCGAACGCTATTGTTAGAAAGAGATAAATAGTTGTTTCAAATTGCGTACCCGAATGACGCGGCGTGCCCGCTCATGGTTGCCATATAGCTACCCGTCTTTATCGCACTCATGCGATATCTAATTGTGTATCTCATGTTTCACAGGTGACGATGACGCCACCGGTGCAAATTAAACAAAGTATGGCGATGTAAAACAAAATGTAAAAAATATTTACGGTACTTACGAATGAAATGAGACATCCTTTCTTCTTTTTATAGTTACAGTATAATTTCGGCATCCTCGAAAAATTTAAGACGGCATTTTTTTACGACTTATATTTGTTGCATTACGGTAATAAAACTTTACTGTTTTTGACGCGTACGTGTCAGCGGCCACGGCGCGACTGAACGATAGTAAGGCAATTACCTTCCATTTCGAGGAACGCTTTTGCGCGCAGATGACGTATCTAAATATTAAATATCATTGGCAAAAAACACTTAAAGTAACTGATCACGAAAATATTTATAATGCTATACACATTTAAATTACTTTCAAGACAGTAAAATTTGGCCGCAAGCTGTAACTGTTTTTGAAACAGTATCAACTACCGTTTCGATCATTAGGCTCGTATACTATGTCGCAAAGCAGTGAACGTTCATGTTTTTCGGTTGGACAAACTGCTTTTTTCAGTGTAAACTTTTCAGAATATAATATCTACGAACGTGAAGATAAGACTAAGTTAATTTTAGGTTTAATTTATAAAAATCCTGAAAAAGTTACTGTTTCTTGAATAAAAAAGGCAAGCTTTCAAAACCCGACTGTTGCTAACCAACTTTAAATCGTTATAAATCCTAAATGATCGTTCAAAATGAAAAATGATGAAAGAAACCTAAAGATGATTTTTAAATCCCTATTCAATGATACCCCACTTGTCATACTTAGTGGAGTTTTTTTTATTTGCACAATATGGCGTCTGGTTGCCACCATATTGAATTTTGATTACTTTCATATCTTCAGTGACACTCACCAGATTAAGACAAATCGATTGACATAAGAATCATCAAAATCGGACAACGGGTTTAGTTTTTACAGTGACACAAAGGAACAAACATACATATATAGGCTGTGAAACACATTACCCTCTTCCTTCGGCAGTCGGGTAAATTTCCTTAAATTTCGGTTAATTTTACCTCCAAATTTCAAGTTCCTAGGTCCAGCGGTTTAGGTTGTGCGTTTTCTATTATTCACTCGCGGACAGGGCCCTGCAAAGATGCACTACGCTAACTAACGTTTCTATTCGATTCGTTTTTAAACCAATCGCGTCACTGGGAGATGACGTGATACGAAAAGTCACGTTGTCTACCAGTGACGCGATTGGTTTAAAAACGAATCGAATAGAAACGTTAGTTAGCGTGGTGCATCTTTGCAGGGCCCTCAGTTTTTAACCGACTTCAAAAAAGGAGGAGGTTATACGTTCCACTGTATGTTTTTTTTTTTTTATGTATGTTCACCGATTACTCCGTCTATTGTCGACCGATTTCAATTATTATTTTTTGGTTTGATAGAGTATTCTTTCGAGGTGGTCCCATTGTCACCAAATCTGAATCTGATGAGAGGATCCGTGAGGAATTGAGGGAACTCCTCAAATATTGTAGGCAAACATATAGCGATTTTAGTATTTTTAGTAACAAGTCCAGCATTTGCATTCAGAAAGTATCATTTGGTGAAGTGGAACTGATGATGAAGACCACAGATGGCCACCGGAACTCCTTAACGGTACCGATTTCAAGGGTGGCGATAAGATATCTCGATTAAGATAGTTGAGCGACTACAACGAAGAATATTTACATTTTAACCGACTTCAAAAAAGGAGGTTATTGAAATATGACTATGACTTTCCCGCGGCGTTGCTTCCGGCGCGCTTGAAATAACTTAAAGTTTCATATCAACTAAGAAGTGGGACTACGTAACAACGTTTTAAGATCACTGAAAAGTATAAAATAAAATAAATGTTTTAAAAAACAAAAAACCGCCTTCAAAAACTCAAAAAAATAACTTCTTTAAAATACGGCGACCACAATATTTTCAACAAAAAGCCGACATCAGTTGGACTAACCTATTAGGTACCTACAATTTTAAAGAAGTTATTTTTTTGCGTTTTTGAAGGCGGTTTTTTGTTTTTTAAAACATTTTATACGTATAGATAGAAGATAGATAAATAATTTGAAATTAACCTGCGTATCCATTCATGTGATTCAAGATCAATCTAACATTGCCAACTCGCGCGAGCCCGCGGGCCAGTAGAAAGGCGAGTGAAAGTGACTACGATACAAGTAGACAGACGAGTCGACCCTATAGGTCCATGACACTGGCTTATGGATAGGTTTACACGAGGCAAGTTCAAATCATTTATTGAATCCGCGACGAATTTTTTTTGTTATGTTTTTTTTTGTCATGCCTTGAGGTTGCCGGGTTGGAATAGTGCCACTCCATGTCTTCCCGTGGAAGTCGTAAGAGGCGACTAAGGGAATAAAGGCTTGTAGTACTGTTAGGCGATGGGCTTGCAACCTGTCACTAATACGCTGGTAAACATTTTAGCTTGTTTGTGCAAAATGTGTTTTTTTTAAGACGTTCTGATAAAAATCATGCAGAGGTTTGTCTCAAGAGCGTATTTTTTTTAAACGCCCGCATTGGACTAGTCGTAGGAATTTTAATTAAAAAAAACAAGATATTTGTTCAGTAAGTAGGCACGGGCACATTTACACATCAAAAATCTACTGGCTCTTCCCAAGAGGAGACCACTGCTGAGGAGAAACGCCGCAAGAAACTCAGCAGATTGAAACCGCGCCTTGTTATCTTCCAGTTCCATTAGCAGAAAGGGGTTTGGGTAAAAGTGTTGTCATATGTAAAAGTCATACATTTTCAAGGTGAGCGGCCATTCGTAAAAGTGGTAAATTATGATAGAATAATTAAAAATAAAAATATTTTGTTATAATGTAATACTCTAAAGTGCATCGGAGCCGAGATATTTAAATATTCATACTTGGGCGTACTTTTGTACTAAAAACTGAATACTTAAATCTTTAAAATCTCCGCTCCGATATTATTTAACGCCATAAATTATATATATCTATGTGTATTTAGAGGTCCTCTAAATAACTATGTAAAAATCATCTGTGGCCGCTGAAAAAAAAATTACAATATTCTTCAAACAAATTTAACCAATGCCCTTTATTAATTTATATTCTCAATAAATAATGACCAAAAAAAAGTATACTTTTGAGACAAAATCTCTATATTAGCAAGTTTTTTATTTCAGAACACAAAAAAAATCCTTTTTTAACCGACTTCAAAAAAAGGAGGAGGTTCTCAATTCGTCTGTATTTTTTTTTTTTTTTTTTTTTTTTTTAATGTTTGTTACCTCAGAACTTTCGACTGGGTGAACCGTTTTTGAAGATTCTTTTTTTATTTGAAAGCTGGTGCTTCCAGATTGGTCCCATTTTTTTCAAAATGACGATCTGATGGTGGAATCCATGAGGAATCGACGGAACTCTTCAAAATTTATAGGCACACCTATAGCGATTTTGGTATTTTTCATTGTAACTCGTGTATTTGGTCTTGGAAACCACTATTTGGTGAAGTGGAACTGATGATGAAGACCACAGATGGCCACCGGAACTCCTAAACGGTATATATTTCGAGGGTGGCGACAAGATATTTCGATTAAGATAGTTGAGCGACTATGACGAAGCATATTTGGGTTTAAATATATGACTATGACTTTCCCACGGCGTTGCTTGCGGCGAGATTGAAATGTTCTATTGTTTCTTGAGAAATGGGAGAAAAATGGGAGAATAACAGCATAATTATGATCACTAAAAAGTATAAAATAAAAAAAATGTTTAAAAAAACAAAAACCCGCCTTCAAAAAGCAAAAAATAACTTCTTTAAAATGGTAGGTAAATAGGTCAGTCCAACTGAAGTCGGCGTCCAACAATATTTTAACCAAAAGCAGACTTCAGTTGGACTGACCTATTTACCTACCATTTTAAAGAAGTTATTTTTTGCTTTTTGAAGGCGGGTTTTTGTTTTTTTAAACATTTTTTTTATTCAATTGTATCAACACGCAAACATTCGGACCATTTATTTCGAAATTGCTTTTGCACTCTAAAATACATCTTTGCGATTGCTCTCGCTCAAACGCAGAGGCAAGTGCTTTTAGTGAGTTTCCGTTCAGAAACAATAGGCGAGCGCACTCGACCGCAAACTACTGCGTTCGGCGAGTTGCAAAAACGAGTTGTTGTAGATGCTGCGTTAGACATGCCACGGGCTGTATTCTAGGCAGCAAAACCATATTGATTTCGACAGGTTATCGTATTGCCAACGTTAGGTACGATATTTACTTGACAGTATTATGTCAAAAGCTTCATTAAATAGATAAAGTGATTCACTGTAGTTTTTTTGCAGTCGTTATCTGCGTCTCAAGATCAATCGAATGAGTCCCAACACGGTGGGTCTACGTTAAGTATAGCGGAGCTGTCGCCACCTTCCGACGCCATTATCAGACCAGCTCGATGGTGCCACATTATAGTATTGCCATCAAAGTTAAATAAATAAATAAATATCAGGGGAATCTCTCACGAATTGACCTAGTCCCAAACTAAGCTCTAGGCTTGTAGTATGGGTACTAGACAACGATAAACATACTTAAATACATAGAAAACATCCAAGACTCACACCCGTATTCACAAACGTCACTATGAGGTCTCACAGTGCTCACGAACGCACAGGGAGGTTCAAATCTTCTCATAAACAAAAGGTCGGTCAAAAAGGACCAATCACAAAGCTCTGTTGAACGCAGTATGTGAACACGGGTGTCAGAAACAATAGGTACATGCGTTCATCAAACAAATATTTGCCCATACCGGGAATCGAACCCGGGACCGCTTCGTGTGCCGGGTCACTACCAACTGGGCCAACGGGTCAGGTAGCCATCAGACCATCAGTTATGTAGGTATACCAAATTTCAGCTCAATTAGTCCTCGGGAAGTGCTTCAAATCTTCCTTGCAAGGTTTGTTCCGAACATACATACATACATACATTGCAAGTTAATAAAGAGCTTGCAAAAAGAAAATGATATCCGTCGAAGGTGGAAAGTTGCGAAACTCCATACTGGGTGTCGGCTATTCTGCCCTCCTAAGCAAAAATGCAATAACTAAATAAAATAGCCAAAGCAGATTCAACTCTCTTATGTTTGAAACTAGGTTGCAATTTCGACAGATGTTTTGTCTGAGATATCGCCATTATGCTTAGTAGGGCAGTATTTCACTCTCGCTTATAGAGGAAAAGAGTAACCTGCTTCTTCATAGGAAAAACTCGCTAAAGGAGTCATTGACAATTTAATGTGTTTATAGGGTTCCGTACCCGAAGGGTACCCAACGGGACCCTATTAATAAGGCTACGCTGTCCATCCGTTTGTCTGTCTGTCTGTCCGTCTGACTTAACTTTAAAGAGCTGTAAGTTTTGCCGTAACCGTAATAGATAACGGTTTTGTTTCCTCTTTTCCCACAAGTTCAGTTGTTAAATCTTAGTTACGAACGTGGATTTAGGGGGTATATATCCTTATGGTGTCAACGGAGTTCCGCTACCGCGGAGCTCTTATTTCTGGTTTTTGGCCCTTCGGGCCTGCTGAACATTGAACATAACCTAAACCTACCTCTCTTTTTGATACACATTTTGGCCAGGTTCAGTCAACTGAACTGGACAACTTAACTAGTGGAAATAAACTTTTTTTTTTCTTCAGAAAATGTGAATGTGATGTGTGTTTGTGTTAATTTTATTTTTATTATGGTTTCCTATAGCGCCAATAGAAATACACACCATTTCAACGTTTTATCTGTAACGGTTGATGAGATACAAGCCCGCTGACAGACAGACGGACAGGAGCTTACAATAGGGTCCCATCCCGTCCCGTTAGCACCCTTTGGGTACAGAAACACAACAAACACTATTCATTGTTTTCAAAAACAGTTTGTATTTTAAAAAACAAGGTCTTGTATTTAATAACTTTATTACTTTACTAGCGACCCGCCCTCGTTTCGCTTCAGTTTATGTGAGTTGTCTGTAACACCCCTATAAAATCTAGAATTTATTATACATAAACCTTCCTCTTGAATCACTCATCTATTGCTGAAAACTACATTAAAATCCGTTCAGTAGTTTAAAAGACCTAGCGAACAGACAGCGGGAGCGACTTCATTTCATACTATGTAAAGAAAAAATGACACAATGCCAGACCTGGGCTTCACTCTATAATGCGGGCTCCACATGCTTGACAAACAACACAAACACCAAACACATGCCGAACACCGACCACAAACACCCAACACAAACACGCATCCCCTGCTTGGCGAGGCGAGCGTGCTAGTATATTCCCGATTGGCAAACATGTTTGCCGAACATCCTTTGATTTGTGAAAAGAACCGACACTGAAGCCAAGGATACACTAGGGGACAAATGTCGCGCGACACGTGCCGCCAGCGACGTCGGGTGAAGTGGCGCGACGTTGCCAGACTTCGCTCGACATGTTTGGCAACATCGCACGACACGAGTAGCCAAGTGGACATAAGTCGCGCGATGTCGCCAGATATGTCAGGCGAAATTTCGCGAAGTCGCACGACTTCGCCTGACGTCGCTACGGACAGAAGTCGCGCGATGTCGCCAGATATGTCAGGCGAAATCGGCCGGCTTGTCTTGACAAGTCGCCGACACATGTCGTGGGATATTTGTCCCCTAGTGTATCCGTGGCTTAACGCCGATCACTGGCGAACACAAACACAAACAGGCAAACACCCGTCCTCATGTTCGTGTTGGTTGTTTGCCATTGTTTGCCAAGCGTGTGGAGCGGGCATAACAAGCTATAGTTCTAAGCTAGTCTAGTCTTGTCTCAGATTCAAGGGAAAGTTAAGCAATCTAGAATGCCATCTAGCCGCTAGACAACCTAGGAATGCGAAGTTCTACATACAAGAGAACGCTAACATTAACCTTAATCTATCTTATTGTCATATAAATATACTCCCTTTGTGTAGGTATTTTAAGTTAAACGGAGAAGGCAAACTAGCACACATGCCACCTGGGGCCTGTTTTATAAAGCTACAAATTACATTTTACAGGTCTAAACTGGCAACACTGCTCAAATGGCTGATCGTCATTGGTCGAGGTTGTGTCAAATGGAAACTTGTAACGTGTTAATTGTAATTTTGTAGCTTTATAAAACAGGCCCCTGGGGCACGTTTTATAAAGCTACAAGTTACAATTTTACAGGTCTAAACTGGCAACACTACTCAAATGACTGATCGTCATTGGTCGAGGTTGTGTCAAATGGAAACTTGTAACCTGTAAATTGTATTTTGTAGCTTTATAAAACAGGCCCCTGGGCACGTTTTATAAAGCTACAAGTTACAATTTTACAGGTCTAAACGGGCAACACTGCTCAAATAGCTAGTCATAAACTGCAATCCTAACACTTCAAATGCGTTGCCAACCCCGAGGACTAAGATGGAATGCCTCTATGCTAGTAATGTAACCGGTTGTGTTATCCCCACACGGGAACACAGCAATGCGAACACTACTGCTTGGCGGTGGGTTAATGGATAAGATAGTGGTAGCGATCCGGACGGACCCTACACAAGGTCCTACCACCACTAAAAGCTAAAAGCATCGCAAAGCAGCGTTTATGCAGTATACATATAGTATACAGTTGATACTTAATTTTACGATCTCTAAATCGAGACTTTAATCAAAGCGCGCCTTATTAAGCACCTTGCAAAGATAACTATGTTGTTGGTTAAGGCAGTTGTAGGTTAGAAGTAATAAATGTAAGATATTTATTAAAAGATTTACAAAATCACTTACTGAGAATACATATTTGACTTAAATGTAGGTAAGAGGTAGCATTCATGTTCAAGTAATGTCTAAATACACGAATAAATCTATTTTTAGCAAAAGGAACAGATTTGATTTAAAATAAACGTTCAAGCATAAATTATTGAGCAGTGTTGCCCGTTTAGACCTGTAAAATTGTATTTTGTAGCTTTATAAAACAGGCCCCTGGGCACGTTTTATAAAGCTACAAGTTACAATTTTACAGGTCTAAACGGGCAACACTGCTCAAATAGCTAGTCATAAACTGCAATCCTAACACTTCAAATGCGTTGCCAACCCCGAGGACTAAGATGGAATGCCTCTATGCTAGTAATGTAACCGGTTGTGTTATCCCCACACGGGAACACAGCAATGCGAACACTACTGCTTGGCGGTGGGTTAATGGATAAGATAGTGGTAGCGATCCGGACGGACCCTACACAAGGTCCTACCACCACTAAAAGCTAAAAGCATCCCTAAGTTAGATGCTATGCTCATCATTTTCTTGATCCCTTATTGAAACACAACAATGCGAACACTCCTGTGTGGTGGCAGGTGACATTGTCCCCAGATATTTCTCACCCTCCGTAAAAAACCTAAACTTACGAAATACAGTAATTAAATAAATGTCGTATACCGTTCACACTGTTTTATAGATCTATTATTCAATCGCGAAACAGTTAGCTTCCATATACGGCAGCGGAAGTCGCCATCTTGTAGCGGAAATACCTCGGCGGCGGCGGGAAATCGCGACGCCATTATTGGAATTTGACATAAAGGTATTTTCAGAGGGCAACTCTGTTTTTGCAGTTGGTAGCGAGCGGTGACTTATGCTTTATAGCTTCTGCTGTTGGAACTTTGCAAGAAAAATCTTTAATCTCATCTCATCTCACTAATATCTCATTAATGTTACTAGGTCTGTTCATTCTTACTTGTCTTATATAGTATACAACTTTCTAACCTCAAAATGAATAGTTTTTGGCTAAAACAGCTCTTTTACGTAAATAAAGTAAACTGAAGAAACATTTTGGACATCACTTGGCCAATGTATTGTCTGTGATTGCTTTATTTTGTTTAAAATCGCTGTTTTAGCCAAAAAAAAGGTTAATTTTGAGGTTAGAAAGTTGTTTACTATATAAGACACGTAAGAATGAACAGACCTTAATATTATAAATGCGATAGTTTGGATGTTTATTACTCAACCACTCCAGAACGGCTGGAAGGATTCGGATGAAATTTGGAATGGAGATAGCTTATACTTTGGATTTAATCTCTTTTAGGGGGTAAATTAAAAAAAATATAGTTTTTCAAACTGTACCGGGTGACGTTTAACTTGTTCATCGCTGCCACAGATTAAATAAGAGCTACCATCTATATACCCTACTAGCTGTTCCCGTGCCCACTTCGTGGGGAAATAAACTTTTTTTTTCGGGTTATTGTGGCCTATGACACTCACAAATAACGTGGCATACTATTGGTAAAATAATTTTCAAAATCGGTTCAGTAGATCCAGAGATTACCCCTTACAACGTCACAAACTTTACCTCTTTATAATATTGTATATAGTATAATATAGTATAGTGTTAGAGAAAAGATCGAAAATAGATGGCTCTAGTGTAGCAACGGGATGTCGGGCAAACAGCTACCGAATTCTCAAGCGAATGTTCTCACGAACACCGGAGAAGCGAGCGACTGATGTGGATGACCAGATTGACCAGGCTGTAACACTTTGGCTCGAGACGTGTCCCGGTGCGGTTGTCAGTAGTTCTGAATGTCGAATATTATAGATCGGTGACGTGTTGCATTGTTCGCGATTTCTTTATGTTAATCCTCATTAAAGTAATAACTAATTTATGCTTGAACGTTTATTTTAAATCAAATCTGTTCCTTTTGCTAAAAATAGATTTATTCGTGTATTTAGACATTACTTGAACATGAATGCTACCTCTTACCTACATTTAAGTCAAATATGTATTCTCAGTAAGTGATTTTGTAAATCTTTTAATAAATATCTTACATTTATTACTTCTAACCTACAACTGCCTTAACCAACAACATAGTTATCTTTGCAAGGTGCTTAATAAGGCGCGCTTTGATTAAAGTCTCGATTTAGAGATCGTAAAATTAAGTATCAACTGTATACTATATGTATACTGCATAAACATAGTCGAGTACTTGTGCGTTTTCCAAAAAAAAGTGTACATGAACTTTTTTTTCCAGAATTCGTTTTTTTTTTGGTTTTTCTTACTCAGAATCGTTGATACTATCAATCCTTATACAAGAAAAGAAGTGTCCCAAATATTCCATTCCAGATCGTCACATTTTTGTATGCAGTCTTTTTTATTTGTAAGGTTTAAGGAAGATAAAAATTTCATAGTGAAATCTGGGACACTTTTTTTTTGTATGAGGATCGATAGTATCAACGATTCTGAGTAAGAAAAACAAAAAAAAAACGAATTCTGGAAAATAAGTTCATGTACACATTTTTTGGAAAACGCCCACCTACTAGACGCCCGCATAGAATTAGTTACCCGCTACTCCCCCTATTTTAACCCCTAAGGAGATGAATTTCCAAAAATCCCTTCTAAATGCACCCCTAGGACATCCAAGGAATATTCCTTCCAAATTTCGAAGTCCCTAGCTCCAGCGGTTTCGGCAAGCTAGCTGGTTTCTGCTTTTACGTATAAATTAATCTTATTTCTGAGAATGTAAGTTGCTCTAACTTTTTTTAAATTGCATATAGTATTGTAGTGTTTTCAATTAAGTCTATTATCGGTTTGTAGTGGCAACATTTTGTTTTCCCGCCGATTATTCCTGAAAATGGTGGGAAAGACGAGGGTGTCTGTGCTTATTTCAAACGACGAAAGTAAAAAAAAGTTTACATACATTCCTAACTTTCAAGTTAACTCCAAATCTATAATTAAACCAATAAAAACGTTCCACAGACAAGACAACTAACGCTTTCCAACTTAATAAACATGCGATGTTTCGTGTCCCACAGATATTTAATTTAGGCTTTACTTTTTAACTGTAATTGCAGTCTATGGTTCACCACGAAGGTTGTTCTTGAACGCGATGAACGGCTTAGCAAATTAATAATTTACTTGTAAGTTGACTTCTTTTTTCTAATTCTACGCATACGAAGTCGCGGGCAAACTGTAGTCAATAGCAACAAATTGGTTTTAGTACTAAAATCTTTAAAAAAAACAGTAGTAATCTTTACTTTCTTATAGGCATTTAAAATATTGTGCAAAAAGAGCGCAACATATTGCCAACATATAGAAATTATCAATTAAAAATACACGAGAACTTTACATAATTTGTAATAATTTCATGCATTGAACCTTACAATACATTGAAATAATTAAGTGTATCCTTGTGTTTAGCTAAACAGAGTACAATTTGCTTCATCAATAAAATTGCACATTCGCCCTTTATCTCCGGGGAACGCGTGGAATGTCATTTCAAATTCAAATTATTCGGAACTAGTAGTACAAATATTTCTCGACCCTGATGAAATTACTTCCATGGAATTTTAACCTTAACATCTATAAACAAAGGTTGATTGTTCCTTACGGAGCTTCGTTGAAGATATTTCAACAGTATCGCAGGACTGGTTTTCTATGTGCATAGATAAAATATATTACACAAGATGAGTTAGACTTTATACTTTACACGTTATGGAATAAAGTTGTTTCTTCAATGGCTACTGATTATCTGATGAATTTTTGGTTACGTAGTATGGATAGGTCATGGCTTTCGTTGCCCACTATACTAACCAAGTTAGATGTTTTATTTGAGTGTAGGTGGGCTTTGAGACCAGCCGCTGAGGTTTACATTCTCGAGACTACAATCCCAAGATGCAATCTTTAGACTGCAATTGTGTTGCCAACCATGAGGACTACCAAGGAAAAATACCCAACTATCCGCATCCGGTTTGGTTTATTTTGATATATGTTAGAGAGTAGCCTAAAATACCAGACACGTATTTTTTTTAGCGGCCCAAACTCAACCTGCTGGGAGAAATTGTCCTCCAAAGATGAAAAGTGACTAAACCCTCTAACTTTTGTAAGTTTTTTTTTTATTGCTTGTTTCCTATTGGTTTGATTATATGTTTAAGAACATGAAAAAATAATGAATACGTGTTTGCCGATGTAACAAAACGCTCATCATTTTTTCATGTTCTTCATCATGTTTGGCGTTATTTATGTAAAGGGACCTTATTGTCGACGGCGTTTACGCCGCACTTCGTCACGCGACGTTGTATTTATATCGGAGCATCTTTAATCGGAAGCGCCATCGACAATAAGGTCCCTTTACATAGATAATATATATTAGATATATTCTTCTGCCGGGTTTGATGATTTCCCTTCCTTGGTGGAGCAAATTAACAGCGATCTTGTATCGATACGATGCTGGGCTGAGAGATTCGGTCTACAAGTGAATGCCAAGAAATCGCAGGCTATTGTTCTTGGTAGCCCTCACTTTATTACTAGACTGTCTGAGACCGTGGTACCTAATGTTCGCTATGATGGGATTCCAATCCCCTTCTCCTCGACAGTCAAAAACTTAGGTGTTACTATGGACCAGACATTGTCCTGGTCAGCTCACATCAGTACAATAAGTCGCAAACTCTTTGCGTCACTCCACTCCCTGAGGCGCCTGCAGAATTTCCTGCCTTTCCCGACAAAACTGACACTTGCGCGTTCCTTATTACTCCCGCTTCTAGATAACGGCGATATAGCGTACTTGGACTTAAAAGAGGAGCTGCTTGACAGACTAGAGCGTCTGCAGAACGTTTGTATCCGGTACGTTTTTGGGCTGAGAAAGTTCGATCACGTGTCGATGTTTCGTACGCAGCTGAAATGGCTTCCTATCCGCCGCCGTAGAGATTTACATGTACTTTCAATCCTTTTCAATGTCCTCTTCCTTCCTTCTTCCCCTCCCTATCTTTCTGAAAGATTCAACTATCTGGCCTGCGGCAGTGGTCATCGCCTGCGTTCCAGCGCCAATCTTTCCCTTGCGGTTCCGTCTAATAAAACACGTTTCTATGCCAAATCCTTCACAGTCCGTGGTGTCCAACTGTGGAATGAACTTCCGTTGTCCTTAAGGCAGTCCCCTTCTGTAGTCTCTCTAAAGAGGAATTTAAAAACTTTGTGGCTGAATGAGTCGTGAAGTCAGGTTCCTATAATGATTAGAGTTGTTATTTATATATTTATGTAAGTATATATGTATGTATATATGTATGTATATATGTATACGTATACGAGGGGCGGCTGATAAGTAATCTCCTTGGTCAGAAATATATACAAAAATAATGCTGGCTGGTATGGATTTATATTCGTTTGTTATTCTATTTTCAAAATGTATTACATTCATTTGTTTATTGCATCACGTTTATTTGTCTCCTACAATTGTTTCAAACATGTCGGTAGAAAAAGTGAAAATGGATAAAATCGAGCAGCGTGCGGTGATTAAGTTTTTGACTAAAGAAGGGAATACGCCTTCGGAGATCAGACAGCGTATGTTACGTGTGTTTGGCAGTTTGTGTTCTTCCGAATTTGTTATAAAGTTTTGGTCAAAGCAGTTTAAGTTAGGTCGTGAGAGTCTGGAAGATGATCCTCGTAGCGGAAGACCAGTTTCGGCCGTCACCGATGAAAATGTAGCCAGGGTGAAAAAAATTATATTAGAGGACCGACGAGTGAAGCAGTGGGAGATAGCTAGAGATGTGGGCGTCAGTAAAGAGCGAGTCAATGAAATAATTCATGAGCATTTGAACATGTCCAAGGTTAGTGCACGTTGGGTCCCCAGAATGTTGACTGCATTTGACATGGAGAGGCGTGTCAAATGTTGCGAAGAGTTTTTGGAGATGAGTCGAGGGAAAGAGGAAGAAATAATTTCTAGAATTGTAACATGTGATGAGACTTGGATTCGACAATGGGACCCGGAAAGTAAGCAAGAGTCGTTACAGTGGAAATTTAAGGATGAGAAGCCGCCTCGGAAATTCAAGGTCTGTCCATCGGCAGGTAAACTTATGGCTACAATCTTTTGGGACACAGAAGGGATTTTGCTCATAGATTATTTACCGAAGAAAACTACAATGAATGCTGATTATTACTCAAACTTACTATACCAACTAAGAGAGACAATAAAAGAAAAACGGCGAGGTAAACTAAACAAAGGTATTCTGATTTTGCACGATAACGCACCAGTGCATACCGCCCGCACAACGAAGCTAGCAATTAAAGACAATGGCTTCGAAACCATTGACCACCCCCCTTATAGTCCAGATTTAGCCCCCTGTGACTATTTTCTGTTTAGACTTCTCAAGAAAGACCTCAGGGGACGAAGGTTTATGACCGATGACGAAATGAAGGCTGCGGTTACTGACTTTTTTGACGACAAACCGAAAGATTTTTTTTTTAATGGTTTAAATTCAATATTTGAAAAATTTAATAAGTGCATTTTACTAGCAGGGGACTATATAGAAAAATAAAAATAAATTAGCCACGACAGTCTTTTGTTTCATTGTTAGGTAGATTACTTTTCAGCCGCCCCTCGTATATGTGTACGTTTATATTACTTTGTGTACTTGCTAATTTGTTTAAAATTTATTTATTTATTTATAAGTATTAAAATTTCTTTTTACTTTTTGTGCAAACTTGTATGTGTCCAACCCCATGCATTGTCCTTACTCATTTGCTTCAGGGTTAGCTGGAAGAGATCCCATTTAGGGATAAGTTCGCCTTTGTACATTAATTTAGTATTATATTTGTAATATTTATATTTTTGTGCAATAAAGAGTTTACATACATACATAATGCCACATATAATGAAACCAGTAGGCACTTAGGATTTTTTTTTAAATTCTCTATTGAAGTCAGAGGGTTAAGTCACTTTTCAGTACTTTGGAGGACAATTTGTCGCCACGGGTTGTGATTGGGCCGCTAAAAAAAAATACTTGTCTGTTATTTTAGGCTACTCTCTGACATACATCAAAATAAACCAAACCGAAGCGGGACTGTTGGGTATCTTTCCTTGTAAGATAGAATGTTTCTATGCTAGTCATTTCACTGGTTGTCTTATCCCCACACAGGAACACAACTATTAACAAGAAAAAAAATATCCCGACGAATTGAGAACCTCCTCCTTTTTTTGAAGTCGGTTAAAAAAAACACCCGATGCTATGGCGACCCCTTCTGTCAGAGCTGATATCTCTTGATCGGCCCAACCGATTTTCATGTAACGTAGCTAAGAACCAGCCGGATTAAACTAGCTTTCTTTTAATGAAAACAGCATCCAAATCGGTCCATCCGTTTAGGAGCTATGATGCCACAAACAGACACACAGATATACAGGTTAAATAACACTCCCAGTAAGCTAGGCTAAATAACAAAAAGCAAGCTTTAAAAAACCGGACTGTTGTTAACCAACTTTGAATCGTTATAAATTCTAAATGATCATTCATAGTGAAAAATGACGAATGAAACCTAATGATAAATTTTAAATACCTATTCAATGATACCCCACTTGTTATTATAGCTCGTCGACTTATTTTTTCTTGGCTCGGGCCCCTGTGAAAAGGATGCGCCTCGACGAGACCCTGTCTCCGAGAGGCGAATCCAAGAAGCAGAGGACCGAGTCCACCGTCGGGACTCCGCGAGCAACATACGCGGACGCAGCAAAGGCTGACCTGATGGTTGCAGTAACATCCGAAACCACAGGTCACCTCTCCTCACAACTCGCTGACGAGGCCCTCAATCTGATCCAGGGCCACGTCATGGCTGAGGCCATGCAAAACCCCCAGAGTGGAGCCGGACCGCAGTTCCAGGGTAGACCGCTACATGTTAACGGGACCCTGAGAATGTGGTGCGGCGACCAGGCGGCGGTGGCTTGGCTCAAGCGGTGCGTGGCCGCCATCACCCTCTCATCAGGGGACAGGCTGGTGGTTAAGCGCCAGAGCGAGGTGCCGCGCAGAGTTCGCTGCGGCATTCTGCTCCCGGGGGTCTGGGACAATTTTGGGGTTGTAGCCAACTCCCTTAGGTACCAGAACGCCTGGGTGCAGATTGACCGGTGGCTGCTCATCAGCGCTGACAGGCAAGGTTCAGAAACCTTCGCCATTGTCAGCATCCCGGAGACAGAGGTGCAGGCTATCCTGGACAGGGACCGCCGACTCACATTCTTGTGTGGGTCGGTGTACCTGAAGTTCCAGGGACCTAGGGGGAAGTTTCTGGAAACTCCACCCCCTGGCATCAATGTTCCGGGATGCAGCACACTACACGAACCGATGGACACGGCCGCGGTGACCGGGGAGGCTGACGACGTAGTCGTGGCTGAACCAGAGTCCCAATCCCTGACGCAGGGCGCCCCTAACTCCGAGCTCGACGAGGAGGAACTCCTCCGCGACCACTCGGAGAGCGGGGAAGAGTGCGCACAGGGACTAGGCAAGCTGGCCATCGGTGAGGGTGAAGATGGGGAGGGTGCGTCGGGGCTAAGCTCCAATGGCGACGGTACCCCCTTCGACCAGCTGTAGTGTGCTACAGGCCAACCTCCACCACAGCGAGACCGCAACGGCTCAGGTCCGGAAGTGGTTGGAGGCCAACGACACAGCCGTAGTACTGATCCAGGAGCCGTGGGTCAGGAAGGGCGCTATATGCGGGCTCCGGAACATCGGAGGTAAGCTCATTGTCTGCACGGGTCCGGACAATCCCCGGACCTGCATTTACACGACTCGTAATTTACATGCGCAACCCTTAACCAGCTTCTGCTCTAGAGACCTGTGTGCCGTCAAGGTGCGCGGGGCGCAAGATTCCAGCCTGCCGGAAGTAGTACTAGCTTCGGTATACATGCCAGAGGCAGAAGACCCGCCGCCGCATGACATGTCCAGGCTCATTACCTACTGCGAAGAGTCCAAGCTGGAACTGATCATAGCCACGGACTCGAACGCACATCACCCCATCTGGGGCATGAAGACAGGCAACGAGAGAGGTAAGCTTCTTGTCGAATACCTAATAACAACCAACCTCAATATCCTTAACAGGGGGTCAGAACCCACATTTGTGAACAAACGCAGTAAAACAATCATTGACTTGACCTTAGCAACTGAAGAAGCCTCGAACCATATCTCGAACTGGCACGTATCTAGTGAGATGTCGTGCTCGGATCACAGATGGCTACGATTCGACATTCAGGTAAACACAATCACCGCAACCCCTAGACGAAACCCACGCAAGACCAATCGCACGCAGTACGCGGAGCTACTGGACCTGACTCTGCCGCCAGTAGAGTCTCTGCACCGGCTAGTGGGCTGCGACGAGATTGAAAAACAGGTAAACCTCCTAACGGACTCAATAGTGGAGTGTTACCACCAAGCATGTCCCTTATCTAGCCCGCCTAGCATGCGCAACGAGCGCGTGAACTGGTGGGGCCCGGAGCTGGAGAGACTCAGGAGGAAGATGAGGCGGCAATTAAACAGAGCAATGAACACAGGCGCAGACCAAGACTGGGACAATTACAAAGCGTCCAAGTCCAACTACAAGAAACGCATAAGGTACAGAAGTACGAACTCATGGCGCAACTTCTGCAGCAGCATTGAAACTTGCACACAGGCTAACAGGGTAAGGAAAGTTCTCTCCAACCAGACAACGCATACCATGGGCTCCCTACGAAAGCCAGACAACACCCTAACCGGCTCGCCAGAGGAAGCAGAGAATGTTCTCATACAAACTCACTTCCCTGGTTGCGTAATATCTGAACCGGTAAGCTGGACGCGAGAGGAGATCGTCCCCACAGAAGCTGACTGGGAATATGCAAACCAGGTAACCAGCCCCACGAAAATAAAATGGGCCATCAACAGCTTCGACTCCTTCAAATCACCAGGCCTGGATGGAATATTCCCCGCCCTACTAAAGTGGGGCGGCGAAAATCTGACACAGCTGCTCACGGTGATCCTAGCAGCCTGCCTTGCGCACAGATATGTGCCTCAGCGCTGGAGGGAGGTCAAAGTAACATTCATACCAAAACCAGGTAAAGGTGACTACTCGGACCCCAAAGCATACAGGCCTATCAGCCTCACCTCGTTTTTACTCAAAACTCTGGAGAGGATATGCGACAGGTACCTGCGTGAAGGGGACCTGGTCAACACACCAATACATCAAAACCAACACGCCTATAGTCAAGGTAAATCCACAGACTCTGCCCTGCACGCAGTCGTCTCCAGGCTTGAGGAAGCCATCAAGAACAAATCGCTATGTCTGGGCGTCTTCATCGACATAGAAGGAGCATTCGACAAGACCAACTTCAGCAGCATAACAGTGGCACTGGAAAGGCACGGTGTAAACGCAGTTATGACGCAGTGGATAGGTAACATGCTCAGCAAAAGGATTATCAAACTAGAAACGGATAAGGCCCAACAAGCACTAGTGGCGAAAGGATGCCCCCAAGGGGGCGTTCTCTCGCCACTGCTATGGAACCTGGTCGTGAACGAGCTGATCACCAAACTGAACGACTGTCACTACTACACGGTGGGTTACGCTGACGACATAGTAATCCTCACGAGCGGTAAGGTCACCGGTACGGTGTGTGACATCACCCGTTCAGCCCTGCAAATCGTGGAACGCTGGTGCATGCACAACGAACTATCCGTCAACCCAAAAAAGACGGAGATGGTAATGTTCACAAACAAACGAAACCTAGGCAATTACAAACTCCCCAAGATATTTGGCACAGAACTGCAACTCTCGACTGAGGTAAAGTATCTCGGAGTAATATTGGACAACAAACTGAACTGGAGCAACCACCTGAACAGCAAAATTGACAAAGCCACGATAGCATTCTGGCAATGCCGCAGAATGGTAGGTAAAACCTGGGGACTTACCCCCCAGATCACCCTATGGCTGTACACGTCAATTATAAGACCCATCATTAGCTACGGCGCGGTGGTCTGGTGGCCACGCACCAAACTATCGACCGTCGAGGCCAAACTACAAAGACTACAGAGGTTGGCTGGCATGGCAGTTACAGGATGCATGCGGACAACACCGACAGCATCGCTGGAAGTCATACTCGACCTGCCACCCCTACACCTCTTTATAAAGCAGGAGGCAGCCTCGACCGCTGTACGTCTCAAAAAACTAAACCTATGGAAAACTACAAAGGTGCCACACACCGAAATCCTATGTGAGTTGGTAAGTAACGACCCACTAATAGAAGCGGTGACCGACAGAGTGCCGAAGACATTTGTCTTCGACAAGAAGTACAAAATACAGCTCCACGAAGATCCCTGGGAGGGCCTGAACCCAAGGGAGGTAAGAATCTTCACAGATGGATCCAAAACAAGGTCAGGCTCCGGCTCCGGTACATTCTCGGAGGACCTGAACATACACATCTCAACACCATTAGGGGCCCACGGCACAGTCTTCCAGGCAGAATGCATGGGCATCATAGTGGCTACGACAGCAATAGAGGCACGGAAGGTAATAGATCTCCCGATCCGAATACTCTCCGACAGCCGATCAGTGCTCCAGGCCCTACAGAGCCACACCGTTACCTCAGGGCTGGTACTTGAGTGCCACAATGCCCTGACGAAGGTAAGTAAAAACAATCCCATCACACTACAATGGATAAAGGGGCACAGCAACTCACGTGGTAACGACGCAGCCGACGAGCTGGCGAGGAAGGGCTCAGAGATAGTAGCAGTGGGTCCTGAGCCCATATTGCCTCTCCCGTTCGGATGGCTGCGTAACAAACTGCGACGCTTAACCAAGGTAGAACACCAACGATACTGGAGCAACCTAAGCACCTGCAGGCAGGCCAAAGAAGCCCTCCCGACAATAAATCCCGGATTGTCACGGAAACTACGGAAGTTGAAAAGGACTCAACTTAGACTCGTAACTGGGGCAATAACCGGTCATGCCCTATTCAACAGACACTTACACACTTTAGGTGTTACAGACAGCCCCCTGTGCAGAGCCTGCATGACAGCGGAAGAAACCGCTGCCCACGTCATCATGGAGTGCCCAGAGGTGGCAACATACCGGGCGCGACACCTCGGACTGGTACCGAGGTCGCTACCAGAAGTCGTCGGCAACGTCAAGGGTCTGCTAGGCTTCCTGGTGGAACTGGGTTGGCAGGAGTAGTGTCACCAACCCTCTCACGCAAAATAGGCGCATATTTAAGTCGTCGAGTTGCGGAAAACAGCCCGCCACAACCTATAACCTATAACCTATATATATTTTTTCTTACTGTCTTACCATACCTTTAGTGACAAATCGATTGACATAAGAATCATCATAATCGGTCCACGCGTTTAGTTTCTAGAGCGCCACAAAGGAACAAACATACATATATAGGCTGATAAACACATTACCCTCCTTCGGCGGCAGTCGGCTAAAAATATAAATAGTTCATGAAACGACTGGCCATTATACTAATGTTAACTTCCCGCGGCTGCATTACCAACATAATGCATTATTTATCTGATTTGGCGCCATTTTGCCATACCGGGCGCATTCCCGCCTGATATGGCGAGGTTGGCAGCGCTAGGAAGCCACAGATAGCGGTAAGGTTGGCGGAAGTCAAGTGTCATTGTTTACCTAAAGGAGTGTACCGGAAAAATAAAACGGTATTTTTTCAAACTGGGCCTCTATGCGTATAACCTTTTTCCTTTTGACATCACTACATAGTATAAAAAAAAAGTCGCTTCCCGCTGTCTGTCCCTATGTATGCTTAGATCTTTAAAACTACGCAACGGATTTTGATGCGGTTTTGTTTAATAGATAGAGTGATTCAAGAGGAAGGGTTTTATGTGTAATACATTCTGGATTATGTACGGGTATTGCAGAAAACTGGCTTAAACCGGAGCGAAGCGAGGGCGGGTCACTAGTGTTGTCATATGATATTGGCAACAACGTTACAATAGCTCAAATAGCTCGTATTTATTTGACAGTAATGTCAAAAGCAGTTCTTTCTACATGGTCGCTTGGATAAAACCCCAGTACGAGTAAAACCATAAGAATAAACAATAACTACACGTAGAAGCGAATCTCCTTTACCAAGGCCCCAAATGCCGCACTTTAAATACCTACTTACCCCTTCACCCCGCTACGCCCCTCTGTCTTCCGCACCCAAAGTCAGGGCTGTCAGTTGTGAAATATTTTAATCGGTTTAGGGATGTGTTATAAAAATTTAGCCACGAAATGTTATTTATGTTTTTCTTCAACGTGGAAACATTGTTGCAAAATGAGTTTTTTACATTTACGTTAAATTAGGTACCTAATAATACTTTTTGATGATATTAAGATTATCTCCAGACAATGAAATGGCTTATGTGGCTATTAATCATCTATAAAACACAGAAACGAGTCTATAAATAAACAACCTTTTAAGCTCAATAAGTCTTATAGTTTGGGATCCGGAGTTACTTTCTACGTTCCTTTCCGGACCATTAATTAAAATTTATGTTACGTTGAAAAAGCTTTATTACAAAATACTATTCTTATCTATAATTTAGTTTTTAAGGTTTATGGGTTTTTTTTCATCAACATCTAGGGGATGTACTAAGTAACAAAGAAAATTGCTTCATTCAATCAATTATTTCTAATCATTTTGCCATAAATAGTCGTTCACTTTTTAAAACACTATCTTAGTTCAACCATAAACACTAAAATCAACATATATACGACACAATAACAATAACTATATTGGTCAATATGTATTCCGTGTGTGACGCCCCTGACTGACTAGACACCTCAGGTGTCGCCAGGCGGTAGGTATCTAACGCGCCGAGCGCGCGTCCGGAGCCGGGAGTTTCGCTTCTACGTGTAGTTATTGTTTATTCTTATGACATGTAATAGCATTGTTTTTACTCGGCTGCCATTTCTGCCAAGTACTTTAAGGAACGAAATGAAATGTATGTATTTATTTATATAACTATTATACTCAACGTAAGTACTCTAAACTTCTAACATTAATTTCGTTAACTTCGCAAGCTGTTTCGACAGTAGGCCTCAATGATATAATATAAAAAGAGGTAGATATGTTACCTATACGGTATTCCGCGTGTAAAAATGGCCCGGCTTACGCACACAAAATCAGTAAATATTGCAATTACACACTAATTCATAAATGACAAGTGAAAGCAGGATGGTATGCTAATTTCCGGGAGCAAACAAAACGAGTGTATGTTGCTCTGCAGACTAGTTCACGGATCCGTTGACGGCGCAAGACTAAGTAAAGGTGTACCAATTGGCTTGGTTTTAGGGTGCCACTATCGAAGTGCGTATAACATATCTACCTCTTTTTACTATATTATATCATTGTACGCAATGTAAGTATTCTAAACTTCTAAGCTTAATGAATACTATGTAACTTTGCTTTTTTGCATGCTGTTTCGACTGTACGCCTTAAGATGTTTGCTATAATGTATCACTCGTTGGTAACCCTCAATATATGAAAAAAAAAGTAAATAAGAGCGCTGTGCATCGGAATTCCTAATAATATTTTATTTTTTCCAAAAATACCTGCAGTTTGGTTAGATTACGGTTTTAATAGGATAAACGAAAATTCGGACAAATTACGATTCTGGATTTCAATAAGCAGCCAGCAGTCATATTAAGCAGCGCTTGCGCATGGGTTAATTATCTCAGTAACCATAATGCAATCTTATTTGTCTAAGCGACTGTATGACATCACGACCACCACGCTACCGTAAACCAAAAAGGGAATAACTGCTATGTACCATTCGAAGCATTATATACTCTATTCGCAACTACAGTAAGTCTAAAATGCTACTGCTATTACTATGCACTTAGCCTTCTTTGGTATTAAGCCATTAACTTCTCTATACACGTGCGCCTGAGCAGGTTGCTGCCCACCGGTCACAATTACACTGCCCTTAGAAAAAACGGCGTATGTCACATAGAACTGCGTATGTATTAGTAACCTTATTTAATAAGGTGGAGGGTTAAATTTACTTTGACTATCAAATCGCACCTGCAATTTTTATTTAGGTTGGCAGCACAGCTAGATCGCATTAGCCTTGCGTTTGCTATAAAGTTTTCAATTTACGAACGCCCTACTCTTTTACGTTGCAGGGTTGCATTCCGAAATTCCGGATGGACCCTGCACAAGGTTAAAATGAAAAAAAAAAAAATCGGACAAATTCATCGATATTTTTGTTATATTGTTAAATAAAAGATAAAAAAAGATAAAAGAAATTTATTCAGTAAGTAGGCCGCACGGGCACTTTTACACGTCAAGAATCTACCAGCGCTAATAAAGTTGAGAACAGGTTTTTTTTGGAAAGACGAGAAGAGAGTTCAAAAGTATACTTTTTTTTTTATTTGATCTGGGAAAAAAATAAAATATTATCAGTGTTAGGCCCGCTTTGGATTAGAGGTTGGAGTGACGTCATTTTGTTTGCAACCGCGTTTTGTTTATTAAGTCTAGCATTAGCTGCCTGTGACCAGTGACGTAGAAAAGACCATGTGGCTTTTGAGCGCATTAGCCATTACCAGAAATTTGTTTCTTTATTTTCTCAGTAAACAATAAAGACCAAAAAAAATACTTTCGAGGCCAACCTCTTAAAACTTGCTAAAACACTTATAAAAAAAGTTCTTATTGTCAATTAGGCTTAAAGCTAGATTAGTAAGTACAAAGGGTGTGGTGTAGGCTTGCCCAGTGCTATAAATAGCTATTGTCTAGTCTGTCCGCTATTGACGCAAATTAAAATTGCACTAATTCAAACTAAAACCAGGGCCCCTATTCTAGGGGGGAAAACCATATCGTCTTTTGACGTGTTATGGTAGCTCCACAGAATAAGAGCATATAGCATAGAAACCGGACTATAAGACGTACTTTGCGTCAGCTATCTTTCTCTACTTTTTAGATTACGTATTACATGAGAAAAAATGAAACAAAAGTAGGCTGTTTTTTCTTCTTTAACTGTCATTGTCACAAGGTTTTACACAGGGACTACTTTGTCCTTCCTATATGAAGGATTTGTCTTTCCTTGTCTATAGGTCCAAATACTATAGGTGCTTATAGGTCCAAATCACGCCTTACTTGTGACGATGTACCAAATAACGAAAGAACAGCTATAGATTCATCTCTTTCCAACTCACTATGAAAACCATAAGTAAAAAGAAGTGAACCATAATGTATTTTCTGCTTATTTAGTACGGTTTCTATGCCTTTAGGCCGGCTTTACACTGAAAAGGCAGCTATCTGTTAGAATGAAAAGAAAAAAAAACTATCTACTTCTAACCAATAGCTGCGTCCCTACTTACGTAGGTCATAAGTTTCAGTGTAAAGGCCGCTTAGTCTTTATTCTGTGTATAGTATTACTGTTAACACGGCCGCCATTACTGTCAAGAAAATAAGAGCTATCAAAACGTTGACAATACGATAACAGGTCAAATGCGATATTGTTTTTACCGTCTTGAATAGAGCCGCTGGTCTAGTAGTCTAGGACCATTTTTGAAGAATTACAATGCAAGCGGCAAATCATGTAACGGTTGGGGTGACAACGTTATCAGAGGGTTTTGACCCTGCAAAGTACGGATCTGCCTGTGGCCATTCCGAAAGGGGTTTGGGTAAAAGTGTTGTCATTTGTAAAATTCATACATTTTCAAGATGAGCGGCCATTCATAAAAGTGGTAAATTATGATAGAATTATTAAAAATACACATATTTTGTTATGTAATGTAATACTCTAAAGTGCATCGGAGCCGAGATATTTAAAAATATTCATACTTGGGCGTACTTTTGTACTAAAAACTGAATACTTAAATCTTTAAAATCTCCGCTCCGATATTATTTACCGCCATAAATTATATATATCTATGTATATTTAGAGGTCCTCTAAATAACTATGTAAAAATCATCCGTGGCCGCTGAAAAAAAAAAGCCGAAAGTATGCTATGGTAGAAAAGGTGCAGCCCATACAAAAAATTTCGTCGAACATTTTGTAAATCGTTGTTCCCTAAAAAAGATCTGATTGTTATGGTTTCTTAATATGTTGTAAAGGACAATATAGCCAATGTAACTCAAATATTTTGTCCCTCCAGCTCTTATTTCTCCGCCATCTTGCAAAAACTGTCACTTTTTTCTCTTTTTTGCCGATACTGTCGTTGAAGTTCATTCTAGCGCTAATCATGGTTTGGCAATATAATTTGGGTAACATTGGCTATATTGCCCTTTACAACATATTAAAAAACAATACAATCGGACCTTTTTTAGGGTACCGGAAGAACGATTTACAGAATGTACGACGAAAAATTTTGTATGGGCTGCGACTTTTCCGATATAGCATACTACCGGTTCAAATTTCGGAATGGCGACAGGCAGACCCGCATTCTGCAGGGTCAAAACCCTCGGATAACGTAGTCACCCCTGTTACATGATTTGCCGCTTGCAATAATTTAGAGACGCGTTTTTCAGTTTTGGGCCTAGTCTATAGTACCGAAGGTTCTTCTTCTGTACTATCTCACATATTTCGATTTAGAATGCGAGCTCAAATCACACTCAACCCATAAGCGGTCAAGAACACTCCAAGCCAATAAGCCATTGAAGTGGATGCCCGCCATCTTCAATGGTGTGCCGACTGGGACTGGAAGACGCCGACGACAACGACGATTCACCGTACAATTGCTTATATATACTTGACATTGGCAAAATTACATAACTTGTAGACGCCATTAAAATAAATAAATAATAATAACCCATATTTAGTATTTTTTTGTTTTTCTTTAGGGTTTGTTGTACCAAATAGCTTGTGTTACCGTTTTCACGATATCTACAACAAAAATAAAAATACGTTGGTAAAAAATGTTTCTTGTATGGCTACCTCCTTTATTTTTAAACTTTCTTTTTTTTTGTTAAGAAGTCCACCGTAAGTAATAAATAAGTAGGTAATAACACATATTCTACATACATACATACATAATTTCACGCCTTCGTTCCCAGAATGGGGTAGGCAGAGCTACAGAATTACAAACATCTCTAAAAACTTGTTGATAATTCTATAACCACAATTTGCGCAATTAGGCTAAGATGTTTACCAGCGTATTAGTGACAGGTTGCAAGCCCATCGCCTAACAGTACTACAAGCCTTTATTCCCTTAGTCGTCTCTTACGACATCCGCGGGAAGACATGGAGTGGCACTATTCTAACTCGGCAACTACACGAGGCACACATTCTGAAAATAAAAAATCAATCGGCTATCTCTTAGGTACGCAAAAGAGGCGGACGGACAGTGGATAGAGGAGAGCGGAAAAAGAAAACATGTTTTGCCGACCCCATCTAGTGTTGGACAAGGACAAGAGGATAATATGATTCTGCTCAAATTTGCTTGTCAACGCCCTCATGTTCATTCGTCTTGATCTCTTCGTCAAATGAGTAAACTGCCCAGTTATTCTGAGCGTCGCCGTAAGCTGTTATCTCATGAGCCCATTTATCTCGCTGACGTCATTATTTGACTAAGTATTTGTGCCACTTCCAGACAAATAGAGATTCACTGTCGAGTTT
Source organism: Acleris literana (assembly GCA_946894065.1). Classification (NCBI taxonomy): domain Eukaryota; kingdom Metazoa; phylum Arthropoda; class Insecta; order Lepidoptera; family Tortricidae; genus Acleris; species Acleris literana. The sequence goes on along the minus strand of OX335697.1, from coordinate 9,818,836 downwards.
ATGCGAAGATTAAAATGAGTAGTACGTTGTGGCAAATTCAAGTAGTTATGTAATAGCTATTCAATAGGGTTCCCCTATGAAATCCCTAATCGTCATTTGTGCTAATGCATCGTTTGTCCGAATTTTCATTATCCTAAATCCATTTGCGCTTAAATTTTAAAACTATTTAGCGTTATAATACAACCCTAACCTAACCGAACCGCAGATATAATTGGAAAACTTAAAAAGTTGCCTGACTCATCTGAAAACCAGTTTAGGAAAAATGATGTGTTAGGACAAACGTTGTTAGGGATTCAATAGATGCTCTTATAAACCCCCGACATAATAGGGAGTATGCATTGTTTAAATCGAATTTCTCAATGAAATATGAGAAATACCGTAAAAGAGATCACCAAAAGTGAAATTAAAATTAAAATCGGCCAAGAAATACGGATGATACAAGCGTTTTAAACTGCTAATTGGACAGCGATTAGAGAGATCCGATATGCACTGTGACGTCATGTAACATGGCCGACCATTTAAACTCAATGTTAAATTCTATTTTGCACAAATGGAACAAATCTTTGTTGTCTATATCTTGGTTATTTTCATAGCTATTCAAAAACTGATTTTTGTCAACTGTTTGTTACTTGTAGTATATCAGTTTTAAAGGAAGCTGTGAAAAATGTCATGAATATTCATTATTTCTAAACGGTTTCCAAAATCTAAAAATTGATAAGAACATGTACGGTCACGGACGTTAATTTGCTACCCATTTCAAAGAAAATCTGCTTGAAGATGTCATTGTCATTAGAGATGCCAAGTCATTTGTAATTGATAGGAAACTCAACCTTATTGTTGTAGAATGTCAGATTTACTTTGGACCTAAGGTGGGTCACAAATTAAATTCCTTGACCGGTTTCGGCTGGCTATCGCTATCACACTTGCACTCGCAACTAACAGTATATTTGTCACTCGTGTGCCATAGAAAAACGAAGATTGCCGATCGCTATTAAGAAAATGGTCGCACTGTAGATAATGTTTTTTTTTAAGAGCTATCCAGTTATACCTCGCTCGATGTAATAAAGGCCCAGCCACACTGCTTGCGTGACGTGCACGTGTACGTGCGCGTTCGCTTTCCACTGCGTTGTATAGTGACATGTCGTAATGAGAATTCATACTATACAACGCAGTGGAAAGCGAACGTGCATGTGCACGTGCACGTCACGCAAGCGTCGTCGCTCGGCCTTAAATCATAATGTAAAACAAAGGGAGGGACCAGAAAAAAAAACAATTTTTTTTACAAGTTTGTCGGCGAAATTAAAATGTAGGTACCAATGGTCTCTAAACCGCGGACAGACAGACAGATGGACATGGCAAAACTATAAGGGTCTCAAGTTTGACTTCGGAATTCTAAGTCTGTTATATGCAACACGAAAGACAATATCATAGAGTCATTTTAGTAATGATGCAAGAAGCAACGTGACTTTCGTAAAGACCGGACTGTGTCAAACCAGAATGTTTATGTTGGTTGACCCTTACGGTTTGCTATGTCATACATAATCTCCCAGATATATAATATACAAGCCGCCATTTCTGTCTATCTGCACTATACTGCGCGTGTAATTTTAAGATACACATTATATTTTGATGCCGTTTAAAAATAAACCAAGCACCCGCTTAACAATTGTACAGTCTGTTCCTATTCAGACTGCCAATGACAATAACAAGTATACCTGACTAACTGTCTTTAGATAGAGGATGAAATAGTAATGAGAATAATGTTACCTCTAATTAGTTTATTAATAAGGTTGAATATATATTCATCATCATCATCGTGTTATTATGCTGGGGCGACAGAGACGAAAACCTCACTTATCAATCAAATCTATCAAACGTCACTACATTTTCAATGTCAGAAATAGTTCGAAAAAAATATATTTATGACAAGACTCTGTCAGTGTGATGGTGTTTTCAGCGAATGTGCTTTTCATCAAACAATACAATATTAAATAGAAATTACTACCTTAAAATGAACATTAAGACAATGATAAAGTGTATAAATAAATAATATGACTAGGCTCAACCTTCAAAAGTACGCAAATATGGAGATATAATGGTAAATTGATTTGTTTATAAGAGTATAGTAATCTGTGATAAGAGTGACGGAACGAATAGGAACAGACTTTACAGAAAATTCCATTCCAAAAAAGAAGATACCGTTTTTTACACGTGTAACCATAGACAAAAATTAAAACCAACCTTTTTTGTTTACAAGTTTTTTCTTACGCCATACATTGTGTTCCCCGGCCTTGGCTGTACGACCTTCACGCCTTAGTCCAAACCCACGGCGCGAAAAAGTTTGGTCATCGCCATATGAGACGAGTGAATGATTTTATAGCCTCGTTATTGGGTTAAACAGTTGATTTTAATGATGTCTATTGGAACAGTTTTACTGTTTTTATAGATTCAATGACATTGACAGCTGAGCGACTACTTTTGAATAATCAGGAGGTATTTTCTACTAGGTATTTAGAAGCATATTTTTTTTGACATGTTATTGTATAGTATAGGGCTGTGGCCAATGATATAATATAAAAAGAGGTAGATATGTTACCTATACGGTATTCCGCGTGTAAAAATGGCCCGGCTTACGCACACATAATCAGTAAATATTGCAATTACACACTAATTCATAAATGACAAGTGAAAGCAGGATGGTATGCTAATTTCCGGGAGCAAACAAAACGAGTGTATGTTGCTCTGCAGACTAGTTCACGGTTCCGTTGACGGCGCAAGACTAAGTAAAGTTGTACCAATTGGCTTGGTTTTAGGGTGCCACTAACGAAGTGCGTATAACATATCTACCTCTTTTTACTATATTATATCATTGGTGATAGGTGACATTACTTTTGTTCATTCCATTCGTGCCAGCTTTAGTGAATCTACCTGTATAGGGCTGTGGCTCATAAATACTCATAATTTACGTTAGTCCAATTTACAATTTTTCGCATTATCCCGAATTCAGCTTTTAGTCCTGTTTTTCCACTGACTCGTTTTTTTCTTGTCGCATTATTTCCCATTCCTGAATTTAATTTGGAAGTTGCGGAGGCATGATTTATTTACTTAAAACCAGATGTCAAAAAAAATCTTCTATGACGCAAAATTTTTATTCGCATTTTTTTCCAGTCACATAGTTTACGGTCATGTTTTCCCACTTATAGTTAAGTACAAATAGGTAGGTAAGTTTAGGTCACGTTAGTTTTAAAGCAAGGCCAAAGCGCCCAAAAATAGTAGCTCCGCAAAGGCGGATCTTCGTCAGAGCTATTAAATTGATTTCTAGAATGAAAAACAATGCGACGGTAAAAACATGACTGAACATCTAATTAGGGAAAAAATGCGGATAATGATATGGAAAAATAGGTATCCAATCACTTGCTTAATTAACATTTCACAAACCCATCATTTTGCATAACGCTTTTTTTCAGGACTTAATTCTGGACCATCATGTAGGTAGAATAGCCCCTATAGATAAGTTTAGGTTAGTTTTATAAAAAAGCTGAAATATTTAGTTTCGGAAATAACTAATCTCAGGAACTACTGGTCCAATTTGAAAAATTCTTTCAGTGTTAGATAGCCCGTTTATCGAGGAAGGCTATAGGCTATATATCATCACGCTAAGACCAATAGGAGCGGAGCACCAATGAAGAATGTTTCAACCTTCTACGTTAACAAAGTCGCGGGTTAAAGTTAGCGTTAGCCCAAAGTATTCCACGGGGACGAAATCGCGGGCAGAAGCTAGTTTATCATAAAGTTCATTAACGAGTTCCGTCGCGAAGAAGTCGATAATTACAGAATAATTTGCAGGAAATGCGAAAGATTAAGTCCTTAACCCACAATGCAATCAACAAGTCCTCTGTAATGCATTATGCAAGTTATTTAACAGATTATACCGAATCTGCCCACTGCAGCGTGGGAGTGGAGAGCCTTACCTCGAGGTGACTCGGGCAGTAATTATTAAATAATTCATTATTATTAATATCGTTATGACGACTCAGTTAAAGGCTTGTGCAAGCTGCATTATTAATCTAGTCAAGTAGCGAGTATTTTAGTAATTAAATGTGTCTGAACAACGAAGATAAGGCTCGTACGGACTGCCAGCGGGACGGTGGCGGGGCGTGATGAGTGAGTGATGCGGGCGGGACGCCCGGTCACACAGAGCAAGCGCGCATCGCGCTGGCCTCGCGTCATCAACCCGCCAGGATCGCGCCATCAACCCGCCAGCATCGCGCGCGCGTCCCGCCAGCATCGCGCGCGCGTCCCGCCCGCATCGCGCTCTCCCGCTCGCTCTCTGTGGTTTGGTCTTTCGTTTTGCGCTGCGCTGTCTGACGTCACACTGACTGGTCTGCGACGGGCTGCGCTGGCGGGTCGCGACAGAAGCGAGGCGCGATGCCGACGGGGCGCAGCCTGTTTGACCACGCTAGCGGTTTGTATGGAAATATCACGCAGCGCGCCTGTTTGGCCAAGCCTTTAGACGAGTAGTAGGTAATCATAAAATCAGGTTTTTTTTTACAGCTTCAATAAAAGCTGATTCATGTAACAAATAGTTGAGATAACCAAGATATAAGCCAACAATAATTTGTTCCTATTTCTTTCTAGCATAATTGAATTTAACATGGAGTTTAAATGGCCGACGTGTTATATGACGTCACAGTGCATATCGGCTCTCTCTCTAATCGCTGTCTAATTAGCAGTTTAAAATGCTTGTATCATCCGTATTTCTTGGCCGATTTCAATTTCACGGTATTTTTCATATTTTGTTGAGAAATGCGATTCATATTTCCTATTACTACATTTTATAACACAAAGTACCGCGCCGCGTCTCTCTGTATGTTTGCAATAATCTCAAAAACTACTGAACGGATTTTGATGCGGTTTTCACTTTCAGTTAGATAATTTTTCACGGAAGGTTTTTAATGCATAATAAATTCTGGTCTATGACGGCTGTTACAGAAGTCACATAAACCGAAGCGAAGCGAGCGCGGGTCGCCAGTAATAATATCAGGGGACAACCTCACACAAATTGACCTAGTCCCAAACTAAGCTCTAGGCTTGTACTATGGGTACTAGACAACGATATAAATACCTATATAGAGAAATATATACTTAAATACATAGAAAACATCCAAAACTCAGGAATAAGTAGTCGCGCACATCACACAAATATCTGCCCTAACCGGGATTTGAACCCAGGACCGCGAGCGAGCTTTTCTAAGCCATTTCCTTCTATGAATGACGTCACTGCGGAGAAAAGTTACGAGATGTTTAAAAACCGCAGTCTATCAAATCCATTTAACCTTCTATCTCGTGCCAAGAGAGTTGAAACTTTATTAGAGTTAATTCGCGGTACAGATAAGTTCGTCAACTTTTAACCTAAACAGCCTAGAAATAGAGTTGAAAAATAACCAACCGCGTCGTTCCTCGAATGTACGGTCGACCAAGAAAGTGGTCTACCAGTTTTGACAAAAGTTTCTGTGAGATCCACAGAATAAAGACTAAAGGCATAGAAACCGTACTAAATAAGCAGAAAATACATTATGGTTCACTTCTTTTTACTTATGGTTTTCATAGTGAGTTAGAAAGAGATGAATCTATAGCTGTTCTTTCGTTATTTGGTACATCGTCACAAGTAAGGCGTGATTTGGACCTATTAGCACCTATAGTATTTGGACCTATAGACAAGGAAAGAAAAATCCTTCCTATAGGAAGGACAAAGAAGTCCCCGTGTAAAACCTTGTGACAATGACAGTTAAAGAAGAAAAAACAGCCTACTTTTTGTTTCATTTTTTCTCATTTAATACGTAATCTAAAAAGTAGAGAAAGATAGCTGACGCAAAGTACGTCTTATAGTCCGGTTTCTATGCTATATGTTCTTATTGTGGTGAGATCTAATTATCGCTAAGGTTGACACTTGTCACTGTCATAATATTATGATTAAATCGATCTTGTTGTATCATGACGTGCGAATGAACTTCAACCGTAGGGTGGTAGACCACATTTTTGACCGACTGTACTGTACATTATTAGTTTCCCGCTACTCCCCCTATTTCTTCCCGTTGGGGGTCGATTTTCGGAAAATCCTTTCTTAGTACCCCCCTAGGGTACCCCAGGAATACTACCTCCAACTTTCAAGTGTCTAGGTCCAGCGGTTTAGGCTGTGCGTTGTTTCTCAGACAGTTACTGATTAATTTTATGTTAACATGAAATTCTAAATCGTAAAAAATAGGCCCTAAAAAATCTAATTAGACCGTCATTTACATTATCAAAAAATATTGAACACATATTTTATCTTTGGTCAATTAACCAAAAAATGACGAAGATATAGTGCGTTGAAGTTTCGCGTGACGTCACGTCGTGGCACACTATACGACGTTGTGACGTCACGAGCCTCCACTCCCGAACTTTGATGCTTTGATAGATTTGAAAAAACAAAAAATACGTGTTTTTTTTTTTATATTCTTACTGACGGATTAGTAGTTTTTTTATTTACCCAGGACACAATTCTATTACGCCATTTATACGCTTAGCTACCCGTACGTAAATATTACGTGATCAAATAAAATCGAGTATTTTATCGTAAATCGTTATTCCGTGACAAAGCTGGCACGAAACGATCGCTCTTAGAATATAAAATAGGTCTTACGAATGAAGCCAATTGTATTTAACACAGACACAGCATTGTTGGGCTGTCAAATGAATTATACTGCCGATCAGAAGCGAAAGACAGTATGCGTACACGGACTTAAGTCTTATACGGTTTTTGTTTTTTGGGCGGCAGAATAAGTAAAGAAATAAATGTAACATATTCAAACATTATCTATTTTTATTCTCAAACCGCCAGAAACTCGATTGATTTTCTTTATATACAAAAATAGTTATTCATGTGTCTGATGCATAATGAGAGGCATTAACACACGAGTGTGGTTTTATGAAACGAGCCGAAAGGAGAGTTTCATAATAAGATCACACCACACGTGTCTTTCAATGCCTAATTATGAGCAGTCGCATACATAACTTTATCTACATACATATCATAAGTTTTCTACAATATGTGAGAAACCTGTATCTGTCGTTGCCCTGTATCTTAATGTACCTACCTGTATCTTAATGTTTACATTAAAGAATCGGTCACCGATACTTTAATGTGAACATTAAGATGCAACTACATCGATAACCGATACTTTCAAGTTTTTTGTGTTCGTAGTGACGGCGTACAAATAACCGATTATAACCGGTTTTAACCAGTTATTTTCATACAAAAACGTTTAATAACCTGTTAAATTGCATTCCCTATCGGAACCCTACACTGAGCATGGTCCGACATGCTCTTGCCCGGTTTTTAAGATAGTAAACACCTGTGTTGAAATCATACAGACCCAATTGCATTTTCCGCTCAATTGTCCAACACAAAGGCCCCACAGTTTACTTGTTATCGGGCCGTTTGACAACAACTAAAAAAGACAAAAGAAAGAATTTCCAGTTGTTACTACGATTTGTTACCAAAATATAACTACCGTAATTTACCAAAGACACACTGCATAGTGATACCATGAGCAATTTGAATTTTCGACGACGCGCTGGTCTATGCCCGAAAATCTAATTTAAGACCAAAATCCTAACCTCAACGGGCGCACATCCGCTGTGATTACTGCATTTTGGTTTAAGTGTAGGTATTTTTATCAATAAAACTTACCCTAATATTACTGGTTACACGAGTTCTCATTCATGTTTTTATTAAATAACGTTAAAATAACGAAATAATCAAAATGGGAACTGTCAGATTTTGGTTTTTAATTACATTTTCGAGTATAGTTGGTAGTGACCCTGCCTTCGAAGCCAGCGGTCCTGGGTTCAAATCCCGGTAAGGGCAGATATCTGTGTGATGAGCGCGAATATTTGTTCCTGAGTCTTGGATGTTTTCTATGTATTTAAGTATATATTTCTCTATATAAGTATTTATATCGTTGTCTAGTACCCATAGCACAAGACTAGAGCTAAGTTTGGACTAGGTCAATTGTGTGACATTGTCCCCTGATATTTATTTATTTATAAATTTAATGTGGTTACACTGGTTACCAATACAGCATAAAAGGCTTTATTTATTATTATTATTATTATTTATTTATTTATTAAAAAACAAACAACATGATACAATAATATTAAAGGCCCTGCAAAACTGTTACAACAGTTTGACTGCAGGAATGTGTCCGTGAATAAATCTGTTTTTTTTTTAAATATAAATATACTTAGCTATGTCTTACAGTGTGTCTAGTATGGAAGTGACTCCAATAAAAATTTATTGACTAGCCTCTTAAATCTACGTATATTTGGCTCATGCCGGATATCCTCGGGCAAACTATTCAACACATATGGCACACGTTTCCTTAATGTTCTATCACCAAAGTAATTATTCACTCTAGGTAACTCAAATTTACCCGCAGATACCGACCTTGTGCCATAACTGTACCTGAGATATGTTATGCTCTTGACTATCACGATTATTTATTGCTAGAAGGTATTTATGTTTTACACTAACTGGAAGGATTTTACAAATTTTAAACAATTTCCGATAATTTTATTACAGCTTTCTCTAGTATTATTATTAACAAGTAATTTTAAAAACTGCTCTGCCTACCCCAAACTGGGAATAAAGGCGTGAGTTTATGTATGTATGTAATTTTAAAAACCTTATTTGCAATGAATGAAGTGGTATTTGCTTTGATTACCACTTTGCTATTTCGGTAGATAGGTAAGCCATTTCTTTGTAATAAAACATAGTAACATACATATTTATTGTCCACAAAAGTATAGATAGAAATCTAACAATAATAAAAAAACTAGTAAACTTTTATTAGTTCTGACTAAACGAGACACAATGACTTCTGGGGTTCATGTTGGTAACTGTGGCTACCGTGAACTTTGAACGGGTTATAATAAATAATAATATTAATAATCATTTATTAATATACATGAGGTTGTACAAACAATAACGGACAAAGATATTTCTGTCAGAAAGGAGTAAACAATTTGCACAAATTAAATTACTGTAACTCTGACGTCCAAACTAAGCCATTTCGCTTAGTTGCATGTTGGAGATTCAGCGTTCGACGCGTACTTTAACTACAAATGTGACAGACTAAAATTAAGAAATTAAGTCTGGTTAGCTAGGAAAAGTTTATATGTATTTTACAAGCTTTTATTCACTTGTATGTCCTAGAATTTAGCAAGTCGATTTTGAACCAGTTCCAGTCAATGGAATGGGTTGAAACTTGGAATACATGTGTAAACCCGATGACAATGCAATATGATGGTACCATCGAGCTGATCTGATGATGGAGTCGGAAGGTGGTGACGGGATCTTTGCTGTACTTAATATGTACGGTCAACAGCATAAATAAGTGATCTATTACCTTGTCACTTTAACGTCGCGTTTGAAATGTCATACAAAATTGTGAAACGATTGAAAGCGACAAGGTACATAAATGATCACTTATTTATGCTGTTGACTGTACCCGCCGACATGCGGCTCGTAAGTTTTCTATTGATATGCAGATGTTATTTGAGCAGAAAAAATATAATTGGCGACAGGGTTCGAAATTATCAAGATAATTACGCTTCCTGATAATTGTTGGATAATTATCCGTTAATTATCAGATAATTATCGGATAATTATCACCAGTTTAAGAAATTCATTTGTTATATTGTTTCATAACAATCATAACAAATTCTAACAAACCAAATAAATTTTATATTTATTTTATTTTGATATTAATCTAACACAAATCAAAATAAATTAAAGTTATATTGAGTAAAAATCAGAGCAATAAATAAATACAGTTCTCTCTTACAAGCGCAATTTTTTTTAATTATCAATTTTTAATTATCCATCTGTTATTATCACGATAATTATAATGATAATTAATATAATTATCCTTTCAAATCCTGATTGTCGACAAAAGCTTGTCCAAAAAAAGAAAATTTTGACGGAAACTAATTTCAATTTAAGAACGTGAATCTTTAGAAACATTCACAAACACTCGTTTATTTCTTATTAACACCTCTTATACCCACTAGTTGAAACTAGGAAATCAAGATTTACGGCCGACTACACTTACTTAATATGACCAATAAACATTTTATAACGTTATTTATGGCACAGGCGAAGGCTGATGTAAATGGATCTGAGACCATAGAAATTTTGAATTCTCAAGACTGAATGCCTCTACGCTAGTAATGTCCCCGGTTGTGTTATCCCCACACCGGAACACAACGCGAATGCTGCTGGCGGTGGGTTAGTGGATAAGATGGTGGTAGCGACCCGGACGGACCCTGCACAAGGTCCTACCACCACTGAAATTATCTTTTTAGGATGCCGTACCCAAAGGGTAAAAACGGGACCCTATTACTAAGACTGTCCGTCTGTCTGTCTGTCACCCGGCTGTATCTCATGAACCGTGATAGCTAGACAGTTGAAATTTTCACAGATGATGTATTTCTGTTGCCGCTATAATGACAAGTACTGAAACCAGAATAAAATAAATATTTTGTAGGTCCCATACAACAAACGTGTTTTTTGCCGTTTTTTTGCTTGCTAATGTTGTATAGATAATTGTACGGAACCCTTTGTGCGCGAGTCCGACTCGCACTTGGCCGGTTTTTTTACTACCAACTAGGCTGATTCGTCAATATACAATAATATATAATCGTGTGTGTATTTATTTTTACATAAAGGTAGGTATATCTATCAGGGATCGGATTTCAGGGGGTTATATTAAACTAGCGACCCGCCCCGGCTTCGCTTCGGTTTATGTGAGTTTTCTGTAACACTCGTACATAATCCAGAATTTATTTTACATAAAAACCTTCCTCTTCCGCATTAAAATCCGTTGCGCAGTTTGAAATATATAAGCGAACATACGGAGGGACAGACGGCGGGAAGCGACTTTGTTTTATACTATGCAAAGATAAAGGTATACATTTAATAATTATTCGGTTTGGTGAAATTCGTACAATTATCTTGAAAGACAACAATGGAGGAAAGTGGTGGTCAATGGTGGTTCCTGACACCATGTCCCTGCTAAGGTTGTCTGGAAGAGATCGCTAATCAGCGATAAGACCGCCTGTTGTTTACCTGTGTTATTTTTAATTGTACTGTTTCTCTGTATTTTTTTTGGTGTACAATAAAGTGTTTTGTATTGTATTGTATTGTGATTATATTTCTTGAAATAAACAAGTTATTCGTATAACTTTATCTATCTTATTTTAACCGACATTATGAATTTATGGTACTCTTCTGGTAACTAAAGTTACATTATTCCAAACAGATTTGGTAGCTCTAGTTGCCAATCATTATCACTGTGACTTCGAGACCCAGAAGGTACTTAGTTTTGACAATTTAAGCAAATATTTACTTAGTTTACCGAAGCTAAACGACCATTGTAATACCTTTTGAATATTAATAGATTGTAATGTTTTTTGACCTTGGCTACACCATTAAGATAAACGTAATTATCTCTTCTCGCAAGATCTGTCAGTTACCTATTTATTTCATCAGTAAAGCTAAATTGAAGACGCATTTCATGGCGAACAAATTGTTAAGGAACTTTTGTTTATAACATTAATGTTGTTGGACACTAAATATTGTTTTTAGATTCTTGTTTTAGAAACAAAATAACATAAAAAAATGTTGAAATTGTGTTTTCTGTAAGTAGTAAAAAATATTTCAAGAACGTAGGTTTTATAGCTAATAACCGGCATAACTCGCCGACAGCAATAAAAAAAATCTCATCTCATAACCTCTCAAGAAAAACCACAAACTGTCAACTTTCCCGCGTAAAGCTCACCATAACTTTTTAATTTCGAAACACAACACAACACTGGCACAAGCACTATGTTGGCACACTTGATGTTTGACGTTTTTTGGCGCGGCAAATCAAAATGGCCGATACGTCCGACGCGGTCGGCGCGGCTCGCGTCACTGGAAATGGTGGGTGATAAGAAGGGGGGGCGGATGTGGCGCGGAAGTTCATAGTTTAACCTTTTTGGATGGTAAGCGGTAGATAATTAGATTTGAGATAATCTAATGATTTCCCATGAGATTTACGTAATAGAATTAGGAAGCGATTATGTATTTTATGATGATAGGTTGCATGCTTACAATGATAAGAGAGATGCATTGTTACCGAGTGTTTTATTAGCAAGGATCGGAAAAACGCCCGTCATTTTGAAAACATAACCCTGTTCCGTACAGGAGAGACTTCCTTCTGATGTTAATTAACAATATTATTAGGTATTTTACATTTATTATACCATTATTTATATGTACCTATTCAGCAACGATATTATTAATGAATAAAACCATAATGGTTATGGAAAAAAACACTTTCGCCAATCAAAAAGAATGTCTTTTTTTTAATTCTTCGCCTGTTATTCCATAACGACGTGAATTTAGGACCTATTTATGTTATGAGTCGAAAAAGTTTGTTCACAGTTTACGGAGGACATTGGGGCAATCATTGACATTGGTTTACTGTTTGTATGTGTGTTTGTGTTTTCTAATTATCGGTGTCATTCATTAATAAAATTGTCGCTAAGTACATATAAATTATTGTATAATGAATCTATAAAATACCTAATAATATTTTTAATTAATATCAAGGAAGTCTGCTATACGGAACAGGGTTATGTTTTCAAAATGACGGTCGTTTTTCCGATCCTTGTTTATTAGACAGTCATCAGCTACTTTCAATCCTCAGAAGTCACTGAGGTCAAAGACAAACCCATATCAAATAAAAAAAAACTAATCTAACGAGAACAAACAATGCACTGATTTTAAAGTAGCTCTGCAGGAGTGGGTCCTTTGTCACTATAACGTCATGTTTGAACTGTGCACTAATCTGTCAAACGCTTTAAAGCGACAAGGTAAAAAAGTGTGCAGGTATTTCCGCAAAAAAAGGCCCTTAAAGGGCTAGGCTAGTGGTAACAACAAATACAAATAAGGAATACCTACGACCTTTTGTTTCTGGTAATGTAACCCTCACCCATAAAAACAAAGATTGCTGTCGAATTTCATGGCGATTTGATGTGTTTCTTATAATAATTACGAATTTGTGGCGCTTTCAGTGGAGACCATGGGACCTTGGTCAGCTGATATGAACAGCTTTATTAAGGCCCTGTCATCCCGGCTCATAGACTCCTCCGGAGATCCTAGAGCTGGTGCTTACCTCTCCCAAAGGATTAGGCTAGCTATCCAGAGAGGTAATGCAGCCAGTGTCATGGGGACCATGCCGCGAGCGGCCCTGCTAGAGAGGATGTTCTTTTTATAGTGTTCATTATTATTTATATCTTTAATATTTGAGTAGCTTAGTTTTATTTCAATTTAAATATATGTTTCTAGCTCGTTCCTGCTTGAGATTAATTTATGTATAGATCTGATTACTTACTTCAAGAAATGAAATAATTTAATTAGTGCTCATCAGGGCTCTTTTACACGTAATAATAATTTACCATCATTAATTGCAGAGAAGAAGCGCCGAAAGAAACTCTAGCTATCTCTAGATATCTTCTAGAGTCTAGCAGATCATTTGTTTAATCATAAAATGCAAACATACTCAAAAGTAAGCAAGGCCACAAAGTAATAAATAATGATTTGGCTCAGTACTGAATCGTCTATGTAGCTAAATGTCCAGCCACGCAAATTGATCAAGAATCAAAATGTCAGACGTCCTATCAGCATTTTGACCCATTAGCATAACATCCATAACGCAGGAAATCAACATAGCAATTAGTCCGTGTAACATAATGTCTAAACTACATATAAAATTGCTAACACCCAAAAAAAGCAGATTGTCAAATCTTATTGAAATCAGTTAGCCGAAGTGTCCAAATATCAGAGGGTAAAAAATATTATTGTAGGAAATGGCAAGCAGACACAAAGTCAATTGTCATCATTGAAAGATAAGACGTATTCGTGTTTCAAGTGGCCAGTTACAATCCAAGTAAGGTTTTAAATATTAAACTAAATTTCTTTTATCGTGACATACGTGACATTTTACGTTTTGGACGTATTGCGATTTTGGCGTTCAGCTTTATGGGCGACATAATAGTAGTTTATGTGGCTGGTGCATAATAAGATCACACGAGTGTTTTAATGCCTAATTATGTATAGCCGCATACATAACTTTATCTACATGCATATCATAAGTTTTCTATAATATGTTCGGATATGGACTTATTAAGCTTAAAAAATAAAAAATTAATAAATAGAAAACAAACTTTATTTGTAATGTATATAGCTTGCATTTTCAAGTTAGTGGTACAGTATTACCGATACTTTAATGTTTAGGTAGGTACCGACACTTTAATGTTAACATTACGATGCACTATACTTTAATGTAAACATTAAGATGCAACCACAGATACAGGTTTCTTAATATAGGCAATTTGCTTATCGCTTCTGAACATATTGTAGGGAAGTTATGATATGGATGTAGATAAAGTAATTTACGTTTTGGACGATTTAAACATTGGATATTTTACATACTTATACTTGTTGCTATCTGGCCGTGTGTTATATGGACGTTATGCGAATTGGATATTTTGCGATTATGACGTCTTCACACAATGGACGATTAACATAATTGGACATGAGCTTTTTGCACCATCTGACGTCGTGATCATTTTGATTCATAGACGATTCGGTACTGAGGGAATAATTATACACTTATACATTGACGATGTGTTTATTGCTCGTTCCAAATATTTAAACCGCAGCGGATAGATTTGGTTACACGTACCGTATGTATTTTTAAGTCAAAAAATAATCTGAACTGACAAACTCTATCCACGGTTTGTTGGGAACAAATATATAGTTATACAAACTCAAGTGGGTGCCAAACTACGTAAACTCGAAATTAAATTCCAAAGTGTTTTACGTAACCTAAAGCACCCTTCAGACGAAGCAAAGCGAGTGTTTTTAAGAGCCCTGCGACACAAACTTAAAAGCGCGGTTGGAAAAATATGGAACTGATATCTTAAATGAGGGTTAAGCTTAGATGGTAGCGCTGACGTAAACGGCAAAGTTAAGTTTGTATTGCTATGTCAAGATTTTCTTTAGAATTTAAGATATTTTATCGTAGAAAATGTCTCGCAGATATGGCAGAATAATTATGAAAACTTCGTAAACACACAAGAATGTTTTTTGTATGAATATAACTTGAATTTTGGAGATATTAAGTAATATTCTGAAAATTGTAATAATAAAATGTATAAGTTAACTATATTTAACCATTCGTAAACTTGGAAAAGATCATGAGTAAATCGACAATATTCTGAAAAAGGGCGGACATTAATTAAAAGGTAAGTAAACGTTAATGAAAGTGCATCGTCAAAATAAGTCAAAATATCATAGGTAGTTAGCGACATCTATTGGTGAATAGCTGTTTTATTTTCGTGTTTCATGACATGACACATTTATTAGGCCATTAAAAGTATCACAACACTTTAAAAGACATCCTTGAGCGGCTAAAAACCACTTTCAATACTATTATTATACATTATAGAAACTTACCCGATCAGAAATAGCCTCTTCCGTTTTCCCGCGCTTCAGTCCAGGCGCGCGGACTACGTTCGCCGGCGGCGCCATCACCGTAGCGGCGAGCGGCGGAACTACTCCGCCTCCAGGCGCGCTCACCGGGATGAATCCCGCCTCCATCATTCACTTATCATCGCACAGATGGCGGTTCTATCAAAACTTAAGCATCACCGCTACCCGGCACTAGAGGGCGTTATTTTTATTTACGATAGAAAACCGTTGTAAAGATTAGTATAAGCACTTCAATTCACAGTTTGGACGATTTTAACTCACTAGCCATTGCAAGGAACTGATTTATTTGAGCGTAGCGTTTGAAATTTTATAATTTGAGCAAATTTACACGACACACTTGGACACTTCACTTAAACTAATTCATGTTTTAAAAATATGTTATTCTAAATGTTGAACGTACACGCGTGTCTCACTCGCATGTCATACCTGTGAAAGAGAGAAACGATCAATTAATGACAAATATGATAATCAAGTAAAACAAGATTGAATGAAACTTGTTTTGATCGTAAAACCGGGCAAGGGCGAGTCGGACGATGCTCTACAAGGGTTCCGTCGGCGTTACTACAAAATTATCCTCAAAATCCAGGAGAATGCATTTTTTCTTTATTGAAACTTAGGTATTTGATGCTATCATATGGCCGAGCCACACCGGACGCGTGCGGGTAGACGTGACGTGCACGTTCGCTTTCCACTGCTGTATAGTATGAATTCTCATACGACATGTCACTATACAACGCAGTGGAAAGCGAACGCGCACGTCACGTCTACGCGCACGCAGCCGGTGTGGCTCGGCCTTTAAGGAGCGTCCTCACTGAGAGCATTTGCGTGAATATTCGAGTGGTGCGGACGTTGAGCCGAGCGTTACAATGCTTACACACCACTCGATGTTCGCGCCGAATGCTCATTACACGCAAATGCTCTGTGGGGACGCTCCTAAGATGATTTTCAGTAGACATACATATTTTAGTTGCTTATAATATAACTTAGGAACCTATTAAGTGTACTTGGTCCTGATAGGAACCGTTCCTTCTAAATGAGACGTTCCACGGGAAAAGGTACCTTATGGCGGGTTTTAGTTTCGGAGATACGAAGTGTTTTATAAAATGGTACAAAAATAATTTGGCCTTTTTTGCTTATTGTCGAAGTATAGAAGGCTTAAAGTCGGATTATAAATATTTTTAAATGTTTGATTTATGTTATTCAGTTAAAAATATAGCCAAAAAGTTATTTTAAAATGTCCTTTTTTTCAGAATGTGTTTTGAAGAATATTTTCAAAAAAATATATCTCCGAAACTGCACAACTTAGGGAGTTGGTTGTTTTTGTTACCGATTGCTTATGAATTGTAGATTACAGCGATATTCATAACTCCATACCGACCATAAGGTACCTTTACCCGTGGAACGTCACAAATAAGCTTTAAGAGGATTGTGAAGCGCCGCTAAAATCGCGTAGCTGTCAAAACAAATCCATACAAATTTAGCTCCGGGCGAAAACGTTTCTCACCCCCTAAATCAAGTCCGATTTGAACGATTTTTGAATATGTTGTAGTTATTATAAAGAACTAGGTCTGTACGTTTCTATTTTTTGTTTTTTCAATTTGTTTCATTCTAAGAAATATTTTCGTGTAAAGGAAAACGTACAGACATAGTTTTTCATGATATCTACAACATATTCAAAAATCGAAAAAATCGGACGAGGTTTAAGGGGAGACAAACGTTTTCGCATTTTGTATGGAGATTTTTAGCTTCACAATCTCCTTAAGAAGAGATTTAATTGTACTTTAAGTTTTGAAAAGTTAGTGACTGCGCCATATAGACACACGTACAGACATGGCGAAACTATTAAGGGTTCCTAGATTGACTATGGAACCCTAAAAGACGATAATTTTATCAATGTCGTTTTGGATGATCAAGTTTGTTTAAATTCAAACAAAATGCCAGGGCTGTTATTCTCTCAGTAAACGGCGGTCGGTCGGACGATGAGCGAATCGAAGCGGCGAGTTTAAGTAGTGCCGTCCTAGCGAACAAAACACATTTTAGCGCGTGTATTCTCAATTAGGCAGCCTTATACGTTCGAGAAGTCATGCTGCCAAATTGAACACACGCGCTAAAATGTGTTTTGTTCACTCTGACGGGACTTCTTAAGGCCCAGCCACACCGGATGCGTGACGTGCACGTGCGCGTGCGCGTTCGCTTTCCACTGCGTTGTATAGTATGAATTCTCATTACGACATGTCACTATACAACGCAGCGGAAAGCGAATGCGCACGCGCACGTGTACGTCACGCATCCGGTGTGGCTGGGCCTTTAAACTCGCTGCTTGGATAATCACTCGTGCGTCCGTCCGTCCGTCGTTGTTGAGAGAATCACACCCCAGTTCAAAATATAATATATATTTTTGCCGCGACTTCGCATGTTTTTGGTCCTATGATAACACGTCAAAAGCAATAAGTCTTTCCGTATTAGAATAGAGCCTGATATTTATTTATTAATGTACTCAGCTTGTCTCACAGACAGCTCTAAATAAGCATAAGTTAATTAAAACTTAGCTTTCTACGGTGGGCGGCACGGGTTTCGCCGCTGTTTGTTTGTATGCTAATACTGGCCTACACGTTATGCAATGCAATCGCACTACTGTACGACGCAGGCGGTGGCAATTTCTTGGTCTGTTTCTATAACTCCTGAATACTCCTGATGCCCTGGTAAGCAACAAACATTATCTCAGATTAGATTGCCTAAGTATTTATTAGGGCTCGGATACCGGTTAAAGGGGTTTGGGCCGTTTGGGTAAAAGTGTTGTCATTTGTAAAAGTCATACATTTTCAAGGTGAGCGGCCATGCGTAAAAGTGGTAAATTATGATAGAATTATTAAAAATAAACATATTTTGTTATGTAGTGTAATACTCTAAAGTGCATCGGAGCCGAGATATTTAAATATTTATACTTGGGCGTACTTTTGTACTAAAAACTGAACACTTAAATCTTTAAAATCTCCGCTCCGATATTATTTAACGCCATAAATTATATATATCTATGTGTATTTAGAGGTCCTCTAAATAACTATGTAAAAACCAACCGCGGCCGCTGAAAAAAAATATGACAATATTCTTCAAACAAATTTACCCAATGCCCTTTCCAATTGTATGTACTTGACGCAAAACCTTTTCATTTCCGTTCCGTTGGCATAAACCGGAGTTTAACCGGTTTTTAGCGGACCCTTTATGTAAAGTTCTTTTCGAATTAACCGGTTTCGAGCTCAAAAATCCGGTTAATCTAGACCACACTCAGTGTATTAATTACCTCTCGTTATGCACCAGCCACATAAACTACTATTAACCTTCGTGAAAGACTTCAACTTAACGAAAAAGGTGGCCATTATTAAGTTACTCACCCATAGTTCAATGTCAGATTTATTACTTTATCAAATATGTATCAAGAATCATCAGCAACATGCTTCGTCAAGAGTTTACAATAGTTAATCAGCAACATGCTTCGTCAACAATGTACATAAAGTAATCGGCAACATGCTTCGTCAACAGCGTACATAAATCAATCAGCAACATGCTTCGTCAAAAAAAAAAAAAAAAAAAACTATTCCCCGGCTCGGATAGCGCCTGGCTCAAAGGTTCCAAATATACTGGCAGCATTGCCACGTTGTATTGCCAACGAAATTTGTTGGTATAGTTCAATTGGGGTGTATCAATTTGTTTCCCAAACTCAATTATTCCGCGTAGCAATTTTTCAGTCGGGATTTTTCCCATTCGTGATTTTACCTAATCGCATTTTTCCCCATTCTTTATTTTTCCTGGTTTTTCCCAGTCGCAAATTTCCCCATTGTAATTAGGCCGAAATAAGTAGGTATGTTTAGGTTAGTTTTTCAGCAGACCCGAAGGGCAAAACCACCCAGAAGTAGGAGCTCCGCACCAGCGGAACTCCGTCGACTCTGTGGAAATGATATAACTATTCAGATAAATACAGATTAGGAAATTATAATAATGGAATTATTTCTGCTGAGAAAAAATCTGCGGCAAAATAAGCTAGGCACTGAAAGAACAAAGACTGGTAAATTTTGCGAATGGTAGGATTGCTACCAGAAAAAATTGACTCGTTAGAGAAATATGTCCATGGATATCACACGCGAGGTCGATTTGTTCGGTAAAAGATGGGTAAAAGAGTATTTTCTCTTAACAGAAGAATGGGGTTAGCTCCACGCGCTTTCTGTCCAGTAGCCACGTACCTACTTATTATGAAAAAAAAAACTATGCTTAGGTGGCATGACCATAATCAGACAAGGTATACAAAATCAAAACGGTAGCCTATTACAGCCTACAGAAGGTTACATAGAAACATTACACTTAAATAACAACAAAAAGCAAGCTTTAAAAAACCCGACTGTTGCTAACCAACTTTAAATCGTTATAAATCCTAAATGATCGTTCAAAATGAAAAATGATTAAACAACCTAAAGATGATTTTTAAATACCTATTCAATTATACCTCATTTGTCATAGTTCGTAAAGTTTTTTTTTTCTTTTTACAATATGGCGTCTGGCTGCCGCCATATTGAATTTTAATTTTTCATATCCTTAGTGACACTCACGAGATTAAGACAAATCGATTGACATAAGTATCATCAAACCAGGTCCATGCGTTTAGTTTCTAGAGCGCCACAAAGGAACAAACATACATATATGGGCTGATAAACACATTACCCTCCTCCTTCGGCAGTTCGACATCACTCTTATTTTTGAGAGGTTAATAAAATATACACCCACTCCCACAGGACTCCGTTGCATGTCACAGATAAACTAGAGCGTGACCCAAACAATGCCGTGTCGGAATCGATTCGAGACCGATAATCGATTATGAATCTACACGGATCTAATTGGCAGCTATTAGAGTTCTTTGAATTGAGATATTTATTTGAAATCGTTCTATTTCCGGTGGCATTTTGAGAAAACTTGCTCGATTCTTGCTTTTCTAATCATTGGGTCTATATCGGATGGCATACAGTTGTGTCGCATAACGTCTTTTGTCCTAATAAAGTATGGCATACACTTTGTTCAACATATTTTTGATTTTCCGAAATTGTTGCTCCTATTATCGTTTGTCATGAACAGTGATCGGAATAGGTATCTTAGACCTAATTTGCCTAAACTTGACGCATATTCATTCATGCGTGAAGAGATGGGAATACATTATTGAATGAACATGCATCAAGTTTAGGCAAATTAGCTCACCTATTTCCGATCACTGGTCATAAATATTATTTGTCTAAATGAGTATGCGCAAAGATTATTAGGGCAAACGAGTAGTATGCCATTCAACAGTATGCCCAACATTCTCGGCCAAACACTTTTAGGACAAAAAAACGTTATGCGATACGACAGGCACCCCTAATCATTCCTATGAAATGGACGATGGAAGTACTTTACATATTCAAACCAAATGGTCAAGCGCAATCGGGACTCTGACATCATTGATCATGCATTTTTCTCATTAAAAAAGATTTCCGATTATGTCGTCAATAAAATGTATGTAACTGTCATTTTTGTTATCAAGAAAAGTACGTCGAACAAGGAACAAATGTATAGAGAAAACGGACATTTTCAATTGTCAGAGACATCTTTTATTTTTCCCAATCTGTCTCGAATGACGAGTGAAAGGCATTCGAAGTTTGAAATTAAATGCTTTTCAAATTCGAAATGATGACGAACCTTCAAATATATTTGAAAAAAAAAAAACAAATATTTTAACTCCTTTCTAACAACGATGTTAAGCCACGTTAAGCGGCCGACTAACCGACCGATATGTCACAAACTCCACGGTCCTTGTTTAGATTGTCATCCGTTTACTATATTTACCTCGTTTACAATTCCAACGCTAAACCGATTAAACTATCATCACCTATCATTGTTTTCTACATTCTTTAGTTGTTAATGTTTTGTTATTTGTTTACATTTAATTCCACAGATAAAATTACAATAAAAACTGACAACGTGGTTTTGACTGATAATACCAATTCTAGTTCGCAACATTTTTATCCTTACAGATAAGAATGGTGACGTTTAGATTGATTTATCATAAAAAATCACGTTACGATTCTTTTTCGTAATCATAACCATAACAACATTGAAACTTTAAAAGAAATTCCATTAGACAGAATTAAAATCTTCATCAAACTGTATTTGGAAAGAGGCGGATGGTGTAGTTTTCGAGGTTCAAACGTTCACCTGAACGAAAGCGAGTTTTTTTTAAATATTCTGCAAGTAAGCTCTGTCCATGTCTAGCAGCGCTTTTCAAAAGATCGGTGTTGAGAAGAAGCGCCACAAGAAACTCAACAGTGTTTATTTTTTAATTTACTTAGCTTCCTTTTGACTGATTGCTCTTCGGGGTCGGGAAAACAAACGAACAAACAAAATCGGGACTCGGGTTTTAAAATCTGGACAGTCCAAATAACACATTATTAAAATCGCGCGAATTACAATCCTCTGTCGATACCAATTAAATAATGGCGATCGATTTTTGGCCTTTAATTTTTATAAATAAGTACCTATTTGTTATACAATCGCTCTGGCGACGTGCTGAAAATCGGGACAATTAGCGTCCCGATCAGGGTGAATCGGGAATTCTGGCAACGATAACAGACAGATAGCTTGTAAACTAAGATTTAAATACATGACTATTTTTTTAATACTGTGACTTCAAAATGGCAGGTGTCATTCCGTGGTCAACACAGAGTGTCATTGGAAAGTGACACAAAGCCATGATTGCAACAGTATGTAAACAAGCATCTTAAACATCGGACCACTCCTTATTCTGTTGTTTGAATTCAATAAACACAGTCGTAATGTAGATATTAACAGTTATTGCTTAGGTACTTATTTCAGTATTATGATTCCATGATTTCGATGTCGGCCAGGGGGCCGATTTTTGACTTTTGAGCGCTCGAAAGTTTCACTCGGAAGTGAGCTAATTCTGTGAAACCGTATTTTTGACATTACGAGCGATACAAAATTTAAAGACTAGTGGTCCACACCATTCGTTTTCAATTCTACCGCTCGTATTTCAAAAAACGGTTTCGAAGATTTTGCTCACTTCCGAGTGAAACTTTCGAGCGCTCGAAAGTCAAAAATCGGCCCCCAGGTCGCGCGACCCACTATTACCTAGTCGGTTATAAGTTCTGTTAAAAAGTTTGAGTCAAATAAAACTAGGTAACTTCTATATATTATTTAATTTCAAAATACATAAAAATAAGAGCCTCATTACTCATTATGTACATTTAAACGAACCTATAGGAACGAGGTTTTTTCTTAATTTTGCCTAAGTTGGTGTTTCCATAGGCAATGTGCATTTCTTTTTTAAATGTACCAAAATGGTAAAAATAGTAAAAATGGAAACCTTCATTAACCTTATGGTGAGACTTTGGTGTCTGTTGGGTCGGTCAAGGTAAACCTATAATAAATTATTAAAAATAAACAAAAAACCCGACTGCAATGAAAAAAACAACTGAAAAGCGAAAAACAAGCTATATAATCCATAGAAAATTGTAAGAGCATGTACTTATTGATATTTACAACAATTTAAATTTAACTTGAATATTGGAAAAGGTGTTCCAGGCGGGGACAAGCTAGTCCAAATGTTAAATTTTTTCAAGAAATTGTTTTTGATATTCATTGCTTGTCCCCGCCTGCAATACCTTTTCCAATCTTCAAATTAAATTTAAATTGTTATAAATATCAATAAGTACATGCTCTTACAATTTTCTATAGATTATATAGCTTGTTTTTCGCTTTTCAGTTGTTTTTTCATTGCAGTCGGGTTTTTTGTTTATTTTTAATAATTTAATCTCTTTAACTCTTTTTAGTTTTTATTAATAAAATAGTGGTTTAATTAATTATTACTAAGTTATATATGAGCTCTGGAGCTTAAATTGTTTAATGTCGCGAAGCTACAAGTGACAAGCGAAACTCTCTTTCTAGCGAAAGGAGTTTAATACTTAACATTTACGTATTTTTTTTACTTTCCTGTCAAAATAGTAGCATCAAAGTGTAATAATGTATATATATTTGGAATGGGCTATTTAATAGCTTTCATTTGATACCCATATTGTTATAATAAAAAATACATTTTTTTATTCCCCCTCCGTATTTTTTTTCGCGGACGCCATATTGAAATTTTATAATATAAAATATAAAATTGAAGTGACATAGGGTATATTATACCCTATGTCATTTCGGCAATTAAGAAGAATAGAATGACACCTCGTATGTTAAAATCCGTCCAGCCGTTTAGGCTGCAGAGCGTGCCCAGAGATAGACATACATACACACAAACATACGCTCGAAAAACATAACCCTCCTTCTGACGCAGTCGGGTAAAAAGGTACCTAAACTCATGCTCATGAAGAATTGTTTCACCACTAAAGTAAGACATTTTATTCATTCATATATTATGTTTATAACATTCATAATCTACTGTAATAAAAAAAAATACGGCAAAGCATTTTCACTGTCCATTCACTACCCAATTTTCAACCATAGACTAATATTTTTTTCAACCCTACTTACACAAATCTAACCTTTATCAGTCAGTATATAAAGTTCGCAATGTTTATAAAAACAAAACATACATTGTATAAACAGTGTTCCATTATAATAAAACAAAAGCAATTCTGCAAGCAGAAATCCGCATTTAAATCGAAATTTGATCGTATTTATAACTTAGTTACGTCAACGTAAGTTCTGAAGCATTTTGATAAAGCGGCCATTTTGGCTTGCTATTCAGCAGAATAAATAGATTCGCCTTTGTTTTCAAATTGGATCGTGACTGCCTTATATAAGCGTACTCGTGTAGTTTATTGGAACATATTGAGCTTACATAAGCTAACGACTTTCGCCGCTTTCTACGTTTGGAAGTTTGGATATGAATGGTTGATTTATAATCATAGTACAACTTAATTTAATTACGGCCAATA
Organism: Acleris literana; assembly: GCA_946894065.1. Classification (NCBI taxonomy): domain Eukaryota; kingdom Metazoa; phylum Arthropoda; class Insecta; order Lepidoptera; family Tortricidae; genus Acleris; species Acleris literana. The sequence goes on along the minus strand of OX335697.1, from coordinate 9,794,215 downwards.
AATAAAATACTTTTAAATTTGCATGCTTGTTTATTTATTTTACACAATACCTACATACTTTTCTTTTTTAGGGTTCCGTACCCAAAGGGTGCCAAAGGGGAAGAGACCGGGAGGGGGGAGCCAACACTTTTAAATAGTTGTATCTTTTATCCATAAATGTAAGATTTATTTTTTTCAAAAATAAAATAAAATTTCCTTTGCGTAGAATTTGCTATTTCCAATATTTAAGGTAGTTGCCGTCCATGTGCCGTTCGTTTTTTCCACCGTGTATAGTTAAGTTGCTGATAGGTAGTTTTCTTTGTCCATTTATAAAGTGTCTGTATTTGTAAATACTAGGTTTGTTTTAGAATTTCATTAGTGCATGACACCGCAATAAAGTGCGTACCGTCTCAATGCATACAGTGTTCGACTCAATATAAAGTCTATACTAATATTATAAAGCTGAAGAGTTTGTTTGCTTGAACGCGCTAATCTCAGGAACTACTGGTCCGATTTCAAAAATTCTTTCAGTTTTAGATAGCCCATTTATCGAGGAAGGCTATAGGCTATATATCATCACGCTAAGACCCATAGGAGCGGAGCACCAATGAAGAATATTTCAACCTTCTACGTAAACAAAGTAGCGGGTGAATGTTAGCGTTCGCCCAATGTAACTATTCCACGGGGACGAAGTCGCGGGCAGAAGCTAGTATTGTATACTCGTACGAACTTTTATAGTTGTAACTGTTGTAAGTATGTTCGTAGTAACTCTGAAAGAAGGGTTCGCAAGGGTTATTTATTTATTATATCGGAGGAGGTTTTAAGCTGTTAACTGTCCTCTAAAATACTAGTTACTGGGACCTAGTCTCTATTAAATATAGTAAAGTAATACCTCTTTTTAAATCGGGCGAGATGAGCGATATAACGAACTTCCGTCCCATTTCCATACTCCATACCAGTTTTAAGTAAAGTCTTTGAGAAAGTAATGCTGAAGGATATGTTAGGTCACTTTAACAGAAATAAACTACTTAACAATAACCAGTTTGGCTTTACCAGAGGTCGATCAACAATTGATGCGGCATCTGTACTCATTAAACATATATATAACAGTTGGGAGAAATCTTGCGATGCAGTAGGAATATTTTGTGATCTTTCTAAAGCTTTTGATTGCGTGGATCATACGACCCTTATTTTAAAATTAGAACATTATGGATTGTCCAATAAAGCTTTAAGCCTTATGTCTTCTTATCTAAGTGATAGAACTCAAACAGTTGTTGTAAACAAAACGCAATCTGTTGGAGCTACAGTGAAAATAGGTGTGCCTCAAGGCTCTATTTTAGGTCCTTTTTTATTTTTGGTTTACATAAATGACTTGCCGCTAACAGTAGATAAACTTTGTGATATTGTACTTTTTGCTGATGATACTTCACTAATTTTCAAGGTAGATAGAAAATCCGTAGACTACAGTAGGATTAACACCACACTAGTTAAAGTACTTAATTGGTTTACTAGCAACAATTTGCTACTAAATGCTAAGAAAACGAAATGTGTTAGGTTCGCTTTGCCTAATGTTAAACCGGTACATTCTAGTATTTTTCTAAATGACGAGTGTTTGCAAATGGTAGATAAGGCAATTTTCTTAGGCATAACATTAGATAAATATTTGCAATGGAGTCCCCATATAGCTGTACTGGCAGGTAAACTAAGTTCGGCAGCTTACGCTGTTAGGAAAATTAGACAACTAACCAATGTTGAGACAGCTCGCTTAGTCTATTATAGTTATTTCCATAGTGTCATGTCGTACGGTATTCTGGTTTGGGGTAAGGCAGCTGACATACAAACTATATTTGTGTTACAAAAAAGAGCCATTCGTTCTATTTACAATTTAAATTCCCGTGACTCATTAAGAGAACTTTTTAAAGAAATTAATATCTTGACTGTAGCGTCTCAATTTATTTATGAGAATATTATTTACGTTATTAGAAATTTAGATTCTTTCACCAAAAATTCTGATATACATAATTTAAATACCAGAAATAAAAATAAAATCGCTATCCGAAAATTCCGCGTCCGTAAAGTATATAAATCATTTGTTGGTCAATGCATTCATTTCTATAATAAATTACCTGACGAAGTTTTAAAGTTACCCTTTCCAGCACTTAAAAATTACTTGAAAAGGTCGTTAATGTCTAAAGCGTATTATAGGATCGAGGACTATCTAACAGACAAAAATGCATGGCCTAAACCCGAAACTTAGTCAATAATAATTTATTCAAATGCAAAATCTTTATCTTGTCTAGGGGACACCGTTGATGTAGGAAAACATATCGAAGCTTTTATGTGGTCGTCTCGCACCATCTTATATACACATAAGTATGTGTTTTTTTTTTCTCTCTATCTCCCCCGCAAGATTCTTAATTGGCATGTTTTCCTGCTGAACTACGCATGTTATTTGATACTATATTTAATTTAATATTTATAGCTTTATATAATGCTAGACTAAGTAGTACCATTGTAATAAGAAATATGTTTAAAAAATGGCGTTTCTTCTCAGCAGTGGTCTTCTCTTGGGAAGCGCTGGTAGTACTTACTGAATAAATTTCTTTTATCTTTTTATCTTTTATTACCTGACCGTAAAGTTCAAGGGGCCAATAATCGGTAGGCGGCTAACAATAGATCAGTTTACCCTTACCCTAATTTGTACTACACTTTCCTAGTAAGTAATACTTCCGTAATAAAAGGCGGGAAAGACGTTCATTAATTAAACCTTCTCAATAATCTGGGCAGTATGTTGTGTAGAATTTTATAATTATAACTGCCCCGTTGTTGTGTAAAGGAAGTAATGTCGTATGAAAATTAATTATTACTCCCTTTTTTTAAGTCTAAATAATGTTGTCAATCAACCTTTAACGCGCACGCAAGTTGGACCCTGCGAATCGGGGCGTGTTTGCCTTCTGTAACTCCTTTTAGCGCGCAAACTGTACGGCGCGCTAAAATTAACAATTTAAAAACACTCGTGTTGTTGATTGATGGCGCGCTCGTTGTACCTTGGGAGAATTTCTTTGTTATTTTGCATTTCATTTTATTTCTTTAAAGCAGTATATGTCATTCGAGGGTAAATAATTACAGATAGCTAAATTCGTGTGGTTTAAAAGGTATCGTCTTGGGTCGTCCCATTCGTTTTTTGTCAAGTTCTTAATTCGTCTCATTCTGATTTCGTCATCCATTCTTCATTCGTCACTTTCGGTGGTAGTCTTTGTCGTCTTTGGTCATATTCGTTATTTGTCTTTTTCTTATTCCGGGTCATTCCGCTAGTAGTCCCCATATTTTTTGGTCATGATCGGTGTTAGTCTATCTCTTTTTTAGGGTGTCCCCTTGTTTTACAGACAGAAAAATTACAAAATTTTGTTTCACAGAAAATGTTTCATATACTATTTGGTCCTTGTATTTTTGCTTCGAATATTATTATTTTTTAAACTATTCACTTGAAAGAAACACATTCCACAGAAAATCAATTCAATGAATTTTATAATTTTATTTTTTCATTACACAAACTTATCAAACAAAATATTTGTTTTTTAGCGAATAGCGACCAAGACCTCTCTGGGCAGAACCGACTTGAATAGGTTAGGTTAGAAGGCTATGGCGGGAGCGAAGCGAAGCAAGCTCCCGCCTTAGTCTTCGAGGTAATTTTTTTTATATTTTAAATAAATAATATTAGAACAAAGAATATTTAATTTGCTATTCTATGATATGAAAAAAGAAACATTGATTTTTATTTGAAATAAAAAACGATGATTTAAATGTCTTCAAAGTAATTATTCTACATATTGATTATTCTATGAAATGATAATACGAGAAAAAATTTATATGAAATGAAATTCTAAACAAATTCAGTCTGTAAAATAACGTACAACCCTTTTTTAGTCTCATTCGTTATTCGTCCTATCGTCTTTGGTCTTATTCTAAGTTCGTATTTTTCTTATTTGGCCTCTTTAGAAATTGATCTCATTCTTTATTGGACACATTCACTATTTGTCCCGTTTGATATTCGAAATTTGACTTGTTTTCTTTAAGGCGACTAGAATCACGAAAATCACGAAAAGATAAATTACGAAAATTATGAAGTATAAAATTGTCTACTATAAGTACTTAGTCGGGGGGTTCCACTCCTTTGTACGAGCAAATTCAGCTCCTGGGTAAATAGTGATCTGGGGTTCTAGACAAAACGCTTCGATATCCGTTGTCGAAATTTGTTATCGACAAAATGTATGAAAGTGACATAAGCGTTCGCCGCATTTTTCGTACTATTGTGACAGGCTCAAAGTCCGCCTGCAAAAAGAGGGGTGTTATAAGTTTGACCGCAATATGTGTCTGTCTGTCTGTCTGTGGCACCGTAGCTCTTAGGTTGTATAACTAAAGCGGGAATTGAGACGAAAACCGAACAAGACGAATTATGAATGGACCTAAAAACGAAAGTGACTTACTGCTAATGGGACCAACAACGAACGTGTCGAAAAAAATGTGACGAGTAACGAATGAGACTAAAAAATAAAAAGACTAACACCGGACATGTCAAAAGAAGAGACGAACATCGAATGAACCTGAATAAGAACAAGACAAACAACAACTATGACCCAAGATGACAATGACTAACAGCGAAAGTGACGAATGAAGAATGGATGACGAAAGCAGAATGAGACGAATTAAGAACTTGACAAAAAACGAATGGGACGACCCAAGACGATACCGTTTAAAATGCACACTCGATTAATAATCCGTGCCTTACTCCCCTTGGTATAATAAACTATTATAAGACTCAAGGTCAAAATTACTAGCACATAACGGCTTCCAATAATACTCGCCTATTACTTTAATCCTCTTTGAATTTACCAACATAACTTTACCGCCAAAACGCTATAACGCCAAAAACAAAACACATTCTTGTTCCATAAACTAAAAGTCTATAATAGCTTGGTTACGATGTTTTTTTTAAACTTGTTCTTGTCATAATTACATTGTGGCAACGGTTTAAAGATAGCAGCCCACTGTAATCCATTTATCCTTTGTATTGACGCCTTCTTATAGTATTTGTTGCGTCACAAGTTTTCGCAACTCCGCCCATGACTTACAAGGTCTATCGGTTAAGATATGCGGTGCCAAAAATCGATGTTAAGTATATTTCGACGACGCAGCTATCTTGGTAGCGTACACCTACGAAGTTAGCGGTCCCGGGAATGGGACCCTTTATTCGTATGATGAGCACGAGTAAGCACTTTATTCTTGAGTCTTTGATGCTTTATATCTACTCTACATAAAACAAACAAAGTCGCTTCCCGCCGTCTTTCCCTCCATACTCAAAAATCTAATTAAAGACCAAAATCTGACAGTTCCCATTTCGATTATTTCCTTTTTTTACCATTATTTCATAAAAATATGAATGAGAACTCGTGTAACCAGTAATATTAGGGTAAGTTTTATTGATAAAGATTCCTACACTTAATGCAAAATTGTGATTACTTCACAGCGAATGTGCGCCCGTTGAGGTTAGGATTTTGGTCTTAGATTTTCGGGTATACGTACCTTAAATTTTTCAAGCAACGCAACCGATTTTAATGCGGTTTTCATAAATAGATAGAGTAATTCAAGAGGAACGTTTTCATGTATCATTATGCGTTATTCCCTCGGGAACTATTACTTAGGTACCATCAAGGACTTGGAAATGTTGATCCACCAAAGAATCATAAAGACAGCTTCAAGTGACGAGATAGAAATTACATTGGAATTAATCGTTGCTTTTATGCGACAAGATTCTTTAGTGGTTCAACAATTAAAGTCCGTGACCGTACCATAACTTGTATATAATCTGTGACGGTACTAACAGTTCACCAACGCATTCACTGCTGGCATTGTTTGGAACTTTTCTCAGGTTCCGCATCGCATCGCATACTGGGCCTATATCATCCATTCTTCGTTTTTATCGTGTTTTTACCCCTATTGCAATGGCATTGTTTTAGCTGTCGTATTATTTTAAACTCGGTCGCCATTGCTGTTAAGTAAAAGATAACATGTCAAAAGCAATATGTGATAAATGCATTTGCCTTCAAAAATGCATTTTTGAAGGCGGGTTTTTGTTTTTTAAACATTTATTTAATTTTATACTTTTTAGTGATCCTATTTATGCTGTTGCGTACCTCCACTTCTAAATATTAATGAGAAACTATAGAACATTTCAAGCTCGCCGCAGACAACGCCGCGGGAATGTCATAGTCATATTTAAACCTAAATGTGCTTCGTCACAGTCGCTCAATTACCTTTATCGAAATATCTTATCGCCACCCTTGAAATTGGTACCGTTAAGGAGTTCCGGTGGCCATCTGTGGTCTTCATCATCAGTTCCACTTCACCATATAGTACTTTCAAAGGCAAATGCATGAGTTACAGTGAAAAATACCAAAATCGCTATAGGTGTGCCTATAATATTTGAGGAGTTCTCTTGATTTCTCCATGATTCCATCATCAGATCCTGACGTGGTGACAATGGGACCAACTAGAAAGTATACCCATTCGAACAACGAAAAATTTTTTCAAATCGGTCCAATGGTCTTCGTGTAATCGGGGAACATACATTAAAAAAAAAAAACCCGACGAATTGAGAACCTCCTCCTTTTTTTGAAGTCGGTTAAAAAGGGACCTTGTTGTCGATGGCGCTTCCGCCAAGATGCTCCGATATAAATACAACGTCGCGTGACGCAGTGCGGCGTAAGCGCCATCGACAATAAGGTCCCTTTACATAGGTAATGCCACATATGATTTTACTTGAGTCTTGTTAGATTGTTGGATAGCAATAAAAATAACCAAGATATAAGCCGACAAAGATGTGTTCCTATTTCTTTCTAGCAAAACATGGAGTTTAAATGGCCGACCTGTTACATGACGTCACACGTCGCAGTTTAAAATGCTTGTATCATCCGTATTTCTCGGCCGATATTAATTTCCCTTTTGATGATCTCTATTACGGTATTTTCATATTTTGTTGATTTAAAAAATCCATGCATATTTTCTATTAGGGTTTGTAACAACGGAACCCCATTACTATTACTAAGCCTCCATTGTCTGTCCGTCTGTTTGTCAGTTTGGCTCATAATAGGGAAAAAGTTGAAATTTTGAGCAAAAGCTGAACGGAGTCCCAATTGACTTCACACTATTGTGCAACATTTCTAAAATTTGCTCTAATTTTGCTATTTTGTACTGTCTGTTGCAGTGTGTATTTGTCAAAATTCTCATTGAAGTTAATGAATTGGGAGAATGCTATTGTGATTTCCAAAGTACTTACTCTTTCAAGTACATTCATCATATTTATTCATATCAACAGTTTCCTTGTATGGGACGAGAGTAAATTATCGTCATACACCCAATGCTTACTTCTGTTTGAAATTATATCCTAATTTGATAATTTTTGCATACATATATACAGGGATAAACTGCATCCATGAATCATTATGTGATTCATGGGAAAATGAACATATAAAATATTATTAAATTTGTAATATAGATTGTACTTTTGTCATTCAATTTACATAAGAGCCATGTATTTAAATTTAACTCTGTTTGCGTAAAAGTAATTTATTGTTACTGGCAGTAACATTTCCTAAAAATGACCAAATGTTGTCTTAGATTTTATATGTACATTATGAATTGTGCGTACATCTGAAAAGACACGGTTTAGTGGAACTTTGTTCAGGAACCGTAACTGTATTAAACCTAAATTCCATACACAATAAAGCTTTATCATTTATGATATATATTTCATCAATATTGGTCAAGGTTCAGCGGTTTAAACGTTGAAACTTAACAGACAGATAGACGAAGTCACTTTCGCATTTATAATCTTAGTATGGATATGGATATATGTGAATATCATATAAGTTCAATACAATACGGAACATATGAGATTTAAAAAATGGAAAGAATCTGGTTTCTTGGTTCAGGTTTGAGGGTAAACATCTATCTTCAGGATCTTGAATGCAGGCTAAGGACAGGTAAGGATAGGGCCTGAGAAAGAAAAAGTAAGAAATATAAAAATTGTAGAGATAAATCCTTTGTATGCCGTGTGTATAAGAAAAAAAATGATATAAAATCTCTTTATATTTGATTTAACTTAACCTTTTGTAGGAATAATTAATGATACACAACAAATTTTTGGATTTATTTTTTTAATATATTTTACTTTTTTTTTTGCAGTAAATTTATTGCAACCTGTTTTCATGCAGCGCAAAGGGTACCCTATAAATGCATTAGAAAATGAAAATTTGGTCTGCATCTGTTACCAGAGGCCCATTTCACGAAGCTACAAGTTACAAATTGCAAGGGGAACTAACTCATTTTTTAGCAAAAGGTGTTAGAAAGAGACTTGCGCTTGTAATTGTAGCTTTATAAAACAGGCCCCAGGTATAAGACAGATTAACCTGTCGTGTGTACAGATTTTAATTCCAGCATTAAAATTCGATTTTTTTATCTTTTGTCAATAAAATTTTTATTCAAAATCTTAATTAGAATGGCTGAAAAACAGGTGCATCAACATCAAAGGACAGGTTAAGGTACTGCATATAATAACAAAGATGGTAACCCGTAATTTTCTTGAATTTCACTATATTTAATAGTATCATTTCATTGTGTTTCATTTTATGGAACGCTATTTTCAGCCATGATGTTTTCAGGATATCTTAAATATTAATTACATAGGTTAGGTTAGGTTAGACTTGCAACTAGCAAAAAAAATTTACTCATGCAGCGAGAAATGCTTTTCAATTAAATGAAAATGCACTGTATATCTAAGAATATAATAACTTATATAATATTTTAACAGTGTTTATTATGTTCCGAGTTAATTTAATAAACACATTGCGAAATATAATGATATGATAAAACGAATTTTATGAAGGCAGGTTACAATATTTTTATACATTGGTAATTGAGCAATATATCATTAAAATTAAAAACTTTCATCTGGATAAAAAAAAAAACAGGTGTTTTCAAATCACTGAAACCTAATAAGTTTACAATTTTTAAGACTTAATTGTTAATTAGTAAATATCGCGAAAGAGAGAAATTTACGAAAACTTTTTTTTAATTAGGTGTTTCGCTGCAATGGAAAATCATTCATCCGAAATGTCACGGTGTCAAATCTATTTTTATAAACTGAATGAAAACAGCTAAACAATGGAGCAGAAAGCGATTAGGTACAACTAATAATCACGATTTAGTACTTTCACCGGTTATGCTACAACGCCCGATTTTATCTCGCAAATCGCAATCGACTGAATTATGCAAAAATTTCACGCTGAGAACAACAACGGTAATAACCAATAAAAATACAATTCTCATATAATAAATACGCAAACTGTTACTTACTTGATGACGTTTCGTGAATATGAACGTAAATGAAGCATTGTAATCCATTAAAGTATGTTAAAACGATAAGAATACATGGTAAATACGTATCTTTGATGCACTTTTGTCCACAACACAAAAACACAGTTCACGGAATGTTGTCACAGTGTCATTATAATATACGACGGTACAAACTTACGGAGTTAAACACTCGCGATACGATTTGAGCGATTTTTAGTAAATATTAAAGTGTTTAAAATACAGTATCGTTTGATCGGTTGGCATTGGCAATCAGCGACAATTTCCTTTAGATTGATTGAATGAATTTGAATGATTGATGTGAATTGTACACATTCCATTCCGTTCTGTTGCAGGTAAATTGAACGAATGGCTCATAATTTTTCATTGCCTTCTTTTTCTTAGTGGCATGATGCTGGCATATTTCTATTTTCGATTCATTAATAATATTAAAAAACAATATTTGTTCATATGAAATTAGGATAGCTTAATATATAAAATAATCTTTTATCTACAATTTGCAAAGTGGCGGTTTATAAATTTTCCTAAGCCACATTAGTAATTTATAAAAAAACCTTACAGTGTTGCCAGTACTTTAGTAGTTTATCTCCCTTTACGTAGTTTACCTTGCACATAGATTTAGGATGCAATTTCAATTTGGTAATAGAAGTCTGTCTAATGAAAGCTGAACCTGGGAAAAAGCGGCAAATTCAAAAAATCTTGATATGGTATTACCGATCAATGAAGGAATAAACGATATTGATACTTTTATTATTTTATTTATTTTGGTGGGCACAAAGGAAGAGGAAACGCGTACTATATTTTCATATATATTATTACGAGCGCTATATTTTGATGAAAAGCACTTTAGGTAAAATACGATGACAGTGACTGGAGCACATTTGGTTTTTCGAAATATATTTGACATGAAAATATAGTGATCTGCACGTGTAGCACAAGTTGTATTTTCTCGCTTGTCGCTCTGTGCGTCTCTATCGTAACAGACTAGATAGTAAGGGAGATCCGAGCGACAAACAAGTCACGAGCAACTTGTGCTAGTCGTGCTGTTGATAGATTTCATTGATACGAGAGGTTTTCGTCTGTGTCGCACACAGCATAATAAAACAATGATGATGAGGAATATTATATTCAACCTTTTTAATAAAGTAATTAGAGGTAACATTATTCTCATCACCCTTACACCTCTATCTAACGACAATTATATCTTGGAGAAGAAGCGCCGCAAGAAACTCCAGCAGATCATTTTTTCCAATCATAAAATACAATTATTCTTAAAAGTAACATTACAAGGTAGTAAAGTAATTAATAATTATTTCTAACAAAACAAACTTTTTTTTTTTGATGCAATAGGTCTTAGGTAGCGGTGTCGCCAAGCTGCTATGTCAAAACGCTCAATAAGTATCGAACGTTGTTCAGTATTTTGTTTAAATTCGTATCCATTTGCCATTAGTATTCGGCGTAAAGTCTCAAGGCATCCGGTAAAACCGATGCTTTCTCTCAACTCTGCCAATAAGCATCTGAGTGTAGGCACTTGTTTTTTTACAATATAAAATTCATTTAGTTTATTTCGGATAGCTTGGATGTCAAAGCTATCCAAATTAGACACCGTGGCCTTGTGAGGTCGCTTTTTTCCGGGAGTACTAAAGACACCGTTGTTTAATTTTCCCTCATTACTTATTCTTTTTAAAGATGAAACACTGATATCTGTAAGAAGAAAGAAAGTGTTAAATAAACAGAACACCATTTAGAAATACATTGTGTGGTTGCGCAGTACAGCCCCATTGTACAGTCCGACAGCCCTAAAAACATTTGGGTTTAGGTGAAATGAAATTGCATCGGTGAGGTTCTAATCGCAACGGTTTAAGAACAAGGAAGACTCATATAACCCGAACATCTTTTATATCTGGCCGATCAAAAATGACATTAAATAAATAGATAAGGTACTAAAGTGTACACATATTTATGAAATCGACTGTACAGTGTACATTTGGTTCATAAACAACAAAATGCTGTTTGCTCCGCACACAGAAAATACATATCAAATAATATGTTTATGATATCTTTTAACTAAACACCTCCTTATTGTTTTATTGAAACTATGAGTGTCAGTTACATTAATCATCTGTCTATTAAATTAATTTAATAAAATTGTGAATGCTAAGAGATTCAACATGATATAGGGACAGACAATAGGTACCTACACCTATTATATAGGGAAAGACAATGATAATTTTAGTAATTACCGGTCATTGAAGATACTTCTTCCAAATATTTCGTCTGAGTCTGGCAGGCTAACTCAGTTTCCTCAACCTCTTTCAGCTGCTTTACGTTTTCCAGCACACTTTTGTCAACGTGCACGTCCAGGTTTTCTGAAACGAATTTAATTTCGTTTAATTTCTTAATCTCATCGTATAATAGACAGAAAAAGGTAAATTAAACTTAGGATTGCACATAGAGAAATAAGAAGTATCAAAATGAACATGCCGTACTAAAGCCGTACTAACCTATAAATTTGGTCACCGTAACTAAACAATTAATTTTTTGCATCAATAATGCTTTTCTTTCTTCTTGTTTTTCTTTGTACTTCTGTATAATAGTATACAGAATCTCCCGGACACCGCCTCTTATCGTCGACGGCATGATTACTCCGTATTTTTATCAATTTAGATCTCGAATTGACAAGTTTCTAACAACAACAAAGTCCAAACGTCATATTAAATAGTGTTGCCAGACTCGTCAGCCAAGAAAAATCCAGGTTCAGCTTTCATTAGACAGACTCTAACTTCGTATCTTTTGTTATTAGATTAAAATACAGTTCGGAAAGTTTTTACTTTTTGTATAGATTGAGATCACAAGTTCTCTAAAAAGCTAAAAAGGCTCATTTAAATTATCGTTATCGCTCTCCTTCAATATGGCTTTATTTATTCTGTGGTTACAATAATAAATGTCAGTCAACTGTCAGTCATCGACTCGTCGAAACAATTTTCTGTGGCAGTCTTGTTAGGTTTTGCAGACAATATCTTACTTATTACGTCTATAAATAAATAAGAATAACAAGCTCTTGATGATATATATTATAGCGTTATCGGTCATCTAAACCGTTCGCAGCGTTAATTGCTAACAGTTGAAATAATGGAGGAAAAGTCAAGCACAGACGCAGCTCCGAAATCTGAGGTAGAAACTGAATTTAAAAAGCCTGTTTTGGTCGGTCGCATCGGAAAGTTGCCTAAGAAGGCTAAGCCGGACATTGGTAAAGCCCCTCAAGCAGAGCAGAAGCCTGAAAAATCGAATGCTGCGCCGGAATCCAGTTCGAAGAGCAATCATCCGCCGGCGGTTTTGCTGAAAGAAATATTAGTCCCCATTTCTTATAAAGAGCCGAAATGGTCCGGTCTTTGTCCAGATGGTAAGTTTATTCAATTATTGGTGTTCTTGTAACGTTTCTAGCTATTAGAATCTCTAATTTTTTGTGATTCATTTTTGAGAAACAAAGAACAGAGAATTATATACAAAAATAATGTAATCACAAAATAGTCCCAACTCAGCATTAAGCTGGCATTTAAGTCAGTGCTGGTCTGGCTGGCGCTCTTGCAGTTTTATCTTTTTTTTACATCTGTTTGTGTCGACAATGCTGTAATGATATCTCCGAAAGTCATACATTCCCGTTTTGGAACAGTTCTTGGATTAAACCAGTTCACAGGCCACATTTTCCGATCCTCGGATTATTCCAATCCTTTATCGAATGATGCACAACGATTTAATAAATTGATTTCAGGGACAGACTACGCGCTTGAAGTGGTCAAATCAGGGATGATTTTGGATAAAGTGGAGCTTACAACAAAGTCTTACTACGTGTTTGGACGCCTCGCCAACTGCGACGTTGTTATGACTAACCCAACTGTATCCAGGTAAAGTGAATAAATCCTTCATATGTGGATGTTGAAAGAAATACAAAGGTCTAGTCTCTTTGGGTTATGATATAGTCCAAAAAAAGGGTAGTAGAAGTACAAAGATTAAAAAAATGAGCATGCATTTGTGCCTTAGCGTATAACGGATCAAAGTAGATCCTTCTGTACTTCTTGTACAATAATATAAAACAGTAAATTGAAAGTATTTGAAATTATTTGGGTGTATTTTTTAACATAATATATCAACAACAATATCAAAAACCGCAGTTTGGTTTATAAAGCTTGCTTTTTATTAAATTTGTTGATTTCTTTATTGCACGAAAAAGTACAAATGGCGGACTTAATGGCTAATGGAATTCTGTACCAGTCAACTAAATAATCATACAGGTAATAAGAAAAGTGGTTCAGGGAAAAAGAAAGACAGAAAAATAAGCAAAACACATAAGTATACATATAATAATAATAATAATAATATGGTCTTGTTGAGTCTGAAGTGCCGTACTATAAGTACGCACCGGCGCCAGTTCTCGAAAATGGTCGTGCTACGCTCTATTGGGATCGATCTGTCATCACGGACAGGACTATTGTTGCCAATAAGCCTGATATGACAGATCGATCTCAACGCCGGGCAGTGCTCGTCGACATCACCATCCCGCATGACGAGAACCTCGTGAAGGTCGAGAAGGACAAATTCAGCAAGTACCTTGACTTGGCTCACGAGGTGACCGCTATGTGGGATGTTGACTCAACGATCATTGTCCCGATAGTTGTTTCGGCAAACGGTCTTATAGCGAAGAGTCTCGACCAACACCTCAAGAGACTCCCTGGTTGGATCAAGGGCCAGATACAGAAGGCAGTACTCCTCGACACGGCACTTATTGTGAGGAGGTTGCTCTCTCTGCAGCCCTAACCACCGGTAGCTTGAGCCCTGCCCCGCTGCCGGCGGCACTCGTAGGTTAGGTTTTTTATAATGTCAATTTTTTTGTATTAGTATCGTTATTTTACTTTTATATTTGAATATTTGTTATAAAAAACCTAATGTACAGAAAATTAAATAAATATCTATAATAATAATAACAATAGCCTTTATTTTCAGACATCATACATAGTTTTATCTTAACTATGTATACATATATTATACACTTAACCTATGCAACAATAGCCTTGTCTGTATGCCACTTATTGGCAAAGGCCTCCTCCAACTTTCTCCATTCGTCTCTATCACTAGCTAGTCTGGTCCATGTGCTTCCTGCAATGGCTTTAATGTCATCCACCCATCACATATGTATATACCAAATAATTACTCTTCATGCTAACTATTCTCAAAGCGTGCTCTGCGGAGCCCTGGGGCTCCACAAGGTCTCTGCAAAGGCTCCACCGAAAAATAAATACTATGTAATTTGAAGGTTTCATTTTTTAGACAAAAGGAGAGGTTTTGTCTAATATGGGGCGGTCTATTCCTGCTAGTTCCATTGACAGTTCCATTGTTTAAAGGACTTCAGATAATGGAACTTATAATTTAGTCTCACTAAAACTGTTACTGAAAAAATTGCATTAAATAATAATATAATATAAAATATTCATAACAATAAAAGAAAATAATTATGATTTTATTTAATTTTTAATAAAATGGAACTACTGGAAAAAATCATTCCCACTAGTTCCATTATCTGAAGTCCTTTAAATAATGGGTCAGGGAATAGGCATGGATACTTAAAAAGCATTACTCAACAAAATATGAAAATACCGTAAAAGAGATCACCAAACGTGAAATTAAAATTAAAATCTGTCAAGTAATACGGATGATACAAGCATTTTAAAACACTAATTAGACAGATCCGAAGTGCACCGGTGACGTCATCGTGCAGTACGGCCATATAAACTCCACGTAAAATTCTGTTTTGCTAGAAAGAGGTAGGAACAAATCTTTGTTGGCTTATATCTTGGTTATTTTTATTGCTATTAAAAAAATGTTTTTTCTCACTTGTTTGTTACATGAATCAGCTTTTATTGAAGCTGTAAAAAAATGCATATTCCCTATTCCTACTAGTTCCATCAATGGAACTGTCAATGGAATCAGTGGGCATAGATCTATGGGGCTCCGTATAAAAATAAGTGGTTAAAAGGGGTTCCATCCCTAAAAAAGTTTAAGAACCGCTGCTTTATGCAATAATAATGCTTTTTGCTTTAGATTTGTTGGTATTTTGTTGATAACATTACATAAACCTTCATTTCAGACACCACGCAGTACTCCAATACAAGGCCTTTGAAGAAGCAGACGAGCTCCCAAGCGGCTGGTACCTCTACGACCTTGGCAGCACCCACGGCACCTTCGTGAACCGAGAGAGGGTCAGGGATGAGCATTACACGCGGGTGCGAGTGGGACACCAGATCAAGTTCGGGAATAGCACGCGAATTTATATATTGATGGTGAGTGAAAGTATAGGGATGACTAGCATTGTGGTGATGCTTTTCCACGGGCGAGGCGAAGCATTTTGGTCTAACTAGAGCAAGAAGCACAATATTGCTGTCTTAACCTGTCTTTGCAATACTGCAGAACAACTAGTACATTAATACATTTTGATTTTTTTTGATGGAATGTCATCAGAATAAACGTTTCAGGGATAAATACCTGAGTCACCTTGACTTACATAAATGTGCAGTGAACACAGTGCTGACAAGCCCATTGTCTAGAGATGCTATTTTGATTTGCAAATTTGTAAAGCACTCCTTTATTGCCAGAGATTCTCGCTCTGAAGGGAGTTATGCTTAATAGGCTAAAAAAATCTAATTAGTCCGTCTTTTACATTATGAAAAAATATTGAACACGTATTTTTTCTTTTGTCAATTAAACAAAAAATGACGAAGATACAGTGCGTTGAAGTTTGTCGTGACGTCACGCCGTGGCACACTTCATACCACGTTGTGACGTCACGAGCCCCCACTCCCGAACTTTGATGCGCGTTTAATTGTAAATTTTGATTGATTTGAAAAAGCAAAAAATACGTGTTCAATGTTTTTTGATAATCTTACTGACGGACTAATTTTTTTTTTTTTTTACTCAGCATACACCCCTATTATTTTTTATATAGAGTCTCCTCATGAGGCTGACATAGTCACGTATGTGTACTAAAGCCTCTATAAAAGATTAGATTAAAAAAAACCTGTCTTTTTCTAGCTTTAAAGTTAGAGTAAGACAGCAGCCAACTTTAGCAATTTTTATTGCTAGTTTAAACGTCGCCTAATGTACAGAATATAACAAAGTATTCCCCTAATTTCAGGGGCCTGATTTTGACTGCGAAGGAGAGTCGAAACTGACAGTGACAGAGATAAAACAACGCGCCCAACACATGAAGCAGGAGCGAGACAGGATGATACGCGAGGCCGTGGAGCAGAGGGAGAAGAATAGAATAGAGGAGGAGAAAAAGAGAGAAGAGCAAGGCATCGATTGGGGGATGGGTGAGTGATTTTATTTTATCCATACTAATAACTTTGTCTGTCTGTTAGTATTTGGAAGTATTGTTTTGCTTATTTTGCACCGTATTGAATTAAATACTTGCACGGTAATGCACTTTGCCCAACAATAGTAGCTGCTAAAATATGCTGCTATCGTATTGTTGTTAACTCGGCCACCATAACTTTCAAGTAAATAAGAGCTATCACAACATTGTCAACGATAACATTACAAAGCAATTTGGTTTCAACATTAGAATAGATCCTCTGACCAACAGAATCACCAGGTTTGTCCCCTTTTTATGAAACTCTAAAAACTGTTGATGCTGCCTCCAGGTGATGATGCAGAGGAGGAAACCGATCTATCAGAGAACCCGTTCGCCGTCACCAACAACGAGGAGCTGTTCCTGCAGGACCCTAAGAAGACGTTGAGGGGGTATTTCGAGCGGGAGGGCCAGGAGCTGGTGTATGACTGTGAGGAGAGGGGAGTGGGGCAGTTCCTTTGCAGGTAAGGTTTTGATGGTTTTTCAGGGTTCCGTACTCAAAGGTAGCCTTACGGGACCCTATTAATATGTCTATGCTCTCCGTCCGTCCGTCCGTCCTTCTTAACTTAAAATAGCTGTAACTTTTGAACTGTAATCCTGCCTTTTGGCCGAAATATGTTTGGCAAAATTTATCGTTTCCCAACCGTTTTATTTGATATCCCATTGTTTTTCTGTATCTGTATATATTTCAGGGTTTATTTGAGTACCATTCTGTAGGTTAGTTTTTATGAAATATTTAAGGTTACAGAAAAAAAAACGGGTTGGCAAATGAAACGGTTAGGAAACGATACATTTTGCCAAACAAATTTCGCCCATACAAAGGTAACCCCTGTAATGAATTGTTGTTTTTTTTAAATTCAGAATATGTGAAATTAAGGCGGATACCTTTTTTTTTTAAAGAAAGTTGTTGCGGATAGGCAGGAAAATGAGAAAAGGCGATGTATTTAGCAATTGTGAATCTATGAGCGATCTATAAAAAACACGTATGGTCGCTTTGGTGTGTGAAAAAAAACTAACTAAGAGCAGCGCGCACACATGTATGTTACCGCTCACACATAGACACAACTATTTATTGATAATAAAGTAGTTTAGCGTTATATGACAACAGATGGAGTTACAGGCAAGTGATTTTATATATATATATTTTAAGGTAATATTTTGTTATTAATCTACTGTTAGTTATAGTATAATATTAAGGTAATATAATGTAAGATTTTAGGTTAGTTTTCCTAGACTAAGTTTATTTTACAGGTAAGAGCGTGACAACGACATCTAGCGTCAACATTTTCCCCCGCAGTGCTGCTTCAGCAGCACTCATCTGTAATGGGAATGCGTGCAACACGAGCAGCGGAGCGTTTCAATACCCCTGTCTTGGTCTTTACCATGACGACTCTGACCTGGCCATCTTTGCCTGCGTACGTCTCAAGAATGACACCTCTGGGCCAGGTGTTTCTAGGGCCATCAGGGTCAACAACAAACACTAGGTCACCGACCTTTAACGGGGTACGATCTTGATGCCATTTACCTCTGGGCAACATCTCAGGCAGTACTTCTTGGACCCATCGCTTCCAGTACATGTCGGCAAATCGCTGTGCTATGCGCCACTGTTTGCGTAAAAACAAATCTGTGTCATCAAATACTCCTGGTATCGGCAAAGGTGACGGTGTTCCAAGCAAAAAATGATTTGGCGTTATGCTCTCGTCAGTTCCTGGCTCAACTGACACATGCGTAAGGGGCCGATTATTAACGATGCCCTCAACTTCGGCGATCAGGGTAGCCAGAGTTTCATCTCGCGGGGCTCGCTCCTTTAACACAACTCTTAAGGCCGTCTTAACGCTTCGAATAAGGCGTTCCCATGCGCCTCCCCAATGTGGACTTGCCGGTGGTATGAAGGTCCAATCAATTCCTTGTACTGCCCCAAATCTCTTTAAGGACTCTTCATCGATTTCCTGAACGGCACTTCTTAACTCGACATCTGCTCCCCTCAGGTTAGTACCATTGTCCGAGTATAGATGCGCGGGCCATCCGCGCCTTGCGGCCATTCTACGAAGAGCCATAATCAACGAGTCGGTGGTGAGTGAGTTGACTAACTCTATATGAATGCCTCGTACAGTAAGACAGGTGAAGAGTACCCCATATCTCTTTTCATGGCGCCTCCCGACAGTGACATCCATTGGGCCAAATAAATCCAGGCCACAGTGAGAAAATGGGCGCTGGTGGTGAGCCATTCGACCTGCTGGTAAGTCTCCCATTTTAGGCATTTGTGGTTTCGCCTTTTGAATTCTACAAGTCATACATTGGGCCGCAACGGTTTTAACCGTTGGACGCATTCTAATAAGCCAGTACTTCTGCTTTAACTGGTTTACAACCATTTCCTGATTTGCGTGTGCGGCCATTATATGATAGTGCCTTACAATCAATCGCGACACCTGGTGACGGCCATCCAGAATCACGGGATGCTTGACGTAGTCAGGAATCCCCGCAGCAGCGCCGATCCTCCCCCCGACGCGCATTACGTCGTTCTCGTCGAGAAAGGGTGATAGCGAATTTAATCTGCTGCTGCGTTCTATATTGTTCTTATCTCTAATTGCAGCTATCTCTTTTGCAAATGTATCCATCTGGGCTTTGCGAATCAAGAGGCATTCAGCTTTTCTCATAATTGTACAATCCGTGTCTGTAGGCCTGCCGCGGCGGGTATTGCATATATTAATGAATTTCAGGACCACAGTTGCAGCGCATAGCAGACGTAGCCATGATGAAAATCTCATTGGATCCGGAACAGGTAAGTCAGAATTAAAAACTGTTATCGTATGTATTCTTTCTAAGTTCTCTTCATTTACTTGTTTATTTGTGTCAGGCTCAGCAGGCCAGCGGTCGGTGCTTGAGTATAAAAATGCAGGGCCCTGGTACCATTCACTGTCAGCGTGTAAATTACACGAATGACTTTTCGTAGCTGCATCTGCTGTATTCATGTTGGAAGGAATGTAACGCCACTCAGAAATTTTGCTCATTGAATCAATCTCACCTAACCTATTCGCAATAAAAATCTTATAATTTCTGTCCTCGTTTCGGATCCAGTGTAGAACAATAGTGGAGTCCGTCCAAAAATATTTTGCAGCAGGCACAATTCTGTGCTCCTTTAAAATCACTGTTGCTAAGCGGCAACCGAGTAACGCGGCCTGGAGCTCCATGCGAGGGATGCAAACTGGTTTCAGGCTAGCTACTCGGCACTTGCTGGCAATAAAGGAAACCTGCACGCTCTTATCAGTGTTTACTACGCGCCAGTACGCAACGCACGCGTAAGCGGACAGCGCCGCGTCACATATGACGTGTAATTGAATGTTCGTTTCATCATTAATTGCAGTGTGAAAGTACCATCTCGGTATTTTTAAACCTTTTAAATCTTGCAACTGTAAAATCCAGTCACGGAATGTTGTAAACAGCTGATCTGATATTTGATCATTCCAATTAATGCGCAATTTCCAAGTCTCTTGTATCATTATTCTTCCTCTAACAGTAAAAGGCGCCAGCAAACCGTAAACATCGAAAATAGACATGACGATGCGTAGTAATTCACGTTTAGTCGGTTTTCGCTTTAAAGTTATTAATTCATCAGGAATGCGCTTAAGGGACAAATCAAATCCAAGTGTATCATTTGTCGGACACCATAATAGACCAAGTGTGCGCTCTGTTTGGTCGTCGCAATCGACTTTGAACCTTATGGCGTTAGAACTTAAAGTCTCTTTTGGCATGTTTATTAATACCTCTTGTTTATTGCACGATAAATTGCACATTTCGAACCCGCCCGATTTGTGGATTTTTAAAACATCGTTGACTATCCTCGCTGCACTTTCACTGGAATCGTGGCTACTTATCATATCATCCATATAGTGTGACGTCACAATAGCATCTACAGCATCGGGCATCTCTGACTGAAACCTGAGCGCATTTTTATTTTTAATGTATTGCGCAATAAACGGTGAACATACGCCGCCAAAAAATAGCGCAGTCATCGCACATACTTCAACAGGTTTATTACTGTCCTCCCGCCATAAAAATCTTAAAGCATTTTGATCCTCTTTGATAATTTTTATACGTAGAAACATATCCTTGATATCGCCAACGATGCCGACAGCGCCCTCTCTGAACCGAAACATTATGCCCAATAGGGATTGAAGTAAATTGGGACTCTGTAGTAAGTAACTGTTAAGCGAGCTACCTCCAGAAGTCGAAGCGGCATCAAAAACAACACGCAGCTTTTTCTTATTGGGGTTGTCAACCCCAAAATGAGGAAGATACCAAACGCGGGAGGCGGTTTCATCTGCCGTGACTACGCGTGCGTAACCACTGGAAAACAAGTGATTTATTCTTTCTCGATAACGCGCAGCGTAGCCCTCGCATAACTTCATTCTATTTTCTACAAACATTAACCTCTTAAGCGCAGTTGAGTACGAGTCCGATAAAGCGCAGTCACCCTTCCAAGGTAGACCAACTTCCCATTGCCCATTATCTAATTTAGAGGTTTCGTCCAAAAGGGCTATTGCTCGTAACTCACTTTTATTTTGTCGAGGTTTAGTAGTAACGCCGATAGAATCCAAAGCAAAAGAATTGCGCACTAGTAAATGCAAGTCCATTAACATTTCTTCCTCATCAGAGTGCTCAAGTAGCTCAATATTATTATTAGATGTGGTACATAAATTATCTGTATCCCCTGATGAAGACGCCAAAGCCTGGTAAGTCAAGGTCAGGGCATCAGCTGTAGCGGCGGGGGCGCAGCCATGCGCCTGCGCGACGGAGGGCGCGCGGGGCGCGGGGGCCGCGGGCGGCTGCGCGCGCGTTGATAAAAATGCTGCGTCATTCTCGAACCGGGCGGCAGCGGCGACGGATATATTGCATACTACACCGTGAATGCACCATCCTAGCGGCGTACGCGTAATGTAGGGCTTGTTCTTGCTACCTCCGATCATATCAAGCGGTGCAAGTAAGTGATAATGATCTTGACCGATCAGCATTTGCGGTTTAATATCATCACGCGGTATATAATCCTTGAAACTTTGTAAATGTCTGTATTTATCCAAATTAACACACGACATCTTTTGTACCGGTAAATTAAGCTCGTTCATCTTTCGAGCTCGGATAGGAAATGAGTCACCATTAGAGTTCGTGACCGTAAAGTTCACTATTTCACTTGTACACAATAACTCTGTCTTGTCCCACGCTCCGCGCACTCGTAGTGTTTCACTGCAGCCATGCAGTCCAAGTGCGTTCGCGAGATCAGCTGATAACAGTGATAAGGTAGCTCCATCGTCGAGTAATGCGTGAACTATAGCGTGACCGTTAGGCCCATAGACGGTGAGTGGTACCACCTTTAACAGTACCTTAGAATTTGGCATAGTAGTGTTAGTAACAATTTCACTTGAGTTCAGGTCTTCTTCGACACTCTCAACCGTATTGTCGTCGGTTGCACTGATACATTCACTTATGTTTACACTTTCGTTTTTTAACTTCAGTTTGTGATGATTTTGTCCACAATTGTCCACATCACAAGCACGAGCCGAGCAACTGTCTTTATCGTGTCGTAAAAGTAAACACTTAAAACATAGTTTGTTGGCACGAACAAATCGCCAGCGGTCACGTCGCATAGCTCGCTTAAAACGCGAGCAATCTGGTAGGCGGTGCACAGATAGGTTGCAGAACCGGCACCTATCAACTTCTGCGCTGATCAGGACAGGGAGAGGTGCACCTCGGCGTTCCTCATATCTTCTTTTATAACTCTCCGACTGGCTATAAATGTGAGAAACGCCTGCTGATGCCACCTTTGTCGCTTCGTTCATTAAAAAGTCCGTTAACACTTCGAACTTTGCTCTGTCACTATTACAATACTGATAAGCGTAGTCTGACCATCTGTGTATGAGATCACTGGGGAATTTGGAGATAACAGTAGTTATAAGCTCGGGGCTTCGCAAATACTCTGATTGGTTCATAGCCAAGGTGGCCACGGTGAAATTCTTGATTTTAGTGGCAAAATTGACTATTTCATTGTGGTAAGCTTGAGGCAAAGGTGACATTTTCTTGATTAGCAGTACAATTTTATTTATTACCAACTCGGGCCGGCCAAAACGAAGCTCCAGTGTTTCTATTATTACTTTTGGGCTGGTGTTTCCGATGAGCATTGACACTACCGCTTCCTTAGCCTCACCGCGTAGACACTTTCGTAGACGATATAAGTTTTCAGTGTCACTGAATGTACACAATGTAGATGACTCCATAAAAGCGGCTTTAAATTGCATCCATTCTATTGGGTCCCCAGAGTACAAGGGTAAATCTTTTGATGCAGCATGCTTTAAAAACATTTCATGGCTTGGCAACGCGGAACTAGAAACAGCTATGGCATTCTTTAACGCGTCAGCTAGTTTTTCTATGTCGGTAGGTTGCCGCTCGGGCTGCGCTAGCGGCGCGGGAGGCTTATCGCTCGAGCCGGCAACCGGTTCGGCGGCGCTGCAAACAGCTAATTCTTGCACGCCATTGATTTGATTTAATTCACGTTGACTACGCTCAAGCCAAGCTTCAACCTTCTTATTTCCCGAGCTCTCTGTACAGTATGACTTATGACTTTTATGGGACTCTGACCCGAGAGCTGCTATCTCTGCTGCTAATCGCTTGTCGATCAACTCCTTTTCAATTTTGGCTTTAGCTTCAGCAGCTTCTAGCTCTAGCTTCATCTTTCTAGCCAGCAGCACGGAGGACGAAGTAGATTTTCTAGAAGGTTCGTTCTTAAAGGTACCGACGGTATGCGGGCGCTGCTGTAATTTAACAAGCAACTCGGAGCCCTTGTTCACCACACGTTCGGATTGCACCTCTGCATCGTGTTTCTCCATCTGTTTGGCAAGAGCTTCCTGTTCCTTCATGCGTCGCGTACGAATACAACTGCGCGGCGGGGTAAAAAACATTTAGCACAGCCAGTCCTGCATCCAGACTTGGTTCCAGTTTCGGTTCGAAGACCACTTTGTTGCGGATAGGCAGGAAAATGAGAAAAGGCGATGTATTTAGCAATTGTGAATCTATGAGCGATCTATAAAAAACACGTATGGTCGCTTTGGTGTGTGAAAAAAAACTAACTAAGAGCAGCGCGCACACATGTATGTTACCGCTCACACATAGACACAACTATTTATTGATAATAAAGTAGTTTAGCGTTATATGACAACAGATGGAGTTACAGGCAAGTGATTTTATATATATATATTTTAAGGTAATATTTTGTTATTAATCTACTGTTAGTTATAGTATAATATTAAGGTAATATAATGTAAGATTTTAGGTTAGTTTTCCTAGACTAAGTTTATTTTACAGGTAAGAGCGTGACAACGACATCTAGCGTCAACAAAAGTGAAATAGTAAAGCGGAAAGAAACAAG
This sequence comes from Acleris literana, assembly GCA_946894065.1. Classification (NCBI taxonomy): domain Eukaryota; kingdom Metazoa; phylum Arthropoda; class Insecta; order Lepidoptera; family Tortricidae; genus Acleris; species Acleris literana. Next base: position 9,769,985 of record OX335697.1, on the reverse strand, counting down.
AAAAAAACAATAAAAAAAATTCGTTTAGGGGAACAAGATTATTGTATTTTTGTTTTTGTTGTAGTTATCGTAGAAACGGTAAAACTTACAAGCCTATTTGATTTTTTAAAAATGTTCAAGTGTGAGTTGGGCTTGCCCTGATTCGATGCGAAATCGAATTCCAATTGGAATACAATAACACCTACTGTGCGGCATTGGAATACGTTTTAAATTTTGGTACAGAAACCAGCAATTAGTAGATTGTACAACAAGTGCATAAAACGCACCATTTTACGCGAGACGCTTATTCATCCAAGCGAGCTTGCGAGCGAGGATGGATATAAAATCGAGTGTTAAATGGGTTTTATGGACGAATTGTACACTCTACTTTTCACTTCGATTGCGAGGAAATGAAACAGCAACATGTAAATTATTGTAACACAAATATTGACAATGACAAAATAAGTATGGTTCCCGCCAATTAACTTTTATTTTCTCTTTTTTCATTAGGTACGTGACACCTGACTTAGGTCGTTACATACCGGTCAGTTATAAAAACATTTTGTTTTTTATATCTATGATAACTTATTGTCATGCTTTAAATATATTGATTTACTCAAATATAATAATAATAATAAATGCGACAAAATAAAAATTATAAGTTTATTTCATGAAGTTTTATTGTGTACCGTGGCTGTTGGTATCCTTGCCTTGGTCTTAGAATACTAACGAAACGAAATAAAATAAAGAGGTTATTCTATGAAGTTAAAGTTGTTCGTGTGGCTGTTGGACCAATTGCCTTGGCCTTCGACGAAGATTTTACTTTATGCACTAGAGCATACCCGCTTATGGACCGCAACCACCGGAGGATGGGCAGCAGCGTCCTCTCAGAACACGGTGAAATACTGCGATCGCCAACCCGCCTGCCAAGCGTGGCGATTGTGGTAATTTTCTCCCCAAGAGAAAAACAAAAAACAACAATGGATGCACGGATGTCCCCGGCGGCCCCGCTATTCCTGGCTACGGTAGCGGTCACGGTAACGGCGGGGCGGGGGGTGCTAAGAATCTCCGGCAGAGATATGGCTACCACCACCGACGACCCCTGGCCCTGGCAACTTATAACACACGCACGTTGAGGACTGACGAGAAGATCGTGGAACTTGAGGAAGAATTGAGCAGGTTACGCTGGGACATAGTGGGTTTATCAGAAGTCCGAAGACAGGGGGAGGACACGATAACTCTTAAGTCGGGTAACCTGTTCTTTTTCCGGGAAGGCGACAAACTGTCCCAGGGAGGTGGCGGGTTTATCGTCCACAGGTCTCTTGTGAACAACGTTGTCAAGATCGAGAGTGTGTCGTCAAGAGTAGCTTACCTTATACTCAGATCACCAAACGGTATTCGTTGAAGGTCATACAGGTATACGCTCCAACTTCGACGCATTCCGATGATGATATTACGAACAAATCGATCTTCCATAGAAAATTAAAAAACTTTTTGTTACGGGGATGTTTCTACAGTATTGAGGAGATATTTAGAGATATATAAAATACTAACTAATTTGTTATATATAAAATACTAACTAATTTGTTATTTAATAAGAGAGTGCACTAAGAATGTATTTCTGTGTTTCTTCTCTCCGTTTTATTATGTGCTATGACATGTGTGACGAGAGTTAGTTTTAAGAATAATTAATATTATTTAATGTACTTACATATTTCAAACACAATATTTGTATTGTTTATGAATAAATGCTATGAACTATGAACTATGATGAGGTGGAGGTAATGTATGAGGATATTTCCAGAGCCATACATTCTACCAAAACTCACTACAACGTTGTCATGGGAGACTTTAACGCAAAGCTGGGTAAACGAAGCGGAAATGAGCTGAGAGAGGGGCAATTTGGAATTGGAAGTCGGAATTCCGAGTAGGGCTTAATCCACCTATTTTTCATTTTACCCTTTTACCAATACTCCTAGAACTCAAAAGAACTTAGTGTCAAAATACCTAAATCACAGAATACCTAACTTTTTTTCTCAAAACACCATATTCTTAATATGGCCGAATTTTAAAAATGCGTTAGTTTCATAATGGAGAAACTTCACAACACCTTTATCGCAGAACGCAATAAGTTCAAAACAACCATGTGCCAGAATACCTAAATTTAAAAAAGGCTAGTTATTCTTCATGTACGACTATAAATATTAAATATGCTTTACTTATCTTCTTTAGTGCTGGCCACTTACATTGAACAAAACGGACAAGGAAGGAAGGAATATAGGACATTTTAGGGGCACTTTTCACATATCAGGTTCAAAAAAGAGCTCATGGTTCTTGGTACAAAAAATTAGGCATTTTGAACCTGTGACATTTTGACATTCTGGAGTTTTCAGTTTAAGTTATTTAGAAATTTTGTCGTATCTATGATTCGGTATTTTAAGGAAATGTACGTTTCAAATTTAAGACATTTCGGACATGAGACGTTTTAGGTCGATGTCATTATGACATTTGTGTATCTTAGGAATGAGGCTGTTTAATTTTTAGGTATTATGAGCCCTTGGTAATTTGAAATTTAGCGAAATTAGTGAATAAGGTATTATGAAAATTAGGTGCGATAAGCCCTACTCGGAATTCCCGTGGCCAGCTGCTGGCGGGCTTCATGGAGAAAGAGGGACTCTTTATGATGAACTTTTTCTTCAAGAAGAGTGAATGCCGCAAATGGACATGGGTGAGTCCCGACGGTGCGACCAGAAATGAGATAGATTTCATCATGTCGACCAGAAGGCAAATATTCAATGATGTCTCCGTGATCAATGCGGTCAAAACCGGGAGCGATCATCGAATGGTCAGAGGCACATTGAATATCGACGTACGCTTGGAAAGGTCACGCCTGATGAAATCAACGCTCCGTCCAGCACCGATTCATATCCAAAACCCCGAGAACTTTCAGCTCGAACTCAAAAACCGCTTCGAAAGCCTAGGTGAATGCGTAGACGTGGATGATTACTGTAACAGGTTTGTGGAAACTGTCCAAACGGTCGGGTCTAAGTTTTTCAAGACTCGCAGTTCAAAAGGAACCAAGAAAATCTCTGATTCTACCCAAAAGTTAATGGAGAACAGACGTGCTATGGTTCTGCAGTCATCACAAGATGCTTCTCAGTATAGGCAGCTCAATAGACAGATCTCTAAGTCTTTGACCCGCGACATACGCCAATTTAATACCAATAGTATTGAAGAGGCTATTGAGCGAAACAAGGGCTCTAAAGTGTTTAAAAAAGATTTGTCTATTGGGCAGAGCCAGCTGATGAGGCTGAAGACTGATGACGGCAGGATCATATCGTCTAAACCTGAGCTTTTGGGAGAGATAGAGAAGTTCTACGGACAGCTGTACACGACAACACGCCCACCTGTCAGCAACCTAGCAGAAGACCCAAGAGCTAGGTTGTCCCGACACTACACCGAAGATATCCCGGACGTTAGCCTGTACGAGATTAGAGTGGCTCTAAAACAGCTTAAGAACAGCAAGGCACCGGGTGATGACGGAATTACGGCTGAGCTTCTGAAAGCAGGTGGATCACCGGTTTTAAAAGCTCTTCAGAAGCTATTTGATTCCGTCATAGCCCAGGGTAAAACGCCGCAAGCATGGCACGGGGGCGTGGTGGTTCTTTTCTTCAAAAAGGGTGATAATACCCAGCTGAAGAATTATAGACCCATCACGCTCCTGAGTCAAGTTTATAAGCTGTTCTCTAGAGTCATTACGAATCGTCTCGCTCGCAGGTTTGACGACTTTCAGCCTACCGAACAAGCCGGTTTCCGAAAAGGCTTTAGCACCATAGACCACATCCACACGCTGCGGCAGGTTATACAGAAGACCGAGGAGTATAATCAGCCACTATGCTTAGCGTTTGTGGACTATGAGAAGGCCTTCGATTCGATCGAAACATGGGCTGTGCTGCAGTCTCTTCAGCGGTGAAAAATCGACTATCGGTACATCGAGGTGTTAAAGTGTTTGTATAGAAACGCCACTATGTCAGTTCGCCTTCAGGACCGGAACTCGAAGCCTATCCAATTGCAGCGAGGAGTAAGACAGGGAGATGTAATATCTCCGAAACTGTTTACTGCTGCATTGGAAGACGCTTTCAAGCTTCTGGACTGGGGGGGGTTTTGGCATCAGCATAAATGGCGAATACATCACTCACCTTCGATTCGCCGACGATATTGTCTTCATGGCTGAGACCCTGGAGGACCTTGGTACAATGCTCGATGGCCTCAGTAGAGTCTCTCAACAAGTGGGTCTTAAAATGAACATGGACAAGACGAAAATCATGTCAAATGTCCATGTCGTACCCACTCCTGTCAAAGTTGGTGACTCTACTCTCGAAGTTGTTGACGACTATGTATACCTAGGACAAAAAATCCAGTTAGGTAAGTCCAACTTCGAAAAAGAGGTCAATCGTCGAATCCAACTCGGATGGGCAGCGTTCGGTAAGCTACGCACTATCTTCTCGTCCCAAATACCACAGTGCCTCACGACAAAAGTCTTTGATCAGTGTGTGTTGCCAGTGATGTCGTATGGATCCGAGACATGGTCGCTCACAATGGGCCTCATAAGAAGGCTCAAGGTCACTCAAAGGGCGATGGAAAGAGCTATGCTGGGTGTCTCCTTGCGAGATCGAATCAGGAATGAGGAGATTCGCAGGAGAACTAAAGTAACCGATATAGCTCACCGGATTGCAAACCTGAAGTGGCAGTGGGCGGGGCACATTGCTCGTAGAACTGATGGCCGTTGGAGCGGAAAGGTTCTAGAGTGGCGACCGCAAACCGGGAGACGAAGTGTTGGCAGACCTTCCACAAGGTGGATTGACGATCTGATAAAGGTCGCGGGAAACCGCTGGATGACAGCAGCAGAGGACCGATCGTTGTGGAAAACCTTGGGGAAGGCCTTTGTCCAGCAGTGGACGTCTTGCGGCTGATAATGATGATGATGATGATGACTAGAGCATAAAAAGCGACTTTATGTCGCCTACGCACGACATAAAGACGGACTTTTGGAGCATGAGAAGTGAAAAATATATTATCCAACATTGGGCGCCAAAATATCTGCTCTTATAATAAAAACGTGTAATATATTATTGCCGGTGACTGTACTGTGAATATAACTTAAATTTTCGGTTAATAGTACACATTTTTTTTTTCTGATGGTCTTTTTTTGTGATGATGATTTTAACAACCCATTTTATCATATTTAAAATAGACTGAAGTGAAGTTGTTAATTGTCAGGGTGGAGCTCCCTATGGAGGACGCGCGAGGGCAGCCCGTGGTGGCGGAGGTGCTGCACCGCGGCAAGAAGAAGGAGGCCGTCGTCGCCTGCGCGCTCGCCGCCTGCCGCGCGCTCGACCGCTGCGGCCTGCTGCGGCAGGCCACGCATGGTAAAGTGACAAACAATAAATGCCGCGTCGCGGCAAGTGACACACGATAAATGCCGCGCCCTAACAAGTGACACACCGTAAATGCCGCGCCCAAACGAGTGACACACAATAATTGCCGCGCCTCGGCAAGTGACATACAATAAATGGTGCGCCGTGGTAAGTAACACATGGTGAATGGCGCGACGCGGCAAGTGACACAATAAATACCGCGTCGTGGCAAGTGATACACAATAAATGCTGCCGTGCCGTGGCAAATTACACATGACTATTGCCGTGCTGCGGCAAGTGACACATAACTAATGCCGCGCCGCGGAAAGTGACCAGTGGCGGTACTGCCATACAAGCCCAAAAGCCGGGCTTGCCTTACAAATATAACAACGATCAAAAATCAAAGGTCACGATCACGAACTATTTCAATTCGCGCTCTCATTAAATTTTTCAAATAATGCAACAGCAGTGTAGTACCGAATTTGATCGCGCTCCGGCGCCGCACGGCGGGCAGCACTGCTGCGCGCTTCGACGACCCGAACTCGCTTGAGTCACGGCTAGTCATCCCGCTCGCACGCGGTGGCTTGCAGGCGGGCTTCTATCTTAACCGGTATATCTCTTTCTTACGCATTAGAACTGCCTTATAATGAGATATAACTATTTATAGGTTCATATAGCAAATAGTACGAGATTTTAAGCCCTGCATGCGTCTGAAGTTGTACGCGAGTCGAGTAAAATGCGAAATTCGCGCATGCGCGTGTTGAGCCGCGTTGACGGCCGACTTCACTTCTATTTATTTGCTTGCTTACTTCAGTAATTTTACTTGTTTTGTTTGTTGTGAATTGTTTTGTTTGAGTCAACTGCGGTCACTAAGTATTTTGTTTGTTGTGTTGTTCAATTGGATTGGCAATGGAGGAAGTATTCCCTTGTGAATCTTGTAATTGTGATTATTTAAAGTGTGCACAAATTTTGCTTGGCGAGTAAAAGGTAAACTCTTTAAATTTTGCTGATAAAATATCCGATTTTCAGTACCTATTTCTCATTTCTCGCATAAGTAAAAGACGGTTTAATGTTTAATACCTAGATCAGTGTAAAAAACACAATACTTATTGCTGCTGTTGTAGGTATATTATTATCGAACGACACAAAGTTTGGAATATAGGTACCTATCTGATTATGAAAAATCAAATAACTTAGCTGGCACGATTAAAAGACATATGAATTTTATTTCCAAAAAGACACGAACGATTTTAGTAATTTTGGTAAAAAGCGAATTGAGACATTTATCCACAATTACTTTAAAAACTACAAAATCATATATCTCGGCTTGCCCTATCCTGAAACCCTAGGCACGCCACTGAAAGTGACATACAACAAATGATGCGCTGCGGCGAGTGACACACAATGCCACGGCCCGGTAAGTGTCATACAATAAATGCCGCCTCGCGGCAAGTAACACACAAATAATGCTGCGCCGCGGCAAATGACACACGGTAAATAACATAACGCTCACTATGTCCCTAGAGCCGCGCCGCCGCAAGCAGCGCGACTGGGGCGCGGACGACTACTACGACAGCGACGACGACACGTTCCTCGACCGCACGGGCACTGTGGAGCGCAAGCGCGACAAGCGGCGGGACAAGCAGGCGGCCGCCGACGCCGTCACCTACGACCAACTGGTAAGGCGTGGTGTAGATTACGAATCAATAATTATTTTTGATCCAAACAATTTGATAGATCAATTTCTCTGAGCCATTATTTCTAAAAAGCAGAAGTTCCAGTCGTCTTTTTGTCCCGACATTTTCTCCATCTGGCGTCTTTCGTATTTTTCCCCATTACAAGAATTGGGAGTTTAGACGGAGCTTTTGCGGAGCTCATATTTTTGTATTTTGGGCCCTTCGGGCCTGCTGCAACACTATCATAGCAAATATTTTCAGCGAAACAATTTTTTTTTATACTTCGAATTTTAAATACATAACATTTTTTTAAACACACAGCTAGACCAAATCAAAGAGCTGGAAACCCAGCTATCCTCGGAGCAGGCAACACTGGAGCGGCTGCGCGCGCAGAAACAAACGCCGGCTGATTCGGAGGACTACATGCAAATCATTCCTGGCAACACCATGGCGCATAAGGCTGAGATATCCAAGGCCAGGGTATGTATCTGAGTGGGATATAAAATCATGTTGAATAAATTATAGTCATTTTAAGGGGCCTGATTTGATAGCTGTCAATTCAGTGTAAACTGCATATCTGATATCTCTGTCTAATCGCTGTCTGGAAAAACATGAAATAAAACATGAAATTAATGATTTTTCGTGACATAAGGATATAAGGGAAAATTACAAAAATTCCGATTAAAATGACCAATATCTCGGGAACTAGTAAAAATCGCTGAACATACATAGGGTTAAATCGATAGCTTTTCAGCTGCTCTATCGGCCCTTTCAGTTTTGACGTTGGTTTTAGGGACACCCAGTACACAGGGTAGAAAAAACGAACGCCACATGGACGGCAACTACCTTACATATTGGAAATAGCAAATTCTACGTATAGGCATAAGAATAAACAATAACTACACGTAGAAGCGAAACTCCCGGCTCCGGACGCGCGCTCGGCGCGTTAGATACCTACCGCCTGGCGACACCTGAGGTGTCTAGTCAGTCAGGGGCGTCACGCACGGAATATATATGTATTTAACTAGATATTGTTATTGTGTCTTGAATTGGTTTTCGTATATATGTTGATTTTAGTGTTTATGGTTGAACTAAGATAGTGTTTTAAAAAGTGAACGACTATTTACGGGAAAATAATTAGAAATAGGTTGAATTGAATGAAGGAGTTTTATTTGTTTGTTAAATAGTACATCCCCTAGATGTAGAAGATAAAAAAACGGAAACATTAAAAACGAATTAATAGATAAGAATTAGTATATTTCTATATCTATTTATGTAGATATTTGAATGTATTTATTTTTATAGTTAGGTTTTATTGGTCAGTTTAATTTTTATGCTCTTTTCCTAAATTAAGTTGTACACTTGCCTACTTGATGCACAACCTTCACTTCTCTCAATCTCTCAAGGGTTAGCTGGAAGAGATCCCTTAAAGGGATAAGTTCGCCTTTGTACATTTTTATTTTTTTTATTTTATCTTCATTGTATTGTTTTTGTTTTGTACAATAAAGAGTTTACATATATACATACATAAGAACAGTATTTTGTAATAAAGCTTTTTCAACTTAATAAAAAATGAAATTAATGGTCCGGAAAGGAACGTAAAAAGTAACTCCGGATCCCAGACTATACTTAAAACTTATTGAGCTTAAAAGGTTGTTTATTTATAGACTTGTTTCTGCGTTTTATAGATGATTAATAGCAACATAAGCCATTTCATTGTCTGGAGATAATCTTAATATCATCAAAAATATTGTTACCTAATTTAACGTAGATGTAAAAAACTCATTTTGCAACAATGTTTCCACGTTGAAGGAAAACATAAATAACATTTCGTGACTAAACTTGTATAACACATCCATAAACCGATTAAAATATTCCGCAAGTGACAGCCCTGACTTTGTGCGCGGACGACAGAGGGGCGTAGTGGGGTGAAGGGGGGAGTAGGTATTTAAAGCGCGGCATTTGGGGCCTGGGTAAAGGAGATTCGCTTCTACGTGGAGTTATTGTTTATTCTTATGGTATAGGATATTTACTTTTATTTTTGAAAACAATTATTACTGCATTTATGGATTTTTGAAAATTCGTCTGCTCTAACCGGGCATTGAACTGGTCGAATATGACCATAATAAAGAAGGGTTTTTTACGGTGTTTATTTAATTTAAACGTGTATGTGCTGTAGATATAAATGATCACTATCAATGAACCTCTCGATCTGTATGTATAAATGTATCTTTATTGTTTTGTAATATTCGACCAGTTCGATTCCCGGTTAAGGAAGAGTATGAAGGAGGGTTATGGAGTTGTTTTTGTTTTTAAAAATAATAGTAAGTCAACTTTGCATAGAATTTGTTATTGCACTTTATATAGGCGGATAAACACGTCGCGCGTCGCGCAAGCGGGTAAATTTCGGCCAGTTTTCAAAATAATGAAGTTTTTCCATCATGTATGTTGTAGATGAGCGTCAGCAAGCTGCAGGCCGAGCTGGCCGCGCGCCGCCGCCTCGCCGCGCTCGCGCGCCCCGCCGCCGCGCCCCCGATCCTGACCAAGAGCAGTCCCGCGCTCAAGAGCACCAACTCTGTTGTCTACGGGAAAAGGTATTCGCAAAATGTTCCTTTCGTGAAAAACTCTTGACAAAATGTATTTTTTGCAAAACGTCCTTTTAAAAATTGTTTTGCAAAAAGTCCCTTGTCAAAATGTCTCTTTTGCAAAAAAACCTATTCAAAATATCCCTTTTGCAAAAGATCCCTTTGGAAAAAATCCTTTCGCATATAGTCCTTTATCAAAATGTGTCTTCTGAAAAAAGTCCCTTTTCAAAATATAATATTTGAAAAACGCCCTTTTCGCAAAAAAAACCTTTTCAAAGTGTCTCTTTTGCAAAAACTCCCTTTTCAAAATGTCTCTTCGACTTTCCGTCCTTTTGCAAAAACTCCCTTTTCAAAATGTCTCTTCGACTTTCCGTAATGTCTCATACGTATGCCTCTTCAAAATATGATTAAGTATAGCTTCATTAAAAAGAGTTTGACAGTGACAGGTACAATAGAACTTCAATATTGTTAAGTGGCAACCACCACATTGAACCATAAACAGTTTATATTTATGGGTAATATTTAGGTAATTTGGCAAATTTCACTACTAGGTATTGTTCTTTCCAAAACTAAAGATTGCGTAGGTATTTCTCGCTTTATATGACAAAATAAAATACAACCAATTTACAGGATTCGACTAAAAGAAGACAAGAAACCTCCCAAACCGCAGCCGCAGAAAAAAGAAGAAACAGAATTCGTCGAAGAAATGGATTCCGATGAAGAACCCATGGACAAGAAAGAACGTTCCACAGACAACACAAACACGACAGATACCACAGAACTTAAAGACAAACCGACTACAGATAAAAAGACCACAGTCACCACAGATACAACAGAACTTAAAGACAAAACGGCTACAGATAATAAAGATGTCAAAGAAGTAAAAGAGGAGAAAGTGAAAAGAGTTTTTGGTCCGATGAGGCCGCCAGACAACTATGAAGTCCCAGAGAATTATTTTAATCAAGAATCTGATAGAGATCTTCCTGAAATGACAGATGAATAGGTTTAAGAATAAATGAAATAAAATGTTAAAAATAGTTTTATTTATTTTTATTAAATGACTAAAGGTACATTTCCATGAAAATTATAAATCTAGTAAGAGAAATATGAGTAGGCAATTAGACTTAAGGCCTGTTTCACAATCCACGAGTAAAATCTGCCATTTATAGTTGGCATCCTTGTCTATTGTTAAGTGTAAGAAAGAGAAGGGCTAAATTTAATTTGTTAAGTGCAAGTGTGAAGTTCATACATTTGCTACTTGCCACTTGACAGCGAAAGTATGAACTTCACACTTTCACTAAACAAAGTGTAAACAGGTCCTTGCTTGCCGATTGTGAAACAGGCGGTTACAGTAGTGCCACAAATATAATATAAGTTACAACGCTTTCGCAAAAAGTCCTTTGTCAAAATGTCTTTTTTGCAAAAAGTCCTTTTCAAAATATCCTTTTTGCAAAACGTCCATTTAGAAAAATTTTTTTTTTCAAAAGTCCCTTGGTCAAATTTTTTCTCGCGCTGTAAGCATTTTTCAGGCGCGAAAACGTTTCAACCATTTATAAAAGGTAGTACGTTTGCGCGGGTAAAATCTGCGACGGCTATTGGTTAAATGTTTGGCAGCCATTGCGGAAACGCCGTCGACCGTCATGAGTAATAAAGCACGAGCTTAGCTGTCATTGCATATTCTACCTTACGAGTCGGACACAAGAACAAGGTCTGTACTGAATTGATGTTTACGTTCGTTTATCTTCGGCATTAGTCTGCGTGGACGAAGATTGCCGACGTAACCTATATTTGTAGTTTTACTGTACAAAATGTATTGACTAGTAGCCTCCCCCCCCTCTATCGCGGCTGGTCCAGCGACTCGTCTACCACCCCGTCCACCACCCCGTCCCCCACCCCGTCTACCAGGAGCCCAGCGCGCAGCAGAAGCTCCACCAGCGGGCGGCGACGGGTCGCACCGGAGCGGTACGATGCTGAGCGGACTTCTGGGGGAGAGATGGGGAATTAAGAAAAAAACTTGGAAATGGGGTAAAAAAACGTAAATTGGTGTTTTCAGGACCACCATTCTGAGCTTTAAAATGGTTATTTCTATTAACTCATAAAAATATCGTTTGAACAGGAACTATCCTTCGACCGATATCAAATTTAATGAACAGACGCGTGCTAACTCGGGGCACGCTCTAGGGATTCGATATCGATAAGATGTCGATATTGTCGATGCATATTTGTGTATGTGCTCAATTAAAATCCTCTACTACTATAAAGAGGCTCGATATCATGTCAGGTAGGTATTAAGCCTCTTAGGGCCTGTTTCACAATCGACAAGTTTTATTTTCCATTTAAAGTTGATTCTCTCCTTGTCTATTTTCAAGTGTCACAAAGAGAAAGGGTGAAATTTATCTGTGAATTATGCTTTACTTGTCGATTGTGAACAGGCGGTTAAGATAATAAAATGCCTTACTAATTATTCCCATACTACGAGCCCATAATAATTTAAAGTGGATATTGTAATCTAGACCGCAATCTTTATTACCGACAAATATAAAAAAAACTATGAAAACCATTTGAAAATAGAAAAATAATATAAATAATCATTTGTTTATTGTTTTTATTTTAGAACGTAGAGATATACATAATAGAAATTCTATTCATTAATGTTGAATAACATCTCGATCTTGACAGTAATATCGATAAAAAAAATTGCCGCAAAAATATTTTGCTACGTCACTTTAAGTATTCGTGCCCCGAGTTAGCACACGTCTTCAAATAAATTAATAAATATCAGGGGACAATTTCACACAAATTGACCTAGTCCCCTGATGTTATTGTTCTTACTGATGGGTTGCAGCGGTTTGGTTCTCAGTTGAGGCCCGAACTCGTACAGCAGCTGCAGGTCGGCGAAGTTCCCGAACCGGAACCCGAAGCCCAAGCGGTGATCTCTCCCTGAAACCAAGAGCGTAAGCTTGAGATACAGCGAGCTCGACCAGGGGCCTGTTTTATACAGCTGGGTAATTCCACAGGAGTCTCAACCGCCGTCAGTCCGCTGTCGTAAGTATTTAAGAAATAGGCGATGATATACTTAAAATTCGATCAATTGAGGCGAGAATAACACTGTAACAGTATAGCTCTGTTTGAATGTTAGCTGCTTGGTAGCTCATTCTTTCAATATTTATGACAGCGGACTGACGGCGGTTGAAACGCCCGTGAAATCACCCAGCTACAAATTTAAATTTACAGGTTACAAGTTTCCATTTGACACAACCTCGACCAATGACGACCAGCCATTTGAGCAGTGTTGCCAGTTTAGACCTGTAAAATTGTAACTTGTAGCTTTATAAAAGGGCACGTTTTATAAAGCTACATTACAGGTCTAAACTGGCAACACTGCTCAAATGGCTGGGGCACGTTTTATAAAACTACAAGTTACAATTTTTCAGGTCTAAACTGGCAATACTACTCAAATAGCCGGTCGTTATTGGTCGAGGTTGTGTCAAATGAAAACTTGTAACCTGTAATTTGTAATTTGTAGCTTTATAAAATTGGCAATACTACTCAAATAGCCGGTCGTTATTGGTCGAGGTTGTGTCAAATGAAAACTTGTAACCTGTAATTTGTAATTTGTAGCTTTATAAAATTAGGCACCTGGCCTATTGCCTAACGCACTCGCAATCGCAATCGACTTCAAAGCGGAACAATAGTTGGTAGCAAAAAGTGACACGGTTGGTTTTCATACAGACTGAGGTGTTTACGTTACCTATGTGTATTTATACCTGTGATTATGTCAGCTTTCGAAAATCACTAAAGTTAGCGATGCTTCTGGGTTAACTAATGTTTGGACGAAAATTATTTAGCAAATTCTTAACTCCCCAAACTACGTATCCCATATTTTTATTTGGGCAAATTTTTATTTCCCAACTCAACGTTTCGCACTGACATCATTTCCCAACTAATGATTTGATAAATTATTGTTAGACAAATTATTACCTGGGATTCTTTTAAGATGTCAATTATGTTTTCGTCAAATGTATTGATTGGCATACCTTAATTTAAAAATAACCCTAACCTACCTATCTCTGGGAGCAGTTTCATTTCTAGGGTCATAAAAAAAAATGTTATTTGCTACACAATTATTTACCACATAAAATTTGACGTAATAAAATATTGCAATATAAAAACGTAGCGAAATAAAAAAAATTACGAAGTAAAATTATGCCAAGGATTGGTTTGCCAAATTAAACATCGGCGAAAAGTTGGTTGCCAAATGAAATTTAACGAAACATAATTCGGCAAAAAGGCAGTACACCATGCACCTGTCTAGGACCCGTGGTATTAGTTAATATAATTAATCGATGTATACGATAAAAATAGGGCACAACGTACTAGATACATGACAAGAAGTGCAATTGTGCCCTTGTCCTACCGAAGGTGCGATATGGATACTCACCGAAGTGCAACGGGGGCGAGAAGCCGTAGATAGCCACCACACCCATCGGAACATCGTCTGGAATAATCGGGAAGATTGCCTCGCAGCTCCAACCTGCGTAAATACAGTACAAATACAATATGGCTACGCGGTTAGGCCCTCCCAATGATTAAAGAAACTAAAGGATCCGGCATAAAAATACGTATCAAATATATATATCGTTATCTCTATCTATTTAACCTGTATTCTCGTAAGTAAAAAAGGATCACTATACTTTTGTCGGAGCCCAAAAAAATACCTAATGTGGCCGGGTTTTGACAGGACGGCCATTTAATGTAACACCGTTCGACAGTACTTCAGTTGTCAATTCGTCGTGTTTTGGGAATAAAATTATTAAATAAGTGGAGTTTCGATCCGATATTACACTTTAAAATACACACAGGAATGAGGAACATTGTAATTACAATGACGAAATGTAGTGTTATAGGATGTGGAGCGAGGAAAAGTAAAAATCAAAAAAGTTTAACATTGCACCGGTAAGTTTCAAGTTTTTATTGAAATATCGGTCAGTTTTAACAATATTGCGTGTTTTCGGTATGTAACATATAATTATTAAACTATAGACCAGGATTAATCATGCGTTATAATAGGATTGTGTTTTATTTTAGATATTTTCGTTCGTAATTTACCAGTACTTTACACAGATAGGGTTGTTCGTAATTGAAATATCGATAAATAAATTGTTTAGTTTGTTGTGTAGTTTTACGGTAGGACAGATACTTTCGGCCTATTCTTAACCCTTAATGAAAATGAAATGGGTATTTTTTTTGGAAATACAAATTAAGTGGGAAATACATACATACATACATAAACTCACGCCTTTATTCCCAGTTTGGGGTAGGCAGAGCTACAGAATTGCCAACAACTCTAAAAGCTTGTTGATAATTCTATAACCACATTTTGCATAATCAGGCTAAGATGTTTACCAGTGTATTAGTGACAGGTTGCAAGCCCATCGCCTAACAGTACTACAAGCCTTTATTCCCTTAGTCGACTCTTACGACATCCACGGGAAGACATGGAGTGGTACTATTCTAAGCTGGCAACCACACAGCTAAAGTGGCTAAGTGGGAAATAGTTTCCTAATATTTGATTGAGGGTTGTTTTAAATGCAATGACCTATCTAAAAACTTTAATTCTTGATAGGTATACCTATATAGTTACATAGTATTGTCAAATGTGCATTTTCACCCTAGAATCTAACTTGATCTGTTTTTTTTTAAGATTACCAAAAAGTTCCAAATTATTACAAAACTCTTTTTTTTGCCGTCTTGTAAAATTGTTAATACAGATGTTTTTTGTTTAGCTATCACAGGGAAACAAATGAACAATGTATACATTTTTTTTCTCTAATTTGTGTTTAATTAGTGCCATGGTATAGTCCACATTAAAAGAATATCATTATGTAGATGGTCCTTACTGATTCTCAAAACTTATGGATCACCCCTCGTATATAGTAAACAACTTTCTAACCTCAAAATGAACCTTTTTTGGCTAAAACAGCTATTTTAAACAAAATAAAGCAATCACAGACATTACATTGGCCAAGTGATGTCCAAAATGTTAACTCGGTTTACTTTATTTACGATAAAAGAGCTGTTTT
The DNA here is from genome assembly GCA_946894065.1 of Acleris literana. Classification (NCBI taxonomy): domain Eukaryota; kingdom Metazoa; phylum Arthropoda; class Insecta; order Lepidoptera; family Tortricidae; genus Acleris; species Acleris literana. Next base: position 9,754,245 of record OX335697.1, on the reverse strand, counting down.
ACCCAAAAAAGGTTCATTCCTTTTCCACTGATTTGTCTTCGTTGCTTAGGCTAATGCTTGACGCGTTTTTAGTGCAACATTACTTCCGTATTTTGTTTTAGGTCCGTGTTTTAAGTAGGTATATATTTTTCTATATAAGTATTGATATCGTTGTCTAGTACCCATAATACAAGCCTAGAGTTTAGTTTGGCACTAGGTCAATTGGTGTGACATTCTCCCCTGTTATTTATTATTATTATTATAATATAACAACGATCTCGTCCGATATAATTGATTGTTATCATAAATAAAACTCTAAGCCTTAAACCGTAATTCAGATATTCGCAATTAAATCGTTACTGTTACTATAACGTCTAAATAAATCTCTATGCAGTAGGTACGTAATCTGGTTTATCGATAAACATGATAACTACCACCAGGGCATCACTATAACCGCCATTTTATGTAACACTAAACGTCAAAAAGGGTCACGTTTTTTTCGTAGGTATTTCGGGTCCTTTAGTTTCTATAGTCAAAGGGCCCTCCTTAGCGATCTAGCGACATCTAGCGACAACTTGTAACAACACTGGTGGCGCTGTCGTAGCTGAGGGCTACAGTCACGATGTATTTTATTAAACTAAAAATTACAATTTTACAGGTCTAAACTGGCAACACTGCTCAAATGGCTGGTCGTCATTGGTCGAGGTTGTGTCAAATGAAAACTTGTAACTTGTAAATTGTAATTTACTAATCGACAGCGCCACCAGTGTTGTTACAAGTTGTCGCTAGATGTCGCTAGATCGCTAAGGAGGGCCCTTCGGACTCTGACTTACAAACTATAAATTGTACTAGTAAAAAATTCTCCCACATTAGTAGGTACTCGTACATAGTAGTTCAATGTGAAACACCAAGAAAAGCGGTGCGGAGTTGCGGACCTACCGTGGCGTGGCGACAAGATGTAGGCTTGTGTCGGTCAGGAACTAAGAAATAAAAGGAATGAATTCCCGTCACGGCCGAAAGGAACTAGTTCTTCGTAAACGATCTTAATCGTTCGGTCCTTTAGGTCAGTAGCAATTGTTGTACGTATGAGCGAAGCAGAGCGAACGAGTAAAGAGCGCACTCGATGTGAACGAGACCAATAGTACCTACTTCAAAGCGTGTCCTGCTCAGATCTCCAAACTTGCTCCGGAGCTAAAGGACCTAAAGGAACTAAAAGACCGAACTAGTTCCTTTGACCGATTGACCGAGATCGGAGCGCTCCGTTTAAAGACCGGGCGGGCACAACTCTAAATATCCAGACATCGGACAAATGTGCGTCATTGTCATTACTCGCAATAATGTGGCCATGACTCCAAAGAATGTAATTAAACAAATTAAATTACACTAATTGATTACGTTCAAAGTAAATAATACAAAGGCTTGTTATTTAAAAGATTTATTAAAGCAAATAAACAGTATTTTTTAGAAATTTGCTGTGGTTAGTTTATTCCTTTACACCGCTAAAATAAACTTATGAGGTGAAAAGCTCCTTTCGCAATCCACGGATGTTAATGGAGCAAACGTAAGTAGATTAATATTAACGGCCACTCCTTACGTCTTTGTATTATTTATTTATTACTGTCTTGCAAAGGATCAAAACTAAAGTTCAGGTAAGAAATTAATTAATTTAATTTAATTATTATAATTAACATCTTTGGAGTCATGTCCACATTATGGCGAGTAATGGCGCCCAATTGTCAGATCTCTCACTAGGTATATCTCAGAAACTAATACTTGTCACACAAATATTTGCCCTAACCGGGAATAGCGGTGCGTGCCTTCGTGGATTAAAATGTATACGAAAAAAAAAACTTTTTTTAAATAAAATAAAGCCTCATCATCATTATCATGAAGTATATATCGGGACTTTACTCGGTAAATTATCGATTTTGATATGTTTTTATTGTTTTTAACTCAGTCGCCATTGCCGAGTAAATAAGAGCCATCATTTGGCATAATCATCATTTGGAATACAGTATTTTTTTCTGAAACCGTATACTTTACAGGATTATTTAAAATATCATTGCGTAGAACCAATTGGTTAGGTTAGGTTTATTTTATAAAAATCCTGAAAAGTATACGGTTTCAGAAAAAAAATACTGTATGCCAAATGATGAATATGCCAAATGATGAAATGAATTATGACAATCAGTTTATGCCACATGAATGTAAACCGTTGACGATACGATAACACGACAAAAGCAGTAAGGTTACCAACTAGAAAAGAGCACCCTGTAGGTATGTTTGTTTGTCTTAGCCTACAAAACTTACATCCAAATAACACCAAAGCGACAACACAAAACATCACTAAACCAATTACGATGCAACGTGTTAAAAACAGTCAATAAACAGGAAAGGTCCTTCTATACCGCTGACTAACTAAAGAATGGCTACACAATATGGCTCGTTAGTAAAAAATATCTATTGTTCTTTTAATATAAGAATTTCTCACGAATTAACCATTATAAGGGATTGGTTAATGTACACTCAGTTGTATTAAAACTGAGCAAAACAATTTGGAATTGACGAGGTTGTTGGCCTAGTTGGTAGTGACCCTGCCTACGAAGCTAGCGGTCCAGGGTTCGATTCACGGTTAGGGTACATTTTCGTGTGATGACCGCAAATATGAATCGGAATATAATGATTATTGTAGCCAGATTTTGCAAGCTTCATTCATCTTGGAATTCATTTATGTATAAACAACGTTATATCTAGCGTTAACATAATAATAGAAAATTAACAAAAAGCAAGCTTTCAAAACCCGACTGTTGCTAATGAACTTTAAATCGTTATAAATCCCAAATGATCATTCAAATTGGAAAATGATGAAAGAAACCTAAAGATGATTTTTAAATCCCTATTCAATGATACCCCACTTGTCATACTTGGTCGACTTTTTTTTTAAATTTGCACAATATCGCGTCTGTTTGCCGCCATATTGAATTTTGATTACTGTCATATCTTCAGTGACACTCACCAGATTAAGACAAATCGATTGCCATAAGAATCATCAAATCGGACACCGGGTTTAGTTTTTATAGTGACACAAAGGAACAAACATATTATATACGGAGTGAAACACATTACCCTCCTCCTTGGGCAGTCGGGTAAAAAAATGATGATAGAAACCTAAAGATGATTTTTAAATCCCAATTCAATGATACCCCACTTGTCCTAATTGGTCGACTTTTTATTTTATTTGCACCATATGGCGTCTGGTTGCCGCCATATTGTATTTTCATTAGTGTCATATCTTCAGTGACACTCACCAGATTAAGACAAATCGATTGACATAAGAATCATCAAAATCGGACAACGGGATTAGTTTTTATAGTGCCACAAAGGAACAAACATACATATTATATAGGCAGTGAAACACATTACCCTCCTCCTTCGGCAGTCGGGTAAAAAAGCAGGGCCTCATTCACACAAATTGACCTAGTCCCAAACTAAGCTCTAGGCTTATACTATGGGTACTAGACAACGATAATAGTAGTTTACGTGACGGTTGTGTAATGCTAATTACGCAGAGTTTCGTACAATACTTTATCTACACACATATTATAAGTACTCTAAGATCGGGTTCAGAGGGAGCCCTTTGTTTTCCATAATTTTATTGGTCATAATGTAATTGTTGACATAATTTTTGATAGTCATAATTTTTTATATCGCTGAAATTGTAAACTTTTCAGAAGTTCTGAAATATCTAACGTGTAGACAATGCTAGGTTAGGTTAGGTTTGATTTATAAAAATCCTGAAAAAGTAACAGGTTCTTTAAAAAACCACGTTATGACTTGCGATGATTATGACCTAAAGCACATTATGACTAAAAATAATTATGTCAGTCAATATAGACCCGGGTTCAGAAGCCGAAAGGCAAATGACCAGCATTACCTTACCTGTGGTAGTAGGTGACAGCGATGACAGCTGTAACGTAATTTTGAAATTACGTTATCGAATATTGTAAGGTAATGAGATCCACTGTCACCTACTATCACAGGTAATGCTGGTCATTGCCTACGGGTTTTAAACGCGTAATAGAGGACTTATGATATGAGTGTAGATAAACATAGAGAAATACATACTTAAATACATAAAATGTAGCTCGCCATTGTAACTATCGCTGTGCAAATATCGCATCAAGCCGTTACTGCGTGACAGTGTGAAAAAAGGACAAACCCACAAACTCACTTTCGCATTTTTTAAACAAGTACACGTAACACTTACTTAATTTAACGCAGTCAGCCTAGTTGGTAGTGACCCTGCCTACGAAGCTAGCGGTACAGGGTTCGATTCCCGGTAAGGGCAAATATTTGTGATGAGCGTGAATATTTGTTCCTGAGTCTTGGTTGTTTTCTATGTATTTAAGTATATATTTCCCTACATAAGTATTTATATCGTTGTCTAGTACCCATAGTACAAGCCTAGAGCTTAGTTTGGGACTAGGTCAATTTGTGTGACGTTGTATATGATATTTATTATTGTGATAAAACCCTAGATATAATGCCGACCCCTACTTTCTGAACTGATATCTCTTAAACGGCTGAATCGATTTTCATGAAACCTAGCTATGAACCAGCAGGATTAAGCTGGCTTCCTATTAAAGAAAACAGCATCGGAATTGGTCTATCCGCTTAGAAGTTGCGATATCACAGACAGACCAAGATACACAAACTCAGACGTCCTTTTAACACCCCTCTTTTTTCGTCGGAGGTTGAACTACAATATAGTTACCGGTTTTTGGGTAAAAATTGGATCATGTAACCAATTTCACTCTGAACAGAGATTAAAAAAGGAAGATAGTTCATTTTATACAAAGTTAGACAGTTTAACAACAGAAAAAAAAAATGCTAGTGGGACCACCTTGAATCTTGTGCAGGGTCCGTCTGGATCGCTACCACAATCTTATCCATTAACCCACCGTCAGCAGCATTCGCATTGTCTCCCGGTGTGGGGATAACACAACCGGGGACATTACTAGCGTAGAGGCATTCCATCTTAGTCCTCAAGGTTGGCAAACGCTATTGCAGACTTAAAATTGTAGTGTTGCAAATTGTCTATGGGTCTCGATCCCACTTAACCATCAGATGGTCTGTGGACTCGTGTCCCTACTTCTTGCAATAAAATATGTGGCGCCCCCATTTCCAACCAAATTTTTGCTAAATTACACGTCGCATGCCATCGCCTTAAAAAATCTAGGACCAAAGTACTGGATGGAAACGCCAATATTCTGTCGCAAACTTGTTGACCTCTCCTATTTTACTAAGTACTCAATTATGGAAAAACCTCACAACAGACCAATAAGGCACAGCGGACTCACTGTGCTACATTGTCAACAAATCCGTGCCAAATTCACAGCCATATCACACACAGTGACATAACTGGAATACGCTATCTGTGCAAACCACTATCGGTTTCGAAATATGAAAGTGGTCATGTATAGTGTTTAAAAGTCGTAAGACTTCATTTCTATCAAGCAAAATTCGGCTTAAATATAAAAACTTTAAAGTCTACTTTCAATTGTAAAGATGACCTAACATAGTTTGCGAAAGTTTAAGTATCTTAAGTGAATGGGAACTCACACATATACAATTAGCAAGTTATACGCACAACGTAAAAACAACTGTGTGATCTTTAGAATAAGTTTGAATTTGGAACGCGTTAGTGAAAAAACATACATCGTAAAGATTTTAAAATTCGAACTCTTCAACAACTTAACGTCGTTTAGTATGGACGTATAATACTGACTCACTGCAGTGGAATGTAGAGCCTAATGGTAAGTAATTAAGTGTAATAATAATTGAATTAAACTCGCAGTTGTGACCTTTACGCAACAGTGAAAGTTGGTTTGAATCATGTGTTCACTCAGTTTGGCGGCAAATCTTGTCGATGACAGTTGTTTTTTTTTAATTTAATTTTTGTAAAGACTTCGATAAACATTGACACTTGTGAGAAATGAGTCTGGATTTGTGATTTTTTCTTGCAATTTCTGTGTTCTTTGTTTGAAAATGATTGTGAAATCGTGTTGTTTCCTTTTCCTGCTTTCTTTTGGTGAGTTATTGAGTAATTGTTGGTTTCTTGTGAAATGAGTAATCGATTAATGAACTATGGATACTTGCAAGTGTAATTATTTGTTTGTAATATTGGTGAATATCATAATGAGTTTTTTTTAAAGTGTGAGTTTGTTTTCCGACTCAAGTACAATCCCTTGATATTTTATTTAATTAGGAAAGAAAATTATTTTTGAACTAGAGTCTTCGTGTTTTTGAAATGCTGTTTGGTTTTCATATTTTAGACACAGGAAGGAGAGTTCAAAAAGTTACCGGTAATCTTTATTTAAAAAAAAAACTTATGACTTATATTTTAGCACTTTAAAATCGTGTATTTTTATCTAACTAAGATATGCCATTATAAAATAGTTACATTATATGTATAGTATATCGCAGATCATATACAAACATCAAAAATGCCCAGGGATAATAGATATCTGTATGACAATACATTGTAAAATATCAAAATAATGTAAGAATATTTTTTATCCCTAGTCATTTTTGATGTGTGTACAGTGCGAACCAAAAGAGTAGAAAATAAATGAGGGGCCACTTTCTACGTAACTGTCACATTTTTGACGTAAAGTGCTTAAATATGGCAACAATTTAGTATGGAATTTTTCTGTTCCATTTTATTTAATTTTTAATCTTTTGTGTCGCACTATACATACATCATCATCATCATGTCAGCCGAAAGACGTCCACTGCTGGACATAGGCCTCCCCCAAGGCTCTGCACTCAGACCGGTCTTGTGCTTTTCGCATCCACCGCGTTCCCGCGATCTTTACAAGGTCGGCACTCCATCTTGTTGGAGGCCTACCTACAGCTCGTCTCCCGGTCCGCGGACGCCACTCAAGAACCTTCTGACCCCATCGGCCATCAGTCCTGCGAGCAATGTGCCCCGCCCACTGCCACTTCAGTTTGGCTATTCTTCGGGCTATGTCGGTAACCTTGGTTCTACTGCGGATTTAATCATTCCTGATTCTACATACATACATTAATGTAATTTTTATTTAACTAATCAATATCAATCATAACTTTGAAACGAGGTTAGCCTATGTACTATCGCGATCGTTAATTTGTGACCCATTTCAAGAAAAATAGGCTTGAAGTCGTCAATGTCATCAGAGATGCCAAATCATTTGTAACTTATAGGAGACTCAACCTTATTGTTGTAGAATGTCAGAGTGACTTTGGACCTAAGGTGGGTCCCAAATTTAAGTTCGTGACTGTAGATCGTAGTGAGTTACAGCATTCCCAGCTTGTTAATAGCTCTCGGCGCCAGCGATAGCCATATCGCTATCACGCTTGCACTCGCAATTGACAGTATATTTGTCACTCGGGTGTCATAGAAAAACGATGATAGCCGATCGCTATTAAGACAATCGTTGCACTGTACGACGCTAGCGTTCCCGGGTTCGCTTCCCGGCAAGGGCAAGTAATTGTGTGATAAGATAAGCACGAGTACTTGTTCCTGGATGTCTTCTCTAAATCGACCAGGTGTCGGATAACGGCATTACAGATATGTCACGGCAGCAGGCTGCTCTTAAGCTTAGGTGTCTCTTAACTAGCCTAACTCAAGTTTAGTGCAAACGGGCATAAGACAATTTGTGTGGCAATGGACCCGATTCTACAGTGGCCTCTAAACTTCCTAATTTTATTTAGGTGTCGCTAAAACACTTTGCAATTCTACGAGCAGCTGTCATAATCAAATGACAGCGCTAATTTGAAACTGACGCTTCTTATTTTAGGCGGTCCATTCAATATTACATTGACATACTGGAATAGCACTTGTTAAATCTGCCGTCTAAACTATGTCTAAAAATTAGACAATTTAGTTTTAGGCTATTTAAGCGATGTGCACGTAGAATCGGGTCCAATGTCCGTTTTATTTTTAAAGCTCTTGGTTTGGTCCACTTATAAACTAAGTAGCTTAACATTGTAATGAAAAAATACCTCCTGCTGGAGTTTCTTGCGGCGCTTCTTCTCCGCAATGATGGTCTTGTCCGAAGCGCTGGTAGATTCACTCCATGTTACCGACGTGTAAAAGAGCCCTCATGTGGCCAATTTACTGAATAAACATTTTGAATTTTGTATTTCAATTTTTTAAAGTGCTATATCATTTTTAACGTCATGTTTGAACTGCTGGAGCACGTTTTATAAAGCTACAAGTTACAATTTTACAGGTCTAAACTGGCAACACTGCTCAAATGGCTGGGGCACGTTTTATAAAACTACAAGTTACAATTTTACAGGTCTAAACTGGCAATACTGCTCAAATGGCCGGTCGTCATTGGTCGAGGTTGTGTCAAATGGAAACTTGTAACCTGTAAATTGTAATTTGTAGCTTTATAAAACATGCCCCTGGTCGTCATTGGTCGAGGTTGTGTCAAATGGAAACTTGTAACCTGTAAATTGTAATTTGTAGCTTTATAAAACAGGCCCCTGGTCGTCATTGGTCGAGGTTGTGTCAAATGGAAACTTGTAACCTGTAAATTGTAATTTGTAGCTTTATAAAACAGGCCCCTGGTCGTCATTGGTCGAGGTTGTGTCAAATGGAAACTTGTAACCTGTAAATTGTAATTTGTAGCTTTATAAAACAAGCCCCTGCACTAATCTGTCAAAAGCGTTCAAGTGACAAGGTACTAAATACGACTGTAGGTACGTATATGATAATATCACAAACCATAAGTAGTTATACATTACATATATGTAAGTTTACGCATAAAGAGACCGGATAGGTAACCTTGTTTTAAGAATCAGCTGAAATTATTCACTTCCGACTCTTAAAACTTGCAAGGGCACTGAGGTATTTACTTATTTTACGTAAGTACACGAATGCGCATATAATTATTAATATAAAATAATAAAATAACGACGACGCGCTGGCCTAGTTGGTAGTAACCCTGCCTAGGTACGAAGCTAGCGGTGCTGGGTTCAAATCTCGGTAAGGGCAGATGTTCCTGAGTCATGGATGTTTTCTATGTATTTAAGTATATATTTTTCTATATCAGTATTTATATCGTTGTCTAGTACCCATAGTACAAGCCTAGAGCTCAGTTTGGGACTAGGTCAATTGGTGTGACGTTGTCCCCTGATTTTTTTATTTTTTTATTTATTATGATTTGAAAGTAGCCTTTAGCAAAAATCGTTTATTAACCTTTATCCTAACACCAAGCCAGTGTTCGCATTGCTGTGTTACAATGTAATGGGGGTAAGGCAACCGGTGACATATATTACCTACTAGCTTAGAGCCATTCCACCTTAGTCCTCAAGCTTGGCAATGCTTGCAGTCTTTAGATTGTAGTCTTGAGATTTCAAATGCCTTGGGTCTCAGAGTCCACTTATACACCATCAGGTGGCTTGTGTGCTCCAATACCGTCTTTACCAGAAGGGCACATAGGGCCCCCCATCCTCAGGGGGCCCCAAGGGACTGAAAATTTCTCTCACAATTATTGTCAAAATATTTTTGTCGGGCACAATAATAGTGAGCACCCGAGCCCCATTTCTTGTGTACCCAAGGGCCCAAGCATAGTTTAAGGTGGCCTTACTGCTTGTTTGCCTTTTCATTGTCACAACAAGCCTAGCTAAATGCAAGCCTTAAAAAAACTCCTGCAACATCAGAACTGAGGAGGTTCCAGTATTATCATTGCGCAAAAAATTCTGTCTCTCGAAGAGCTATTTTTTTTTGATAGTCACTATTCTAACATACCTATGGTCCGTACCAATAGACTTGTCTTATTTATTAAACACTTTAATAACCTAAAAAAGCTCTTTTTTCGCCTAAAATAACAATTTTGTTATAAAATAAACCATCCATGATGTATAATCAGGAAAATGGTGAGCAAAATATGGTCTCTAATTGCTTTATTTAGCAGAAAACGGCCATTTTAGCCAAAAGTGATGCATTTTGAGGTTATAAAAGTGTTTACTAAATAAGACAGGTCTATTGGATTGGTTTATACATACAGTCACGCCTTCATCCCAGAGCGGGGTAGGCAGAGCTACAGGATTACCAACAACTCTAAAAACTTGTTAATTATGTAATCAGTAATCACTTTTTTCTAACATAACCTACTTAATTAATGTTTAAGTCCTGAAAATAGTGAAAATAACTAGGTTTCAGCAGATAATAGTTAGTGTTTATTGGAATGATATAATCGTTGAATTGAATATTTAAATAAAAAAATTTGAAACCGGTGTATAAATGACGGAGTTTCGAGGTAACACACAGTCACACACCCTTTTACCCGACTGCCGAAGGAGGAGGGTAATGTGTTATCAGTTATCAGCTTATATATGTATGTTTGTTCCTTTGTGGCGCTCCACAAACTAAACGCGTCGACCGATTTTGATGATTCTTATGTCAAACGATTTGTCTTTATTTTGCGAGTGTCACTAAAGATTGATGACGTTAGTTAAAATTAAATATGGCGGCAGCTAGACGCCATATTGTAACAAATAAAAAATAGTCGACGAACTATGTCAAAGTGGGGTATCATTGAATAGGTATTTAAAAATCATTTTAAGGTTTCTTTCATCATTTTTCATTTTCAATGACCATTTAGTATTTATAACGATTTAAAGTTGGCTAGCAACAACAGTCGGGTGTTTTAAAGCTTCCTTTTTCTTGTTATTTCTGAAGTTAGCTAAAAGAGAATCTATTAAGTGCTTGTTTACGGAGGCGCGGGGCGTCGCGCGTAGCGTTGGGCGGGGCGGTCTGCACTAAATTCTAACATAATGGCGTTGTATAAAAGCGTTTACGGAGAAGCGGTTTTACGCGCGTTTGCTTCAAATACAGCGTTACTTGCGGCGGAGCCCGCGGATAGCATCGCCGCGTTGCACGCAGCGTCGCACGCGTCAATAACGGCGGTTCCCGCCGCTGCGCCCGCCGCGGGGCCCGCGGCGGAACCTTCTGACAGTCTTGTGCTCCGCCGCGCGCTCCGCTACACGCTCGAGAGTCCGCCGCGGATGTAGCGGACACCGCTACTCTCTACGCCCCGCACCACGCGCCGCATCACGCCCCGCATCTTTATAAACAACACCGTACATTGCCATAATTATGTTTGTGTTTGCGCGTGTGATGACGCGGTCCGCTGCACGCGCCGCCTCTCTGTAAACGGAAAAAACGCCCGACGCGCCGCGCAACGCCAAGCCGCACGCCACGCGCGACGCTCCGGTTCTCCGTAAACAAGCCCTGATGTTGCATGTATTACGTATCCACTTATGCACTAAACGTCGTCAGTGACCCCAGCGTTGGCCCACTTGCGAGGTCGCGTTATGTAACTCCTTGCAACGATGTATACCTGGTGACAGGATATTCCATACAATCCTTTAAAGGAGGCATAGAGCTCATTTGAAGTAGGAAATATTCGTAACTTTTTTTTACAGCTTCTAAAAAAGCTGATTCATTTAACAAACAGTTGAGATTTTTTTTGAATATCTTTAAAAATAGGTTTATCTGGCATAACTTTATTTGGCATAATCAACTTTTAGCATACAGTATTTTTTCTAAAACCGTATACTTTTCAGGATTGTTATAAAATTAACCTAATGGGTTCTATGCAATGATATTTAAAATAATCCTGAAAAGTATACGGTAAAAAGACTGTATGCTAAAAGATGATTATGCCAAATGATGATTATGCCAAAAAAAATTATGCCAGATGAACGTAAACCTAATTTTACAGCTATTTTAAAAAAAACTCTACTGTTTATTAAATGAATCAGCTTTTTTTGAAGCTGTAAAAAAAAGTTACGAATATTAACTAAGATAAGATATAAATATTAACCGTAAAAATAACTAAGATATAAGCTAACAAAGATTTGTTCCTGTCTCTTTCTAGCAAAACAGAATTTAACATGGAGTTTTTATGGCCGACGTTACATGACGTCACACGGCGTATCGGATCTCTCTGTCTAACCACTAATATCATCCGTATTCCATGGCTGATTTTAATTTTAATTTCACTTTTGGCGATCTCTTTTACTAAATATTAAAAACAGAATAAAATAAATATTTAAGTGGGACTCCCATACAACAAACGTGATTTTTTTGGCATTGCTCGATAATGGTACGGAACTCTTCGTGCGCCAGTCCGACTCGCACTTGGCCGGTTTTTTTAAATCTTTAAACTGTAAGGTCTGTTCATTCTTACTTGTCTTATATAGTAAACAACTTTCTAACCTCAAAATGAACCTTTTTTTGGCGAAAACAACTCTTTATACAAAATAAAGCAATCATAGACAATACATTGGCCAAATTATGTCCAAAATGTTTATTAAGTTTACTACATTTACGATAAAAGAGCTGTTTTAGCCACAAAAGGTTCATTTTGAGGTTAGAAAGTTGTTTACTATATAAGACAAGTAAGAATGAACAGACCTTAGTCATCCTTAGTGCTGTTTAGTGCACTAATGTGCTCAACTGTATCTCCTTAAAACGATTATCGAATTGCCAGTCACCTGTATGTTACTTTGCCTCGTAAATACTATATGCCTGGACTTAAATTGGTGTCAGCCATATTTAGTAATTTCTCTTATCCACAGCAAAGGCAACGGGTTGATCATTGAGAAGCGCGTGCTCGAAAGTAGAAAATAAATTGCATGCAAATTAACGTCACAACACAACCACAAACTTAAAAACCGGCCAAGTTCGAGACGGAATCGAACTCGAAGGGTTCCGTACCCCACCTTATAATATTGAGATGGAGATCGGACTGTCTTTAATTTAAACTTTATTTTATTTTTATTATCATTGTCATCGCGAAGAAGAAGCTCCGCAAGAAACTCCTCATTCCGAAACAAAATTATAGATTCATAATAAAATTAATAAATAAACATCACAGGACAATGTCACACCAATTGACCTAGTCCCAAACTAAGCTCTAGGCTTGTACTATGGGTACTAGACAACTATATATAAATACTTGTATAGAGAAATGTATACTTAAATATATAGAAAACACCCATGACTCGGGAACAAATATTCGCGCTCATCACACAAATATCTGCCCTTACCGGGATTTGAACCCAGGACCGCTAGCTTCGTAGGCAGGGTCACTACCAACTAGGCCAGCGCGTCGACAATACTTATAGTGTACCTATAAATAAAGTTTATATTTTATACTTAAGAATATAAACCATCATTCCATCATAGTTTCTTCCTTTCCAACTAATGAAAATTAAAAAGATTGTTACATTATCTATGTAAAGGGACCTTATTGTCGATGGCGCTTACGCCGCACTGCGTCACGCGACGTTGTATTTATATCGGAGCATCTTTAATAATGGCGGAAGCGCCATCGACAATAAGGTCCCTTTTCATAGATTACGTCACGAATACCCTCAAAATAATGGCGCCCCTGTTCATCCAGAGCTCATATCTCTCAGACGGCTTAACCAATTTACATAAAACTTAGCTAAGAACCATCTCAATTAAGTTAACTTTCTTTAAAAAAGCGTCCAAATCAGTCTGTCTATTTATTACACCTAACTCATTTTTATATTGTCTGTTCCAGGTCAGCAAGGATGGGCGTCAGTGATCATTCCAGAGGAGCTGCCTTCACTCCTCTCCGTAGCCTACTCCAACATCCCCCCCATCAAGAAAGGTAGGGGGAAACAGTGTTACAGAGAGAACACAAACTTAAGAAAAATAGCTTGTGTTCCCGTGTTTTTGAATTTCTTAGTCAGGGTTGGCCTTTAAGTCGAGATTTGCTATTGCAGTTGAGAGTTTACTAATGGTTCACCAAATCATTTGGAGAACTATTCATTCTACAAATTTTCATTTTGCAAATTCATTTTGCAAAAGAGTAATCTCCGCCGCATATTTTTTATTGACTCGACCTAACTTGTAACATGCAACATGTAACGGTTTAAGCAACAATACGTTACATACTTACTACTTTATTGTATGAATAAAGAGTAATTTCGTGATTTCCCTTTAATAAGTTTACATGACGTTAAGATAGTTCTAATTAGGATTCAATAAACATTTTAAACTTTAATTCTTTTTACATTACGTAACACACAATATTACTAAATACCTAAAGCACCGCCGTAAAACTTCTAATTTTTTTTACTTTGTCTAACTAAACAGCAAACTTTAACAAAACTTTCAAAACCCGACTGTTGCTAACCAACTTTAAATCGTTATAAATCCTAAATGATCATTCAAAATGAAAAATGGTGAAAGAAACCTAAAGATGATTTTTAAATCCCTATTCAATGATACCCCACTTGTCATACTTGGTCGACTTTTTTTTTTATTTGCACAATATGGCGTCTGGTTGCCGCCATATTGAATTTTGATTACTGTCATATCTTCAGTGGCACTCACCAGATTACGACAAATCGATTGACATAAGAATCATCAACATCGGACAACGGGTTTAGTTTTTATAGTGCCACAAAGGAAAAAACATACATATATAGGCTGTGAAACACATTACCCTCCTCCTTCGACAGTCGGGTAAAAATGAAAACTTTTATAATTCTCAAAACTTTTCATGAATTTTAAGGTCCCACGACGTGACTATTAAATACATATGTGGTAATGTTTTTCAGGTACGGACTCTAGAGTAGGGTTCGGGTTTGCGTTCGGAAACCACGCAGACTTCCAGGTGATGTTCGAGCTGGGCCCACAGACTAACACCAACCCGCTGAGTAAGTATAAAGTATTTTATCTACATCCATATAATAACTTCAATATAATATGTTCAGAAACTATAAGCAAACGGCAAATATGAAGTAACCTGTATCTGTGGTTGTACTTTAATAATTCAAGTGTTCATATTCATATCTCCTGAGCCAAAGACCGTCGATTCGAACCCGCCGTTGCAGGCTAAAGGCTCGGCCAGACAGCACCGTCGCGGGCGCGTCGCGCGATATTTCCATACAAACCGCTAGCGTGGTCAAACAGGCTGCGCCCCGTCGGCATCGCGCCCCGCTTCTGGCGCGACCCGCCAGCGCAGCCCGCCGCGCGCAGCGACCAGTCAGTGTGACGTCAGACAGCGCAGCGCAAAACGAATGACCAAACCACAGAGAGCGAGCGGGAGAGCGCGATGCGGGCGGGACGCGCGCGCGATGCTGGCGGGTTGATGGCGCGATCCTGGCGGGTTGAGGGCGCGAGGCCAGCGCGATGTGCGCTTGCTCTGTGTGACCGAGCGTCCCGCCCGCATCACTCACTCATCACGACCCGCTACCGTCCCGCTGGCAGTCTGTTCGAGCATTTAAGGCGGATCCCCTCAGGGGCCACCAAAAATGTGCGTAATACACGCCAACCTGATCCTAGCCGGCTGTATTACTCCTGCACTCGGTGGATGATGAAATCTGCCATAAACCTCCAACGGCGGGTTCGAATCGTCGGTTTTTGGCTCAGGAGATATGAATATGAACAGCGAAGTTTTTAAACCTATTTGCCCGTTTTTTTTTCAATAATTCCTTTAAGTAATCACATAAAGTTTGTTTCTCCATACTAGGTGTCCCAGTGTTTGCTTTTCACTTTGTATGGAAAAAACAACTTTAAGTAGGTGATTACTTAAAAAATATATTGAAAAAAACACGGGCAAATAGGTTTAAAAACTTCGCTGATTCGTAATGATTCTAATTATTTAAGATACCACTGAAAACCTTATGAAATAAAACATGAAATTAATGATTTTTCGAGACATGGACATAAGGGAAAATTACAAAAATTCAGATTTAAATGATCAATATCTCCGAAACTAGTAAAAATCGCTGAACATACATAGAGGTTAAATCGATGGCTTTTTAGCTGCCCTATCAGCCCTAGGCGGGGTGACGTCGGTTTCTGGTACACCCTGTATAAGTACGAGAGTGGCGGATGCTTTATCTATATTTTGTCACACAACCATACTACATACGCAGGTAACAGTTTGCATTAGTGGTATTGTATTGTCATTGTGGTAAATCTTTGAAGGTCTATCTCAAGCTACTACTCTCTAGTCTTTCGGCTGAAATGACGATGAAGATGATGATTGTATTTGTCTTGATTCCAGACGGGCAGTCGTTCGGCAACAGTGCGAAGAGACAGGCGCCTGCGCCGCCCAAGCTCACCAAGTCCAGGGAAAAGGTAAATCCATTGCCTCTTTTGATCACTACCACCATTTTCAACCTACGGCCAAGCTACAATGTTCGCCTAAACGGGAGAATGATCTTCTCTCCCAGCCCTTCAGCACTGGCTGGGGTAAACTCCGCGCGCGATTCACTTGTCCCTCGTCAAACTGACACCTGCCCCCCCTTTTAATTATAGCAGATGTATAGGCTAAGTTGCAATGGAAGAGGTCATAAAAATAGGGCAGCGCAAGGAGACACGTGCAAAGAAAAAATATCTCCAGGCAAAAGAGCAAGCCTCAAAAAAGAATAAGATGGTGTCCACAGCCACACAACCGGTCCAAAAAAGATCTCCGACCCAACCCTTCCATTGTCGGGCAAAAGAAAGGAAGCCCGTAGTCTGTAAGCATGCATGCGTCAGGATTCCTACTCCGCGACTCACATAGCTATAAGTCTCCCCCTCCATCCCAACCCCCACACCTATTCCCCCTCTTTGGAAAACATCGCGGATAAGTAAACGGAGGAAGGACTTTCTCCTCCGGCCTTTCAGCACTGGCTGGGGTAGTATCCGCGGGAGTCTAAATTCTAGTTGGTAATAGGGGCATTGGTGTTTGTAGCCGGTGCGAGCCCGGCAGTACCTGGGCCCTCCATTCCCGGGTCTCCGGAAGGGATTTTCACCTCTGCCCCTTTTTCTTAAAGTAATTCAAGTAAAAAGCAAACAAAAGCAAGGACTTTTGTCTTTGGCCCTTCAGGCGATTACAAAAAAAAATCTACAATCTTCACATTGTGTTATGGGGATTAGACAAAAGGTAAATTACTAGCATAGAGGCATTTCATCTATGTGCAGTCTTGTGATTTCAGTCTGGAAAATGCAAATGTCTATGTATCATATTGCAGCTCCTCCAATCGACTCCCGGCGGCTACCTGCAGGCGTGGGCCTCCAACATGCGCCGCCCCGCGCCCTCGGCGCCCGCCGAGCTGCCCAACCTGGAGGACTCGGTCGTGGAGCTCGTCAAGAACAGCCGCGGCGAATATGAGATACACCAGCCGAAGCCTGACCACATCCCACATAAGGTAATGAAATTTAATTGTACATTACTGCAGAGACCGGGAAGAAAGCGGTTGCAGGACGAGTATATACGAGTAGGGGTAGTGTTCTCAATAAAAACCATATCGTCTTTGATCTTTATTATTACGGTATTGTTTTTAATTGGGCCGCCATTACTGTCAAGTAAATAAGAACTATTAAAACGTTGACAATACGAGTGTTCACTCTTCACGGCTGAGGCTTAGGGTGCGGCGACACTGAGGCGAAGACGAGAGGAGCGGAGCGGAGCTGTGCCAATATTAATCAATAGAAGGCGCATGCGGTCATGTCGAGCGCGCCTTGCGCACTTTAGTTTATATTCTATTGGTTAATATTGGCACAGCTCCGCTCCGCTCCGCTCCGCCTCAGTGGCGCCGCACCCTTATGTGGGTGAATTGCAATAGTAGGTTACGTGACGGTTGCGTAATTCCAATTACGCAGAATCGCATACAATAATTTATCTACACACATATTATAGGTACTCTAAGATGGGTTCAGAAGCCGAAAGGCAAATGACCAGCATTACCTTACCTGTGGTAGTAGGTGACAGCGATGACAGCTGTAACGTAATTTCATTACGTTATCGAATATTGTAAGGTAATGAGATCCAAATTTGGAACATCTTCCAATATTAACAGCTGTCATCGCTGTCACCTACTACCACAGGTAATGCTGGTCATTGTCTACGGGTTAAGTTAACGTTGTCTCAATTAACTCCTTAACTATGTACAATATTTTTGATGAGAGGAAATTTTACTTTTTTATGTTTGTAAAACAACATATTTATAGCCTTAAAGAAATGGCCTCAATTTTTTTATTGTCCCGCCTGTTTTTTTTTTAAGTATCCGACATCACTCATAATGCCATATTCACTCGGAAAATGAGTTTTATTTATATATATTTAAGGTTTATCTAGAGTTGTCTTAACAATATATAATTATTTGCAGGTGATGGAAGATCTTAGAAGACTTTATGGTCAGAAGAAAGAAGAAGCGAAAAAGCTCACAGAAAAGAAGAGAAGTGACGCAGACTTAAAGAAGATTACAGAAGATCTGTCTAACGTCGACTTGGACTAATCATCAGTTTTCAGAAATATGAACTACAATAAAAGAAACAATTCTGAGAGCTGTCATTCGAGTACAAACTAACCTCAAACCCAAAAATCTCTACATAGTATAAAACTCTACAAAAAAAAAATTGAAATCGGTCCACAATTGACGGAGAAATCGGTGAACGTACATTAAAAAAAACATGCAGTGGAACGTATAACCTCCTCCTTTTTACCCGACTGCCGAAGGAGGAGGGTAATGTGTTTCACAGCCTATATATGTATGTTTGTTCCTTTGTGGCACTATAAAAACTAAACCCGTTGTCCGATTTTGATGATTCTTATGTCAATCGATTTGTCTTAATCTGGTGAGTGTCACTGAAGATGGCGGCAACCAGACGCCATATTGTGTGTAAATAAATAAAAAAGTCGACCAACTATGACAAGTGGGGTATCATTGAATAGGGATTTAAAAATCATCTTTAGCTTTCTTTCATCATTTTTCATTTTGAATGATCATTTAGGATTTATAACGATTTAAAGTAGGTTAGCAACAGTCGGGTTTTGAAAGTTTGCTTTTTGTTAAAGTTATTTGAAGTCGGTTAAAAACAAAGTCACTGCCCGCCGTCTGTCCCTTTGTAGGTATTTAGAGGTAGGTACGCTTAGATCTTCTAAACTACTCAACGGGTTTTAATTCAGTTTTCAGCAATAGATAGAGTGATTCAAGAGGAAGCTTTATATGTATAATATGTTCTGGATTATGTTCGGGTATTACAGAAAACTCACATAAACGAAAGCGAAGCGAGGGCGGGTCGCTAGTCTATTTAATACTATTCAGGGTGACTTCGGGGTCTAATCCTAATTAATTTTCCTAACTCAGTATGAGATTCTATTAATATAGTGGTTTTTTGAAGCAATTGTTTAGCATTTTATAAAAATAATATTCTGTCTCCCTAATGAATAACCGAACATTTTCATTTTTCATGACATGTAAGAAATGGAGTATGTAGGGCGGCCATGATCCTGAATAAAAAGAATTCATTATGTTTTAAAAAAAAAGATTATCTTAACGTTTTTAAATGTGTTACGTAATGTTCCTAATGGTGAAGTAAGTTTTAATTAACTTTGTTGCTACACGACCCCGCAGTCACCCTGTTAGTATATCTATCTATCTATATATATAAAAGGCTAACCTGACTGACTGACTTAGATGTCAACGCACAGCCGATACTACTGTACCTAGAAACTTGAAATTTGGTACAGGGGTTCCTTTCATGATGTAAGTGAGCACTAAGAAAGGATTTTCGAAAATTCATCCCCTAAGGGGTTAAAATAGGGGGAGTAGCGGGGAACTAATTCTACGCGTACGAAGTCGCGGGCGTCCTCTAGTTCTAGACTAAATATAACCTCAAACCCAAGAATAGGTTATAAATTGTACAATACAATACAAATTGAACACCAAAAATAAATAGAACAGTACAATTAAATTATACTGCGATGCGTTTAATTGTACTGCGATGACAGCCGTCAGAATTGACTTCTTAACTTCATTTTATTATATTTACAGAATTAATCTTGTAAATAAATCATTTTAATATTAATTAATTAAAATCAAGTAGATCTTCGTTTGGATTTTTTTCTCATTCTTATGGAGTTCAGTTGACAATTTAATAAAAAGCAGTAAATGTGTTGTAAAAAGGGGGTTATAAAAACGGTGTCATTTTAGAAATAAGTTTTTTATGGATGAAAATAAAATAGGTATTTTTACAAAACTTCCAAACAAAAAAAAACGTTAAGTTTGATTGCTGATTGTCTTGGAGACCCTTTATTTACCCTGTACAATTTGTGAAAAGAAAACTACCAGCAATTTAGTACTGCGGTGTGATTCTCTCAAAAACGCGGTCGGACGAACGATCGAGTGAATGTCGCAGCGGCAAGTTTACTTTAAGCAGTCCCGTCAGAGCGAACAAAACACATTTTAGCGCGTGCATTCTCAATTTGGCAGCATGACTTATGTCTTATGTCGATAAGGTCGAACGTATAAGGCTGCCTAATTGAGAATGCACGCGCTAAAATGTGTTTTGTTCGCTCGGACGGGACTACTTAAACTCGTTGCGCGACATTCACTCGTTCGTTCGTCCGACCGCGTTTTTGAGAGAATCACACCCCTGAATCACTATTGTGTTGGTAATAATGTATATAATATTGTATCTCTGCAATGTTTCCCTTAAGAGACAACGTTTCTCACCCTCTTAGTAGGCGATCCGAATAGGAGAAAATTTGGACCGGGCTGTTTATTCGATGAAAGTCATCAAATTCAATGCGATATCAAATTTAATACGCTAAATAATATGTGGCGAATAGGTAGGCTGAAAAATTTCAGTCCAGTATATAATTAATTAAAAATTAAAAAAATTACTTTGTTTTAAAAAAATACAATAGCTTGTTTAATGGACAAATTAGATACCAATCGAAAGTATGAAGCCTATAGAATATGCAAACGTTAGTTTGACTATTTTTTTCCCGTCAAACTATTGGGTAGGCAGGTACAAACAGGTAAGTCGGTACTAGTAATTTGCACCAAACCTAACGTTTGCATATTCTATAGACTTTATACTTTCGATTAGTATGTAATTTGTCTATTAAACAAACATTTGCAATTTAAAAAAAAAGTTCATTTTTAATTATTTTTTTAATGATATAAGTACTGGACTAAATTTTTTCAGCCTACCTATGCGCTACATATTATTTAGCGTATTCAATTTGATATAAAATACTTTTCATCGAATAAACAGCCCGGTCCGAATCTTCACCTATTCGGATCTTAGACCATCTAAATCAAGTCCGATTTCCCCGACTTCTGAATACTTATGTTGTATTTGTGTATGTTGTTGTATTAGTTATTATAAAGAACTAGGTCTGTACGTTTCCGTTTTTTTATTTTAAATTAGTTTCATTCTAAGAAATATTTTCTTGGAAAAGAAAACGCACAGACATACTTGTTCATTATATCTACAACATATTCAAAAATAGTAGTACGACCAGTGATCCCACTGTGGACGGAAATCATAGCTAAAAAAAAAACCCGTGTAAGTGCAACTTCACACAGCGTTAAAGCAATAATAAAATAATCTATTCTCGAAAATCTAATTCAAGACCAAAGGGCCCTAAAATTTAAGAATGAAATTTAAGAATGAAATTTAATTAAATTATTATTTAATGAAATTTTTGAATGAAATTTAAGAATGAAATTAAATTAATTTTAATTTAATTTCTTAAATTAAATTAAATCTTATGCAAAGATGCACTACGCTAACTAACGTTTCTATTCGATTCGTTTTTAAACCAATCGCGTCACTGGGAGATGACGTGATACGAAGTCACGTGGTCTACCAGTGACGCGATTGGTTTAAAAACGAATCGAATAGAAACGTTAGTTAGCGTAGTGCATCTTTGCAGGGCCCTCAAAATCCTAACCTTAACGGGCGCACATTCGCTGTGATTACTGCATTTTGGTTGAAGTGTAGGTATTTTTATCAATAAAACTTACCCTAATATTCCTGGTTACACGAGTACTCATTAATATTTTTATGAAATAATGTTAAAATAACGAAATAATCAAGATGGGAACTGTCAGATTTTGCTCTTTAGTTAGATTTTTGAGTATAACACTATTTTAGACAACTAATAATGAAACGGGTTACCAACGACATCTTGCGGTGAGTAGGAAAGACGTCGATGTACGAAGTAGTGTCTCTACTCGTCACTAGATGGCCAAAAAGGTTACAATGATTTGTTTTTGCACTTTTTACAACTTGTTTGTTTTTGAATGTAGGTTGATTTTCGAATCGTCATCGAGTGTTAAAGGTGAAGTACTTAACCTCTTAAGGCCCACCATACTGCAAACAGGGAGTTTTTTGTCAGTACGACTTTGAATCAAGCAGCACCGCAATAAAGTACAATTTCGCTTGTTCTATAAAGCCATTCTCAGTTTATGAATATAGGAAAATAAACCTTATTCTAATTGTAACACAGTTCAAATTAAATTGCCTTGATTATGTACATCCTATGGCACACTGGGCCTTACGAGGCTATGTAAAATGATGCATGAAAACGTGTATTATAGGGGTTCGTGCTACGGATAGGACGTTTTCGAATAATAAAAACGATTCGAAAACATGATGCGTCAAGGACTTTAATTGTTATGCCACTATGGAACTCTGTCGCATAACGTTAATCATTCATTTAAGCGTAATTTCTGTCATGTGTTTCTGTCATTATGACAGGGTTCCATAGTGGCATAACAATTAGGAGGATTGTGAAGCGCCGCTAAAATCGCGTAGCTGTCAAAAAAAATCCATACAAAACTAGCTCCGGGCGAAAACGTTTCTCACCCCCTAAATCTAGTCCGATTTGCACGATTTTTGAATATGTTGGAGTTATTATAAAGACTGTACGTTTCTGTTGTTTGTTTTTTAGATTTGTTTGGTTCTAAGAAATATTTTCTTGGAAAAGAAAACGTACAGACATAGTTTTTCATGATATCTACAACATGTTCAAAAATCGTAAAAATCGGACGAGGTCATTCGGCCTTCATTACTGTCAAGTAAATAGGAGCTACGAAAAGTCGACAATACGATAACAGGTCCAAGACGATATGATTTTTACCGCCTAGAACAGAGGCTAGGCTAGCACTATTTCCACCAAACGACCCGCAACGGATCGGAACGGAAAGAATTTTATGGCCTTTAAAAGATACTGAATCATATATGTACTGTTATTAAGTCTACATTACCAAGCTGCGCACAACAGCTTGACCGCGGGCGTCTCGCGACATGTGAACGTCACCGAAAGTATGCGGCGACGCGCGATCGGCTCCGTCATAAATAGACAAAAATATTTTAACAGACGCGATCGGCTGTCGCCTCGTCCGTCCGTATCCTTTCCGATCCGATGCGATGCGAGCCGTTTGGTTGAAATCATCCTTTAAATTGAAGTGTAAGGCCGGAGCCCCACAGCTGCACACGTGGGTACAAAAACGCTTTGTATGAAAATGTAGGTAGATACTTCCACAGTAGTCCACGAGCACGCTGCGCACGATATGACGTCACTGATACACGCGTGGTCTGTTCCGAAGTGACTGCAATGCACACGCTAGCGCGCGTGGCAGGCAAAGCCCCACCGCGACCCACGCTGCCCGTGTGTTGCAGTGGAAAGGTGGCTTCAAGGGTGTCGCACCCCCCGCGCGTGCGTGGATGTGCGTGGCCCGCAGTGGGGAATGTAGACACACGCAGCTGACCAACGTAGCCACGCGGCCCACACGTTTTACGTGTGCGTGCATTGGTTGCTGTGGAAATGTTGAAACACGTATCCAGACCGATGGACCCACGTGGGCGACGTGTATAGCGTGTCCGTGCGTAGCGTGCGCAGCAGTGGGGCTCCGGCTTTATGGAATTGTATCTAATTCGGCCGTCATTACTATCAAGTAGGTAAATAAGAGCTACGAAAATGACGAAAACAGGATAACACGTCAAAAGCGGTTTTACCCAGTAATCTTGGCCCTGGCACATTGTTAATTGTGTTCCGGTGTGGGGATAACACAACCGGTGACATTACTAGCGTAGAGGCATTCCATCTTTGTCCTCAGGGTTGGCAACGCAATTGCAGTCCTAAGACCTAAGATTAGTTCCTATAGGTCTCAGATCCCACTTACTACCAGATCAGGTGAACTGTGTCCTCATTTACGGGTCATTATTTAGGCGTTTGTTCCGAATCACTTTCGTGGTCACATTTTTGTAGAAGTTTCTGCAGATTAAGATTTCGTTTCTGGTTAGGTATCTAAGTTTACCGGACATCTAACAAATACCCAAAATCGGCATCAAAATGTACGCCCAATTCTTCAAAAATATGTTCACAAAAGTGAGGCGGTTGAAACGCTCGAATAATGACCCTTACCTTCTCCTTGCTATAGGTAATATAGTTTACGTGACGGTTGCGTAATGACAGGCATAAAACATGAGTGTGGTTTATGAAACGAGCCGCAAGGCCAGTCGCATAATAGATCACACGAGTGTAATGTTGTAATGCTAATTACGCAGAGTCGCGTACAATACTTTATCTACACACATAATATGAGTTCAGAAGCCGAAAGGCAAATGACCGGCATAACGTGTGGTATAAGGTGACAGCGATGACAGCTGTACCGTAATTTCATTACGTTACCGAATATTGTAAGGTAATGAGACTAATGATTCTATTTATACTATACTAATAAGATCCAAATTTGGAACATCTTCCAAAATTGACAGCTGTCATTGCTGTCACCTACTACCACAGGTAATGCTGGTCATTGCCTACGGGTTTTGAACGCATAATAGAGGACTTATGATATGAGTGTAGATAAACAATATTACAGGGCCTCTGTTCTAGACGGTATAAACCATGTCGTCTTTGACCTGTTATGGTATAGTTTTTTTTGTTTATAAGAGTGGGGGGCAAACGAGCATGTAGGTTAACTACTGGGAAGTAATCACTACCGCCCATAAACAACAGGGGCGCGTTTTATAAAGCTCCAAGTAACAATTTTACAGGTCTAAACTGGCAACACTGCTCAAATGGCTGGTCGTCATTGGTCGAGGTTGTGTCAAATGGAAACTTGTAACCTGTAAATTGTAATTTGTAGCTTTATAAAACAGGCCCCTGACGGTAAGCGGGATCTGAGACCCATAGACATTCGAAACCTCAAGACTACAATCTCAAAACTGCAATCCTAAGACTTCAAACGCGTTGCCAACCCTGAGCACTAAGATGGAATGCCTTTACGCTAGTAATGTCACCGGTTGTGTTATCCCCACACCGGAACACAGCAATGCGAACACAACTGCTTGGCGGTGGGTTAATGGATAAGATGGTGGTAGCGATCCGGACGGATCCCGCACAAGGTCCTACCACCACTAAAAAAAACAATAAAGTAAGTAAGTAAAGTAGTTATTATAAAAAACTAAGTTTGTACGTTTCCGTTTTTTGTTTTATTGATTTTGAAAGGAAACGTACAGACATACTGCCCTCCTTAATAAAAAAGACGCATGCGCAATTTGATGGTCAAAGTAAATTCAACCCTCCATCTTAAGAAATAAGGTCACTAATACATACGCGGTTCTATGAGACATACGCCCTTTTTTCTAAGGAAGGCAGCATAGTTTATCATAGTATCTACACCATAGGTATTTAAAAATCGTAAAAATCGGAGATTGTTAAGGGGAGAGAAACGGATGGTTTCCGATATCGACTCGTGATCGCATGGCAACGAGTTCGATCCAGTGGCGAAATAAAAGCTAGCTCAGGTACCTGATTGCTAATTAACGTAATAGTTAATTAACGGGGGAGGGAAAACATCGCGAGGAAACCTTTTTTTTTAATGTCACACTAATTGACCTAGTCCCAAACTAAGCTCTAGGCAGACTATGGGTACTAGACAACGATATAAATACGTATATAGAGAAATATATACTGAAATACATAGAAAACATCCATGACTCGGGAACAAATATTCGCGCTCATCACACAAATATCTGCCCTGACCGGGATTTGAACCCAGGACCGCTAGCTTCGTAGGCAGGGTCACTACCAACTAGGCCAGCGCGTCGTCAAATGATGATATGCGCATGATCCATTATTTTTATTCACAATTTTATATAATGCTAGGCTAGGTATGTTTGCCAAATGTATCGTTTCCCAACTTTTTAGGGTTCCGTAGTCAAACTAGGAACCCTTATAGTTTCGCCATGTCCGTCCGTCCGTCTGTCCGCTCGCAGCCTAGCTCAAAGATTTTGAGTACTAGAAAGCTGTAATTTGGCATGAATATACATTTATTTATTAGTCACGCCATGATGATTTTATAATAGTGGGCGACTGCTGCACTACCCTAGACCGCATAGTGCAGAAAATGAAAGATTTGCTTATAACCATTGGTCTTGTCATAAACGACACGAAAACTAAACTAGTCATTAGGGACCCCTTTGGCCCCCCAGCAGCCGAGCAGCTACCAAAATCTATGGGCGGGATATTGATACAACCCGTCGAGCAAATACAATATTTGGGGTCGTATATTACAGCGACTCACAACCGAAAATCTTCAGTTAAAACCAGATGTGCCAAAGCGATCAAAAATTCGAAGGTCCTTACCAAATTAGTAAAACAGTACAAACTCGAATGGCGCATTGCGCGACTTATGTATAAAATGGTTATCTCTCCTGCGATGACCTATGGACTGAATGTTATGGCACTTACAAAGGCCAACAGGTCACGACTAAGAAAATATGAGCGCCACATCCTAAAGGAGATGATTGAGGCAGCAAAAGACCCCCTAGACAAAGAATCCATCAGGTTCTTGAGGGGAAAACGATTACCAAAGTAGTCAAAGTGCGCAGAATTTCCTACTACGGTCACATCTTACGACGTCAAAAGCCGCATCTACTACGTGCAGCGCTGAGCTTAAAAGAGAAGAAAAAGAAAGTAGGCCGGCCAATCTTTACCTGGGATGATTCCCTAGCACATGATAGAGCACTACACCAATAAAAGTCGAGCCTACTGGAGATCCAGAGCGCCAAACAGGAGCCTATTAAAAAAAACAGCCGAAAAAATATACAAGAGGCCAGAAACCGACACTGAAACGGAACCGGAAGACAACAACGCATGAAGTATTTATTACACACCAATTATAGTATCTATCTTCCCTCATTCGGGCCACGATGCTAGTATTCGGGTCTGATCTATCCTCCCCACACCCTATCCGACTGCAAAAGCCCCAAACACTCCATACCTGTAACTCCGGCTCCCCGGTGTCTCGGACAGGAGTGGCAGTTGCTGACATCGGGTGGCAAGCGACAGCGAGGCTGTACGAGAGGGCCTAGGTACCCACGAGGTCCCTACGGGACCTGGTCCCTACGGGACCTGGTCCCTGGACGGGGGATGTTAAGGTTCCTATACACCCTCGTCCTACAGTTCGCGTAGTGACACCGTGGGCACCTGAGCCCCCCTGTTATACCGACCTGTTTCTACCTCTTTGATGGTGGTAAACGACTCTGCGTCCTTGCAGCAGAACTGCTGGCAGGGTGTAGTCATCGGAACGGAACGGAACGGAACGGAACGGAATATACATATTAGTCACGCCAACAAAGTGGTAAAATAAAATCTTGAAAAAAAAATTTTTTTTACTGTACCTCCCCTGCACCTTACCTGGTGATGTATTTTTTTCCCTTCCACCCCATAGTGTGCGATGTCGTTGGATAGGTCTTTCGATATTACGGGTTTGTAAAACAATATTTCGATTGAGGGATCAATTTATGAAATATTTACCTTTAAAGCGCTAATTTTTGTTAGAGTCTAATTTTTTTTAATGTACTTTAATTGTGATTTTAATTCATAATTATGTATATTGACATATGTTTTTCATATTTATTATGTACTAGCTTTCGCCCGCGACTCCGTCCGCGTAGAAGTCGTTTATCGCTGCTCCCTCGGGAACCGTCCAATTTTCCGGGATAAAAACTATCCTATGTCCTATTCCAGGACCTAACCAATATGTGTGCCAAGTTTCATCTCGATCCGTTCAGTGGTTGAAGCGTGAAAGACGGACAAACATACACACTTTCACATTTATAATATTAATATGGATTTACAGTATTCAATAATACTACAATTAAAAATTTAAACAAAACGTATTTAAATTAACATAAATCTAAGATATAAATAATAATTACCACTATACTCGTAACAAGAGCACCCCCTCTAGCAGGTCCGCTCGCGGCATGGTCCCCATGACACTGGCTGCATTACCTCTCTGGATAGCTAGCCCAATCCTTTGGGAGAGGTAAGCACCAGCTCTAGGATCTCCGGAGGAGTCTATGAGCCGGGATGACAGGGCCTTAATAAAGCTTTTAACATCAGCTGACCAAGGTCCCATGGTTTCCACTGCAAGCGCCACAAATTCGTAATTATTTAATAATGATGAATATTAATATTAATGTACTTAAAACTATGTGACACGTTATATATATTATTTATTTTTTATCACACTTGCTCGTAAATAGTGTCCTAATATGCTAGAAAAATCGACCGTAAATCCAAAATTATAGCCGTGCGTAATAGTTTTTTTTTTAATGTAATACGTGGACTCAAACTATCATAATACGTCAGGAATTCAGAATCCCAATTCTTGTGCCATTCGAGATGAAATGTCAGTTGCATAAAAAATTCTGAAAATCTCGCATATAAACTATTGATCTCGACTGTCACTAGAATCGGACTCCTGAAAACGTTTGACATTATCTGTGGTAAGTCATAGACAATAATGTAGTCTACCGCAATTTATAAATACTAATTATAAACTGTGTGATTCCAAAATAATAATTACAACATGGCAACCTTCAAGAAACGAGCCTACACTTTCTTAAAAGGCCGGCAGCGCACCTTTAACCCCCTGGGTGTTTCATGAGTCCATGAGCGACGGTGATCACTTACCATCAGGTGAGCCGCCTGCTCGTCTGCCTCCCAATATTATAAAAAAAAGGGTGTCTTTGTGCACATAATTATTAAAATTTATATATCAATAAAAAACATGTCGTCTTCAGAAGAAATGGATAATGCGACTCCGCCGGACATCGCCAACGCGGCTAAAATTATTAGTGAGAATCGTAAGTTAAAAATATGATCTTTTGTCTGATTTTGTTTCATTTCCTCGCAATTGTGATGAAAAACATTGTATGTGGTATATTACACGGGTGGTAATGGAAATACAAAGCTCGATTCATTAAAGTCCTCAGCCTTCGGCTTCGGGCTTCTAACAGACTCTCGTTTGTAATTCTGTCTTTACCACCCTTAATATACAATGTACTATTTGAGCCCGATGTTGGATAGTATACTATGAGAAACAGACAGAGAGAGACTGTTTCGATTGTTAACGAGTAAGTACGACTCGAGTATCTGCCAATTTGTAAACTACGTCATACTTACAGTACGCGTAATACACACTTATTTTTAAGGAGGGTTCTCAAAGTTCCCTCCCAACGAAACACCACTAAAAAACCGAGGCGGGGCCTAAAATCTTATTACAATTACCAATTTACGTTTACCGAAAATAAATTTCTTTGACAACCATACTGCCTTATAATAAAGTCAAATTTCACTTAACTAAAATTTAATTGGTGAAAAATTAACGTTGTATTTTTGATGTTCATACCAAGATAAGAAAACCAACGGTGAACGTTTCAACGACTCTTATTGTAATGTGTTAAAGTTGATTTTTATTTGGCTGTTGCTTAATGAGTGGTAAACGTCTTGGTATTTTGGCTGTTAAGGCGATGTTGGAACGACTTTTAAGAAATAATTACGTCTACTTATGTACAGGTATTTTTAGGTTTTTTGGCGAAAGTCTTTGGGCAGTTTGTTTCTTTAGTATGTCGGAGATATTTGGCGACGTAGATTAACGAAGGAACTGTTAAGAAAAGAAATTGAAAGAAAAATATGACTGATTTTTACTTATTTTCTGAAATTTCGTGTTTTTCACTTATATTTAAAGTTAAATGGGTTTTAACACGGAAATAAAAAGTTCATTTTTTTTTTATCTGATTGCGATGTCTCGGTTCAGTTTTTTTGTTAGGTTAGGTGTTTAAGGTAAGGTGGGCAAATGCGTCTACGGGGCAAGTCCGTCTAACCAACAATATCTCCTAAAAAATATATGGTTTGTCGCACTTACCCCGTTGACTCTGTTGACGGTGACCTTAATCTTTATAATTATCGTGGCGTGGCAAACGAGCACTGTGGCCACCTGGGGCACGTTTTATAAAGCTACAAGTTACAATTTTACAGGTCTAAACTGGCAACACTGCTCAAATGGCTGGTCGTCATTGGTCGAGGTTGTGTCAAATGGAAACTTGTAACCTGTAAATTGTAATTTGTAACGACTTGACAGAAGCGCGTGGAGCTAACCCCATGTGCTTCTGTTTAGTCCATTTGAGAAAATTCTCTTTAATATCCATGGACTTATTTCTCTAATAAGTCCATGGGAGTGTCTATAAATAACTCGACATTAGCGAAATACCTACACCTTAACAGGAGTGAAAGCCATTAATTAAGAATAGAAAAGAATAGTAATTTGTAGCTGTATAAAACAGGCCTGGGCAAATATCTGGGTATAAATCAAAATAAATGTCCAGTTAAAGAAGAGTTTGTCACCGTCACGAAACTGTCGATTAACGTCAAACACATACATTTTTGTAACGAAATTGTAAGTTAGACATCATTTAAGTGACATTTAAATAGCGTCTTTATGTACATTTCTTTCGGTTTTTACCCATCTCGTAAACAATATATGGTTTGTTGCACTTACCCCGTTGACGCTCTTACCCCACCTGACCTTAACCTTTATAATTTTCACGTCGTGGTAAACGAAAACTCAGGCCACCTTGGTAACAGGGGCATTGGTGTTTTTAGCCGGTGCGAGCCCGGCAGTACCTGGGCCCTCCATTCCCAGGTCTCCGGGAGGGATTTTCACGTCTGCCCTTTTTTCTTAAAGTAATTAAAGCAAAAAGCAAACAAAAGCAAGGACTTTCGTCTTTGGCCCTTCAGGCGATTACCAAAAAAAAACCATAGACATTTGAAATCTCAAGACTGCAATCCCAAGTCCGCAAATACGTTGCCAATCCTGAGGACTAAGATGGAATACCATCGACTACGTACTTACTATCTACCGACTAAGCGCTAGAAGAGGGGTAATTACACAAAAGATCCCAAAGGGTCGAAGTGTATCCGTAATTACCCCACCAATAAGATAAGATAAGATAAAATAAGACACCCCCCCCACTCTTTAGGACTTTTAGTATGTTCATCTGGGTTCCGCAATGTATAACTGGACCAATTTACAAATTATTTCCCCTAATTGCCTATATTCGACTTAATTTGATCGTATCATAATCCCGAAAAATAAGACAGCCCAGAGGGAATAGCGATAAAGACACGTTAGCCTAGTTGGTAGTGACCCTACGAAGCTTGTGGTCCCGGGTTCAAATCCCGGTAAGGGCAGATATTTGTGTGATGAGCGCTAGTATTTTAGGTGTGTAGCGATATTTTTCCAAGAATATTTTTTTCCTGTCGCGAGATTTCCGTTTCGTCATTTTACGGAATGTCTTTTTTCCATTCTTAATTTTTCCTGTGGCCCGTTTCACGAAGCTACAAGTTACAAATTACAAGCGGCAAAAAACAAAAATCTTTTTTAAACCTTACTAGCAAAAGTAGTTAAAAAGAGACTTCCGCTTGTAATTTGTAACTTGTAGCTTCGTGAAACGGGCCTCTGGGGCACGTTTTATAAAGCTACAAGTTACAAATTACAAGCGGAATTCTCTTTCTAGCAAAAGGGGTTAGAAAGAGACTTCCGCTTGTAATTTGTAACTTGTAGCTTCGTGAAACGGGCCTCTGGTCGTCATTGGTCGAGGCTGTGTCACATGGAAACTTGTAACCTGTAAATTCCAATTTGTAGCTTTATAAAACAGGCCCCTGGTCGCATATTTTTTCCAGTCCCAATTTCACCATTGTAATAAGGCCGAATTAGGTAGGTAGATCAGAATAATGTTACTTTTGCAGCAGGCCCGAAGGGCCACATCACCCAGAAATAGGACCTCAATAAAAAGAAAAAAATAACGACTGGTAAATTTTGCGAATGGAAATATCGCTTGCAGTAAAATTCGATTTTCGCAAAGTCATCGCCACACTTGTTTGGGACCAGAGGGCCCTGCCAATATGCATTGCGCTAACTAGCCTTTCTATTCGTTTCGTTTTTAAACCAATCGCGTCACTGGTAGATCACGTGACTTTTCGTATCACGTCATCTACCAGTGACGCGATTGGTTTAAAAACGAAACGAATAGAAACGCTAGTTAGCGTAGTGCATCTTGGCAGGGCCCTCAGGACAATGTGCGCAAGATTGTCCGCTGATATTTATTTATAATTAAAAACAGTTTCTGTAACAGGCTTAAGGATGCCGCATCCATGTTTAATAACTTCTCGTCAAATTATAGCGTGTTTAACGGTTCTTGAGATTTTTCGCGAGTTTTTTCTTTTTCATAGAAAGTAGTCGTTTTTTCGCTAATGCTTGTTCACAATTTGAAACAAGGGGGGGGGCGTTCAGGGCCTTTATTATACTTCGGTTAGGCTATCTTCCTTTGATGTTGTTATCATGGAACACCTTCAAAGCTAGACAGCTAGACAAGAACTCCTATAAGAAAGTTTCTTAGGTACTAACAAAGACTACTATTGTATACTGGGATATTGTATATTGGGTACTAATTCGTTCCGCGGTTTTTTCTTTTCTTTTTTTTTTTTTTTGTACAGTGCCGCTTTAAATGCTTGCATATTTAGCCAACAGGTTCAAACTTGAAAACTATTTTAATACTAAATTGCACCATGCGTAATAAAATGAATTTATCCTTAATATAATTAAATATATTCGTATTCGTAATTATTATTCGTGTTTCACGAAATTAAATATTTTTGCACGGTTGTCATTTTGAGGTTATTTCCATGGCCTAAAAATGGTCCATACACAATCACTGAAAATGGCAATAAAGGCAATAATCCTCCATTCACAAACACTGTGATTGGCTGTTTAGGGGTTTCCAAAGTAAATTAAAAAAAAAACTTTAATCCCTAGAGATTAATAAGAAGCTTTAGTCCCGATGTGCAGAGACTAAAGTAATATTTTAAGAGCATGAGAAGTGAAAATATTTAAAACGATGCTGTGGTGTTAGTTTTTATGAAGAACTTGCCTACAAAAAAAAAACAAAAAAATCGTAACAACACGTTACTCGCAAGTCTTATTTACAAAGTACCTATCTTAATAGATGGCTCTATTTTCCGTATAAGTTCCCTAAATGTGTAAGTAATAAAATACTGAATTTAATTCTCATACAAAACAAATCATATCAACATCCTTCGTATCCGCGACCTTTTTTTTAAAAAGTGTTTTTTTTTCTGGAAACAGGCCTGATTTAATGTATACATGTATGTATATTTTAAGCCAAGATCTGGCATCATCATTTGAAGGTGTTCCATGATAACAACATCAAAGGAAGATAGCCTAACCGAAGTATAATAAAGGCCCTGAACGCCCCCCCCCCTTGTTTCAAATTGTGAACAAGCATTAGCGAAAAAACGACTACTTTCTATGAAAAAGAAAAAACTCGCGAAAAATCTCAAGAACCGTTAAACACGCTATAATTTGACGAGAAGTTATTAAACATGGATGCGGCATCCTTAAGCCTGTTACAGAAACTGTTTTTAATTATAAATAAATATCAGCGGACAATCTTGCGCACATTGTCCTGAGGGCCCTGCCAATATGCATTGCGCTAACTAGCCTTTCTATTCGTTTCGTTTTTAAACCAATCGCGTCACTGGTAGATCACGTGACTTTTCGTATCACGTCATCTACCAGTGACGCGATTGGTTTAAAAACGAAACGAATAGAAACGCTAGTTAGCGTAGTGCATCTTGGCAGGGCCCTCAGGACAATGTGCGCAAGATTGTCCGCTGATATTTATTTATAATTAAAAACAGTTTCTGTAACAGGCTTAAGGATGCCGCATCCATGTTTAATAACTTCTCGTCAAATTATAGCGTGTTTAACGGTTCTTGAGATTTTTCGCGAGTTTTTTCTTTTTCATAGAAAGTAGTCGTTTTTTCGCTAATGCTTGTTCACAATTTGAAACAAGGGGGGGGGCGTTCAGGGCCTTTATTATACTTCGGTTAGGCTATCTTCCTTTGATGTTGTTATCATGGAACACCTTCAAATGATGATGCCAGATCTTGGCTTAAAATATACATACATGTATACATTAAATCAGGCCTGTTTCCAGAAAAAAAAACACTTTTTAAAAAAAAGGTCGCGGATACGAAGGATGTTGATATGATTTGTTTTGTATGAGAATTAAATTCAGTATTTTATTACTTACACATTTAGGGAACTTATACGGAAAATAGAGCCATCTATTAAGATAGGTACTTTGTAAATAAGACTTGCGAGTAACGTGTTGTTACGATTTTTTTGTTTTTTTTTTTGTAGGCAAGTTCTTCATAAAAACTAACACCACAGCATCGTTTTAAATATTTTCACTTCTCATGCTCTTAAAATATTACTTTAGTCTCTGCACATCGGGACTAAAGCTTCTTATTAATCTCTAGGGATTAAAGTTTTTTTTTTAATTTACTTTGGAAACCCCTAAACAGCCAATCACAGTGTTTGTGAATGGAGGATTATTGCCTTTATTGCCATTTTCAGTGATTGTGTATGGACCATTTTTAGGCCATGGAAATAACCTCAAAATGACAACCGTGCAAAAATATTTAATTTCGTGAAACACGAATAATAATTACGAATACGAATATATTTAATTATATTAAGGATAAATTCATTTTATTACGCATGGTGCAATTTAGTATTAAAATAGTTTTCAAGTTTGAACCTGTTGGCTAAATATGCAAGCATTTAAAGCGGCACTGTACAAAAAAAAAAAAAAGAAAAGAAAAAACCGCGGAACGAATTAGTACCCAATATACAATATCCCAGTATACAATAGTAGTCTTTGTTAGTACCTAAGAAACTTTCTTATAGGAGTTCTTGTCTAGCTGTCATTTTAAAAACATCTGTCTATTTATTAATTTTTTTGTAAATTACTTTATCGTTGATTTTGGTTCGCAAATCCAGGGCAACTTTGTGAAGTAACCTCCAACACTGACGAAGAATATGCATCAAATAAAATATCAGTGAAAAGTTGATTCTGAATGAGCAAGCGGTCAAGAACACTCCAAGCCAATAAGCCATTGAAGTGGATGCCCGCCATCTTCAATGGTGTGCCGACTGGGACGGGAAGACGCCGACGACAACGACGATTCACCGTACAATTGCTTATAGGTATATACTTGACATTGGCAAAATTACATAACTTGTAGACGCCATTAAAATAAATAAATAATAAAATAATAACTTTCTTATAATCAATATTGTAGTTTTGTAAAGAACGTAGTCAGTGCCGGATTGAGCAAGCACGGGGTCCGTAGCAAATTCTATAAAGAGACCCCGGTTCGCTTTAGGTTACAGGTTGTGGCGGGCTCTTTTCCGCAACAAGGCGACTTAGATATGCGCCTATTTTGTGTGGTTTGTTTTAGGTTATTCTGCTGGAGAATATCGACTGGATTATTCATCCTATCGTCAACCCTGATGGATATGAGTACACGCATACTGATGTAAGTACTAAAACAGGAGAATAGCGGCCTTTACACGTAAAGATCGTACCGCGGGAAACGCCACGCGCCATTCCAATCTTCGCTCCGAACTGTACATTTTTACTATTTTACTATTACAGTTGCATTTACACGTACGGTTCGGCAAGAAGATTGGAATGGCGCGTAGCGTTTCCCGCGGTCCGAACTCTACGTGTAAAGGCCGCTCCGCTTTTTTAGAGTTTAGACGTGGGTGCGCGGGGCCACCCAATGAGCGGGGCCCGTAGCATTTGCTACTCTCGCTACGTGGGTAATCCGGCAGTGAACATCGTTTTTTTTCCTCGCATTCAAAGTGAAAAGTAGAGTGTTTAACGCGAGACTAAACAACCATAATGATACTCGAACTATAGCCACTCTCGCTCGCTCGCTCGCCGCGTGGCTAAATATCTCTTGTCATTATGGCTTGTTTTAGTCCCTTGTTGAACAATCTACTATTTTCTACATCAAATAAACCCAATTCTATAATTATCCGTCACAATTTTTCTTAGGCCAAATCTTCTATGGAGACATTGACTTTTTGACTATTTAAACAAACAAACAAATGAATAAATATCAGGGGACAATGTCACACCAATTGACCGAGTCCCAAACTAAGCTCTAGGCTTGTACTATGGGTACTAGACAACGATATAAATACTTATAAAGAGAAATACATACTTAAATACATAGAAAACATCCATGACTCAGGAACAAATGCTCGCGCTCATCACACAAATATCTGCCCTAACCGGGATTTGAACCCAGGACCGCTAGCTTCGTAGGCAGGGTCACTACCAACTAGGCCAGCGCGTCGTCGTTCGTATTTATCTCTGAATTGAAGTTTTTCCAAAAGCTATGTTATGCTAGAGCTATTTTTAGGGTTCCGTAACTGAAGGGATTCGTACGGGACCCTATTAATATCCCTACGGTGCCCGTCCGTCCGCCCGTCCTAACTTTAATAGTACATTACTACAGAGGCCGGGAAGTAGGGGGTTGCCGGCCAAGTTTATATAGACGGATAGTTACGAGGCTGGAAACCCCTTTTCATGGCGAGGTATGTATAGTGCTTTTCTCAAACATATAATTCATTTAAAAAAAAATGCAATGTCAAATACTAGGAATGCATAAACATTAAAAGTAACCTACAGTGCTCAGTCACCCGCGCTGTGTCGGGCGAGCCGCTGCACCGTGCTACATCGCCTGCGATCTAAGTTGCGCTACGCACCCCTAATTACCTCTGCCCTCCTGGTACCTGGTGCCTTTATTTAAACATACAAACGCTTTGGTTGGATGCACGGCTTAGTATATTAAAAAAAACAGCTATTTAGCCTGTTCATAAAGACAGCCGCCATGTTTACATTAAAATTAAAAAAAAAACTTCCCGGCCTAGGCCTAGGCCTAGGCCTTCAATTTTGTTTGAAATTCCTTTACAGTTCTCTCGAGGTGTTCCGCCCGCAACGTGATACTTTGAGGCCTAAAATAACTAACATAAAGCCAACATTGCATTGCATGTTTGAGAAAAGATCTTATTTTGAACTGTGACAGATTGGTGCATGCGCTACGATATGGGACTTTTTAAAAAGGGTATCATTAAATTTCTTCGAGACCGGCAACGCATTGGTGACGCCTCCGGCGGTCCAAATGTCCATAGGCGGCGTTGACCACTTTCCATTAGGGGCACGTTTTATAAAGCTACAAGTTACCTACAATTTTACAGTTCTGAACTGGAACATTGCTCAAATGGCTGGTCGTCATTGGTCGAGGTTGTGTCAAATGGAAACTTGTAACCTGTAAATTGTAATTTGTAGCTTTATAAAACAGGCCCCAGGTGGGCTGTCAAACAGGCAAACAGCCCAAAATACCCTTCAAATAATTTTCCTTAAAACATTAGTTACACAACAGAGCCATAGATGGGGCTAGTGGTCCTGACTTCTTGACATTAAAGTGAACTTATAGAATACTAGCTTCTGCCCGCGACTTCGTCCCCGTGGAATAGTTACTTTGGGCTAACGCTAACTTTAACCCGCGACTTTGTTAACGTAGATGGTTGAAACATTCTTCATTGGTGCTCCGCTCCTATTGGTCTTAGCGTGATGATATATAGCCTATAGCCTTCCCCGATAAATGGGCTATCTAACACTGAAAGAATTTTTCAAATCGGACCAGTAGTTCCTGAGATTAGCGCGTTCAAGCAAACAAACTCTTCAGCTTTATAATATCAGTATAGATTTGCCGTAAAGATGCTTTGGCATTTTGCATCGATATAAATCTTTAATAAGCGTACTTAAATAACTACATCTTTTTTAAATTTGTTAATTTTTTTTTCAGGACCCACTGACATTTTGCTATAAGTGTGATGCGCCTTTATAATTTACCCTTTAAGTACTCTTCAAAGCTGTATACTACTCATCGATAATACACTTTCTTTGGTATTTTTTTATAAAATAAATGTGTAAAAAAACAAAAACCCGCCTTCAAAAATGCAAAAAATAACTTCTTTTAAAATGGTACGTCACTCCAACTGAAGTCGGCTTTTGGTTTTAAATATTGTGGGAAAGAAGTTATTTTTTACATTTTTGAAGGCGGGTTTTTGTTTTTTTAAACATTTATTTTATTTTATACTTTTTAGTGATCCTATTTATGCTGTTACGTAGCTCCACTTCTAAATATTAATGAGAAACTATAGAACATTTCAAGCTCGCCGCAGACAACGCCGCGGGAATGTCATAGTCATATTTAAACCTAAATGTGCTTCGTCATAGTAGCTCAACTACCTTTATCGAAATATCTTATCGCCACCCTTGAAATAGGTACCGTTAAGGAGTTCCGGTGGCCATCTGTGGTCTTCATCATCAGTTCCACTTCACCATATACGAGGGGCGTTCAATATATTCGTGGTACTGATATGTTACAACCTCTTTTAGTAAACATTTTATTACTGGCCAGTAAGTGTCATTAACAGTGATTAAAAATCAATAGATATGGAGGCAAAACTTTCATTTGTTTTTCTGCAACTGCCGAAGAAACGTCATCACTATGAATGATTTTACGATGTTAGAAAAATTAGAGCACAGAGCCGTAATAAAGTTCTTAACAAAACAAGGAAAAAGTCAAAAAACTATAAAAGAAGAAATGGATACAGTTTATCGCGAGTCTGCTCCTTCGTTATCGATGATTCAAAAGTGGTCTAGTGAGTTTAAACGAGGACGGACAAGCATTGAAGATGACCCTCGACCGGGCCGGCCTGTTTATGCCACTTCTCAAGAAAATGTCGAAAAAGTGGAAAACATTATATTAGAGGATGGTCGGGTCAAAGTAAAATCGATTGCTGAGAGAACCAACCTTTCTGTAGGTACCATACACACTATCATTCATGATCAACTGAACATGTCAAAAGTTAGTGCGAGATGGGTGCCGCGAATGTTGACGCCACATCAGAAACAAACGCGAGTTGCATGCTGTTCAGAGTTTATAAAGCTGTGTGGGGAAAATCCAGATGAGATTATTAAAAGGATTGTTACCGGAGATGAAACCTGGGTTCATCACTATGACCCAGAGAGTAAGCAAGAATCAATGCAGTGGCATGTTAGAGGTACAGCCCATCCCAAAAAGTTCAAGGTCGTCCCTTCAGCTGGCAAGGTCATGGCTACAATATTTTGGGATTATAAAGGCATATTGCTCATTGACTACAAAAATAAGGGTGTTAATATAACTGGAGCGTACTATTCTAATATTTTACAACAGCTGCGGGAAGCAATAAAAGAAAAAAGGAGAGGAAAGCTGGCCAAAGGTGTTCTGCTTCTCCACGACAATGCCCCCGTCCACAGTGCTCAAATTGCCACAGCTACTGCTAGTGACTGTGGGTTTAAAACTATCAGTCACCCACCATATAGCCCAGATCTGGCTCCAAGCGACTACTTCTTATTTCCCAATCTTAAAAAAGATCTGCGCGGAAAGCGGTATAGTGACGATGAAGCGTTGAAGGTAGCGGTGAATGAACATTTTGACAGCCAGAATGAAAATTATTTTTATGACGGGTTAAGAAAAATAATTGACCGATCTACCAAATGCATCGAAATAAGAGGCGAATATATTGAAAAATAAAAATATTATTACATCGAAAACTTTTTTTTTTCTTACCTGTACCACGAATATATTGAACACCCCTCGTAGTACTTTTCAAAAGCAAATGCATGAGTTACAGTCAAAAATACCAAAATCGCTATAGGTGTGCCTATAATATTTGAGGAGTTCTCTTGATTTCTCCATGATCCCATCATCAGATCCTGACGTGGTGACAATGGGACCAACTAGAAAGTATACCCATTCGAACAACGAAAAAATTTTTCAAATCGGTCTTCGAGTAATCGGGGAACATACATAAAAAAAAACCCCGACGAATTGAGAACCTCCTCCTTTTTTTGAAGTCGGTTAAAAATATGAGTAATATAACAAAACACGTGCGCTTTTTTCATGTTCTCAAACATATTATAATCAAAAAAAGTAGGAAAATATCTTTTTTTTTAATTCTCTATAGAAGTTAGAGGGTTTAATCACTTTTCAGTACTTTGGAGGTCAATTTCTCCGAACCGGTTGAGGTTGGGCAGCTAAAAAATAAATACGTGTCTGTTATTTTAGACTACTCTCTAACATACATCAAAATAAACCAAACCGAAGCAGGACAGTTGGGTACCTTTCCTTGTTCGTTTGGGACTAGGTCAACTTGTGTGAGATTGTCTAATTTTAATAAATTATGTCTTCTGCTCGGATGTAGTCTTGTAGTAGGGGATCCGAATAGAAGACGATCTTCGTGACCGGGCTGTGTATTAGATAAAAAGAATTATATATCAAATTTAATATGCTAAGTAATATAGGGCGAATAGGTTGACTGAAAAAATTCAGTCCGGTCCTTATATGATTAAAATAATAATTGATGAACTTTTTTTTAATTTCTATTGCTTTTTAAATAGACCAATTACATACTAATCGAAAGCATGACGCCTATAGAAATGCAAACGTTAGGTTGACTATTTTTTCCCGTCATAACTATTGGGTAGGTAGGTAAGTCGGTACTAATAATTTGCACTAAACCTAACGTTTGCATATTCCAAAGGCTTCATTCTTTCGATTAGTATGTAATTGATAAATTTAACAAGCAATATAGCACTTAAAAAAAAAAGTTCATTTTCAGTTTTTTTTTAAATTATAATTATAAGGACTCGACTGAAATTTTTCAGTCAACCTATTCGCCATATATTACTTAGCATATTAAATTTGATATAAAATACTTTTTATCGAATTAACAGCCCCGTGAAGGTCGTCTCCTATTCGGATCTTAGACCATAATAAAGTGCATCAAACTGCATCAGCCAATAATGATCCACAATATTGACCTCTGCATGATAGTCGTTACGATTCATGTTGGAACAAAAAAAAACACGTAGTCTCTTTTTGTGCTAAAAAATATACAAAAATTTAACATCGCTCTTGACCAAATAAGTCATAACGTTGTATGTTTTAAACGGGTATTAAAATTTTAGTTTTATTACTCCTTATGTTGGCAACATCGTTTTTCGTTTGCGGAAAACATAAAAAACCGGGCAAGAGCATGTCTGACCATGCTCAGTGTAGGGTTCCAAAGCCGTTAATATACAAAAACTATCTCAATAACTCTATGAAAAGCAAGCTTTAAAAACCCGACTGCATTTTTTATACTGTCGTCGATGTACCTACATATGTTAATAATTGTCATTTGGCCATTGTTGTTATTTCAATTTTAACAGTTTAGGTATCCTATGTCACTCTCGCTGCGAAGACGAATCCAATGATACCTCATTTGTCAAAATCGGCCAAGCCGTTTTTGCTGTAGCGGGGAACATAGAACTGGACATATATGACGGTGAAAAACATAACCCTCCTTTTGGGCTCCGCCGCAGTCGGGTAAAAAACCACATGAAGTAATTCTCTATTTAAAGTTATTTGGTGCTGTCTTAGGTCATTTCAGTAGGTATAAACACGTTAGTCGCCTGTATCTCAGGAACCAATCAAGTCTACTTAGTCGTCATAGTTTTCCTGTAAAATTCGTTATATGTGCTTTCATTTAAGATATTTTTCTGATTTTTAGTATTTGTAGTTTTGGCTGTAGGGTGGGGGGGGGGGACACTTGACTCTAACAAAAATTCGCGCTTTAAAGCTTAATATTTCATAAACGGATCACTTAATCGAAAAATTGTTTTTACATACCCGCAATATTTTTGAAAGAACTATCCAACGACATCCCACTCTATGGGGTAGACGAGAAAAAAAATACATCCCCAAGTAACGTGTAGGGAAGGAACAGTAAAAAAAAATGTTACTCAAGATTTTATTTTACCACTTTGTTTTGTTGGCGTGACTAATATGTATATTCATGCCAAATTACAGCTTTCTAGGACTAAGAGCTAGGCTGCGGACGGACAGATGGACGGACGGACATGGCGAAACTATAAGGGTTCCTAGTTTGACTACGGAACCCTAAAAAGACATTGATTTGTTTTATAGAAAACCAATTCGACCGGACCACCTACTCGTAGGGAACTATGTTAAAGTCACATAGAACAAATTGCAAAAGAGTTCTTGTTTCAATTATTAAAAAACCATACAAAATGGAGTAACTTTTCTCTCCCCTTAAAGTCTTAAATCTAGCATAAAGACGTAGAACGACAGCGACGTAGACGTACAATTTCAAATATTAATTTATCCTAATAAGTATAAAAAATATAATTCCTTTTTTTTCTTTTTTTATACTTTGTGCTAAAATACAAGTGATAAACAGAATAAAATAATTGAAAACAGTTTTCATGGAAACATAAATAATGTTGTGATGCACGTGTGACTAATTAGGGTGCGACTTTTAAATAAATATCAGGGGACTTTCACACAAATTGACCTAATCCCAAACTAAGCTCTAGGCTTGTACTATGGGTACTAGACAACGAAAATCTTAGTTATAAAGACAGATACGTACTTATACACGTAGAAAACATCCAAAATATTGATGTTAAACGCTCAGGTGCTCTTTGTCCATATTCCCATTTCGTCCACATTCTCATCTCGGCCATATTTCCAACTCGTCCACATACCAATCCCGAATTGTCCACTTCCTGTCTCGTCCACATTCCCAACTCGTCCTCATTCCTAACTCGTCTACAACCTAACTTAGGACTGTAGGGCTGTTCGATATCAATTCGATCACTCAGTTGTTCACTAGTTGTTGGGAATGTGAACGAAATGGGAATGAAGACGAGATAAGAATGTGGACGAGATGGGAATGTGGACGACATAGGAAGGTGGCCGAGATGAGAATGTGGACGAGACGGGAATATGGACAAAGTGAACCTGAGCGTTAAAAAATGTACTAACCACCATTAAAAAGCGGTGTTCTACGCGGTATATCAACCACCACCACCGGTGGTTGTCCTTAAACTATTAAAATGAGCGTAGGGGCTTTCCATCTTGGCCCTCAGGGCCTGTTTTCTAGGTGGTAAAAACCATATCATCTTTGATCTGTTATGGTATTTTTTCTAACTCGGCCCCAGGGTACGGTTTTATAAAACTACAAATAACAATTTTACAGGTCTAAACTGGCAACATTGCTCAAATGGCTGATCGTCATTGGTCGAGGTTGTGTCGAATGAAAACTTGTAACCTGTAAATTGTAATTTGTAGCTATATAAAACGTGCCCCAGGTGGCCTGTGTGTTTGTGTGCTTTATTTATTATTAATCTCTCTATAATTTGCTGAACGAATTTACACCACGCAGTGATATAATTTATTTGTTTGCGTATTCCATACCCTAACAGCATGCTCATACGCAAATTCAATACCAACTGGCTACTTACGGAGTCAATTTCCTAAAGAAATAGAACATGTATTAAGTAAAATTCTGTGTGTTTTATTTTGAACCTTGTTGGATTGAGTTGAAGTTGAATATCGTTTTAATGAAAAGTGTACGTTATAGCGTTTTGTTTTTTAATGAAATATGCTTTAAGGGTTTAAAAAGGTCAGAAAGGTTAAGTTATTTGGTAATCAATAAACAAATCCATAGCTACTAATAAAATCCTACTAATATTTAGAGATGCGCAGAATATTCGTTTGGTATTCGGTATTCGGCGTATTCGGCATCTACGAATACGAATATCCGGTTCGGTAAACGTTAAACCGTATATAGTATTCGGTATTCGGCTATTCGGTAAAACCACTATGTGGTGCATCTCTAAATATTATAAATGCGAAAGTTTGTGTATTTGTTTGTTACTCCTTCCCGGTTCAACGGCTGGACGGATTTGGATGAAATTTGGAATAGAGATAGCTTATACCCTGGATTAACATGTTCTACATGTGCTACTTTTTATACCGGTTTTTTTTTAATTTCCCGAGCGAAAAACAATAATGGAAATCTACGCGGACGAAGTCGCGGGCAGAAGCTAGTAAAATTATAGATGTGTAAGTAACTCTTGTCTTGTCTGTTGGCTG
Organism: Acleris literana; assembly: GCA_946894065.1. Classification (NCBI taxonomy): domain Eukaryota; kingdom Metazoa; phylum Arthropoda; class Insecta; order Lepidoptera; family Tortricidae; genus Acleris; species Acleris literana. Next base: position 9,710,143 of record OX335697.1, on the reverse strand, counting down.
AACCGATTAAAAAATATTTTAGAGGTTGGTACTTATTTTTTAGCATTCCGTACCTCAAAAGGAGAAAACGGAACCCTTATAGGATCACTTTGTTGACCGTCTGTCTGTCCATCTGTCTGTCAAGACCCTTTATCTCGGGAACGCGTGAAGGTATCGAGTTGAAATTAAAACTATATACTCAGGTCTACAATTCCTTGAAGCTCTGAAAAAATCAAACTTCTAAGTTAACGTAAAAAAAAATACGGCCGTTTTTGCCGCAAAAAACGTATATGTCGACACTCAAGTGAATCAATATTTATATTATAGGGTAGGTATTATCCGTTGACCTAGAACTATGAAATTTTGCAAGTGATCCCGTCTTATACTACAATAATAGGGAAAAATCAGAAAACCCAACATTATAAATTAAATCACAAAAAAACAGGGTCTTTATGCAAGGAACGGCGGCGGTGCAAATATTGAATTGAGTTAACCGTGTCATTGTGCGGAACCCTCGGTGGGCGAGTCTGACTCGCCTTGTCCGGTTTTTTATGTTTGGTTTTTTAAATATCCAACGCAGCTTGAACTGAGTTCAAAACAAACCCGAAAACAAATGTAGCTCCCAAATAAAATGTGTCCAACCACCATACTTCATCTTAAACATTCAAGATAATATCAAACAGATTTTTTTATTAATAAAAATAGATTTTTATCACAAAGGACACCCGGATGTCAAAGAAATTTCTTAAACCTACAAAAAAAGGACCAAGGCATCAAAGTAAACATCCAAAAAGTCGAACATCTTAGTAATATCATTTTTAAATTCTTTATGATCGCTCGCAAAGACAGCTCTCATAACTGGCCGGTAAGAAAAAAACAAATCCGTGCTCGCCTCTCGCTTTGCCCGATCGTTTAAGAAAGGGATAGGGGACACCGATCGTTTTATCTGAACGCAAGAGAAACAAAACAGCCGCGTTTTTTTTTATTTTGAACTTAAAAATGTGTTCTTTTTTTAAATAAAGCCGCGTCGCACGCAGGGAGACAAATGTGAGCCATTCGTTTTGTGCATGTATTTAGATGTTCGAAATTCGAAATCCTTTGGAGGTATTTCTGGGCGCGAGCGCGTTGGTGAACAAAATTGAATTAACAAAAACGCCTTTGAAGTTACTTTATGTAAATAAATGTGCTGGATATTTTGTTACGGATTTGTTCAGTACCAAAGACTAAAGTATAATTATTAATTGTTTGATGATCAGTAAAACGTCTTGACGAAGCCTGTTTTTGCTGATCTGATATAATTATGTTAATGTGTTATTTTCGTGATAAATGATTTAAGACACTGTTTGATAAACAAGCGGAGTTTTTTTTTAAATTAAATGTTACAACGATAACTTGCATGAAGACTAATATGAAATATTGAATAAGGACGTCACAATATATTATCATCAGATAGTGCACTCTTTATGGATTTTATTGATAAAAAGAAACTTGAAATAAATCATAAATTAATTCTATTTTTTTTATGGCAAATGCAAACGAGTCCAAAAGCCATCAGATGGTAAATAAGATCAAAGACCCATAAATATTTGCAATCTCAAGTCTACAATCTCAAGAATGCAATCCTGAGGGCCGTATTAAGAAACTCGTCACTCATCTTGACTAAGGGCAGTGTTAATAAACTGATTTTAGCTAAAATACCCGTCTAAAGATAGGTCAAAGTAAACGACGTCATAATAAAACTGTAATTTTCGACATTACTTGAGACTTTTAATCTTGAGACTAATAATTTAATACGGTTTTGAGACTATAAATATTAACCCATAGTACGGTCACGGACTTTAATTGATGAACCACTATAGAATCTTGTCGCATAAAACCATCACCAAGGAAATTATTAAATCAAAATAAATTAATAAATAGAATACAAGTTCCAAAGACGTCAAAAATATTTACACGCCATGGCCGTCGTACACAGGCTGATCGGTAATGTGACGCATGTTTGAGGAGCATAATTATATGTGATTAGTACAGTGGACCTGACAAAATAATAGTTTTTTATGCAACTGTTGCATAATGGGAGGCCTTAAAATACGAGTGTGGTTTTATGAAACGAGCGTCAGCGAGTTTCGTAATAGGATCACATGAGTGTTTCAAGGCATAATTAATTATGTATAGTTGCATTCACTACTTTATCTCAACACATATTATAAGTACTCTAACTAAGATGGGTTCAAAGGCCGACGACTTGACGCCAAAAATGGCGGCAAAACAAACTTGTGTGTCAATGTCGCGAATATGAATGATTTTTAAAAATCATAGAAAAACGAATTAAGTCTCCATTCTCATGTTATTCGACATCAAATGTCGTGCGGTTTATATTAAAAAAACATACTGAATTGACGTTTCGTATCGATAACTGTTTTAAAATATAATAATATATAAAATTAATATATAATAATATTGGATACTAGAACAGAGACCCTTTTGTGTTTTGTCAGCTGTTCCAAAGGGCATTGGGAAAATTTGTTTGAAAAATATTGTCTTTTTTTTTTCAGCGGTCACGTATGTTTTTTACATAGTTATTTAGAGGACCTCTAAATACATATAGATATATATAATTTATGGCGTTAAATAATATCGGAGCGGAGATTTTAAAGATTTAAGTATTCAGTTCTTAGTACAAAAGTACGCCCAAGTATGAATATTTAAATATCTCGGCTCCGATGCACATTACATAACAAAATATGTTTATTTTTAATAATTCTACCATAATTTACCACTTTTACGAATGGCCGCTCACCTTGAAAATGTATGAATTTTACAAATGACAACGCTTTTACCCAAACCCCTTTAAACTCATAACCTTACAGAAATCGATGCTGTAATAACATTACAGTACAGATTTTACCTACAACCACAGACAAGAAACTTCTCATAGTAATATTGGTTGTAATAATGCTGGTCATTTCCTACGGTTTCAGAACGCATAATACTGCCGTCCTTAGAAAAAAGGGCGTATGTCTCATAGAACCGCGTACTTATAACGCATGCGCAATTTGATGCTCAAAGTAAATTCAACCCTCCTTCTTAAGAAATAAGGTCACTTACCTTATTTCTTAAGATGGAGGGTTGAATTTACTTTAAGCATCAAATTGCGCATGCGTCCTTTTTATTCAGGAAGGCAGAATAGAGGACTTATGAACATGAGTGTTGTAATGCTAATTACGCAGAGTCTCGTCCAATACTTTATCTACACACATATTAGTCTAAGATGGGTTCAGAAGCCGAACGGCAAATGACCAGTATTACCTTACCTGTGGTAGTAGGTGACAGCGATGACAGCTGTAACGCAATTTTGCAATTACGTTATCGAATATTGTAAGGTAATGAGATCCAAATTTGGAACATCTTCCAAAATTAACAGCTGTCGCTGTCACCTACTTCCACAGGTAATGCTGGTCATTACCTACGGGTTTTGAACGCATACTAGAAGACTTGTGATATGTGTGTAGATAAAATAACTGTATTTAAATTTCCTGTGCAATTCTTGAAAGTTAAGAATTATTAACTAAGTTACTAAAAATTTTTGGTTCCATGATTTAATTACTGCTTAATCATTTGCAATATTCATGACCGCTTCTGTTTTTATACTTCACTAGTGACCCGCCCTCGCTTCGCTCCGGTTTATGTGAGTTTTCTGTAACACCCGTAGATAATCCAGAATGTATTATACATAAAAACCTTCCTCTTGAATCACTCTATCTATTAAACAAAACCGCATCAAAATCCGTTGCGCAGTTTTAAAGATCTAAGCATACATAGGGACAGACAGACAGCGGGAAGCGACTTTGTTTTATACTACGTAGTGATTCTACACCTGATAAACTAAGAGAGATTTTCGAGTGCCATATTTTTCGAAAATTATGTTTATCTACACACATATCATAAGTCCTCTATTATCCGTTCAGGACCCGTAGGCAATGACCAGCATTACCTGTGGTAGTAGGTGACAGCGATGACAGCTGTTAATTTTGGAAGATGTTCCAAATTTGGATCTCATTACCTTACAATATTCGCTAACGTAATTTCAAAATTACTTTACAGCTGTCATCGCTGTCACCTACTACCACAGGTAAGGTAATGCTGGTCATTTGCCTTTCGGCTTCTGAACCCATCTTAGAGTACCTACTTATAATATGTGTGTAGATAAAGTATTGTACGAGACTCTGCGTAATTAGCATTACGCGACCGTCACGTAAACTACTATTATTAAATCAGAATTTCAAATTTCGTTGAAATTATAATTAAAAACAATATTTTTAGATACAAATGAGCTCGACTTGGCGCCCTAAAAGGATCATATCGGCGAAAAACGCAACACAGTATTAGAATATTTCTCGCTAAGCTAGTCGTGGATTTTGTCGTAGAAGCCCAAGATACGATAATTGTAATAAATACTTCTGAAAATAATAAATTTGCAGCCAGAAGATCTAAAACTAAAGATAATAATTTTCCTTAAAACATTAGTTACACAACAGAGCCATAGATGGCGCTAGTGGTCCTGATTTCTTAACATTAAAATGAACTTATAGAATATTTGGCGTCAAGATGCTTTGGCATTTTGCATCGATAGATCTTTAATAAGCGTACTTAAATAACTATATCTTTTATAAATTTGGGTAATTATTTTTTCAGGACCCACTGACACTTTTAGCTATAAGTGTGATGCGCCTTTACAATTTACCCTTTATTAAAAAAATATATATAATGATAATATTTATTTGTACATGTAATTTTTATTTACATCCAACTAAGTACAGAATTCAACATTAATACAATTAAAAATTAAAACTAAACGTATTTAAATTAAAATTAAACTAAACTACTCAAATATTAAAGATATAAATAATAATCACCACTATAAAAAGAACACCCCCTCTAGCAGGTCCGCTCGCGGCATGGTCCCCATGACACTGGCTGCATTACCTCTCTGGATAGCTAGCCCAATCCTTTGGGAGAGGTAAGCACCAGCTCTAGGATCTCCGGAGGAGTCTATGAGCCGCGAGGACAGGGCCTTAATAAAGCTTTTCATATCATTTTAATATGTAATTGTATATGTACATCGTTATTTGTAAGTAGACGACTGAGACGATATGACGACTCTATATTTTAAATATCGTCAGTTGTCCGTCCGACGATCGTAAAAAAGTTATTATGCGGGCAATGTGGGCTTCTAACTCGCAACCACATGTGGGATTGCGGTCACTTGTACTTTAACACTTTTGCAAATGTACAGACACTAGCTTTTGCGCGCGACTGCGTCTGCGCAGAAATCGTTTGTTCGTATTCCCTCGGGAACTGTCCAATTTTCCAGGATAAACCATAGCCTTTGTGATATTCCAGACTATATGTATATCTGTGCCAAATTTCATCCAGATCCGTTCAGCCGTTCTGGCGTGATTGAGTAACAAACATTCAAACTTTCGAATTATAATATTACTAGCCCGCGACTTCGTCCGCGTGATTTCGATTAGGATGAAAAGCCTGTGTTAATCCAGGGTATAAGCTATCTCCATTCCAAATTTTATCCAAACCCGTCCAGCCGTTGCAGCGTAAAGGAGTAACAAACTAACACACAGACACACACACAAACTTTCAATAATAATAGTAGGATTAGCTGCTGAGACTTCGATAGTCGTTATTCCCTCGGGAACTTTGAAAAATTTCGGGATGAATAGTAGGCTATGTGTTAAGCCAGGGTATTATCTATCTCCGTTTCAAATTTCATCCAAATCCGTCCAGCCGTTGCGACGTGAAAGAGCAACAAATATCCATACATCCACACATACAAAGTTTCGCGTTTATAATACTGCCCTCCTTAGAAAAAAGGGCGTATTTCTCGTAGAACCGCGTAAGTATTAGTGACCTTATTCCTTAAGATGGAGGGTTAAATTTACTTTGACTATCAAATTGCATATGCGTCCTTTTTATTTAGGAGGGCAGAATATTAGTAAGGATTTTTTTAAAACGGTACTTAGTAGGAGCTAGAGTAAAACATCAAATTTTTGATTACATACATACATATAAACCCTAATTTTACTCGATTGAAAGAGCCTTATATTTAGGCCCTATAGTAACGGTTTTAGTGGTGGTAGGATCTTGTGCAGGGTCCGTTCGGGTCGCTACTCGCTACCACCATCTTATCCATTAAACCGCCGCCAAGCAGTAGTGTTCGCATTGCTGTGTTCCGGTGTGGGGATAACACAACCGGTGACATTACTAGCGTAGAGGCATTCCATCTTAGTGCTCGGGGTTGGCAACGCGTTTCAAGTCTTAGGATTGCAGTTTTGAGATTGTAGTCTTGAGATTTCAAATGTCTATGGGTCTCAGATCCCACTTACCCCGCCTGAGTGCTCGCGTGCCTTCTCCTTGCCATAAAAAAAAAACGGTATTTTTAAATAAAGAAACACCCAGAAAGACATATTTGCCGTTATCAAGGATCAAACCTGAGACCTTACAATAAACTTTTATTACACCAGTATTTGTTGTCATAATAATTTTTGTAGCGTTAACTGAATCATAAAGTAAGTGAGGTTTTTCATTATACTGTTTCAAATAACAGTTAAATTGTTTACTAATATTAAACAGAGCAGTAACAAAGGTTCAAAATGGCCGCCATAAATATCTACCCCTATTTTATTAGTAGTCATTTTGCTATGTTCGAAATAACGGTGATACAAATATTTGAATTCAATTGTTTTTGTAAACAAATGCTTTAACGGCATTTGAAAAAAGAAATGCCGTTACATTTTTTATTTTAAACCTTGAAGTGTTGTAATGAGGTTTAAAATTGATAGTATTTAAACGACCATAGACTATCGCTTTAACGGAAGTAAACAGACTTAATTTAATAGAAATGCATTGGAATTTTAACTTTGGCAGATAGAGATAAGGTTTAAAATTCATTAAATGAAAATTTGACATACGTTGTTTTGTTTGTTGTAAAGTTTTAGTAAAAAAAAGTGACTCACGGCAAAAGGAAACAGGGTTTGTATGACAAATTTGTTTGAATATTCAAAGTTCAGTTTTTACCTGAAATGTTTGACGTAGTTTTGAACTGATAAAATATACAGTTGCACAAATATGGTGCTGTTATTTTTCACTCACGACAAAGAGGAGCATTATAATTATATAGTGTGTATTTATATGTGTGTTTGTGGCACCGCTCTCAAACGGATGAACCGATTTGAATGCGGTTTTTTAAATAAATTCAATTATGATGGTTCTTAGCTAGGTGTCATGGATGTCCAGCCGTTTAAGAGATATTAGATCAGAAAGAGATCCCTATTACAGCGAGAGTTTTTAACCTAGTATTATAAATGCGAAAGTTTGGCTGAACGGATTTGGATAAAACTTTAAATGGAGACAGCTTATATATAGGTACCCTGAATTAAAACAAAAGATACTTTTCATTCCGTAAAATTTAAAAGTTCAGGGAAGTTTGATGACGCGCTGGCCTAGTTGGTAGTGGCCTACGAAGCTAGCGGTCCTGGGTTCAAATCCCGGTAACGGCAGATATTTGTGTGATGGGCGCGAATATTTGTTTCTGTGTCGTGGATGTTTTCTATGTATTTAAGTATATATTTCTCTATATAAGTATTTATCTCGTTGTCTAGTACCCATAGTACAAGCCTAGAGCTTAGTTTGGGACTAGGTCAATTGGTGTAACACTGTCCCATCATATCTGATGATCTTAGGATTGCAGTCTTGAGTTTACCTTGCCTTCTACTAGTCTGCCCCATAAAAAAACCATACATGAAGCAAAAATCTATATTCAAAAAAGTCTATTCACTACCCAACCCATAATGGAGGCACACAGTTAGGGTTGTCAAATGTTACTTAGTAAACTTTTAATCTAGGGTTGTCACAAAGCCAATATTTCTACCGCTGCGTATGCGCCAGAACATGTGTCGCGGACAAGCGGGTCATTAAGGGCCGCCTGCGCATACCGGCCACGGAATGTCTACATCGGGCCCTTAAGGGGACGTGCGTTTACAGACACACAATGACTAAATGAAAAGCAAGCTTTAAAAAACCGACTGCATTTTTTACGTTTTCGTCGATGTAAAGCGGGAACGGGAATAATTAAGCCACTTGCTACTCGTCGTAATTTAGCCGAGTAATACATACTGGATAACGGCCAAAATACGAACTGTGGCCAGACCTTTATAACGTTATGAATAATATCGTTACCATTTATTAACGTTAACGTTATATTTCGTTAGTGCTAAGAATTTGGTTTAAATATATCGATATTTTTTCATTTTTGAAGGTTTGAAGGTTATTCGTTCAAGATAACGTTATGGAAGATAACGTTACACGAAAATAACGGTTATTAAAGGTCTGACTGTGAAAAGTGGCTCAATAATCCCGTGTGGCGACTGTACGTATGTTAGTACCAATTTCACCACTAGATGTTTTTTTTATGGCAAGGAGAAGGCACGCGAGCACTCAGGCCACCTGATGGTAAGTGGGATCTGAGACCCATAGACATTTGATACCTCAAGACTACAATCTCAAAACTGCAATCCTAAGACTTCAAATGCGTCGCCAACCCCGAGGACCAAGATGGAATGCCTCTATGCTAGTAATTTCGCCGGTTGTCTTAAAATTAATCAATGTTAATCGACTGTTAGTTCATACATTTTGACAGCAGTTAGGCTGCGGCTCCTACGAGGTGGAGACGAGCAGAGCGCTGCGGAGCTGTGCCAATATTAACCAATAGAATCTAAACTAACGTGCGCAAGGCGAGCTCCACGTGACCGCATGCGCCTTCTATTGGTTAATATTGGCACAGCTCCGCACCGCTCCGCTCGTCTCCGCCTCAGTGGAGCCGCAGCCTTAACGCTCTAATCGTCTGTTAAGTGGTTAACATCGTTTGGTGAAATTGGTACTTAATAATTGACATTTTGCCATTGTTGTTATTTCAATTTTAACAGTTTCGGTATCCTATGTCTCCCGGGATGTTGAAAGGATTCTAACGATACCACACGCATCTAAATCGGCTCAGGCGTTTAGAAGTTATGGTAGAATAAAGAATCGTACATGGGTTTCGGGCGTTTCAACCGCCGTCATTGTTGTCTTCAATATGACGAAAATCGTGGTAACTACCAGCGACTTTTGATGTCAAAATCAGCGGACCCGGGGGTAGTATCCATTCCATTTAAAAAAACAAAAAAATATTGAGTTTATCTTAAATAATTTGGGCAGTCGTGTAAAAACAACAAAGCACTGAAACTATGAATCAATCTAATGTTTGTTAGGCTCGTATGTGTTGCTCGGAATTAGGTTTACCATCGGTCCGGATTAGTCCGGACATGTCCGCACTGTTAGACTCTAGTCCGGACTTTGTCCGGCTGTTTAATTTGAGCGGATATTTTTAATTAGATGGCCTACCATACCCCTGTAACTATGTGAGTAATGTTTCCATTTTGTGACTAAAAAGTCCGGACTTTTATCAAATGTCAGGCTTTTTACACGACTGCCCCAAAAAGGAGTGTAATGTTTTCAGGGTTCATGTTTGTATGTGTGTATGTGAGTTTCTTTATTCCACTATAACTTCTAAATCCCTTGACCGATTTAGATGTGTGAGGTATCGTTAGAATCCTTACGTCATCCCGGGTGACATAGGATACCTAAACTGTTAAAATTGAAATAACAACAATGGCAAAATGACAATTATTAATATATGTAGATATATCGACGACAGATAAAAAATGCAGTCGGGTTTTTAAAGCTTGATTATCATTGTCAGGACTGTTCAAGTTCCTAAATGGTAACCCTACTCGGAATCAAAATTAAATGCTTAAAAATATGTTAAAATAGCGGTCCTTCGCCTTAACTCCTATCTCTTTGTCCTGGGGCATGAGTCCGTCTGTCCGTCCGCCACCCCGGTAGCCAAAAAAACATGTCAGCTATGACTAACTATCGAGCGAGGTCAGTAGATTTAGAGGGAAAAAAGGTATTAGCTTTTCGATACCGTGTGCCTTTTAAAGATTTAAAAAATGCCGTTTTTTGTTTTTGTAATTATGGATTTATTTCAAAATGTGTTAAATATAGTACCAACTCATTTAAATAAAACTCCTGACAAAAAAAGGGTATAAGCAGTTCATAGTGTGAATATCACATTGGCAAAACATCATACTAGCAAAACATCATATACGAATAAAATCATACTAGCAACTCATCATAAGTATACGTATAACATCGTACAAGCAAAACACGATAGTCGCAAAACATGATATTTACAAATAGTCGGGTCTGGTTATAGAATTGTAGGTAGGTTTAGGTTAGGTTAGATCTACAGTAGGCCCGGAGGGCCAAACTACCCAGAAATCGGAGCTCCGCGGCAGCGACTGTCTAATTCATGTCTTAGGATTTTATGTATAGTAAAGTCTGTATTCTGTGCGAAGCGAAGGCGAGGCACTAGTTGAAAATTTAAAGTTGACTTCTCACGCCTACTGATGTGCCAAAGGAAACTTTCCAAAATTGCGGAACACTTCATGTAGGAAAATTTCGGGCACTTCTCACAATTTTGTATGGGTATTGAAACTTTCCGTTTCTTAAATTTAAATTTCCTATATTTCTAGTGAAAGTTTCCGGAAATTTCTTAGAACTTTTCCAACTTTTTGGATACTTTCCGCAACTTGCACATCAGTACTCACGCCATCTAGGGACCTAAAATACAAACTCTTCCCTTTCCATCCTCTACAATTCTGGGGTCAACTGGTGAAAAAGGGTATATCTCTCCTGAAGATCAAGTGAAAAGGGATTAAGTCTAGTATACTCCGTTCATGTATATACCCTTTTTACCCGACTACTGCAAAGCCGAAAAGGAGGGTTATGTGTTTGACCTATATATATGTCCGACTCTATGTCCCCTCGTAACTACTAAACGGCTAAACCGATTGTAATCAATTATACGTGGTTAGATTCGTCTCAACCACTAGAGTGTCAAAGGCTATATTAAAATTATTTAAATGTGTAATTGGCGAAATAAGAAGTATACACATGATAAGTAACAATACTAACAATACTTTGACGACATTATCCAAACAGCGGGTCTATATCGGTTGATCTAACTTGATTTTTGGTCTATTTTTGTTTCGCATAATATTTTTTTGCATATCAACGTTTCGTCTAATGATTTAAATGTCGAAAATTGTTTGATCGAAATTGTTTTGCATAATATTGTTTGGTCGAAAAATTGTTTAGTATAACATTTGTTTGGAATAACTTTTTTTTGTAGAATGATTTTTTGGTAAAACGTTGACCGTGAGGCGAAGTCGTCGGAGCTCCTATTCCGCGTAGTTGTGGCGCTTCGCGCCTTGACACAATTCTAACCTAACCTAACCTATAGATTAGTTGAGACCTAGGTGTTTTATACTGGGAGGGGCTTCGACCAAACAATATTATGGATTTAGCCTTTTAGTAATTAAAATTTTAGACAAAACAATTTAAGACCAAACGTGCTTTAGAACAAAAAATATGTATGTAAAAAAATCTTTATGCTAAAAAAGAAGTATGCCATTCAATATTACAGGAAACATTTTCGACCAAAAAATTTTAGCACATAAAAGTCAAAGGGCACCTCCAAACAGCATTGGGTTTTATTAAAGCTTGCTTTTGGTTACACTTGTTTATTACGAGTTATGTCGACTCGTACCCTTTTTCACTAGGACCTTTTTCACAAGAATTTAGTACTAACCCATACCCATTTAAATAACAAACCTTGTGTAATACTTTATATAAAAAGTAATATAATTCCCATTCATTTAGGTACTACGGAGCAGCAAGTCTCCAACTAATGAGTTTAAAAAAAAAGTCAACGACGCCGCACGGCGTCGAAATTGTAAGGAAATGAGACACGTTGGCTTTGAATATGCTAATTTATTTTGCACCAAAGTCATCAATCAATGCATTTCGCGGGCCATTGTCGACTTGGCTACATTGCTCTTGTAAACAACTGGATTTGACTCTTATAATCTAAGGTCTGTTCATTCTTACTTGTCTTATATAGTAAACAATTTTCTTACCTCAAAATGAACCTTTTTTGGCTAAAACAGCTCTTTTATCGTAAATAAAGCAAACTGAGTAAACATTTTGGACATCACTTGGCCAATCTATTGTCTGTGATTGCTTTATTTTGTTTAAAATAGCGGTTTTAGCCAAAGAAGGTTCATTTTGAGGTTAGAAAGTTGTTAACTATATAAGAATGAACGGTTACGTAGCAAAACATCTAAAATCAAATGTTATAAGTTCGGTTTTCATATGATCAAAATATATTTATTTATTTATTTATTTATTTATTTAAGGAGAACCAACAGCTTTAACAATTCCTATAGTTACTTAAATAGAGGTACAGAGCCAATTACAGGAACTCACAAATAGATATAAATTAGGAAATATACACCTTAGTGCCACTCACAACAGGGCCATACCCAAATAAACATTAAACAATAAAACAATGCACAATAAACAATAAAACACCTAAAAGAACTTAGCTCGCTTATCAGTTCACAACTTGAAAACCGCTCATTCAAAACACATTTTAGTTAATTTTCGCCTCACAGAAGGAATTACACAGTTAAATATATCAATATCAAGCTCTCTTGTCAAATTATTAATTCTTCGACTAGCACGGTTAAGAAAACTATTCTGTCTGTACTTGGACAGTGTACGCTTAAGAGCAATGGGAGGGAAGTGTCTTTTGGACCGAGAGGGAGTAACGAAGGATAGTTCCTGGAGCAATTCAGGACAGTCAATGGCGCCAGTTGTGATTTTAAGAAGGAAAATAGTGTCAGCTATATCACGACGCTTAATTAACGGGACCAGATATAAAGTTAAATTGCATAATGTACGCAATTAATAACATCTTATGTCATAATTTTAAAATTTCTACAATTTAAATTCATAACGTTTATAATCTATACTGCTCGCTATGTATAACGTTCAAAATACATAAAGTCAAATTATGTAAGGAACTTATTTCAGAAAAGAATAGTGTCATATTTTAATATGAGGTAGGTGTAGGTTATGTTAGTGCTTCAGCTGGCCCGAAGGGCCAAAAACCTCAGAAATAGGAGCTCTGTCGACTCAGTTAAATTTGGTATTGAAATAGAAATTTAACTAAAATTCATAAACATATTTGTGTTTCGAATATTTTACATCAACAACATTATTCATTCAGGCTTTCTACATTATATATGTGTACCAAGTTTATGTCAATTAATCGTATTAATTTTGTACTTCGATATAATATTCACTCGACCAGTCGTGTTGTATGTATTTCGAACGTTATAGATTATGCACATTATTCATTTAGGCTTTCGACATTCTAGACGTATGTGTATCAAATTTATAACATTTGATTTTAGAAGTTCTGCTACGTAACCGTTTATTTAATGGCTAGCACTCCTGTTAACGTGTATTTGGCCAATTTCAAGTTATTAATGGACTTATTATCATATTATATTACCTATAATAACATGGTCTTCTAGTGGTGGTAGATAGAACCTTGTGATGAGGGTCGCTACCACCATCTTGTCCCTCAACCCTAAGCTGCAATGTTTGCATTGTTTTGTAAGTCAAATACTATCAACTTAACTTTACTTTACTGCCTACGAAGCTAGCGGTCCTGGGTTCAAATCCCGGTAAGGGCAGATATTTGTGTGATGAGCGCGAATATTTGTTCCTGAGTCTTGGATGTTTTCTCTGCATTTAAGTATATATTTAGCTATCCAGAGAGGTAATGCAGCCAGTGTCATGGGGACCATGCAGCGAGCGGACCTGCTAGAGGGGGTGTTCTTTTTATAGTGGTGATTATTATTTATATCTTTAATATTTGAGTAGCTAAGTTTAATTTTAATTTAAATACGTTTAGTTTTAATTTTTAATTGTATTATTGTTGAATTCTGTAAATATTATGTCGATTAGTATATATTTCTCTATATAAGTATTTATATCGTTGTCTAGTACCCATAGTACAAGCCTAGAGCTTAGTTTGGGACTAGGTCAATTGTTGTGACATGGTCTCCTGATATTTCTTTATATTTCTCTTCTTTATTTACAGTGACATAAAGAAATGTTGCCATCCATTTTAACGTTGAATGGTGCATCCAGACATTTATAACAGATCAATGGCAGGTAATTACGAAAAATACAGCGGCCATTTTGTTATTTTGATGGAAACGTCACATCATTAATTATGTATTAACAAAAGATTATTAATATTAAAAATTTAATGGGAAATCCTCATTGTGCAATCTTTGAGGTTTTAAAAGGAATTGAAGCATTGATTTGATAAAAAAAAAACAAGTGGGAGGTACTTACAAAATAAAGGATTTGCATTCGTTGGAATTTTATTAACAAAAAAAACATACACTCACGCCTTTATTCCCAGAATGGGGTACAAAATTACCAATAATTATCAAAAACTATTTATATACACACATATCATAAGTCCTCTATTATGCGTTCAAAACCCGTAGGCAATGACCAGCATTACCTGTGGTAGTAGGTGACAGCGATGACAGCTGTTAATTTTGGAAGATGTTCCAAATTTGGATCTGATTACCTTACAATATTGTATATTCGATAACGTAATTTCATTGTCATCGCTGTCACCACTACCACAGATGCTGGTCATTTGCCTTTCGGCTTCTGAACCCATCTTAGAGTACTTATAATATGTGTGTTGATAAAGTATTGTACGCGACTCTGCGTAATTAGCATCACAACACTCTTATGATCTATTATGAAACTCGCCTTGCGGCTCGTTTCATAAACTACACTCATGTTGTAATGCCTGTCATTACGCAACCGTCACGTAAACTACTATAATCGTTGAAATAAGTATTTATAAAACGAAAAGAGGGAGACCCGAGAAGAAAACCCCCTTTATATTTTCATTTTCTTTAATAATTTTTTTGTTGTAAATCCGCCGTAATAACAAATTCTGAAAAAAAAGCCCGCTATCTATTACGGTTCAAAATATATAGCTTTTTAAAGTCAGGACGGACGGACGGACAGCGTAATCATATTAAAGGGGTCCCGTTGGGGTCCCTTCGGGTACAGAACCCTAAAAAGGAGGGCGAAAAGTCTCACGTAACAGATTTGCCAAAAGGTTTCATCGATTCGTCTGACACTTAGGTAATATATATACATACAGGGTGTCCCAGAAACCGACGTCAACCTTACTAGGGCTGACATAACAGCTAAAAAGCTATCGATTTATCCGCTAAGTATAGGTATGTTCAGTGATTTTTATTGGTTTCGGAGATATTGATCATTTTAATCTTTATTTTTGTAATTTTCCCGTCCATGTCACGAAAAGTCATTAATTTCATGTTTTATTTCATTTTTTAGTGGTGGTAGGCCTTGTGCAGGGTCCGTCCGGATCGCTACCACCATCTTATCCATTAATCCGCCAAGCAGTAGTGTTCGCATTGCTGTAGTGTTCCGGTGTGGGGATAGGACAACCGGTGAAATTACTAGCATAGAGGCATTCCATCTTAGTCCTCAGGGTTGGCAACGCATTTGAGGTCTTAGGATTGCAGTTTTGAGATTGTAGTCTTGAGATTTCAAATGTCTATGGGTCTCAGATCCCACCTACCATCAGGTGGCCTGAGTGCTCGCGTGCCTTCTCCTAGCCATAAAAAAAAAGTTTTTAGTGGTATCTTACATAATTAGAATGATTACGAATCAGCGAAGTTTTATAACCTATTTGGCCGTTTAAAAAAAAAAAACACCTAAGGTTGTTTTTCCATGAAAACTGATAAGCAAATACTGGAACACCTAGTATGGAGAAACAAACTTTATACATACATACATAATCTCACGCCTACGTTCCCAGAGTGGGGTAGGCAGCGCTACAGAATTACAAACATCTCTAAAAACTTGTTGATAATTCTATAACCACAATTTGCACAATTAGGCTAAGATGTTTACCAGCGTATTAGTGACAGGTTGCAAGCCCATCGCCTAACAGTACTACAAGCCTTTATTCCCTTAGTCGTCTCTTACGACATCCATGGGAAGACATGGAGTGGCGCTATTCTAACTCGGCAACCACACGAGGCACAAACTTTATGTGATTACTTATTGTATAAGTGAATAAATAAATAAAGAATATAAAAAACTGGATTTCCAGATCGTGTACCTACCCTTATCTCAATACGTTAGTTAGTTTAGGAGTAATTAAAATATAATGATACTCGCAAAGAACACTTTGGATACGGTTTTTATTAGAATTTCGACTTTAAAGACTTAACCTCCAGAGGCTCCTTGTACTAAAAACAGTACATAATACGGCCGTTAAAATGAAGATCTAGTGCAAAGGAAGCAAAGTAGAATTACTTTTGTTTTTATGGCTCATGATCAAATTAGAAAATTGTCTTTATTTCATTCACTAAAGATGCATATTCCATTGACAAATTTCGTTATCGGTGATCCTTAGGAGGTTGATATGATTAGTTCCCAACCGCGCGCTAGATGGCGCTACTAGTACTTGAGCTGGCGGAGGCGTTGTGTTCCCAAGGAAATATAAGACTGTGGATAAAGGCCCGGATACTATACAGTCTGGAGTTCTGGACCTTACTGACCAGACCTTTAATAACCGTTTTTTTCGTGTAACGTTATCTTTCATAACGTTATCTTAAACGGGAGCGCCAAAGTTCAACTAAAATTGCAACTCCTATTATCGGAACTCCGAAAATGAATTTTTTATACCGCTGGAACCGTAAACTTTTCAGAAGTTCTGAAATATTCAATGTGTAGATAAGACTAGGTTAGGTTAGGTTTGATTTATAAAAATCCTGAAAATGTAACAGTTGCTGAAATAAATACGTTAGGAGTTGCGATAATTAGGACTTATGAGTCGTTATGAGTAAAAATAATTAGGTGAGCCAATATGGACCCATCTTAAACGAATAACGTTAAACTATAACGTTATTTGACGCCTTACCTGTAGCGGTATCCATTATAACGTTATCAAACAAATCGCTATACGTATAACGATACTTCGGTAAGCGCTATAATAACGTTAATAACCGTTTTTTTCTTGTAACGTAATTTTTATATCTGTGTTTATAATTTGCATTTTAAAATGCATTTTTTGTGATATAGCAAAGTATTTCAGCTGGCTATTTGAAAAGGGACGGAAAAAGTACGGAATATATGAACGGACATCGAAAGGACGTGGTTGCGATGTCTAAACGGACAAAAATCGTCCCTTCTGGGACGTCGGACAGTCACGCAAAATGCCTACCTAAGGAACAGCGCGTAATTCATAAGTTTCATAACGTTATTTAAGTGTAACGTTATTACGATTTCGTTACGGAATAGCGTAACGTTATGAAAAAATATCAATATATTTAAACAAAATTTTGAACACTAATTAAATATAACGTTATGATAACGATATTATTAATAACGTTATAAAGGTCTGCTGTCTACTGTCCCCTGTCCTTGACCTTTGTAAATCGGGCTTAATGTATGTGTACGTACAGTCAACAGCATATATAAGTGATCATTTATGTACCTTGTCGCTTTCAATAGTTTCACAATTTTGTATGACATTTCAAACACGACGTTAAAGTGCCATGGTACATAAATGATCACGTATTTATAATGTTGTCTGTACGTATGTCTGAAACATTCCCGAAGCAACCCTAGCCGAAGGTCACTCCGGTCACGGCGGCTACTTGGAAAGTCTATTAACGTCGTTGCGTCCTTAAACGCCTCTAAAAACTCTACTTTCGCACTTAACTCTTTTCCACGAGGTTAAGTCGCTTCCGCCTGCCTAACTTAACCTAATTAAACCCTGGCCCACTATAGAACAGCTTAGTGTCACAGTGACATTTGTAAAATATGTTATTACATATTATTATTTATTTATTTTAATTGCGTCTACAAGTTATGTAATTTTGCCAATGTCAAGTATATTAATAGCAATTGTACGGCGAATCGTCGTTGTCGTCGGCGTCTTCCAGTCCCAGCCGGCACACCATTGAAGATGGCGGGCATCCACTTCAATGGCTTATTGGCTTGGAGTGTTCTTGACCGCTTGCTCATTCAGAATCAACTTTTCACTGATATTTTATTTGATGCATATTCTTCGTCAGTGTTGGAGGTTACTTCACAAAGTTGCCCTGGATTTGCGAACCAAAATCCACGATAAAGTAATTTGCAAAAAATGAAATAAATAGATAGATGTTTTTAAAATGACAACTAGACAAGAACACCACATGAGCGTTAATTAGGGACCCATTTCAAGAAAAATATGCTTGAAGTCGTCAATGTCATTAGAGATGTCAAGTCATTTGTGACTTTCAGGAAACTCAACCTTATTGTTTTAGAATGTCAGATTGACTTTGGACCTAAGGTGGGTACTTTAATCTCGTGACTGTATCTAGCATTAAGGAATATGCATGGATTTTCCACAAAATATGTAAATACCGTGTGGAGATCACCAAAGTGAAATAAAAATTATAATTGGCCATGAAATACGGATCAAACAAGCATTTTTAACTGCTAATTAGACAGCAATTAGAGAGAGATCCGATATGCACTGTGACGTCATGTAACATCGGCCATATAAGCTCCATGTTAAATTCTGTTTTGCTAGCAAAAGATGGGAACTAATCTTCGTTGGCTTATGCTATGTTATTATAGCTATTTAAAAAAAAAACGTTTTTATGTAGAAATAAGTTATTAATGACGTTGTGAAAAAAGTTATCAATATTCCCTATTGGCCAACAGTAGGGAATCCGTTGCCATATAGTTAATTTTTCCATAAAACTGGCACTGGCCCAATACAATAAAACATTATCAATACGCCCAACCATTTACCAACTTTGGCCCATTGTGTTCCGGTGTGGGATAACACAACCGGTGACATCTAGCGTAGAGGCATTCCATCTTAGTCCTCAGGGTTGGCAACGCATTTGAAGTCTTAAGATTGCAGTTTTGAGATTGTAGTCTTAAGGTTTCAAATGTCGTTGTCGTTGGCCTTCTCAATACCATTAAGATGGTAAAAAAAACTTTTTTTTACAATGTCACGATCATTCAATAACTACTTTTAACCACAAGTAATTAAAATGACCTGTACCTACTTATATATATTATTAAATTTATAGATTAAAAAAAAATCTGACGTTTTTTCCGTTAAAATAAATATATCTACATTATTGTCTAAAATTATCGGCTTTTGTAATTTATTTAGTTATTTAAATTTTGTAAGTACTTTTTTAATTGAGCACTGTAAGCAATTTAGTGTCGTACTATAATGCCTACATTGTATTTTCATAAATAAATAAATAAATATCAACTAACCAATCATCCTGTATAAGAAAATAAATAAACTATTAAATAAACACAAGTAACAAAAAAGGAATTCTCAATAAACATAAAGCTTAATTACGAATTAATTAGTAACAAATTAAATAATAGAATTATAATATCAACATACACGTATAATCATAAAAATAACAAATGTTTAATTATAATTATTACCCATAACAGTAAAACCGAGTAACTCAAAAACAAACAAAAACTAATTCCATAGCAAATACCATAATTTTATAGACTCTATCAATGAGTCTCGTACCGGGCCATAACTCACGCCGGGTACGATCTATACATCATATAGATCCTCGATCTTTCAAAGAAATCATCGGAAAAAAGAACGAAACACCGTACAATGCATGCCATTATATCCGTCCCTTTCGAGCGGCTAAAAATGCGCCAGCGCGAAAGAGACGAAGGAATCTCTTATTCAAGTGGCTGTTCTAAGAATATTCAGTCTCGAGCTGAGCTTTGGAACGAGCGGACGGTATTAAAAAAAAGTTTTTTTTTAATAATTGTGTGTGACTGTGACTGTGTTGTTTGAGTTTATCAAGGGAATATGTCAAAAGGTTTGTGTTTTTTGTTTATTCTTTATCCATTTGTTAATTATTTTAGATTTTACGGAAATAAGTTTCGGTGGACATTTTTATGAGTTTTCGATACTTAAAGTTTTGAAAAATGTGACACTAACTTGAACATGCAAGGAACATTTTTATGAGCATGAAATACGTATTTGTTTAAAAAGGTAACCATATGGTAACGTTGTATCTTTTAAATCGTTAAAATATGCTAAAGTTAGCATCTAAATTGTAATACCTATCTTAAGATTAGAATGCAGAATAAGCAAAAATCAGATTTATGCACTGTACGGTGATTTGGGGTCCATTGTTTGATCAGTAGTTAACTCAACTAATTGTTAAAGTTCGAAAAGGGAATCGAAAATTTGACACTTTTCCTTGAGACTAAAACATTAGTTACGGTTTTTAACGATTAGTTAGTTTAACTAATGAGCAAACATTTAAATAGATTTTGACATTTTGACAAGGAATGCTTCCTATTTTAAACATTAGTTTAAGTTTTTAAACTTGTAAAACAAATCCTGTCTTAGTAAGTACTTTCAAAGACAATATAGGAAAAGTCTTAGGCAGTTAAAAAAATACATCGTTGTATTATCTTCCGTTTGCAATCAGCGTTACGATAAGAAATCAGAAATGAAGGTAAAAAATATCTACCTGCTAAGTACCAAAGTAATTTTTTGCTTTCTATTATTTTTACAACAAATACAAACGTATTTGTTTACAGAAAAAATGTTTTTAAAGGGTTTAAAAATGATGATGTTGTAGGAAAAAAAGTTGAATAGCTACTAGTACCTACCTAAATACAATACAAAAAAAGGTTTTTATGTTTGCCGTCAATGACGCATGCGTCATAAATTCATGTAAATGTTGATATTGCTCAATTTTTAGTTGTTTTCTAATGTTCTAAATATTTTAGAGGGTTTTGGTTAGTTCCTTAAATGAATAAATTAAAGCTTGTAGTTATTATGCAAAAACTTGATTTGTACGATTCCGTTTTTTAGGCCTAGCTTTGCATAATATTTATTAAATCTTTATTGCACAAATAAAGCACAAATGGCGGACTTAATGCCTAATAGCATTCTCTACCATTCAACCAAATAATCATTCAGAAACTCACAAAAGTATGCATAGAAAAAGACAGAAAACAAAGCAAAGAACATATATATCCAATATAATATATTTTTTCTCAATTAAGTTATATTATAATATCTACCTACAACATAATTATTCAAACTTCGTAGAGGTTTAATGGGAGAGAAATGATACCGTACTTTGCGTGTAAATTTTGAGCCTCACAATCCCCTTTAATAAATAAAGTAAAGTTTATTTGCAGTAATAATGACTTGTAGTAAGTAGATATGTTGTCTAAAATGAGTGTTGTCTACTAAAATTTTCTTAGGCGTTTTCCGAAATGAAATTTATTTTTCGCTGAGATCAGGAAATAAAATTAACCCTGTTTTAGTAACTACTTTAATATCAATAATATTCTGTATTTCGATTTTATATCTTGTTATTTTTTTTGTAAGCGATTGCTGAAAAGGAATAAAAAAGTGTTTTCTATAACATGAATGACATTCTTAACAAATAAAAAAGTTTTAATGATCATATCCAGGGTGTCCCAAAACACAACGATAACCCGCCAAGGGCTGATAGAGCAGCTAAAAAGCTATCGATTTAACCCCTATGTATGTTCAGCAATTTTTTGTAGTTTCGGAGATATTGATCATTTTAGTTTGAATTTTTGTATTTTTCCCGTATGTCCATGTCACAAAAAAACATTAATTTCATGTTTTATTTCATAACTTTTTCCATGGTATCTTACATTATTAGAATCATTACGAGTCAGCGAAGTTTTTAAACCATTTTTTTTTAAATTAGCTGTCTTAGTAATCGCATAAAGTTGTTTTTCCATACATAGTATAAAAGAAACACTGGGATACCTAGTATGGAGAAACAAACTAAATGTTATTACTTAAAAAGTTAAGTATAAAACCAACCTTACCTAACCTAACCTCATTTACCAGCTAGATATTTCAAAAATCCTGAAAAAACAACGTTTCAGTAAAAAACATTTTATGACTAGCGATGATTATGAATAACAATACATTAGGATTCAAAATAATTATATGAAATAAAGTGCTCCCTTTTATACCTACTAGGTATACAGGGGAGCCTCCCGTTTGCCAAAATATGTCGTTTCCCAGCCGTTTCATTTGCAAATATTTCATGTTTTATTTCAGTACCATCGTGAAGAATCCTATAGGTTAGGTTAGGTTAGTTTTTATAAAATCCTGATATATTTACGTTTACAGAAAACAAAGCGGGTTGGCAAATGAAACGGTTGGGAAACGATACAATTTGGCAAACATATTTCGCCGAAACAAAGGTAACCCAGGTAATATAGAGATAATATCGGTTGGTGAGTCCCAAAGTCCCACATTACCATCTTGGGTCCCACTGGACCCAGATGTTTTGCTTAAATACATTTCCCCAGCGTAAAAAAAGGTAAAAAAAAGCGCGTTAACACAAAATGTAGAGAAATATATAGATTTTACTTGTCTATGACTTGATATTTACTTGTGTCTAGCATCGAGCATTTAATTCAAGGTTACACACATACATACAACTCACGCTTTCATTCCCAGAGTGTTGTAGGCAGAGCTGCAGAATTACCTACAACTCTAAAATCTTGTTGTTAACCACATTTTGCACAATTAGGCTAAGATGTTTACCAGCGTATTAGTGACAGGTTGCAAGCCCATCGCCTAACAGGACTACAAGCCTTTATTCCCTTAGTCGCCTCTTACGAAATGCACGGGAAGACATGGAATGGCGCTATTCTAACCTGGCTAAGGTTAGTTTGTTAAAAACGCCCTTAAGTCTTAAGAGTGACCCTGTTTTTGGGTCAAGCTGGAACATGTTGAAACTAGTCGATTTTTGTAGTTAAAAATAACAAAGTCTTTTATCTAAGCCTACGCTGTCTGTTCGTACGTCTGTCGTTTGTCCGTCTGTCGTTTGTTCTACCTTATGTATTTATGTACCTATATAAACTGTTTATTCCATATAATAAAATAAATAATACGTAAATAAATATCAGGGGAAAACAATACTACTCAC
The DNA here is from genome assembly GCA_946894065.1 of Acleris literana. Classification (NCBI taxonomy): domain Eukaryota; kingdom Metazoa; phylum Arthropoda; class Insecta; order Lepidoptera; family Tortricidae; genus Acleris; species Acleris literana. The sequence continues at coordinate 9,687,065 of OX335697.1, read as the reverse complement.
AAGGGATAAGTTCGCCTTTATACTTGTTTTTTGTTATATTGCCTGTTTTTTGTATTATTTTTTTATTCTTGTACAATAAAGATCATACATACCTACATACATACAATGTCACACCAATTGACCTAGTCCCAAACTAAGCTCTAGGCTTGTACTATGGTTACTAGACAACGATATAAATACTTCTATTTCAACAAATATATACTTAAATACATAGAAAACAACCATGACTCAGGAACAAATATTCGCGCTCATCACACAAATATCTGCCCTTACCGGGATTTGAACCCAGGACCGCTAACTTAGCAGGCCACTTTTTCAACTTGTATTTTATTTTGTTCTATAGTAATTAATAACGGTAAAACATACAAAAGCGTCAAATTTGGTATGAATATTTAGTGCGCCCGTTGGTTTTTTACCAACAAGAAATTAAACCTGGCCAAGTTCGAGTCGGGAGCCACGGAACCCTCAGTACCTACGCAAGTCCGGTTCGCTCTTCACCAGCTTTTTTATAAATTCTAGACCGTATCGAATTCTTGAATTAAAAAATATCTCAGCGCCTCAGTTTTCGTCGTGACATGTCGCCGGGTCACGACATTTGACACAAAAGCCGGTCGGGAACGGAAAAATTGGGAGTGACACGATTCTGGCGTTTTTATACTTACGTACTTTTACCCTTTGACCGTTACGGTCGTGACACTTGATTAGTATTGAGTAAGAATAGAATTTAAAAAAATAGAATAAAAACTTTACGTCTGTCCTTTTTACCTCTTGACGCAAAAAAGGGGATGTTTTTACCCGACTGCCGAAGGAGGAGGGTAATGTGTTTCACAGCCTATATATGTATGTTTGTTCGTTTGTGGCACTATAAAAACTAAACCCGTTGTCCGATTTTGATGATTCTTATGTCAATCGATTTTTCTGAATCTGGTGAGTCACTAAAGATATGACAGTAATCAAAATTCAATATGGCGGCAACCAGACGCCATATTGTGCAAATAAATAAAAAAAGTCGACCAAGTATGACAAGTGGGGTATCATTGAATAGGGATTTAAAAATCATCTGTAGGTTTCTTTCATCATTTTTCATTTTGAATGATTATTTAGGATTTATAACGATTTAAAGTTGGTTAGCAACAGTCGGGTTTTGAAAGCTTGCTTTTTATTAAAGTTATCTATACGAGTAATTAAGTCTTATCCTCAGTTAACTTGACCATCTAGTTTACATTGTTTAACGTAATGTATATGTGTCTTTGTGTCTGCATGGTGTACTCATAGCTCTCATACAAATGGACCGATTCAGACTTTAAATATAGCTAGTTTAATAGCGATGGGTCTTACCTAGGTTTCACGAAAATCCTTTGGACCGATTTGTGACATTTGCCGAATCACCAGCTTTCAAAATCAAATTTAACAGTGTTGACGCAGCTGCGCTGTCACGTCGCGGAGCTCCTATTTCTGGGTGGTTTGGTGGTGCTGAAGAACTAACATAACCTAAACCTACTTCTAATACTATAAAAAAAATTGTAGAATAGGAAGTGATTTGAAACTTGTTTGTTTTTTCCAACTTCGTGATTCGGTAGCATAATATGAGAGGGACGTCCACGCGGGCAACAAGCTTTCATATTATGGCAGCCTAAGGATGATTTCCACCAAACGGCTCGCATCGTATCGGACGGAAAGGATACGTACGGATGCGTCGACAGCCGATCGCGTCCGTCAGCATGACGACGCACCCGATCGGGCGGTAACAGCCGTTCGCGGTCGAAAGGATGTGGACGTACACGATCGGCACCGTACGGTTGCTTGCGAACGTATCCGCACCTAGTCAAATAGTTTCGTTCCTACCACGTGTTTGAGTGCACTTTCGAGAATGAGTGGGCTCGCCCGGCCACGGCCGAAAGCCGATCGCACACGACGACAAGCGAAAGGGGCCGATCGCAAGCGAACGGAGCCGTACGCGTGTCGCAGCATACTTCCGGTGACGTTCACATGTCGCGGAAGACGCTCGCGGACAAGCTGTTGTGCGCAGCTTGGTAATGTAAATTTAAAAACAGTACATATATGATTCAGTATCGTTTAAAGGCCATAAAATTCTTTCCGATCCGATCCGTTGCGGGCCGTTTGGTGGAAATTGTGCTTTAAACCATAGCCACTTACTTAGACATCTATAACGTGGCTAGCCTAGATGGTAGAGACCCTGCCTAGGAAGATAGCGGTCAGTAGGGCAAATATTTGTGTGTCTTGGAAGTTTATAGGGCCATTATTCAACGGTAAAATAACTTTAACAAAAAGAATAAATCCTAAATGATCATTCAAAAAGAAAAATGATGAAAGAAACCTAAAGATGATTTTTAAATACCATTCAATGATACCCCACTTGTCAAACTTGGTCGACTTTTTTTGTAATTTGCACTATATAGCGTCTGGTTGCCGCCATATTGAATTTTGATTACTGTAATATCTTCAGTAACACTCACCAGATTCAGACAAATCGATTGACATAAGAATCATCAGAATCGGACAACGGGTTTAGTTTTTATAGCGCCACAAAGGAACAAACATACATTATTTTATAGGCTGTGAAATACAGTACCCTCCTCCTTGGGCAGTTGGGTAACAAACTGCTTTTGACGAGTTTTCGTAGGTTTTTAACTCGCTTCCATTACTGACAAATAAATAGGAGCTATCAAAACGTTGACAATACGATAACATGTCGAAAGCAATAAGGTTTTATCGTCTAGAATCTCATCCCGAGGTCAATTCTACTTGTTAAATCCATTATTATCCATTTGACATGTTAAAGGTAGTTTTGTCAACGTTACGGTAGCTTTTTAACCGACTCCAAAAAAAGGAGGAGGTTCTCAATTCGTCGGGTTTTTTTTTAATTGTATGTTCCCCGATTACTCGAAGACCACTGGACTGATTTGAAAAATTATTTCGTTGTTCGAATGGGTATACTTTCTAGTTGGTCCCATTGTCACCACGTCAGGATCTGATGATGGGATCATGGAGAAATCAAGAGAACTCCTCAAATATTATAGGCACACCTATAGCGATTTTGGTATTTTTCACTGTAACTCATGCATTTGCTTTTGAAAAGTACTATATGGTGAAGTGGAACTGATGATGAAGACCACAGATGGCCACCGGAACTCCTTAACGGTACCTATTTCAAGGGTGGCGATAAGATATTTCGATAAAGGTAGTTGAGCGACTATGACGAAGCACGTTTAGGTTTAAATATGACTATGACATTTCCGCGGCGTTGTCTGCGGCGAGCTTGAAATGTTCTATAGTTTCTCATTAATATTTAGAAGTGGAGCTACGTAACAGCATAAATAGGATCACTAAAAAGTATAAAATAAAATAAATGTTTATAAAAACAAAAACCCGCCTTCAAAAATGCAAAAAATAACTTCTTTTAAAATGGTAGGTCAGTCCAACTGATGTCGGCGTCCCACAATATTTTAAACCAAAAGCCGAATGCAGTTGGACTGACCTACCATTTTAAAAGAAGTTATTTTTTGCATTTTTGAAGGCGGGTTTTTGTTTTTATAAACATTTTATTTGACAGCAATGGCGACTGAGTTAAAAAAAATACTGTAACATTTCAACGGCAATATCATTTTACATAGTAAAATAGAGGCCTAAAGTATTTCTCTGTAATAGTAGTTAACGTGACGGTTGCTTAATGACAGCATTACAACATGAGTGTGGTTTATGAAACGAGTCGCAAGGCGAGTTTCATAATAGCTCACACGAGTGTTGTAATGCTAATTACCAGAGGTCGGAATAGGTAGTGCTTATTAACCTAAACTTGGCTCATGTTCATCCATGCGTGAGTGAGATGGAAATACGTTATTGAATGAAGATGCAACAAGTTTAGGTTAATAAGCACTACCTATTCCGACCTCTGCTAATTACGCAGAGTCTCGTACAATACTACACACATATTATAAGTACTCTAAGATGGGTTCAGAAGCCGAAAGGTAAATGACCAGCATTACCTTACCTGTGGTAGTAGGTGACAGCGATGACAGCTGTAACGTTATTTTCAAATTGCTATGTGGGTGAACGATTTGATGTACTTTACTATTCTTTATACTAAGTATTTTGGACCACCCTACTGTAAAGCCTAGAGCTTTGCTTGGAATCAGCTCAATTTGTGTGAGATTCCGCCATGATATTTATATTATATTATTCGG